>BSBM01000726.1:0-1200000 GCA_027924585.1 Larix kaempferi | reverse complement strand
ACATTTCTGAGTCCTAACATCCTCCCCAACTGAAGGTGTTGCATGTCCTCATGCAACCATGCATGGATCTGCTGAAGAACCTTTGGCATCTAAACTTTGGCTTTGACTGATGATGTCTTTTTAATGATGAATGTTTCCAAGATATGTGGGAGACATGAGTAACAGATCATGAGTAACAGCTGGCATTTTCCTATGGTTGGTTCTTGTGTAACAACCATGAATATAAGAATGTTGGTTCTTGTGTTAACAACATTCATTTTTATTTATTTATTTATTTTTATTTTTATTTTATTTTATTTTTTTAATTTTTTTAATTTTTTTCGCTTGCTGTTATGATAATAATTGTAACCACACACTTCACTGGAAATCATAAGCTATCAATGTTCATAAGAGAGCATCACTGAGTATAAGAAAGCCATTTCTCAATCTGGTATGAATCATGCCAATGTATATCAATGCATGAAGTAAAGTGCATCAGGGGATTGTTGGAAAAGAAATTTTTGGGAATGGTAAATGGGATGAAAATGGAATGATGATAAAGGAAAAATGTGGTGATTATGACAATAGTTCCCCCTCCCCAACTGAATCGGTTGCAAGCCCTCATGCAACATAGTGTAGGTCATGGAAGGGAAAACGAAATGAAGTGTGGTGAGGGAATTTTCCAAAATATTCAAGTCAGCATAGAAGGAATTTTATGATCAAAGCTTAGAAAACAACATACCTCCACTCACCCAAAATGTAGATGAACTATGCAATAGAAATGTAGTTGTTGCGGCCGCTGGAGCAGAAAATCGTGACTAGTACAGTAGCTGCAACTACTGTAACGGCTGGCAGAAAGAATATGGGACTGCAACGGCTGGAAGATGGAAGGTGTCACTGCTGTAGGATCATGTGAAAGGAGACTGCTACTGTAGCAGTACTACTGTAACAACAAGTGCTGGAACGGCTAAAACAACAGCTGCCGGAACTGATGTAACTACTGGAACATCAACTGCTGTAACGATGATTGTTGTAACAGCAACAGCTGGAACTGCAGCGATGGTCACTACTGAATCAGAGCATGTGAAGTGGAGAGATCTGAACTGGTGCTGATGAATCATGAAAATGTGGAACTGTCAAACTCTCATAGATGGATTCAAGTTGCTGGAACTGCTGAGGGAATCAGGAAAGAGTGTATAGTCTTCACCCGCTACAAACCCGATGGTACAATTCTAAGCATGCGAATGGATGTGTCGATGTCGAGCATGAAGAGAAATCACTGGATTACCGACCATTGATGAATGCCATTAACCAGTGCGAGGCAACTCACCATTGATGTCAATGAGTGCCAAGGTACCCGAGTACATCTTGCGAAGTGCGAATGGATGTGCTGAGGTCGAGCCACTTGCAAGATCTGATGATCAAGGGACATTGATGTATTCCCATGATCATCAGCGAGAGAACTTGCCATTAAGGCATGCAAGCCTCTAGGTACTCAAAATGGACTCTAGTCTATATCCCAGATAAGTTGCTGAAGTCGATGGGGCAAGACTGTTGAAAGGTGGGCCTTAAGGAATCCCACATCAGTCAACGCGAGTTTTTACAAAAAGATTGGTAGGACTATAGAAAAGATCTCAGTAGCAACAATGCTTATGGCAAGGGAATGTAATTATGGAGAGGGAGCGGAATGGTTTTATTGGCGAGGAAAAAGATGAACTGAAAAATGGGGTAAACTGTATGCAATTCAGAAAAATAGGCATGTGTGAAGTCATGACAGATAAGGTAATGGAATATTGGACTCCAACAGGGATGACTAATGTGCTTTGAAGGAGAAATGTGGGTAAACAAATCATGACGCAATTGGTTTCTGTGTGACTGCAAATGTCATGAGATGTGCGATGAGAAGCAGCTCCTTCAGGCTATCAACAAATCATGTTTTCTTTGATTTTTTTTTTTTTTTTTAATCACTGCAGCATTAAAATTGATCGTCTGTGAATCTGAAAAGAAACTTAGTACCAATCTTGCATGAAAACTGTCAAAGTTTTGAAAATATAACATGCAGAAGTAAGTATTAATGCGGCAAATTAAAAATAAAAGACATTGTTACCTGTTGCCGTTGCGCTTGCGCAGCTGTTCAATACACAGCTGTTCAATCCGCAGCTATACAATGCGCAGCTGTTCAACGCGCAGCTACACTACGCGTAGCTGTTCAATGCGCAGCTATACTCAAATGGTGTTCAATGCGCAGCTGTTCAAATGGCTGTTCAATACGCAGCTGTTCAACGCGCAGCTGTTCAATACGCAGCTGTTCAACGCGCAGCTGTTCAATACGCAGCTGTTCAATACGCAGCTGTTCAACGCGCAGCTGTTCAATACGCAGCTGTTCAATACGCAACTGTTCAACGCGCAGCTGTTCAATACGCAGCTGTTCAATACGCAGCTGTTCAACACGCAGCTGCTCAACACGCAGCTGTTCAATGCGCAGCTGTTCAATACGCAGCTGCTCAATACGCAGCTGTTCAATACGCAGCTATTCAATCAAAGCATGTGTCTTTGAAAATTTCTCAAAAATTATTTTTGCGTGAAATGTGATTGTCTCCGAAACCTGAAAAAAGTGAGTACTACTCCTCCTGCAAATTTTGTGTGAGAGCATCGAAAAATATAGAATGCAGGAAAAATATGTGTTTAGAAAATCAAATTCAAATAAAATGAAATGCATTTTTACCTGGCGCTCATGGCGAATCTAGTTTCTTCGTTGATTCCTGTTTGAAGTGACTTAAGAAAAACAAATTAGCGTGAGGCATAAATAACCATGCATTTGTATTGTTTTCAGGAATGATAGAATGTCCATTTGCAATTTCTAATTTTTACAATTTTTTTTAATTATTTTCTTATTTTTGTATTTCTGATCATGGTTTTTATAATTTTTATTGTTTTTATTTTTCTCACATCAAAGGAAAACGCATAAGGAAATTTAAAAACAAGCAAAAAGGTGTCTGTTTATCGATAGACTTCTTTCCTGGGAATTTTTGATAGAAAAAGATAGGTCGTTATTGTCAAATTGCACCATGCAAAGTGAAGCAGTAAAAATAACTATTGAAATCATGAAAATTATAGCAAACTGTGCATTTCTTCTTCTTTTCCTCTTTGATAGTTTTATGATTTTTATTGTTTTTGTTCTTCACACAAAAAGAAATTTAAAAATGATGCAATATCAAAAAAAAATACTCAAAATTAAAGAACTGATAGATCTGCAAATCTTCATGCATCACATCCTCAAAGCTTCTAACAGCACTACTTGTCTTAGCTTCATCAAATCTTCTTATGTGCAACAGTTTGTTGGGACTTATCACTAAAATTCTGGAATTTTAAATGTGTTACGTATGCAGGAAGGATAGGAGTTCAATCATTACCCGGTTCTATGAAATCCAGTCAATACATACAGCTCCAATGAGGTACCTGGGCTCTTCAAGAATGAATCGATGGCAGCTCTGGGAGAACCATAAGGAATGCGCCACCCCTAAGGAATGCGCCACCCCTCCGATTGGTTCTTCAACTGGATAAAGGAAGCTTGTCAGAATATTTCTATGTCGGTTTCTTTATACGTGATCCACGAAGAACATCGATTGTAACATTAAGGCCCCAACGACCTCTACAAGAATGTATATAAGTCAGAAACAAGTAAGCCTCCTTCGTTGATCAACATATACTTGAAGTTGTACAGTTGTGGCAATTCCCACAATTGTCAAAAGCAACATTCTCCCCAAAGTACTCCAAAAGATATTTTTCTGTGAATACCATTAGAACATCCGTTGTTCTCATCACTGCTGGCTCCATCATCACCACATCGCAGCCATTTGGAAGACACCGTTTACTACCCATATCATTGCCAAAGTTTAGATTAGAGAAAAAAAAAAATCATGCATTTGACAATAGCGATCATTCAACCTCTCTGTCAAGTTGTAATCGACAGGCTTTTCTCCTGCATGGTAACGTTAGATTATGTATCACAATGATAAACATATTGCCACCACTTGCTCCCTCTAAGTTATTGCAGAATCAGTGCCATGTCCAGCTAATGGAGCTTGAGGAATGTAATCAGCATGTAAATATATCACCTCTCCTAATCTCCTCTCGGTGGAACTCCTCTCGGTGCAGCTCCTCCCGACTCAATTCCTCTCGTCGCAGCTCTTCCCTCATGATCCTTGGTTCATAGCTCGGTGCAATAGTCCATGTGGCTCTCTTGTCCAGTGACCAATGGTCCATATAAAAACATGAGTGGGCTCTTCTTGACTGTCAAATGTTTGATTTCCACAGAGCCATGCTTGGGAGCACGCTGAACAAGTCGAATACTTGAAGGAGCATATTCAGAGAATACATATGCAATATCGTTGGGATTTGCATTATCAACATCATTGATAGGTGCCAAAACATTGGGTAGGTGCGCGATGGAGAACAGAACCTCGATTTTTCCTTATTTTCAAGGTTCCATCGTGATTTTTAGGTAAAGCCAGGAGAATTTGTGTTGTCCTCACGATCTTCCCTGCTACCAACGCACAGACTTAAGCTTGGATGCCTTCATTATTGCCCGGAAATGTATTAAAATAATGCTAATGACAGTGATGTGTTGCAGCTGTAGGAACTCAAGCATAAACTCTTCAAAAATCCAGAAGCGTAACTCCTCCTCATCTTCAATGTTGTGTTGCTTCGGTTGTTGAGTATTCGGAGCCCTTTCCTCCTTCAAGTGATACCATTCCTCATGATAGACTTGGATTTTGGTATGGTAATCATTGTAATTTCTGAACTCAAGATATGTTTCCATGAATTGCTATTAAATAGAATCGCTTGAGGCGCACCGATAACCTGCTCCTGCGAACATAATTATCAACAGTGTGTAAACATGATACTGTGAGACTCGTTTCTTCCTCTTGCATACGTTATGGAGATCGACGAGTTATTTGTGCAATTGATTTTCATGAAATAGCTCACAGAGCTAAAGCGTAAGGGATGGATGATCAATTATGGATCTGGATAAGCTTTGCTTCATTGTTTGTAAGTGAGGAATTAGTCCCTAAGTTGGTTTGTCGCAGATGGAAAAAAAGAAAAAGAAGTTTTCATGTGAGCTAAGCCTGGAAATACCGATTTCTCCAAGGAGATAAGTTCGGCTCGTGATATGGTTGGCATATCTTAGAGCGGACCCTAGCTTCCTAAAGTTCTGTGAAGATAAGTATAGATCACGCGGAGGTTGAAATTGAGCAGATCCAAGCGTATTTCATTTTAAGTGCTAACTTTGGAAATGTTGCAGACTAGGATATACGTGGAAAAATATCACGGAGATCTTTGGTTAATTTTCCCTTTTGTAAAATTTAGATATCCTTGCTTTGTCTCCGTTGGGTGCTCTTTGCAAACAGCGAGCACTGCGTTCAGATTCTCCATGTTCATTAAGCATCCCAAAGTAGAAGAATGTAATCAAAATAAATGCATGCCAAATATATATAGTTGCCTGGTTTTCTCTTCTAATAAGATCATTATAAACTCAAGCAGAGTGAGTGACTTACGTGAAACTTTGCCAGAATTTGATTGCTGGCCGCCAATATCAACCATAAAATATTTGGCACAGGTGGAAGCCATTGAAATCTCATCAAGCGAGTGGACAAGATTATCGATCAGGCGTGCTATTAACCTTTGATATATTTCTGTGCCTACCACCAGAACATTCGTGGTTCTCATCACACTGGCTCTATCACCACCATATCTCCACCACCTTTCTGTCAAGTTGTTAGATTATGTAGGGATATGAATTAATAATAAAGAGTATCCCGCTAGGATTCTCCCAACACATAAATCGAAATAGCAGTCCCCACTAAGCAGCAATCATAAAGCAAGTTGGTTTCAAATCCCAGTCCTTAAAATGTTCTAAGTAAGTGAGCCAGATATGGAAGGTCGGGTCATACAATAAGAAATAAAATTATGCAGGCTTCTTTGTAAATACAAATATTTCCAACTCCCACGCATTCATTTCAACTGGCATAGCGATTGTGTTGCTGTAGGTTAAGTTACATGAGGACCGTTCGTTTCATTGATTTGGGCTGATTATACAGAATCACCACCACTTGCTTCCTTCAGAATGAATTGAAACCAGAGTGAAGCCCGAAATACACAGGATCGACTGCTTAAACAAGTCTTCCTACTGATGTAAACCGACTAGATCATAGATCAATTCTTATTGTGACTAGTCGTGGCCTGCTATGTTTTGTTTCGGGACCTGACATACCATTATTGATGGAAATGGAGGATCTGTACATCGCAGATATGGAGGATTGCATTACGTAACCATCTTGTTCTGAGGGATAATCCTAGCCAACGAATCTTTTCTCAGGAAATCAAATTTGGGCAAGCCGAAATATCGTGACAGTTAGAAAAAGTACCGTAGATTAAGATCATTGTTTAAGTCTGGAAGAGATGAATTGGCAAGAAGATTGCAGCAAATTAAATTGATACCCAATCAAAGGATAAATTGGATTTAGTTTTGCAACCACCGGCAAAAAAATCTCTTTGTTCAATTGGCCGTTCAAGTGGATCCTACGTGGAAGATACGAGATGAATATTGATCACATAAATTAAATGATTATTATTGTTGCAATCATATCGGTCAGAATTTTCCTTTCGGGATATGAATCTAGAAATGGATCGGCTTACCTCGTCTCTGCATTTATGAGTTGGACGATTCACAACCCAAGTTTAGCAGATGCGTGAGGAATTGCAGGCAGTTGAAACAGCCAGAAAGGGATTCGCAACAACCAGAATTGTAATTATTTGCGTTGTTTTTATTCGTTTTAGACTAAGGAAAGAGCTTCAAATCTGAATGATTTTATTGTTTTGCAGATTTTCGGTTTGGCAAGGTTCATGACGAATTGACTAAAATTTTCTAAGGAAAGATCCCAGGAGCAGATTACCGTGAAAAGATAAGGATAGACAAATTAAATCGACTGCAAAGACGTTGGATGATAGTGCATGGCATTTGAAGTAGTAGAAATTTATGCTAGATTAGAATTGCCCATAAATTCCAGTTGGCTATCCCTGCTGGACTAAGAGTTTTGACAATCAAAAAATAGTAGCTTCAGGATTCAAGATTCAGTTGAAGACAAATAATCGAAGATCTAGTTCCAAACAAATCCATACCGATTTCGAGATTTATTTTGGACAACCTAATGATTAGAGAAATTTTGATCCCTTATCCCTTTATGCTCTCATTCATAGTTTCCTGTCACATTCTTTTCTCTCACACGTTTTAATTTTATTCCACTCATAATTTTATTCAATTGTTTGTTACAGAATTAATGTTTCATGTTTTGTTGCAGGCTTAGTTCCAAGCATCGACAAAACAAAAGCAAAAATATGGCATTGCTGTGACTCCAACCGACGAGAAGCTTATAGATGTGACACTATTACAGCTGTTGTTTCAGCTCGGAGTTGCAGCCATTGTTTTATTGATTTTATTTGCAGATCCAAGGATGGAGGCGCAAATTTTTTTTATTTTTATGTTTTCAGAAAATAAAAATAAAAAAAAATAGAAGAACTTAAAAATTTATTTCGCAAACGTATTGAAAATTTATGAGTGAATGGAAACAAATTGTAGACGAAAAATAGATTAGGCAGTTTTTGTGTCATCGTCGATAATTTAAAATTCTTCCTGAAATCAATTTTAGTCATCCTACTTTCTGATCCTCGCGATCGCATGAAGCGCGGAGGAGAGCATACTTATTCTAAAAAAACTTGAAAACAATTCCCTACCTACACTATGCTAATTGGAATTTAAAAATTAATTACGTGTAAGCAAACTTCCAATGGAACCATGCACGTAAAAGTAACAGCAACATGTTCTCTTTCAAGTTCGTAAATAATAATAATCGGAAATATGTATAAACATGCGAAATTTGCTGAAACACTAAATTAACAAAATAAAAACTAAATGCGTCTAACCTGGTGCGTGCTTGAAACCATTGTTCGATAAGACTTTCATAAGCGCAATTCGCCTCGCTCAGATCATGTTGCAGCTCCTCATTATCTTCCTCGATTTCCTGTTCTGATGCATAAGAATTCTCATTCGTTGGTGGAGGAGTAATTAAACTCTCGGCCGCTGTCAAGATCTCTTCCTCGTGAGAGGAGGAGATCCCGACTTTTGCAAGGATCTGAGTGAGTTGTTCCAAGCTGATACTCATGGTTAAACCATATTGTAAAAGGGATTCTTACAGCACCCAAATCAAAATCTGAAAATCACTCTTGCTGAAAACAAAACACTCTTGCTGAAACACATGAAAACCTCTTCACAGTTGCAGAAATTGAAATTGCAAAAACATGCTTGCAGAAATTGAAATTTACGCTAAATTGCAGAAATTGAAACTTACACTAAATTGCAGAAATTGAAACACACTTGCAGAAATTGAAATTTACTCTAAATTGCAGAAATTGAAACACACCCTTCATGCCCTTACCCATATGTCACCTCAGAGTTAGGAGCATGAATAATCACACTTGCATAAAAAAATTAATACCTCAATCCCTTGTGCTTCCCCGGCAACGGCACCAAAATGTTAGGTGAGTTATATGTCGCAATAATTACGTTGCAGTGCGGTTGCCCAACTATTTACTTGTTAATCCGGGGTACGTAAACTGACGAAGCACGTGCACTGTTGTGCAGGACTGAAGTAGATCTAATCTAACTTAATCTAATTTGCTGAAATCAAATTAATCTAGGAAGCATGGAAACACTAACTAAGAAAGCATTGAAATTGCGTAAGAGAAATACAACATGTGAAGAGTTAACAACAATAACATAAGTGAGCTCACATCTATAAATCCATAATCAAATGGCAAACATGAAAGCATAACAATGGAAGCTTAAATCACATTAAGAATCTCAAATCAAAGATTAATCTAACAAGTACAAAATCCAATCCAATCCAACTTCATTACAATCCTCTTACAAGCTTAATCTAACCTAATTCCAACCTAATGGAATGGAGAAGGAGCACTCTCCTTTATACATGAGAGTCCTTTAAGAAAAAGATAAGAATGCATTAATTACATATCCATTATTCTCTCAACTACTCTCAACCACTTTCCTATTATTACAAGATATTGTGCCTTCAAATCCTCCACATATCTCTCATGAATCCTAGATAAGATATGCCAACCAAATCTTCCATGATCTTCTCCTTAAGAATAGGCTTGAATAACTATCTCCTTTGGAATGGTGTAAGAGATAATTGAGAAGTCTCTTTGAATTAATCATTCACATATTCCTACACATTACAAAGCTCACACATAATTTGAGATATATATGAAAACATGTATATTTTCTAATATTTAATCATAAATTTACTCTTAATACTAAAATGAATAAAGTGGAAAATAATAATGTGAAACCCAAATGTATTTATGCAAATGATATGATGAAGGTTTAATAGGGCGATGAAATGTAAGGAATAGTGAAGGAAAAGGTGGATGAAAATACGACATTTCTGAGTCCTAACAGAACACACCTCCTCTATTTATACACATCTCCGACTTGTCTTTTACATTAACTAGGTCGGCCCCAACTTAACCACTGGGTTAAACACCCCATTACAACTGACTGGGCCAACCCCTCTAGGGTGGTCTAATAACCCTTTGACGCACATAACACATACAGGGCTGACCCCCACTAGGGAAGTCTAATAACCCAAGTTACCACATTCCGACGGAGGAATAAACATCTCTGAATATACAATAAGGTCTTCACAAAGGAATGAAACATCTTCAGAATAATAAAGTACAAATATAATATTCTTAGAAGTTACAATATTTCAACACTCCCCCTTAACAAGAAGGATATTATAACAACATCTGCAGGAGCAAGGAGTCATCAACTACATGATACATGATACATCTATAAATCATTGGAAGCTTTCTCAACATCATCAGTAACTCAAGTAGTTACTGGAAAATATTCAATACTAGAACATCAACATCTTCAGTACTGAGTCTTCATATTCTACAGCACTCGAAAAGCTATAGCAACATCATCATCTGGATCCTCACGATCATCAACATCGTCATCACACGATCATCAACATCGTCATCACACGATCATCAGCATCGTCATCACACTATCATCAGCATCATCATCACACGATCATCAGCATCGTCATCACACGAACATCAACATCATCATCATCAGCATCGTCATCACACGATCATCAGCATTATCATCACACGATCATCAAAATCGTCATCACACGATCATCAGCATCGTCATCACACAATCATCAGCATCATCATCACACGATCATTAGCATCGTCATCACACGATCATCATAGCAGCATACCCTGCAAAACACATGATCCATTTAAGACACCATAACATGTCTAGGGACAATGCAGTCCACTCGTCAACTTAGACAAAGTCTAAGGACCATGTTTCGAAGACATATGTCTACGGATCAATTCAGGGACCGAAGTCCAGGGACGATACAATCCCCTCTCGTCCACTAGGGACCACTTCTCAGAGACATCTGTCTACGGATCAATTCAAGGACCGAAGTTCAAGGACGATACAATCCCCTCTCGTACATTTTGAACTAGTGGTTCTGGGATGATGCAATCCCCATCACGTACATTTTGAACTAGTGGTTCCAGGATGATGCAATCCCCATCATGGACATTTTGAACTAGTGGTTCTGGGATGATGCAATCCCCATCACGTACATTTTGAACTAGTGGTTCCGGGATGATGCAATCCCCATCACGTACATTTTGAACTAGTGGTTCCGGGATGATGCAATCCCCATCACGTACATTTTGAACCAAGCGTTCAAGGATGATGCAATCCTGACCATAGCGCCAGTCATTTTTCATACTGGATATGACCTAGATTAAATCTAGGATTTTATCACCTATGAATGATCACTTGCTACAGTCCAGGAGCGAACATTACATCATTACAGGACCTGCGAATGATCACCTACTGCTACACTGAGCAGTCCAGGAGTGAACATTACATCATTCCAGTCAACCACAAAGCCAATACTATTTCAATTGGGGTGTGACCTAGATCAAATCTAGGATTTACAACCTGTGAATGATCACCTGCTAATCCAAGAGCGAACATTACATCATTACAGGTTTCGTGAATGATCACCCACTGCTGAGCAGTGCAGGAGCGCACATTACATCATTCACCAACATCTTTCTCAAAGACAAGAGTCTACGGATCAATTCAGGGACCGAAGTCTAGGGATGATACAATCCCTCCTCGTCCACTTAGAAAAAGTCTAAGGACCATGCATCGACCTCATCGTCGTAACCGAAAACCTCATCATCGACCTCATCGTCGGAACAGGTAACCTCATCATCAATACAAGTATCGACATCAATACAAGTATCCACATCATCAACACAAGTATTCATACCAATACAAGTATACACATCATCAATACAAGTATCCACACCAATACAAGTATACACATCATCAATACAAGTATCCATACCAATACAAGTATCCACATCATCGATACAGCATCCTCATCAATACAGTATCCACATCATCGACCTTACCATCGATACAGGCAATCTCATCATCAGCGACCATATCACTCCCCCTTTCGAGGAGGGTCTTTTTGAACTACACCAAGCTTGTCTTGGAAATACTCAAACTTTACTCGAGACAGAGGTTTGGTCAACATATCAACAACTTGTTCGTCAGTGCTCATATACTCGAGCTTGATAGCTCCTTTCTGCACCATATCCCATATATAGAAATATTGGATCTCTATGTGCTTTGACTTATCATGGAACACTGGATTCTCTGTCATCTTGATACAACTCTAGTTGTCACACAGGATCACAGTGAGGTCCATCTCTAAGTCAAACAATCCTTATAACAAATTCCGAAGCCATAGCGCTTCACAACTAGCAGAGCAAGCAACTATATATCTCGCTTCAATTGTACTGAGAGACACACTATATTGCTTCCTGCTAAACCACGAGATCATGGCAGATCCCAGACAATAACATCCGCCCAATGTACACTTCCTGCCCAATCAGCATCTATGTAGCCATACAATCTGAAGTCATGATCTCCAAGATAACATAGACCAAAGTCTATCATACCCTTTAGGTACCTCATCACATGCTTTGCATCTATCAGGTGAACACACCTAGGGTCCACTAGATACTGATTCAAGGTGTTCACAACAAAGCATATATCTGGCCTTGTACTCGTTAGATACATCAATGACCCAATAATCTGTTTGTATAGAGTCACATCCACTAACTCTGATGAGTCATCCGCTAACAGCTTCAAGTTGGAATCCATGAGAGTGGCCATGGTTGTAAATTCCAACATATCAAATCTTATCAAGATTTATCAGCATACTTTCCTTGGTTGAGAAAGATTCCTTCTGAGCCTTGCCATACTTCCAGACCTAGGAAGTAATGCATCAATCCGAGATCTTTCATCTCAAATTCTGTAGCTAGCTTCTTCTTGCTTTCCATGATCTATTTCTCATTCCCTGTCAAAAAGAGATCATCCACATATAATAATAGTATCATCCATAACCTTAAGGTAAAGGTTAGGAACAACTTTACTTCTGGTAAAGCCCAAGCCTGTCAAGAAACTGTCAATTCTCCCTCTGTGACTGAACATCATTCACACTCTGTATTGAGTGATCTTATGCATATCTATCTATGCCATCTCTCGTCAGATGGGTCTACTGATATGAGACTCAATATCATTCGAACTCTATGGTGAGTTCCTTCTTGCATACATGTCATCTGTATATAGAAACCATCTTCAACCTTGTAGCAAAGGTTGAGATCCACATCACCCATGGTGATCATTAAGCTCATCAAATGACTATCGATCCTGGGTACCCATACAGGGATTTCTTCAATTGAATCTTGGGAGTTTTCTCGATTCACACTTCTTCTTCAATTACACCATTGAGAGAACAATATTATCTGTCTACTTGGAGCAAACATCTCGTCATGATCCTCTTCCTCTTTCTAAGAGAATATTCTAGCCACGAGCCTTCTATAGTATGTTTGATTTGTAAATCTTCTTGTTGAACATCCATCACTTGTTCAGTGTTCATCATTCTTCATGATCTTTCCTACAAATCAAAATTAAGTACATGATTAGTAATACTTCATAATCATCAAATCATGTTGACATGATAACCTATTATGCATACAAATATGATTTTCATAGTTATGCTCCTATCTTGACCAATACTTTGGCACAACACTTTTCCATATCCTGTATGCATACAGTGGCTATCTAGATGCCTTCCATCTCTACCAGAACATACTGTCGAGAGCGTGCACAACTCTCAGCATGTAAGCAAAGAGGTTTCATTCTAGACAATCAACAATGGAATGTTTTTCCAACTTACCAATCATATGCATATTAGTAGTATACTGTTCAATGCTATATGAATGCTTACACTTAGCATGATATATTCTAGAAATACAAATATGCATACAACTATTATGAGCAATATCATATACTATTCAGTAATTCAAATAACAATTTAAATACTTATCTTTTTATGTCTTGTGAGGTTGCATCCTTCTTCATCTCGACTTCCCTTCCATGTCATGAGCTTCTATCCATCCTTGACCACTATGCATGATTAAGTGTGCACTAGTGTCATCATCATGATCTCATACATAATCATACATTCATTAGTATAAACTTAATATTATCAAAACATTATGATTCTAAGTAATCTTGAATATGTATGGTCGTGATCATTCAATACATGGGTATACTAAGATCCTAGCACAAAGTAGGATTCTAACTTGACATAGGAAAACATACCTGGATTAGTATACATGCTTAGTTATGTCTAACATACCCAAACAATATCTTTATTCTCTTCAATGATTTAGAGACCTTGTGCTAGTAACCTACATACCTCATAAGTTAAGCATAGTAGAAATAAATCATACATACCTCGTAAGTAGAGCTTCTAAAGACTATGGATAAGTCTTTTGTCTTTATGTTATCATGGTCATAGAACTTGATTTGTCTTTCTTGATGTCCCTGTCTTTTGTTAGCAGACAACATCATCCTCATACAACACCATAGGTGCATTAGTACAATCATATAACCTTGATCAAAGAATGTCTTCTATCATTCACATGCAGTCATACTTTTACTAGGGTGATAAGAAAATTCTAAGATTAATCAAGATTGTACTAACCTCAATAATATGAAGACAAGCATATTATAAACTTAGTCATGAACAGATTTCAACACATACCTGTATCTCCTCAAGTCATACCTGTTAGGGAATTCTTGTAGTCTTCTTATGTAAGGCCTTAGCCTCATCTCCCCCTTAAACTGGATCTGGAGCTCGATTAGGGTTTGTCAGAGAAACCCTAAAAAATTTAAACTTTGACTTTCACACTTCTGAATGGATTGAAAGATGTGCCTTTCTGAGCTGATCAAGCTAGCATACTTCAATTTTGAAATCTCCAAAATTTGACCCCTCAAAATTTCCTTTGAAACTTCTGGATCTTTTGGAGAGGATCCCGAACTAGGGTTTTATGAAGCCCACCCTTATTCCCAATCAAAAGGTTTGATCCAAATCTCTAAACTTCTATTTTTCTGAGGATCTTCCAGCCATGGTCACAGACTTAAAAAATTCCAACTTTTGCAGAAGCCCTTATTTTCCACCTTTCCGATCAAAGTCCCGAACTAGGGTTTGATCAAGCCCACCCTTCTGACCAACCAAAAAATTCGATCTTGGTCTCTAAATTTTGATTTTTCTAAGTAGTATTCAGCCGTGGACTCCAATTCCAAAAATTCCAACTTTCTCTGAAACACTAATTTTCCACAGCAGTGACGATTCAAGAATGAAGGTGCTCAAAATCCAAATCTGTTTTGACAGAAATATGCACCTGATTGTTTCTGGTGTAACTCCGAAATTAAAAATCCACAGGGTCTGAAACTTCTACTTGTGGTAGCCCGACCTGTCCTCTTTCAAACCCTATAGTTCTGACCTCAATTGGATTCTCTGATAGAGAGTTATGCCAAGTGTCACATGACCTGTTTATGGGATAAAACAGGAGAGTGAACTTATACGGCATGCCACGTGTCACTGGTTCAACTTCGGCCTCTGAAAAAGTTACCTGAGATATTACAATCCGTGCAATACCTGTCAATTTTTATGAAATTTCATTTGGAGCTTCCTAGCCCAAGTTATGACCTTTTTTCCTAGATCACCTGATTATGACTGAGATCTGGAAGAGGCAGAAACCCTAACTTGTACTGATCATAACTCACAAAGTACAACTAATCGGAGGGTTTCCTTTGGACAAAAGGTACATGGGGATGTTATCTACGACATGTAAAGGTTTCAAATCCTAAACGTTCTCCAAAATGGATTTATAGCGAAAGTGCCACGATGACTTGTTTTTTATATACAAAAACCTAACCTTCAAATTGTCGCAAGTGAAGTAAGTGTTGTAAGTGCTATACATTGCCTTCCTTTAGGTTAGCTCTGATACCATGTTAAGATTTAATATGCTAAGACAGAAAATATCAGGATTACATTCCATTTCACAACAATAGCATATACAGGATCATTGAAAGAACAACAAGCACAACATAAACACAAGAGACACAGATTTATCCTAGGAAACCCTCATGGGGAAGAAAACCCAGCAAAGCTTCCTCAATATAGATGACTAGAAAATACAAAGATGTAATCCACAACCATGAGCTCCTTCTCCTCCACAGTAGATCTCTCTCTCACTTATGCGCTATTCACAAGTGAGTGCAATGTGTGTTAAATGAGGAACACACCTCCTATATTTATACACATCTCCGACTTGTCTTTTACATTAACTAGGTCGGACCCAACTTAACCACTGGGTTAAACCATGGGGGGTTCACTGGAAAGGAAATATCATATCACGTCCATTCATATTGGGGGTTTGAATACTCTTAAAAACCTAAAAAATATATTTCTTCATATTAGGGGTCAAGGGGGGTTTTTAATTTGACACAGAAATATAAATATTGGGGGTTATTTTATTTGGGTGGACGGAGGAATAACCTCCAAATCATGGGATGGATTCATACCTACAACTCATGGGCTCAATTTAGACCCACCTAAAACTTAAAGACCCTCCATTTTTATTTGATATTGCTTACGATCCTAAGTTTTGCATAAATATGATAATAATGTACCAATAATAATATCGATGGAAGTCTCTTTGGATTACTGGCCTTAAGAAATACTCATTTAATAGCTTACTTAGGCTTGGTTTGAATTGATGTTATATTTGTTTCCATCTTTAAGTTAAGAGATGTAGCTAATTGGGATTTCTGGAGTCGAACAATTGTACTGTATTTTTTGTAGGCATTCAAGTAAAAGATCTAACTCTTCATATTTTAGGTTGGGTTTTAGGTGGGTATTGAGATTCAATCAAACCTTGCTCCATGAAAACCAAGAAAAGTGAGATCAATCTTTCTTGGCTCACTAGAACAAAAAAAAGTTACATCAATCTTTCTTGACTAATTGTTTCTTTCAACTTTTTGTATTTTTATTTAACATTTTCACATTGCTAGTTAGGAATAGTTGTTAGATTGAGTTATATTTGGCACATTCATAATTGTAATTTCAATTATTTTATACAAGGTATCCATCTTAATATTGTATTGGAATTGACATGAACATAGGTGAAAATATAAATCCTTATTTACATACCCTATGTGTTATCGTTACCATGAAATGGTATCATATAAGTCTCACCATCTGTGTATATTTATAACTATTTCATGCTTGAAACCTAATAATGGAGATCCCCCCCTCTCTTGTAAAAAAAAACTAGATATAACCCAAGAAAATGTAACTAAATGTTGTTAATTCCCTTGATTGCAAGAATACATGTAGAGGAAGTGGAGGAAATTCATTGCATCTTATGAATGACCCAAATCCAAGCTATGCATATGATCATATGGTGTTATTGGAAAGTAAGAGGAATTTTGTTGTGTTCATTTGGGTTCAAACATCAACGATGTTTGTTTTGATAGGAAGGTAGGGGAGCCATCCAAGAAAGGGTTTCAATTTTGAATTTTTATGGAGTTTAATTTATTAATATTATAGAAAACATGAGCTCTCTATGGCTATACTTCTATTTACCTGACATAAATTGGTAGATTGGCAGACTGTGGTGTGAAACATATGCAGTTCTCATATTTTCTAAGCATTACAATAATTATTGGACTACCAGCCTTTTATATTCTTTGTTATGTTGATCTATTGACTGGGTTTCCTTTTACATTTTCCCTTCCCAATACTATTTCATTGGGTCTTCCACTATCCAACACTACAAATTGATCAATTACCCCTATAATCCTGGTGGGATCTTTATTAACATTATACTATTATTTTACTTAGCATCATGTTTCATTATACTAAGACATGTTACGGATCTTGTTTGTTACAACTTGATAATATGATATAATGGGGATATTAAAAATGGGTTGATAAAAACGGATACATACAATATCTGGTGAAACTAGGGGTTTTCTTAATTGGAAAGGCATATTGGGAGGGGGGTTCAACAATGAAATTTTAGGAGGAATTTTCCAATATTTAGAAAAATTAGGGATATTCTTTAATATCATGCGAACGATCGTGCTATGTAACAATTTTACTGAGTGAACCCCCCGTGGGTTAAACACCCCATTACAACTGACTGGGCCGACCCCTCTAGGGTGGTCTAATAACCCTTTGACCCACATAACACATACAGGGCCGACCCCCACTAGGGAAGTCTAATAACCCAAGTTATCACATTCAGACGGAGGAATAAACATCTCCGGATATACAATAAGGTCTTCACGGAGGAATGAAACATCTCCGGAATAATAAAGTACAAATATAATATTCTTAGAAGTTACAATATTTCAACAAGTACATGGAGAATGATGAAGCCCACCCTTATTCCCAATCAAAAGGTTTGATCCAAAGCTCTAAACTTCTATTTTTCTGAGGAGCTTCTAGCCGTGGTCACAGAATTAAAAAAATTCAACTTTTGCAGAAGCCCTTATTTTCCACCTTTCCGATCAAAGTCCCGAACTAGGGTTTGATCAAGCCCACCCTTCTGACCAACCAAAAAATTCGATCTTGGTCTCTAAATTTTGATTTTTCTAAGTAGTATTCAGCCGTGGACTCCAATTCCACAAATTCCAACTCTCTCTGAAAAACTAATTTTCCACAGCAGTGACGATTCAAGAATGAAGGTGCTCAAAATCCAAATCTGTTTTGACAGAAATAAGCACTTGATTGTTTATGGTGTAACTCCGAAATTAAAAATCCACAGGATCTGAAACTTCTACTTGTGGTAGCCCGACCTGTCCTCTTTCAAACCCCATAGTTCTGACCTCAATTGGATTCTCTGATAGAGAGTTATGCCAAGTGTCACAACATGACCTTTTTATGGGATAAAATAGGAGAGCGAACTTGTACGGTGTGCCATGTGTCACTGGTTCAACTTCGGCCTCTAAAAAAGTTACTTGAGATAGTACAATCCGTGCAATACCTGTCAATTTTTACGAAATTTCATTTGGAGATTCCTAGCCCAAGTTATGACCTTTTTTCCTAGATCACCTGATTATGACTAAGATCTGGAAGAGGCAGAAACCCTAACTTGTACTGATCATAACTCACAAAGTACAACGAATATGAGGGTTTCCTTGGACAAAAGGTACATGGGGATGTTATGTATGACTTGTAAAGGTTTCAGATTCTAAACCTTCTCCAAAATGGATTTATAGCGAAAGTTCCACGATGACTGGTTTTTTATATACAAAACCCTAACCTTCAAATTGTCGCAAGTGAGGTAAGTGTCGTAAGTGCCATACATTGCCTTCCTTCAGGTTAGCTCTGATACCATGTTAAGATTTAATATGCTAAGACAGAAAATATCAGGATCACATTCCATTTCACAACAATAGCATATACAAGATCATTGAAAGAACAACAAGCACAACATAAACACAAGAGACACAGATTTATCCTGGGAAACCCTCATGGGGAAGAAAACCCAGCAAAGCTTCCTCAATATAGATGACCAGAAAATACAAAGATGTAATCCACAACCATGAGCTCCTTCTCCTCCACATTAGATCTCTCTCTCACTTATGCGCTATTCACAAGTGAGTGCAATGTGTGTTAAATGAGGAACACACCTCCTCTATTTATACACATCTCCGACTTGTCTTTTACATTAACTAGGTCGGCCCCAACTTAACCACTGGGTTAAACACCCCATTACAACTGACTGGGCCGACCCCTCTAGGGTGGTCTAATAACCCTTTGACCCACATAACACATACAGGGCCGACCTCCACTAGGGAAGTCTAATAACCCAAGTTACCACATTCGGAGGGAGGAATAAACATCTCCGGATATACAATAAGGTCTTCAAAGAGGAATGAAACATCTCCGGAATAATAAAGTACAAATATAATATTCTTAGAAGTTACAATATTTCAACAAGTACATGGAGAATGATGTGAACAATGGGAAATCCTTAGAGATAATGAGGGAGTACACAATAGATGCTTATCATGTGTAGGGGTCATAGGACAATTCAAGAGCTAGAAGATGAGGCTTCAAAGGTGGTTATAGAGGCTAAGGATGAGGAGGTGCACAATCTTGTTATAATTGTGGGGAGGTTGTACACATTTCTCAATTAGGTACTAATACTTAACCACATTTCAGACATTATCATGATACAAAGGATTGTCTAAATCTTACAGCTAAAAGTGAATAAAAGAAGAGACGATATAACATTATCACTATTGAACCTAGAAGGGAGTGAGAAGAGGAACATAGAGTACATGTTATGACTCAAGGGGGTGCAATAACTAGCCTGGATGTAGAATGAACTCTAGAGGGAAAGACCTAGAAAGCTACTCCTATGCCACCACAATTCCATGTTGTGCAATAAAAATAGTCCTTGCATGATGCTATGGAGTCACTAAGGAAGGCACTTGGATTTTACATGGACTATTAGATTCCTAAAGAATGTGAAACTCACCCTAAAGATCAAGTAAGTACCTTCTTTCAATGTGTTGCATCACACTCTTGAATGATACCCATGCTTCTAAGAGGTTGCCTAAGTTGTCAATGAGGTGAGTAGTTAGAGTGGAGTAAGTTGTCATTGTGCCTAGACATCTTTCTCACAAAGAATTAGGACTTTGGGCTTGCCAAATCTGGCAGCCTCCTTGGTTATGAGTCATGACATTGTATGAGAAGATTATGGGTTAGGTCCAGGCAAGCAATGACAGTATTGATGATATCCATAGCACCACATTGGTGAAGAGTGGCTACCCTCTTTCACTGGCACTATTTGGCCTTCATATTTACAGGTTGGAGGATCTAATTTAATAAACATTAAGTACAATGGATGGCTCTCCCCTTTACCATTCTATCTTACACTTTTGATGACACTATTTTGTTTACTCTTTTCTGATGACATTATTTTGCTTCCCATAAAATATCAGGCCTTAAAGGCATCTTGATGTTCTTAACACATCCTACAATGACCATGGCCTACAAGTTGAACTTGGAGTGATAACAATAATGGCGTTCAATAACCATGGAGTAAAGGGCATGCTAGTTTTATGGCATGAGAGACAACATTTCCAGCTTCAATTTCAAGGAAAGCTTGTCTTTGGCATTCTATTTTGTTTAATTCAACTTGAATATCATGGACTTCGCAATCTATTCTTTGAGATAACCTGACAATTGAATCGAAGATATCTTTCTATTCCATGTTGGTGACACCTTTGCAGGTTCATGAACTTTTAAGGTGGCACTATTGCTCATTCTGTAATGATACTGAAATTCAAGCTTCTGATAGGCCATCTGTTTTTCTTTGCAGATAAATATTCTTGAGGCTAGACGGTTGAATTTTCGATGTGCCAGTCATAATCATCACCAAACGAAGATCCTTCACTCGCCCATATTCGTAGCTATCTGCACCATTTAATTGACACGAGCTTCATGAATATATACACATGTTAACATTTGTATGCAGGTTTCCAAGGTATCCACTGGAACATGTCCATATTCTAACCACGTCCTGTTGTCGTGAGTGCTCAAAGATTTCATTTTTAAGATAAACATCAGCACTTAATGCGTTACATAAAAGCTGAGAAGCGCTACAACTCGAACTCCATTGCATTATTCACCATCCATGCCCAGAGAAGAGTATGTGAACTTTGACGTTCTCTTTGCATCAATGATATAGATATAGGTTCTTTCATAGCTGGCGAATAGTGACAGATTTATCACTCCCTTCACACACTTTTGGACACATAGGACGATTGCTCATTCTGTAATGATACTGAATTCAAGCTTCTGATAGGCTATCTGTTTGTCTTTGCATATAAATATTCTTGAGGCTAGACGGTTGACTTTTCATCTTTGTATTATGTCTCTAAAAAAATACTGATAGAAGCATGGGAGTCATGGTTATTCTCTTCTATTTTGCAATGGTTGTTCCTAATTTCCTATGTACCAATTTGTTTCTTTTGCAAAAGATAATTTGCAGAGGAAAGGTTTTAATGATGCTATGTTGACTGACTCTGTTGTGATTACCTTCACTGATTCTATTGTGACTCCCTAACAAAAGGTAAAACATATAGTCTCCTGCCTGCATGATTAAAAATACGTGATTTATATCTCTTGGTTCATATTGCATACAATAATTATATTATCCTTAATGTCATTGAATTTATAAATAATATTAGGAATTTTGTGTATTATTATATGGTGGTTGAAAAAAGGTATTATCATAATAATAATAATGTAAGTTCGAAATTTGATAAATGTGTGTATTGATTAAATTCAAGCACTTTTTATATCGAAATATATTTTATTAGAAAATTGTATAATGTAGGGTTGTAATGTGAATAAATTAAAATGGATTTATATGTAAAAATAAATTTTATTAGAAAATTGTATAATATATATTTGTAATGTGAATAAATTAAAATGAAAAAATTTTGTTGTAAAATATCTAACCTAAATCTTTTAATTACACAAAGGGTTTCATAGAGGTTTTTTCAAAAGTAAAAAATAAATAAAAATCAATATAATATCACATTAATTTATAAATAAATATTTAAAATTAAATATTTTCAACTTGCAAAGGGTTTCATTATAGGTTTTCTTAATGTTGAGTACAAATCTATTAGTTTTTTATTATTAATTTATATTAATTATTTTTTAAACATTAAATATTGAAATCAAATTTTTTATTAAATTATTAAATTTTTTTTAGCACTTCAAAATTCTAAAACTAATTTATTTTTTATTTCTATAATATAAAATTAATATAAATTTATGTTAATTTATTTTTTATTTTTATTCTTTTACATCTACTCTTTTTTTATAAAAGTAAAATGTATTTATGTCTATTTATTTATTGGTAATGATATCTGATGTATTGTATCCTCTTCCATATCCTTTGAAGCGAAAGAATCCCCTACACTGGACTGGCTTCCTTGGGTAAATTCTAGGATTATATTGAAATGCAATTTTGATTCTTTTATCATTTTTTCAATATTATCCCCCTACTTCTCCACCTTGGATTCAAGTCGATCTTGTCTCTAATCCTACAATTCAATGTGGTACTAATGTATTTAATAGCTTATTCCATTCCATCCACTTGGATCTTCATCCTCTGCAGAACCCTGTTGGTGTCTACAATGTCACTCAAAGCCATGCCTACGTCTAACCCACATTTTGTGGGTTTGGTCATTTGGACCCCTGTTCCTTTTAGAAGAGCTCTACTCCCACAACCAAGGGCCACATAATGAACACTAACAGAGTGGGGTAGGGAAAATAACATGCATCCCTCTAGACTCAACATGACGAACAATCGAGGGAAAGTTTTTGAATTCCACTAAGAGACAGATGCATTTCAACAATCAAATCTTTACTTGGTGAACCCAAAGAGCAGAGAATTATGATCTGAATCCTACGAGAAAAAAACACTTTCCCACGGTTCATGTTGACGCTGATCTTCCACATCAAACTCTTGATTTGATGGTCCCACGATGTCTATATTTATCCCACCTAAGCAATGAAGAACTGAAGAGAAAGCCATAATTTCCACTGTGCCCATAAGTGAAAGTAAGGGAACACAGAGCTAAAGGCACAAGAGGGAGAAAAGTATTACTTGCTCGGGGTAAACGTGATGAGACATGGTGTTAATTGCATGAAGAAGATCCTTCATTGGATACCATGTGTCAAGTGACTCCAATATTTACCATAAACAAAAACCAAAACTTTGTAGCTTTCCCCATATAAACTATCCACAATGAACTTATGGCATCTATCTTCACTCCAAAGAGCTTGGGTTGCAAACAAGATCTCCTTTATCAAACTTGACCATGATGTTTTCTATCTGGTATACAAGGATATTGTTGTGTCTTCTTATGGGCAAATAGTTTACTTCTTTGACGCTTTGGAGATTCTTGGAAATCCTACTGTAAACCATGCTTTGAATCTTACATGTCTTCTCAACATGGCTTCTCGCATATTTAATGGCATGCAGAGAGTCTTCAAATATTGTAATTTGTAGCAACCCAATGTTTTTAAAATATTTTGTTCCTAGAAATAAGGCATACACCTCTCCATACTTATTGGTGGTGACATCCAATCCCCAAGAAAACCTTATTACTTCTTGTTAATCAGGGTCAATGAGAATCCCCCCACCCCTACCCCAGGCCCCATTCCGTGCACCTATCACCTCGAATATATGTTTGTAAGGTTAATAAATTCAAATGAAAAAAGTTTTACACCTAATGTTTAATATCAAAAAAGAAAGCCAACATAGTATTTTAGAATAAATATTTAAGATTTGTATAAAGATTAATTTTAAAAAAAACTAATATTTGAATTATTTTATTTTTATTTTTTCACATTAATTTCTTAACCTTTATTTTTTAGCAATAGATATTAAAAGACAATTATTTTCCACCTAAATATTAGAAGCAGATTATTAGTTCTATCAACACCAAAGGAAATTTAGCCGTAATTTAAAAAAAAAGGTGTTAATTAAGTTGTAAGCAAGGTTGAAATTTGACGTCTTACCGTTTACGTTAAGAAATTTTTATATGACGTTTTAATTTTAACATTGCCTTTCATTTGACATTTAAATCTTAATTTTACCAGTAAGAATAATAGTTGATTTTTTTTTTGAAATAACATTTATAATGACTATATGAAACATTGAATTCTCATATCTTGACTCATATAATATAAAAATAAAAAGTTTTGCAAAAACATAATAAACAAAAAATTATAATGATTAAACCAAGCACACACATAATGACATAGAAGGTTTATTCTCAAAATCTTTAAATAGTCTTTTTCACAAGCAATACAATGGACCATTACCATGGGCCCAAAAAACCATGACCGAGTCAAGTTTACCTAACAAGGATAGAAACCAACCAAACCATGACAAAATCAAAATTTCCATATTAAAAATAGAAATATAAAGAGAATATATATATATATATATATATATATTAACATTTAATTACTAATAACTAATTTGTTATATATATTTAATTAGTTATTAGTAATTAAATTATATATATATATATAACATTTAATTACTAATAACTAATTTGTTATATATTTTTAATTATTTATTAGTAATTAAATTTTATATATATAGGCCACCCCAAAAAGCAATGATCAAGTCAAGTTTACCTAACAAGGGCAGACAACCAACCAAACCATGACAAAATCAAAATTTTCATATTAGAAATAAAAATATAAAGAGAATATATATATATAGGCTTGGGATATACATATTAATGATGTGTAAAAATAAAAATGCACTTCAAAATGACGGGTGAAATTAAAATTCACAATTCATTAATAACATTTAATTTTATGAAGTGGTTGTATTTTGACATGTAAAATGGAAAATCATGGTTATTTACCCGTCAAGACAAATTTCAACACTGGTTCTAAGATATCTCAACATTTTAATTCACATATTTAAAAAACAGAAATATAATATCATAATCAAAGTATAAGTTTGATAAGAAACATAATCTCTACCAAAATCATATGATAATTATCATTGAAAATAATGTAATATAAGCATTATTCAAACAAGTAAAAAAAACTCTATTTCCATCGCAATTTGTTGAAGAAAAAAGTAAAGAAGGCATAGTTGCAACCCATTTAAGGATTCTTAGAGATTTTTGGTCAATTTAAAGACCCTCAAGACCCATGGGGCATGGAGGAATTATGTCTATGGAGATTTAACCCATGCAATTATGCTCAACACCCAAATTTATGTATGATTTCCTATTTACGGCATTGTCAAAAAGAGTGTCATTTTGGATAATCCTTGTTTTATGCTCCGAAAACTAAATGATTTCATTGGAACGTGTACTGGAGAAACCCTCAGGTACTTCCCCTCATTTTAAGGATGGTACCCAAGGTAAACCATTGGCCCTGATTACGGGGCCTAACCCAGTCGAGACATCAAGTGAGGCCCTTGCATAACCACCCAAGGATTTGATCCTGAGACCTTCTACTTGCGATTACAACACTCAACCACTTGAGCTAACCCACCAGGATATATATATATATATATAGATAGATAGATAGATATCTTTTATGGGTGTGAAGTCTGAGGTTGTAGCATCTCTCAAGAATTCTGGAGAAAGATCGAGCAAATTCAAAATTGTTTTATCACATATAACCTCAAACTTAAGAGCAATACACCCTATCATATTCTCCTTATAGAAGTGGGTATCCCCTTATCGAAAGCATTGCTATGTCTAGGTACCTGATGTACAAGAATAATATAAATAACATGGAAGAGCAATTATGACTCCCTAAAATTGCTTTAAATTCTAGTCAAGGTCATCTTTAGCTCAAGAGAGGATGGTATAAGGATGCCATGGCTTGCTTAAATCATTATCGAATTGAAGTATATATATATATATATATATATATATAACATGGCAATTCATGTAGCCTCTAAGTTGCAAAGTAGCCAAAAGGAACAAAAGCGTGAGGAGCAAACAAAGAAGAGGAGACACATGGATTTGAAGGTGACCATTTTAGTCTATGAGACTCGTCCAAGATAGGAGAATATAACAAAAGGAGATGAGGAAGAAGAGGGATGTAAGAGACAACTAGAACATAGAGATAGACCACTAATAAGTAGAGGAATGAGGTAGAACACAAAAGGGCATAATTGGCGTATATGAAAGAAAATGGAGGTGCAATAGATTGCTAAAGGATTTAATCGAAGGCACAAACCAGCTATGATTTGAAAATTTCAAAACAAGGGTCACCAACAACTCACATGTTGATGTAGAACTAGCTAGCATTGTGTCAAACTTATGATTCTCCCCCAGCCAATTTACATGTTACTCTATTACTCTCGATTTATACTAGCAAAAAAATTTATCTTAGCAAGGCACTATGATGAATTGGAAGATGACAACAACAAATCCTTGCATTCAAACGAGAATTGTCATTTCATCCTTTAGGATATACATGGTTCAAAGAGGGTCTCCATGGAGGATGAAACTGAAGAAGAAGTTGAATAGACAATGGGAACATACCTCGATTGTCCCATCCAACTAGACAATCATGATGATTGTTAGATGACCTTAGACTCCAATTCCATCTTCAATTTGTTACTCTATTGATTTATGTTTTTTAGTAATATGTTTAGAGGTCATAGCTATGGTTATTCTCAAAATTCTATCTTCTAGTTTAGAACTAAGCTTAAAATCCATAACCCTTGCTATATATTTTACTATTTCAAATTAAAACTTGCCCAAGGGCATGTTAATAGGTAGTCATGAACTTCTTCATTTTGTTCTCGACACGAACAATTGGCCTTGTATGTTACAGCTTCAGTGGGCGTAATGGTTAAGAACATGTGTTTCCTCCTAAGAGGTCATAGTTTCAAATCCAAAGGGGGGTGGGGCATGTACACCTCCGTAGAATTTAGCAGTTAAATCGTTGCGCAGAGGGGGGTCCCTTGTCCAACAAACAAGGGAGTCTCATACACCAACTTGGTGTCTCGCTTGGTTATGACCTTAAAATATATTATTATTATTATTATTATTATTTTGCCTTATGTAATTGCACTAAAGAGGCGCATTCTACAACCCAGTAGGGCGATGCGTAACTCCTTCCGTGCTCATTTTGGAGTTGACATGCATCATTTTAAAAAATAAAATAAAATTATAAAAAATAACATGTTGGCTCAAATTAGATTTAAAATATTTACAAGGGCAGATATAAAACTACACAAATTAGATAAATTAAAATGTTTCCTCAACATTTCACTCTAAAAAGAGGTTTACACCTCGAGAGATTTGATCCCTCTCGACACTTAATAAATCCATTTTAAAATGAATCTATGCTGATATAAAAACTTTCCAACTTAATTAAAATTTGAAAAACTAATACCTTACCGTGTATATTATAGTAATACCTCATACTTGAGATTAGAAAATCTCATAATATATCAACATTAATGAATTCAAGTGCATATAATATCCAACACGCTAATAAGCATTTACCCTAAAAAATTTAATACACCACCACAGTGTTGGAATACTCAAATTTTCTTAACAAGTCTCGCCTTATTGCACTGAGTGAAATGAGGTGCTCTACAATCCAGTATGGGGGAGATCTTCTAACGTGTGTGATGTAGCGTTACATCTAATAAAGCGTAAAAAATGATTGCGCGTAAAAAGAAGTAAAGTAAAGTAAAGTAAAAAGAAGTAAATTAAAGTAAAGTAAGTATGGGGGAGATGTTGTAAGGTTTGTGATGTAATGTTTTTTACTAACAAAATAATTAAAAAAATTCATGTCCGCTCATAAAAAAAAATTATGGAAAGTATTTAAAAAAAATCCATGTTGGTTCATAAAATAAAATATTATGGAAAGTAATTAAAAATAGATGTTCGTTTATAAAATAAAAAATTAAAACTTAAACCCGGATCTATCAATTAAGAGAGATCAAATTTCTTGAGTTTAAATTTAAAAAAAGAAATATACCTCAAGAAATTGGATCCCTCTCGGTGCTTAATAGATACGGGTTTAAGATGGATCTATGATGATTAGTGCACAAACATCGATAAATTACGGACTATATTTAATGCACAAACAAAATAATCTCTTTTTTTAGATTCAAAAGTTAATAATTACATATAAACCTATTGAACAATTTAATTTTATATTAAAGTGAATTTCATTACGAAAAAGTAAAATTGAAATTTATTATTTTCATAAATGAAAAATTTATTTTTAAAAAAATAATAATAATTAAAAAATATTAAATGAATTATATTTTATAAAATAAATAAATACTTTTATTTATATGTAGAGGATGTATGAATACCGTGACGAACTATGTTGTCAAAGAAAGCATTAGGAGGTTCTAGTGGGTTCTCATCTCTCAATTTTTCCATAAAAATTCAAATGGCTTGTCATTTTTAAGAATACTCATCGCCTAAAATTTCCTTATCATATAATTAATCCCCTTAATCCCCTTCTCTCTTCATTTATAAGTATATTCTCATCAGATATTATTATTCTGGACCCTTCTTGGGTTTGCTGGGCGTTCTTTGCTGGTGGGCTATGCTGTGACCCGTGGATCTCGAATTTGATTATCACATTTGTCAAGGGTTTTGACGGCAGGGGATTTGAACCCGTGATATTTGGGCACTGTTGTTTTGGCTGTCGGTATGGGGGATAACGTGTCGGAACCCATCATCCCGGCAGATAATAACCTGAACGTGTCGGACTTCATGATTGAGGAAGCTGGGCTGTTCAAACCGGACTCTTATTTCAAAAATCAGTTGAAGGGGAAGCGGGCTTTAAATTCTACTTGCCGACAGGTGGCGCCACATGCTAAGACACAGAAGGGACACCTGTCTTTGGGAAAGACACCTGCAGATGCCTCGGGTTCAGACCCTTCCGTGGGCAGTGCTAGGGGACCTCCTGGTCGAGGCAACGATGAAAGAATTGCTTCGTCATCCCGTGCGACTAGGAGGCTGAACGGTAAATACTTCTGCAGGCCTGGGGAGGCTTGGTTGACGGTCGGCAGGAATATAGGGCTTGAAGAGATTGTGGAATGTGATATGACTATGCTGGTAGGCAAGTTTTCATATCATGCTATGAATCGGAGAGACATTGTCAAATGGGTGGAGGAGAAATGGAATCCCATTCTGAAATACACTCCTCAGGTCTTCGCTTTGGCGTATGGATGGTACGACTTTAAGTTCGAGCAAGAGGCACACTGTTCTTCCATTCTGGAAGGTCTGTGGCTCTATGGTGCGGGTAGCTTAATGTTGCAGAAATGGCAGACTGATTTCGACCTGGAATCTGCCTCGGTTCGTCTCTGTCATTTGTGGGTACTTCTACCTGGGCTTCCACTGGCATTGTGGAATCGTGGGGCTTTTGAAGCCATTGGAAATCGTATTGGGCGGTTTCTCCGTGTAGAAGAGGAACATCTTAATGGATTTGACCGACGTATGGGGCGGGTTCTGGTGGAGGTTGATATCTCTCTGGGGCTTATTGATGTGCTCCACATAAACTAGCACGGCCGCAAGCTTACTCAGATCATAGACTACTGGGGCATACCTTTCCAATGCTCGAACTGCAAGGAGGTGGGGCACTTGTGGCGGCAATGTAGGGCTCCGGCTTCGTCTAGTCGACTTAAAGATGGGGGTCCATTTTGGTCTTCTAATGATGGCAGTGACATTGAGATGGACGCGACGGGCTCATTAGATGGCTTCTCCAACAGGGTGCTCAATCCTCTTGTGCCGGTTTTGTCCTTGTGCCGTAACTTGGAATCTCAGGATCCTAACTTCTTTCATTCATTAAATGAGTTGCATATTTCATTTATTAATGCTTTAGATTTAAACAATGGTAATAATGGAAATTATATGAGCCAAAGACATAACTTGACTACAAACTCCTCCGGGACTGAGCACACATCAAATGAAACTTCTGAGAATGATGACCCTGTAACAAAGAATGAGTTATTTACGAGAATGACCAACCTCTGTCCTATAGAATCCTCTCCGGTTATCTCTATATCTCCCGGTCCTACTTCTTCTGTTGCCCCGACGGTTATTGTATCCACTGATTCTGAGCTACCTTCCCTTGTTCCGGCTTATCTACATGGGGAAGTTGAGACGGTTTCTGGTTACGCTGATATTGGCCCTGATGGAGGGGGGATGGGGACCTGTGGTTTGATTCCTGAGAATGTGCCGGGGTTGGTTTGCCCCATTGTGAGACCCGATACAACTACGAATCCTGCTGGGAAAGTTCTCCTCATTCCATCATATTCAGACATGGTGAAGAAGACACCCTTACCTACATTTTACAGAAACAGGGTGGTGGACATTAATGAGACAACTGGAGGGGATTTGGAGGGCTTTCTGGGTATGAAGAACACTGTCTCGGATGGGGATAATAACAAAACTATTTCTATTCTCCCACCTGAAACAACTGGGGACATTTGTATCCAAAAGGGGGCACTTAGGGGTGGACTTGCTCAGGACTTCTCCCCTTTGAAGACGAGAAGTGCCAGGAAAAACAAGAAGGTCACTCTGGGGGGGATAGAGGATGGCCGATGCCAGGTGGATTCCCCCAAATCTTTTGATACCCGGGCTCTTAGAGGAATGAAAGCCCTTGCGAGGGTTCGAAAATTATTTTTTTCTCTCTCAATATCAGGGGTGTGGGGGGCCTACCCAAACAATTGGCCCTCAAACGCGTACTACAAATTGTCAAACCTGATTTGATTTTCCTTCAGGAAACTATGGTATGCGGGGAAAAGGCTCGCATTTTTTTTTAACAAAGTTAAGCCGGGATGGATGGTTTGCACTGTGGATGCTGATGGTCTCTCTAGTGGTCTCCTAGCAGCTTGGAACCCGTTAGTTTTAAGGCTATTACCATCAAACATCTAAATGGGTATTTTGTTGTCTGGGAACATCTGGGGATCGGAAAAGAACGTTAATATTATCAATTGCTATGGTCCTTATTGTAATCGGGTGACTTTCTGGGACTTGGCGGTCTCGGAACATCTGCTGGAACTGGAGAACTTAATCATTGCTGGGGACTTAAATTTCACTTGGGGGGATGAGGAATTTTGGGGTGACCTGGCTAGGCGGGATCCTCTGGGTCCCTACTTCAGTAATTTATTCATGAAATACTTCTTGGTTGATGTGGCTCCGAGGCCAATGGCTCCAACTTGGTCAAATGGTAGAAAGGAGGAATATCTAATTTAGAAGCGCATTGACCGTTTCCTAATATCGGAATCTTTTCTAGAATGCTTTCAAAATTATAGGTCCTGGATTCATCAAATCAAAATTAGTGATCATCTTCCTATAATTCTTCAATTTGATGAGGAGCCCTATCACAAGTCCTTCCCTTTCAAATTCAACTCCACGTGGCTTTTGGATGTTGAATACACAACGGGGGTGAGATCTAAGTGGTTTCAGGTGGATGTTTCGAGCGAGAGATCTGCTATGGACAAACTAGCAGTGAAACTCAAGGCGATCAAAGACTACACTATTATGTGGGAGAAAAACAAAAAAACTCTGATGGGTATGAAGCTGGCTGAGATTGAAAAGGAAATGGAATCTCTGATGCAGAGATCTGTTGGTACTGGGCTAAGCCTAGTGGAAACTACAAAACTCTCTACTATGGAGTGTCGAAAAATGAAAATTTTACTTTTGCAGGAGGAAACTTGGAGGTTGAAGAGCCGGGATATTTGGCTCAAAGCAGGGGATCTGAATACAAAATTCTTCCATCAATTTGCGGACTCTCGAAGGATGCAGAATTCTATTTGGGATCTGAATGATCACACGGGACGGCGGATCAGAGGGGAGGAGGAATTGATGAATGAGGCTGCTCGACACTTCCAAGAATATTATTGTGACCCTAAAAATACAACTCTGGCTGAACAGTTTAAGGTCATTAAGGAATACCCTCGGATATTCAATGAGGAGGAAGGGGATAATATTTATCTGGATGTTTCTTTGGGGGAGGTGGAGAACACTTTGCGAAGGTTTGCAAAGGATAAATCTCCTAGACTGGATGGGTGGTCAGTGGAACTATTTATTCATTTCTTTGATCTAATGGGGGAGGAGCTCCGAATGGCTGTGGATGAGTCTCGGAAACTCGGCACTGTCTCTGGGGCTTTAAAATCTACTTATTTGGCACTCATTCCGAAGACATCCCATCCAAATAACTATAATGAATTCAGGCCAATTGCTCTCTGCAATTTGGTCTACAAGATTATTTCCAAGATCATTGCTGATAGGATCAAGCCTTTACTCTCTAAACACATTTCCATGGAATAGTATGGGTTTTTAAGGGGCCATCAGATTCATGATGCTGTGGGAGTGACTCAGGAAATCTTCCATACAATTAAACAGCGGAGAATTGAAGCACTCATCCTACAATTGGACGTGGTGAAAGCATATGATAGGGTGGACTGGAATTTCCTGAGACTAATATTAATTCAGATCGGTCTGCCATGGAAGGTGATGAAATGGATAATGGCCTGTGTAACATCGGTTAATTTTGCTATACTGATAAATGGTCACCCTACTGAGTTCTTTAAGGCTTCTCGGGGCCTTCGATAGGGTTTCCCTCTATCGCCACTTCTTTTTCTACTGGTCATTGAAGGGTTGAGTCTATCCATATCTAAGGCTCGATGGGAGGGGCTGATTGCTGGCATCAACATTACAAGAGATATTGCTGTTACACACTCACTATTTTTGGATGATGTTATGCTGTTTGGAAAGGGTATTCTTGCTGAATGGATACAATACAAGAAGATACTTGACCTGTTTTGCCTGGTTACTGGTATGATTATCAGCTATATAAAATTACATTTTTTGAAACATTCACTATTCACTGATGTGGAACAGTCAAGAAGCTCTGTTCTGCCTCTTAAATTCAAGGAGCTTGATGCTGGAACGAAATATCTTGGATTTTTCATTAAGCCAACTAAATACTTGATAAATGACTGGTCATGGCTTGTTAGAAGGTTTGAAATGCGTATTGGTCACTGGAGCTTTCGCCATTTATCCATGGGTGGCAGGCTTACTTTGGCAAAAGCCATCTTACAAAACTTGGGTGTATATTGGTTCTTGCTGTGTAAAATCCCTAGAAACATCCTCTGTTTAATTTGGAGGAAGTTATTCAGCTTCTTGTGGTCGGGTGGTGGTGATCGTGAGAAATTTCACCTTATGAAATGGACTGTTTTGGCCCGACTCTGGAATTTGGGGGGCTGGAATATTAAGGATCTGGAACTAATTGTCATGGCTCTGCACGCAAAAAGTCTATGGCGCGCTCTTTTCAATAATTTGATCTGGGGAAGGATAATCAGAGCAAAATACCTGAAAAATATCACTGTTACAAACTGGCTGCGAAGGAATCGGCCTACTACTTTGGGGGTCTCAAATATTTGGAATGGTCTGATGGGATCCTTCAGGGTTATTGCTAATTGGATTGCTTGGATCCCTGGAAATGGCCGCGACATAAGATTGGGGCTGGATCCGATCTTGGGGGGATCAGCTGGTCATACACTTACGTTGGAATTAAGGACTCACCTCCGAGAGAAGGGTTTCTATACTTTGGCACATGCGGCCGGTCGGTATATGCATGGGCGGTCTCTCTAGATTTCGGCTTCACAGCTCGGTCTGTTGGGTACCTTGGGGAATGAATGGGATGATTATATCAGACCGCTATATCAATCAAATATTCAATTGTCTGATGCTGCAGACAGACTAGTCTGGTCATGGGATGTGACTAGCGGTAATGTATCAGCTAAATTGGCATATGAGGCATTATTTGCTGAGTCTCAGTATGTGGTTCGTTGGTGGGATAAAACTATATGGAAACTTATCTTACCCCTCAAGATAAAATGTTTTGTCTGGCTGGTGTTGTGGAACAAGATTCTAACTTGGGAGAACCTGTGCTGGCGTGGGTTCTGTGGACCGGGCTGGTGCTCCCTATGTTGCTCACTGGAGGAATTAGTTGATCACCTATTCTCCTCCTGTCAATTCATTCGAGAAATTTGGAATCAAATTGCAATCAAATCTGGCATGCAATTCAGTTGGAACCATCATTCTCTATGTGAATGTCTTGAGGCGTGGTCACAAGTATCTGCAGGTTGTTCTGAACTCCCATACTATATGATCTGGGAGGTATGGAAAGCTCGAAACTCTCTTATCTTTGAAGATAGGACACCTTTCTGTGAAGGGATTTGCTATAAAACACTTGCTGCACACGAAGAATTTACCTCTATCCATGCAGCTATTGGTGGCAGGGATAGTCTGAATAAGAAGTACCGTTTGGCACCTCCGGTGCTGATTTTCCCATGTGGTTTCTTCGATGGGGCCGCTGTGGGTTGGAATGGGAAGGGTGGAGCGAGTGCTGCAATTCACATTTCCAACAGTGTCTCCATTCATATCTGGCTAAATCTGGGGAATGGAACCAATACAAGGAGCGAATTATGTGCCCTTTGGCTCTTACTGTTCTGTGCCCGTTGGAGAAAGATCACATCTCTTGTAGTATTGGGTGACTCTTTATCTATTATCTCATGGGTTGGTGGCAAGTCATCACTCAATGTACTACTTCTCTCTCATTGGATGGAAGCGGCTCGTAAACTTATCCTGGAATTTGAACATATACATTTTGAACATGTATTTAGAGAGGTTAATATGGAGGCGGATATGCTTTCCAAGCGGGCTCTTACCTCTCAGGCTGGGGTCATCATGTGGCAGGAGTGGCGGGAGGATATACTGTTTTCTCATGGCTCATATCATTTGCATTGGACTTGAGGCTTCTTGTCTTTATTACTTATACACATTTTGTTTTTTCTTACCAGTATTATGCGGACTTCATAACTTACTTGGCTATTAGTTCTGTGTGCAGATCCATGAAGGTTCTGGGTCCAACTACTTGTTGGGTGCATATCCATACTCACCATCTTTTTGCGGCATGTATTTCAGCCTCCTATAGATGCTGTTCGGTTTTTATAGCATAGTTGATAGTTTTATGATGCACTTGGTGGATGGCAGTTGAGGATGACTGTATTTGAGACTTATTATTTATTCTGGTTTGTATAATTTTGCTTAGATGACTGTTGGGTACTGTTCTACTACTGGATATATTTCTGGTCCGACTTGTGGATGACCTAGGGACTTATGGTTCTATTTATTTTGGACTATTCTGTTATGGTTGTTGACACTATACTGTCACTTGATGACATATGGCTCTATCTGATAGGGATTGTGTAATTTGTATGATCTGACAGCTGGATTTATTTACTATTTCGCATATTAATAGTAAGTTGAATTTTTCTATGAAAAAAAAATATTCTCATCACATACATTTTTAGTCCCTGCCTAGGCAAAGACAATATGTTCCATTCTTTTTCATTCATATATACAAATACATTGAATACATTTAAAATCTGTAATATTAAGTTAAATATCTTATTTAACTGTAATTATTTAATAAAAAATATTCATGCATGTTGAAATTTTATTGAACCGAAATCTTTGATTAGACTAATATTATCATTGACAAGAATTAAAAAAATAAAAATAAAAATAAAATAAAAATACAACTTACTTTTAAATATACGTTTACATATAAAAATATTTTTTCTTAGTGGATTGACAGCTTTACCCCACCTCTATAGGATGACAGGGGCTGCAAGTTCCAGTAAACATTTAAAGGTCATTTTGATTAAAATCTTAAATGTACCTTCTATTGACCTGTCTTTGATGTGGCTTGTTGTATACTCAATTCATGGCACATTAAACTTGAGATTTTCTGCAATAATCGAATCTATGCATAGGTGTACGGGATGCAAGCTCGATCTAACAAAGGCTAAGTGTTATGCTTTAATTTGGACAGCCATTAATTGAGTATTGGGATTTGTAGCATTGGCACACCCTTCATTGTTCTAGTTCCTTCCAAGGCACGGCATTCACACACTTGGCAGGCCCTTCATTTAAACCACATTTTATACAGTTTCCTTTCTTGCCTCAAAAACCTTAGACGGATGAATGGAAAATCGGATTTGAATCTACTTCCACTATGAGTCATACATTTAACACGGAGTAGAGGCATTTTCCTTCAACATCATCTTCGCCATCAAGCTCTGCGTCTCTATACATTTTCATTGTAAACCTAACATAAAATATATTTTTAGCATTATTATAATCAATCTATTATATAAATATAATAATTTAATTACTTAAGTTAAAGTTTCATTTTAATTTATTATTGGTTAAAGTTTTATTTTAATTTATTATTTTTTGAATTTAAGATTTTTTTCCTCTAAAGTTTTTGAGATTTAGCACATTTACGATTTTACTAGTGATCATATCATAGGTTTCCATTCCTTTTATATCACCTATAACAAGGGAATACAAAGAAAAAATTAAACCCAATCTAAGTTTGAAACAATATCAATCTATTATACTTAGTTCTAAGTGTACATGACATTGTTTTTTATTTTATTAATACACTTTTCTATGTGGATATTACAGTATACAATCTAATCATAAAGGCATGCAGCCTTACAACTCATTGATTCCACATGCATGCAAAATGTATGTTTGGAGAGTTCACCCCTACATTTATCCAATGGAATTGATTTATAATATTTTAAGAATAAGATTATGTTATAATGGATTTGATTTATGATATTTTAGGAATACGATTACGTTATAAGATGTATTAAGAAGACTTTTTCCCTCAAGGAAGATCCACGCCATTTTAAAGGGTGTTGTTGAACATAAAATCATAAATAAGTGGCACTTAACAGGTTGTTGAGGCATCCATAAGCATTTTTTTCCCTCCAACTTGAAAGGCCATGAGAACTCTAAATGATTATTTACTTTGATTTGAAATGGTTCCTTTGTCATTAACAAACTAGTGACTCTTTAAAGCAGTCCAAATATTAAGTAAAATTAATCATTGTAATGAAGATGCCAGATTAACTTTTTCTCTATTAACATGTTAAAATGAAATATGTAGTTATTCTAAAGAAAACTTGGATTTTGTTATGTTATAACATGCCTACTGCAAATATTAAAGTACCTTAGACTATGCTTAGTCTGTGTAGCTATGTTGAAAATGGAACTTTCATGGACAACTTAACACTTAGTCAGCCTCCCCACCTCACCAGTAAACAATACCAACAAAATATTATTTAGAGAAGGCTTCGTGATCACGTTGTATTACGGATTGGGATGTGAAGTTCAATTTAGAAAACATAGAGGGTCTGTGCAGATCCATATGAAAGTCTTCACATACAACAAGTATGGAGTATGGTGGAATAGTTTGCATGAAAGTTGGGGAATTTCCTCAAACATTCTTAGGGTGTGGTTTAGTTGTGTGGACAATTGAATTTGTATATTTTTAAAGGATTCTTTTAGCTAAAGAGGAAGAACTTTACAACAGTCGAATGCATATAATACCCAAGGATCCACTCAAACAAATGGAAACAAATGTATTGTGTGTGAAGATATGTTACCCAGGTTCTTTATATTATTCATAATTCCAATGTATTTAGACACAACATGAATGTTAGTTGTATGTAGGGAAGGATTTCCTAATGGAAAATCTATTGTTGACTTCAAGCATATTTGGTTCAAGTGTAGCTTCTTTGTATTATTCCTAATTCTGATGTATTTAGACACACCTGGACTATCTCTACTAATAGTCATATGGAGGGAAGGCACAATATGCAAGTGGAGGATTTGGTTTTGGATTTTTCAATGGCAATTCTATTGTTGGCTTCAAGTATATTGGTTGAGTGTATACGTTTTGTTGGCTTCAAGTATATTGGTTGAATGTATACGTTTTGTTGGCTTCAAACATATTGGTTCAAAGTACATGTTTATTGGGCATTATTGACTAATTTGAAAAATCGGAGAGATGTGATAAAATTAGTACATTTTGGTTTGTGATGAGATCTAGATAATATTGACTGATTTGAAAAACTAGGGATGTGTAATAAAATGAGTACATTTTGGTTTGTTATTTTTTAACCTAAAAGGCAGGGACTAAGCTCCACACAGCTCTTGTTTTTTTTTATTTCCTTGTCATATAATTAATCTCCTCCTCTCTTCACTTACAAGTATATTCTCATCGCATAAAATATTTATTTTTTAAATTTTTTTATATTTTTAAAATATATTTTAAAAAAAGAGAAAGTCACTTTTATTGATAATTTATATTAATAATAGATGTTTTTAGAAAGACCTGGCATATAAACGTTGATATCATATATTAACAATAACGTGTTTTTTTCACGAGAAAAAATGAGAAAATTACATTAACATTTATTTTCAATAATATTAATTAACTTTAAATTAATAACATATACTTACTAACTATACTAACTATACTGATAAAAAAACTATCATTTTCATATATGAAAAATTAATTTTATAATATTGACCATTAAAACTTGTACACTTCTCTACCATTTAATTATTATATTTCTATGCTTATCCCATTGCCTCCATACCACTACCACCATTATTGCCAGCAATAATTATGTTAGTTGGAAAGAACATTAATACACTAAAAAAATGAAACAGAAAATGCCTCATTTGACTTTCTGGTTTTGTCCATATTTAACAATGTGATCTTATGGCATGTATTTAGTACCTTACTCTTATGGCATGTATTTAGTTCCTTGTTGTTAGACTTCCTCTCCCTGAAATTGTGTTGGTTTTTTTTCATGCTCCACAGTGTGATTTTTTATTATTGTATCCTATATATCATAATGGATGTGTTTTATGATTTTATAAGGTTAAGTTTTTTTTTTTTTAATTGGGTTTTTACAATAAAATTATCAAAATTTTTAAGTATCCATAATTTTTTAAAGTATAGAAGATTTGGTGAATTTTACTAACCATAAAAAGTTAAGTGATATTTTTGTAAAAACATTCGGATTTTTAAGGATTTTACATAGATTTTAGACAAATTTAGCGATTTTTAGAATTAAAAAATGTTATCCCATGAAATATGGGAGAATCAACTTAGAAAAAAAAAATGAAAAATGACAATTTTTTTGTTGGAAAAAATGGTAAAAAATTAACCCATAGACTAAAATCCGCCCCTAAAATTTTCCCTAATAATCATTCATATTCATAATCTTTGTATGTGGATATGGATCAATAAACAAGATATGCATATTATTGACTTTTATATTTAAATAAAAATATGTTACAATGTAACAAGCTCCTTAAATATTAGTCTGGTCAATGTTGAAAGTTTTATTGTTTAGTTTACCTGGTTTTGTAACTTGTTTTTTACAACGGGATCATTCATTGTCTTTTGTATGTGGATATGGATCAATAAACAAGATATCCATGTGATGGATCTTTATATCTAAGTAAAAAACATGTTACAATTTAACAAGCTTCTTAAATATTAGTCATGTAAATGTTGAGATTTTTTATTGTTTAGTTCAACTAGTACAACAAGTGTCTTGTCTTGAACTCCACAACTTTGGGATTTAAGTACTATGACTTTCTACATTTTATGTTTGCAATATATTCACAAACTATTTTTCATTTTTAGTGGGTGGAGCTTAAGTCTCAAACATAATTTTTTGTTTATTAATCACATTCTAGTTGTAGCTTACTAGGTCCACACAAACTACTTATAAGCTTTCAATTACCATGATTTACCCATTTTAATTTTATTCATAGTGGTTCATATAGCTTGGTATACTCTTTTTTTATATAAGTTAGACGGTCCTTCTATTGCCCAAAAAGAGATTTACAGAACAAAACAAAGCCCTCCCAACAATGGGCAAACAACCTTGAAAGTTAAGGAGGCAGTCTCCCTCGAAAGGAAACGAGACTGAGCCAAAAGGTTTGAGAGGTTTTCAGAAGTCTTAAAAATGAGATATCCAAACTAATTGAATTTAAAAAGCAGTTTTTAAACATAAGAAAACAAGGAGCTAAACACCCAAAAAACCTGGAGCAAGGAACCACCACTGATTATTTGGGATTCGCACTGGTTGAGCCTGTTTCGAAGTTCAGACCCAAGCGCTTGCCCATTTCGATCTAGTTGCTGAGAATGCATTGGAGGAGCAGCAGCATCTCATCCTGCAGGAGCAGAATTTCACCATGTTGCTCATCGTTTTCCACTAAGGTCCTTCCCAAAATCATTTTCTGTGTCCAATGCAGATTTAGAGATTTTTGATACAAGGTGAGGCGGCCACGAGAGGTGCCCGGATTAGGGACCAAGTTCATAAATTCCTTTTTGACCTCTTTCTCCTCAATGCAAATTCTATCCACATCCGTTTCTGCTTCAACCTGTTGAATTCTCTCTTGAACTAAGGCTGGGATTGCCTTCTTGAATTGTTTGCATTTTTCAACGAGCTGCTGCTGAAACTTTAAGGGGGGAGTCATTGACTCTTTCAGGAAAAATTCGGGCAAGGTCGAAGCACGTCGGGGGTTCTTTCGAGGAGGCATAATGGCAAAGGGGCAGGCTAATAGGGGGAAGGTTCAAAGATCCATCACCTCAATTAAGAGGAGAAATAAGGGAGATGATCACAAGCGCAGACAGGCGAGGGGAACTTAACCAAAGGAAGGCCACAACAACAGAACATGGCAGAGCCAGTGGGGTAAAACAAGGGGCAAGGAACCAGGGTTGGATCCCTGAGCATGAGCTCAGGTTTTCGCAGAGCGAACTTCATAAAAGAGCTAGAGCCATAAGAATCAGAAAACAGGAAAGAGCCACGGTCTTGTCTGCGTCCGGTTATAAAATTATCAAAAAACTTGTGATGATTATACCTATTGGAGATATCATCCTCATATTTGAGAGAGATCGTCCCATGATTTGGCATGATGCTCCAATTACTTCATTTCAACTAAGCCCTCCATTTATTGCAGGAGCAGTACAAAATGTGCAGGTTGATGAAGAGAATGCCAACTTCGAACATAATTAACCTCGGGTGTTGGGAGGTGAGGTGGAAGCACGAGGGCCCAAGCTTCTAGCCACGTGCCCATCCTCTTCCCACCTGTCACGCCTATCATCCACCCGCCATGGGTAGAACTTGGTATACTCTTGAAATCACCTTACCTCGTAAAATACATTAGAGATAAATGATGAAATCATTTATTTTCCCCGTGTGTGCCCTAAAGAGAAACTATACCCTTGCCCTGAGGAGAAGGAAAATATATCACCTTACTAAAAGGTAAGCCTTAAAACATTATAGTTGGCTTCTTGATCAACACCATGACAACCATTTTTTACCTTGTAGAGAGTTGTAGGGAGGGTTCTTTGTGCTTTCACTTTACAACTTTCTTCGAATATCTCAGTAGTGCAGTACTGTGAGTCTTTTTAACATTGCAAATTTGTAAAAGAGTCATGATCTCACAAAGTCAATTGATATCATCTAACTCAAGTCAAGGATATTTTAACATGTACATAAACTAGGAGGACCATGAGAATATATAATGCATGAACACAGTGAAAATACCCACTTTAGCATGTGGGGAGAGAGATTTGAATTTTCCAATTCTTTCTTGTGAGACTCTATTCTTTATTAACTAACTATGGGGTAATTCTTTGTATAACAATAAAGTGGAGAAGGATTCACGAGACATGGACTTCTAAATACACTCTCACTAATCAGAACACTATCATTTGGATATTTGATTGGCAGGATGATAATGAAGCTACCATTTGACTCTTGGGATAGGATAGTAGTAGTGACTATCTTGGTTTGTAGTGGTGGCAAACAATAAATAGTGCATCTTCATAAGTATTAGTGTTTTGGTTGAGGATTCATATCCACAAGTGTGTGGTCTTGATTTCCACCTCCTACATGCCTTGCCCAACTCTATGGCATCTCATCTTACACATGTATAAATTAAATGAGTTGTAACTTGTTGGCCACCCTAGGGCTTTGGTTAAGGAATTATGTCCACACGTACCAAGTCTCAAGTTTGAATTCCACATACCAACATGTTTAAATAGGGTTAACTTAGTTTTGACCTACATGGAATGAAAGAGAGAGTAATATGTTGTTCCATTGCGTGAATAATACCATTATGAAGTTTTAGATTAGAAAGTCCCATTAAAGTGACACAACTATCCAGACGTGTCCCACAGGTCCCATAATCTATAATCTTCTTAATCATAAGGATTTAAATTTTAAAATTAAAAATTAAATTGGAATTTGTGAACTCCTTTAACCATAATTTTAGCAAAGAGATTATTAAAGTCACTTCACAAAAATATTGGAAACCTAGTGATCTAATGAGTAATTTGTTGAGCCATCCCTCTCAAGAAAACAACTATTCTACCACTTAGTTACAAATCAAAGAAAATATCTTTTAGAGAGAGAAACCATGTGTGTTCACTCCAAAGTTTTTGTAATTGACCTTGAGCTTAATGTGAAATATAAAGAGAAAGGCTTCCAATAGTGTTTAATGTGATCCAACACACAACAAGAAGCAAAACCCCACTTCTTTCCTATATCATGGTATGGATCTAGTTTTTAAATGCTCGCAATAAACAGAAACCCCATAATTATGTTAGCTTGCACAAGATTAAAATAAATCAAATAATAATTAACCCTTTTGCAAAGCAAAAAGAACAAGTTTATTTGTAAAATGAGAAATTTATTACCTTAGATTCTATAACTTTTTGGATTTGTCCTCTATTTATACGTAATGAGGTTTCTTGGTTTTCAAGTGCACGTTCTACAATTACTCCAACATAACATTACATTTGTCAAAAGATGAATAACTCATGAGGAAGTCTACGTTCTTAAATAGAGTCATGAAGTCCCTTAAAATTATTATCAGCCATTTTTTTGACAAATCTTGAAGAATATGTACACCTTAGTGATCAAGATTGACTCAAGGACAATTTTAGGGGATAATATTAGCCCATGGGATAAATTTAGGGGTTTTAAATTTTTAATGGGCTAATTTTTTATTAAACACCCGTTAGGTATGAATAACCCACATTTTATTTATTTATTTTTAACGAATAGGAAGTTAGCCCCATCAAATTTAGAAAGGGCATCCAAGACAAAACAATTTTTCCTTCTAAAAATCGATTTAAACCTCTATCCCCCCATGAAAATCGCTAGAAAGCTCCCATTCACCCCTGATTTCCAGAAATGACAGTTTCTAAGGGCTCTTTCGCCCTCTATCGATCATGGAAATTGAAGTCGGAGTTACATTTGTCCATATTTTAGGGGTTGAATCTCTATTTGCAAGTTGCTTAATGTCCACATGAGAAGGGAAGTTGATATTTACTATGAGGTCTTATAGTGACCAATTTGCATCTACGAGAGTTCATAATCTAATTTCCTTAGATTCAAAATTTCCCCAAGAAACCTTGGGATTGTGAAGCACACGATCAACGATGCAACAATAACATTTTTGTGGGTGTTTGGTGTCATGTCCCCAATTTTGGTTCATCTAGTACCATGGGTGAAAGGGGACAAGATCAACCCCTAAGGGAATTAAATTGTATTAATTCTATTTGCTTAGAATTAATTTTAGCCTAAGTCTCACAAATTGGAAAATTTATTTATTAAAGTTAATTTTGATAAATAAAATTAATGGATAATGAGCAAGTGGGTCAAGAGGGTGCTCATGTGGAAGATGTTTCCAAAATGGAGTAGGAGGTGAAGATATGGAAAAAATATGAAGAGAAGGAAGGTGGAGATAAGGTTTCCAAATCAGAAAAAAAGAAACAACTAGAAAAAGCTAAGGAGGGCGCACTTGCCAAAAAAACGGTCCAGTTTACCAAAGAGGAAACATCCTGAATGGTGTAGTTTTGATTTCAATGCCCAGTTCACAAGGAAAGTGAGTGTTAATGCAAGAAGGAAACATTTAAGGTCAAGGAGGGTGCAATTTCTAAAGGATAAAATCTTGTAAGGAAAAACAAAGGAAAGTATGTCCACTCATGGGTGACCTATTCTCACAGGTCACCAAGCTCTTCAACTTGCTCATCAGGTCACCCTCAATTCTTTAAAAGAAGGATTCCAACTCCATTTCACAACTTTTGTCATTGTGAGTCTATGAGTGAAGCATTTTAGCTTCTCAAGGTTTGGTGATGTGCCCAAGCCAATCAATGGGTGATGTGCCCCATCCTTCTATTCTACTTCTCTTATCTAATATTCTCTCAGGATTTGCAGCCATGGATATCTGATATGCAGGTCCATATACTACAATAATAAGAAGAACCCAAGCTTACAAGGATTTATCATCATACAGGGTACATTCGGAGGAGACAACATCAGGGATGATTTTAAGAACCCCCCCCAAATTTTTATGTAAAAAAAATTGGCGAATCTCCCCGATATGTAGGAAAATTTGAAAGCGATTTTATCAATAATATAATATGTATATATAATTTTTTGGCGAATCTTTCATTTTATTATATGATATTGTAAAATCTTGGCGAATCTTTCACTAAATTATAAGATATTGTAAAATCTTGGCGAATATTTTATTGAATTATAAAATATTGTAAAAAGTTGACGAATATTTCACTAAATTATAAAATATTGTAAAAATTTGGCGAATATTTCACTGAATTATAAAATATTGTAAAAATTTGGCGAATCTTTCATTGATCTATAAAACACATTGAATGACACTCTGCTTGTTAATTATGAGTTCAAGGCTTCTTCAAATGTTGAGTTCAATTGCTCTATTTCAAGTTTTGGTCTCAATACCAAATGGTGGTGGCCTTAATGAAGCCTTGATATCCAAGCAAAGCCGAGTAGATCTTGGAGACATGTATTCTAAATGTGGGTGTTTGGAGGATGCACATAAAGTGTTTGGTCAAGTGCCAAAGCGAAATATAGCCTCATTGAATGCAATGCTTTCAAGATGTGCTCAACATGGACATGGCAGGGAGGAACATTATCAGAGGGGTTCTTCGGGTGGAGATTGTCATTCATAGCTCTGATGACGATAGCATTGCATCTTCTTCTTACTTACAATTTTTTCCTCTACTACTTGAGTTTCTAGAATCTATTTGTAGTCCTCCCTGCAATTATTAGAGATTTCTTCTTTTTCTTCTTTAATAGTCTTAGGAGATGACTTTTTTGAATTGCTTAAATCAACAAAGGAATTGCACCCACAGACTATCCTTCAATAGATTGTGTGGCTACCCTAGACTGTTTTTGATACTTCAAGGCAAGTTTGTAAATAGGTTTTAAGCTAGGCATGTTCCTTAAGTATTTTTCTTGGCACATACTTTGAATAACATTATAGTGATTTTGTTGGCATCCTGTAGTGTCGACTATTGGGGTCTATCTTATTGTTGTGTCATACTTTTGGACAATGTAACTTTTTTCCATCTAAATTCCTCAACACTAGTACCATATCTAAATGTTATACCATTTGTTGATACCATATCTAAATGTGTCTAGTAGTTGATTTTGATTGTAGATGTTGTATTGTTTGTTGATATTGGTGTGTATATGTTATTATAACCCATGTTAGAGCTTTTATTACAAATTGTTTTTTTCTATTGATTAGAGTTTCCATGACATGTGGGGACTTGGACCTTGAAAAACCGATAAACTAATAGAATCAGACATTATGCATCATTTTGGCCTTCACTAGCCAATTATGCCCATGGAGGCTAGGAAAATTTTGAAATGTAATTATGCCAATTGGACTAGAGGAATGTTGGTCTTGTGCCAATAGGTCTCCTATGATCAATGCATAGGAACCTAGTGCATAGACCATTTTTCTCTTCGCTTAGCTATGTAGAGCTCATTTATTTTTCTGAATAACGATAAGTATTTACAAAGAAAATATACAATCAGCATAAACAAATCGAAAAAGTGAAGACAATTAATTCATGCAAATAAAAGGTAATAAAAACTTATTTTCTCGAACCCTAAATCAATGGAAATCAACTAAATCTAATATTGATTCAAGCTACAACAAAGGGTTAAATCAAGCATCAAATGAGAACTAGAAGCATTCAAGGGTCTAACACAATAATTAACCAAAATACATGCAAACTCCACAAATCGACAAAATGTTTCAAATAAAAGCAATAAACAAACCATACAAATTTGCACAAAATATTTGAGATAAACACCAACATGGTTTCATGTACTTGAATGAGCTCATTGTTGCTTAGCGAAAGTGTAGTCAAATTAGTTATTTATCCTTTAATGTCAGGACACTATCTATGTGAAGAGATAGCTCCTAGGCCTAGCTTTGTCAAATTCCAGTGTCATTTCCTATCACATAAAAAAAGAGACAATGTAAAAGATAAATATAAAAACATCAATCTTAAAATAAACTGCATCAAGGAAATGTATGTCATATCATCAATGTTATAACAAAAAAGTACAATGTAGAATCTATTTTTAATTAAAATGCTAGCTCAAATTTACATATAATGATCACCCGCAAGGGTCCATGGAACACCTATACCAAAATAAGACTCAAGAGTCTCTCATGTGTATTGGATCATATACAATCTTAGGTGAAATCCATTTCCCAATTCACATTCTGGGACTGGTCCTCATTTTCGGCACTCTGAACATGACCTTCTTCGAATGAGCCGTCATTATGATCCTCAACAACATTATGTCCATATCAAATTCATTAGATAAATTTGCCAGATTGTTTTCTCCCCTTCTTTCACAATTTGATCGCCAGAGAGCTACTGCTCTTTCATATGGAAAATTGTCAACCTCATACTTTGTTACATATAATCTTAAGCATGTATCCACATTTTTATCAAGCTTATTCCTCAACTTTGACTTCAAAAATGTTAATGCACTAAACATTCTCTCATCCTCCACTGATCCCAAAATCATGGTTTGACATAAATCTACTAATTTGAAATACTCTGACATATTTTGCAATAGAAATTCACTACCACTGAGTGTAGTCCATAATTTTTTAATTGCACCATATTCTAGAGCATTATCCAACTTAGAAAATTGCTCCCACATTGTATCAGCAAAGCATTGGGCTTGATCTTTCAATTTTTTCCATCTAAAATACCTTGAATATGTTCTCCTTGTAGCTCGGTCTCTCGACAAAAATGGCTCTGCAAAATCTTGCATTTAGCTATAAAGTCAACCTTTATAGTTTTTGAACATTGATGATGGTTCCAATATTGAGGGTATACCACAGACATGGCCTCCAACAATTCATCTCGAGGAAATCGTTCTCTTATCTCTGATGATAGTGATTTTGCAATTTCTATCAAGCTGCGCCTCACTGAAATCACAACATTGTCAAATTGTTCTCTTGACACAGGGCACTCTTTGGTGGTTCTTCCTATTTTGTCATTATAATAAAAAGGAACCATATACCCACGCACTGCCATACATAGAAACCCTTTTTCATCAAACTTCAATAAATTTTCATCATTTCCAATATTGATTATCTTAGCCCAATTTGTAAATGCTAGACCTGTAAAAGAATCTTCCATCATATACAAATTATCTAATGCAAGGCATGCTAGTTTTCTAGCATTTGTGTATTCAGCAATATACATCGTGCGACTCTGAGACATCTTCACGAGGCTATTCATTTCATGAAGCAGAGGAAGAACTCCAGCCAATGTTAAATATGTCTCTATATCAGTTAATAGAAAGAGAAGAGTTTGAGCTTTTTCTACACTTAGGCGATGTTCATACATCACCCCTACCAAGTATGCATATTCATCGAATAGTCTTTGAGCTGGTCCCTTCAGTGAGATCCATCTTGTATCAACATCTTTTAATAGTTTGTTTCCATTTGTAACACCGTCGGCAAATTTTTTAAACTCTGAAAACCGTTTGGGACTCCGACAAAAGTATGCATGAACCTCACGTACAAGATATTCAACTTTTGAAACCAATGGAAAGTTGCTCACTATTTTAAATGCAAGATTCATTCTGTGAGCCATACAATGAATACCAATCATATACGGTGAAGCTGAGAGTTGTAGTCTAGCACAAAGGCCGTTCCTTTGTCCCTGCATTACTGATGCTCCATCTGCTCCAACGTATACCAACTTTTTTGCGATCATTGAATGATCCATACCACCAGTTTCCTTCAAAGTATTAATAACAAGTTCATAAATGTTTTCTGCTGTAGAACTTTTGCTCATTTTATGATTTCCAAGTAGATAGGAATTCCTGATATGGTAATTGACCGTATAAATGCTCATGCAAATCCATGCAGTATTATCAACAGCTGTAACTTCATCCAAGGACAGTGACAAAAATGTTGCATTCACAATATTCTCTTTCATATCATCCTTTTCTACTTGAGCTAGATATTTTCCCCATTCCCAACCACTCGATAAAGACCAATGAGAAGATGGAAAATTTGGCACTTGAATAAAAGATAGATATTTCATCATTTTTGGATAATCTGTCATAGGATGACCATTGGATAGGATGTAAAATACAGTGCTTAATTGTATCGACTTCGATAACAAAAAAATTTCCATCATCTTTCCGAATTGAGAAGTGATGGTTCCTCCACTTTCATCTAGTTTTCTCTTATTTATTAAGTATTTATTGTATTCCTCTTCACATTGGAGATGTCGGCTAACAGATTTCCATCTAGCAGTAGATTTCTTCTCATCATTTCCAGTTTTCTTATCATACACCTTCGCAACATGCTTCTCTATTGTGTCCAGCTTCATTTGCAATTTCACTACCTTGCCAAGTTTCCAACTACATGAAATGCATTTAACTTCTCGTGAGGTCTCATTCTTATTTGTTGGAGGTATTGGTTCAATAAATGGGAATCTTGATGCCCAATCAGATTGGAATTGTCTCCCGAAGTCCCATCGGCCTTTTTTCCTCTTCAGTGAATGGTCTATGTCACCTTGCAAGGAAAAATATTCAACATTTGAGCTACCAATTTCTGATGAAAATGCATTTGCCTCACTTTGATCACTAGAGGAATGTATTCTACCATCCATTGTATGTTTTGTAGATGCATCCTCCAAAGTGTTGACATCTCTCTCACCGATACCTTGCTCAAGAGAGCTTGAACCATGAATATGATGTGGATGATTGGATTGATGTTTTTGAAAATATGATATTACATCCTTTTGTCTTAATGTTTTATTTTTCTCTCCATGATCCATGTTTGACATCTTGTTTCTTACTTAATGTTCCACAATTGATATTCCAAATCAATATAGAAACCAGAAGGAGGCCTGCATGAGAAAAATGATATAAAATTAGTACAACTGCAATTCCCTACGAGGAGGTTGGTCCTCCATAATTGCACCAAAAATATACTAAGTGATTAACCTAGGGGCCACTAGAACAACAGGGAACAAACAACACACCACAATAAAAAATTTCCTAAGGTTGTGGTGATGGGGTCCCTTGTGCTCCTGATGAACTCACCTCGCTACCGCTGTGACTGGCGGGTCGGGAGAGTAGCCACTTTGAAGAAATTTTGATAAAAGGATGTGTTTTAAAAAGATTTTTGAAAAATATAATCAAACAATCCTATGGCTCTCTAGACTCAACAAAAATAAAAAGTGTCCACACATTAAAAAATTCCCTAGAGATTTCAAGCAAGCAAACTTACTCTTCCAAAGAACCGAAGCTCAGTGAAAAGCTGGATTGTAGGGCCTTCCGAAACTAGTAGTTGTTGAGGGATGTTAGGCCTCAGACAATCGCTAGCAGCATGCTCTATGACTTGCATACTTATTTCTTGAAGTAGTCTATCATTATTAGCATATGTGACCAAATTGGGGATCCTTTGAGTAATTTTGTGAATGGATTCCATTATGTTCCTTGGTGGCTCCTTGAGTAAAGATTGTTAGAAGGAGACTAACTCTCTCTATATATCCTCATGTTTAACTAGCTTATTGAGTTGGCTACTAAGAAGAGAACTAATATGATTATGATGTTAATGTTGGATCATTGATCGATGAAATAATTTGGAATTTTTTTCTCCTGTCAACCATCTAATTTGGGATTTATGCTTCTAAAGGGTTTCTTCTTGTCTCTGTCACATTTCTATTTGGGATTGGAGAGAGACATACAGTGAACAGCTTGGGTACTATTGATATCTAGTGAACAGCTTTTCCTAATAAAATTCTATAAATTTGATGCACATATTATGAATAAGGAAAAAGGGACATTACCTGTAGGCATACTACATTGATTCACGTTAGGGCCTACAAAGGTATTGAAACCAGTAGAAGCTGATGTGGACGGTGCAGTCATGGTGCTCATGACTGGCATGGTTGCAGAAGCACTTGGTCCTACAACAGGTGTGGAAATCCAAGTACTAGGTATCTGATATAATGGTTGAGAAGCAGGAGGTGGTGCAAAGTTGGCTGTACTGCTAGGTCCAACAGTAGGTGTAGGAATATATGCCATCGTTGTTGAACTTGGCATACCTAATGTACCAGTATTGAAACTGAAAGATGGAGTGGACACAGATGTGGTTTGTGCTTGACTTGGTGTAGCAGTAAAAGAAGGATTTACCGTGTTAGTGTTCATACCTAAAGTGGGAGTTTGGGGAACTCCTTGTTCACCTCCTAGATTAGACATCAGATGTCCAGGTAAGGAATTATCCGCACTGAAATGGGGCTGCTGGAAACCAACAGGTGACAAAAGCGGAATTCTAGTATTGGTTAAAGGAGGATTGAAAGGAGTGCTATACTTTGCAGATGTAAGATCTTCAACCTCAACTGAACTAAAGTGTCGCTGATCTGTGGTACCTGGTAGTGGTTCCTCAGGAACCTCTATTTCAAGGTTTTCTATTGCAAGAATTTCTTTAGGAAATTCTGTTTCAGGAGTAGTTTCTGAAGAAATACCGGGGTTTACCCGCTGTCGTCTAGCTGGCTGCAAAGGTTCTATTCTAAGTGGTGGAAGGTTTTGAAACCTCCTCGATCTACGAAGCTCTTGATTCTCCATGATTATAAATATAAAATAACAGACTAGAACTTGGTGGCCACTACAACTAGGGGGAAAACAGCACGCCAACTAAAAAGTCCTAAGTATACAAACCAGGCAAACAAAGATGCCTTCCGGAGAAGAGTCTGGGATGATGAGGGCCCAGAACAGATCAACGAAGGAAGAAAGACAGTTACCCGGGGTCCACAATACAATGACTAAGGGTGCAAGCGCTGGAATCACCCAACCACCCTCCCAAAGACCTGCAAGGGATTTCCTCCCACGTCTGTCTTAGGTACAACAGATATACCCTCTGCTGTCACCTGTGTATGAACCTAGAGTCAGATACTAAGGATACCACAACACCGAAAACTCCTGGGGGAACAGCCACCGGTCGAATCAGAAAGCGTGGGCAGGGTAGCTAAGCCCGAAACTTGAAAGAGTCCCCAATACGCAATCCAATCCTGGCGTATGCTCGAACAGAAAGTAGGAGGAGTATTCCCAACAATCTGATCTCGCAATGACCTACTGCATAGATCCCAGGCAAGTTTTGAGTGAAATGGGTTTACCTGTGATAGTCTCACTACGATTTTTGCGTAATGTGTGATCTTGAGTGGTTTAAGGTGATTTAAACTCAAGATCCTAACCAAAACTAGTTGGTGTAGTGTACCCTAAAAAAGAAAAATGTTTCTATTTCATTTTATTAAAAAAAAATTAGGGTTGTTATTACTCAAAAAGGGTAGTGCTTTTGTGTGGCGTGGTTGCAACAAGGAAACAAAAGTGCCATAAAATCAAAACTTTCTACAACAAAGCTCTTTTTCATTTTTTCATTTACTGGAAAGAATAAAAGAACAATCAACTAAATTATGATTCAATAAACTGACCACAAACAATGTTTAAGTACAAGAATCAATCACTAAACAAAGTGCTGGAAAATGGACTAAATCGAATGCCAAAGAAGGATCGATTTTAATGCAAACCTACAACTTAAAATTGAGTTGGAATAAATCTATTCTACAGGAATGAATTATACTATGATCAACCTAACAGACTAATTGGCACAGAAACAACCACTGTTTTTATTTTATATTTTTAACTCTAATCATACTATAAAGTACAAACAAAAATAAAAAATGACTATAAAGGGTCTAAATGCAAACATGTAATAGCAAAATCAGTCAACCTGAGACACAAATGCAAGGAATAATACTAAACCTGACTACAAATCAATGAATTCAATCAATAAAAAAAACAGAATTATCCTACAACTTTAGGAGGAAATGCATTGAACGAAATCAACACACATCAATTATAGAAGACATAAAACCATAATATAAAATCTCAACCAAAAGACAAAGTGCAGGAATAAAATAGTGTGCAAGAAACAAAGTACGAGTAAATGGAGATGAATTTTCAAACTAAAAAATCAACCAAAGGAAATCAAACTAAGATATCTTCAAACTAAATCACTATCTAAACTACAATGTAGCAAAAGAGAAAGAAGGTCAATAATGCTAATCAAAATCAAGCCATCAAGCATACAACCAAGAAAAAGGAATTTTTTTTGTGTTTAAATTGTTTTTTTGTATTTTTCAATGTTTCGAAACTAAACCATGGCGTATGGACAGTGAATAATGAGTAAGAAAAAACAGAGTTTAATACAAAAGGCAGAATATAAATGTACAAGATAAAATGTAAGTGTATGAACTAACTGTGTACATGGTTCTAATTTGAAAACCTTGACCAATCACACACTCAGAAAAGATAGGACAGTCTCTGTAATTCACCTACGATTGAGGTTTATTGTGGCTTCACATCTACTCCAGAACTACCGTGGAACTACCAAAATTTGTTGTTACTAATAGAAATTATGCCCAGAAGAGATGATATAGCTTATAGAACTGAATTCCAAGATACTCTAACCCAAATGACTGCAATGTTGGTAAGCTGTCCTTTGTAGATTTGCTACGTAGGAACTTTGGGATAGTCCACGTAGGAAACCACATGAAAAGTGTAGAGGTTTTTTCTTCCCGTTTAGTAAAAAATTGAAAACTGCTGGCAATTTCATGAAATGCCTGGGCAATTGCCATAGTTGTTTTTGGAAACAGCTGAGCAATTTATAGCTACCACTAAGTAGTTTTCAAAACAGGTTTCAGATACTTGAAACATTTCAGAATCTGGAAAAGGGTTTACGGCCTGATGGAGATGGTTGCAGGATTCATTGCTTGAAACACAAGCAATAATGGTCATTGTGCCAAGAAGTGCATTCTATAGCCCAGTGTGAAGGAGATGTGTAGCGTAACGTAACACTGACATGGCATAGGTTGACAAATAAATAAATAAAAATTACTAGCAATTAAATCTAAAAAATAATAACATTTAGGTTGGCTTAATACTTGATATAAACAAATAAATATATATTATATAAAACAAACTGTGAACTAGTGTAGATCCATCTTTACTCTGGATCTTTCAACTGCTAAGAGGGATCAAATCCCTGGAAGTGCAAACGTTCCCTTTAATTTCTGCACTCTAAAAAAGGTTTGCACTTCCAGGGATTTGTTCTTTCTCAGCACTTGATAGATCCAGGGTTAAGATTGATCTACATTGGTAGTATTAGCATGGATGCATGTCCAGACTCCAGTGAGTAACTGTGTGTGTGATAGCTAAGTCTAGCATTGTTTGCATAGTGGAAGCTCCCCAACATTGATGGGGAAGGCTATATCTGATCTGAGTGCCTAGGTAGACTCAGGGGACAAGCAAGTATTCCAGGGAATTCTTTGGTTATGGTGTGTAGATTAGGGAAACAAAGTAGATCAAAGAGTAGTGCTAGAACGAAACAAAACATTAAGTAGATAATGTAGACACTGATTCATGAAAGTTTATCAATGTAAATTGCAATGCTCTTTCAGTACAAAACTATATGCAAAAATTTACGAAGGATCTGGCAAAGGATTATCATAATGGTTTTTAAGAAAGAGCAATTAACTTCTTAGTTCTTTCTTGAAATGATGGATCCATGTTTTGCAAGGCTTGGGTAACAATTCGGGTGACTATAAGCAGTTGGCATCTTCTTTGGAAGCAAGAGGTGTTAGTTATGTTGTTGCCAAAGTTTCTCGACCTGATTGGTTGTGAAATGCAGCTGGTCTATTAGATGGAAATTACTAGAAAGGAACACTTCGCCCAAGACCAGTCCTTGACTGGTATGCACTTCACATTTCTCTTTGTAATTTTTAGAGTGTCTTTTATAGACTCCTACCTTCAGTAATGGCTATTTTCTTGAGAATTATAGAGTCCACATTTATAATCCCAGGTTGTAGTGATTGGACAGTATATATCTGATTGCAAATGTATTCTTGGTTCAAAGGTATCTTGAAAGAATTGAAAAGGCAGTTTCTGAAGCAAGTCTTCTAGATAATGGTAAGTCTACAAATCTTCTGAAATTATCTTATGATTTATCATTTGTAGTTTAAATAAATGCTTGATGAAGGCTAACAGTGCATTTCTTTCTGCAATAGAGAAGTTAAACATTAAGTAGCTTTCCCAAGAATAATTTATAGGGAGTTTGTACCAGTACAACAAGCAATCAGTCCAAGGGATCAATGCCCAATGGAAAATATGCCTTTACTCCTGAGTCCTAACATTGAACAGTGAGCACATGGGAATGACAGGAAAACGACTACATCATATATACAACATTATACATGCACAATAATAATTTCCCTAGAGAAGGGATCCTTTATAGGAATAAGAGCACCACCCTCCCTAGCCAGGTACAATATTTATGTCTTGTGTGCTTCTAACCGGGAATTCAACTAATCCCTGCAGTCCTAATATGAGATAATTTATGCAACCATAATTAAATGCTTACTAAAAAATTCTCATGCTTAACACATTTGTTCTTCTAACATTAAACCTCTTCATAAGAAATATCCAATGAGAATTGATAGAAGTAGAGATTTACGAGGCAATTGAGTTGAACCGTGTTCCAATTCTACTCAGGAAAACTACTGTAAAAAAGGAACTAGCGTTGTTGATCCTAAATATGCTGAAGAACAGTTTACATTCACATAAAAGAAAGGGCATTTATGTGAGAAAAGTAGGTCGACTTAAGGGCAGAAGTATGCCATAGAACAATACTGGACAGGGCTGACCTTAATCCACTATAGTACAAATTACGTGAAGTAGCTTATGTGAGCATATTTGGAGGACCAAAGCATATTTGGACGACTCTTCATTTTCAACTTTTCTCTGCTAATGGTCTCCCTTTACTAAGGTTTGGCCTCCATTAATCCCTTGGAGTGAGTGTCTTGCTTATTCGTTGTTGCAATAAATGTTGGACTTAGGGAGTATGTAGTGTGGTGAGAAGATCTTCTCTTGAAAGCTTCCTTGATTTAGTTACCTTAGGTTGCATTAATACTTCAAAAGAATCAAGGGACATCAATTATTTTATTGTGATAATGATTTCCACCTTTCCTAAGGTCGGTATAATGATGGGGGAATGGGTGATGGTGAGATACCGTGGAACAGGATGTGTTGGATTGCAGGTATACCAACTCATTCTCCCATGCAATGGTCTTCCTAATGACCATATAAAATTCAACAACTTTAAATTTCTTATTGTTGATAGCTTTGCTAGTCATCCAGTGAACAATTTTGTTGGCTATGGTTTGGTGCCACTCCAGGTAATTGCTTGTTCAATCTAGGAAATCTTACTATTGATGAACTTATCATTGCTAATTGCTTTGTTTGTTAGGATATCTTTGAACTTACCCCTTTCCTGGAATGGATCTCCATTATACCCCAAACTATGCTTATGGATGACAAGCATACTTCCGCAATCTTTACAGGATCATTTGCCACGAAGCTTTTATCAAATGTTGAGGATTCTTTTAGGATGTTATAGGTTTGGAATTGTTAAGAATTCGTCTATTTTAGCTTTGATCATGCCCATGCTTTCAAAATCAACTATGTTTCATTGCTAATATCAACTTTGTTTCATTGTTGATATGATCATCAAACTATCCAAATCTGAATGTAAACTGATCAGCTCCAAGATTTATGCTAGCGGCTCCACAAACACACGAAGTCAACACTCTATTCCCAGATCTTCATAAATTTGTTGCACTGGGTATGGTTGATCAGGAGTAATTCTCATATGAGAATTTCAACTTTTGCCAAAACTCTTAAACCCAGGATCAACACCTTTATGGATTCCAGAAAAAAGATAACTCAGGCATCTAATTAAAGTTGTTATGTTGTACTTTGTAGTCTAGCACCAAGTATGTGATGATCAACATAATGAATTATCTTTCATACAAAAGAAAGAAGGATAATCGTGTTAACTAAATGGATATAACTAGCAGCGTCTATCAATAATAGTATTCTTTCAGGACAGAATGTCATTCAGGAAATAACAAAATATAAAATGGGATAAAGATTTCCTCCCACGAGTATTAATTACTTTGCAAAAACATTTGCAAACCTCTTAGAACTCTCTTAGAACAAAGCTTAAACAAGCAACTGGTGGATACCTGTGTAACATCTGTCAACAATAGTTCATTCTTTGAGGACAGAATGGCATTCAAGAAAATAACAAAACATAAAATAGGATAAAGGTTTCCTCCCAAGAGTATAAATTACTTTGCAAAAACATTTTCAAACCTCTTAGAACTGTCTTAGAACAGAGCTTAACAAGTAACTGGTGGATACCTGTGTCACCAGCTTGCAATTGCATTGACTAAATACAAGGTGTCACCCCTTCCAGAAGTAAAACTATGACTGATTGGCTTGCAAGATGAGGAATATGGTGGACACTGGCCCGGGATTCCTCCTGCAGAATCTATTTCTTATGGAGGGATACACTTTCCACTCATGCATGCTCAGCCTTATCATCATAATCTTAATCCTGTATATAATAATTACTTCTTGCTGATTATTTGTCTTCTTAATACTTAAATAACAATGAGATTCTAGATTTTATATGGCAGTAGAATGGCAACTAACTATTTTTGGTTTCTGAGAAATTTTATTGTTCGTCATTTCATTTGAACTTTTAGGACATGATGGCTGCTCAACAAGCAATGTCTCAGCAATTAATACCTAATTAGCCTTTAATGCCAGACCAGCAGTTGATGTACCAACCTCCATAAGTGAGTAATATTTAGCTTAAAATGTTTGGAACATAGACAAAAACATTTAATAAATGCTTTTGATTTCTGAATTTAATATTGAGAAATTGGTCAGACATATGCCACTGATAGGTGGTGATAAAAGCATGTACATGGAGTCCATTTATACAGTCTGAGAGGGTCTCGTTAAGAACATGTGTTTCCTCCTAGTAGGTCATAGGTTCAACTTCAAATCCAGAGGGGGGTAGGGTATGTATACCTCCATAGATTTCAACAGTCAAATCGCTGCGTGGAGGGGGGGCCTTGTCCCACAAACAAGGGGATCTCACACACCAAAATTGGTGTCTGACTAAAGTGTGGCCTTAAAAATAGATTATTATTAGTAATATTATTACTTCAAGCCAGTATCCGAGTTTGGTATGAAAAACAGGGTATACTGGAATACATTTTGAGTAAATAAAATGAACCAAAAAGAGATAGACAATGATTTCTTATGATAAATGTCAGTTCTTGCATTTATACTTATATACTAACAAATCTATTGGAAAAACTGGAGTCAACTGTTGTGTCCTTCATATAGAGTAAACATTTAGAGTGAGGAAGCAATCTATTCGTGAATGCCTCCATTCTATGTGGTTATGTGATATTTTTTTGTCTTTGCCTTGAAATCTAGAATAGAAGTTATGGAAGTTGAAATCCAACTTACATGAAGTAAGATGACATACCATGAAAATGCTTTCACAAGAAATGCGGAGATATATGTGAAAATATATTTATGTGGAGTAAGAAGCTATGCATCATTCTTGATTGTTCGATATCTTGGACTGTATGTTTCCTAATAGAATATGATGCTGAAGTTGTTATAGCTTTCAGGTTCTTCTAAATAATTCCTCAGGCTCACCCAATATTTTATGTACATTCATTTCTCTTTTTAACCAGCCAAACAGTTTGTAAGTGCAATGCTGATGCCGGGACTAAGGTGAGAGCAGGGTATGGCATGCTGCCAGGCATCGGTGATTGTGTATAAGAGCAGTTGCTTACTTCAAGTTGGTGTGTCATCTGAATCTGCTAGTGTGTCATTTGAATCTGCTACAGTACAAGGAGAGGCTCTGTCAGTTGATGCCCCCAAACTTGTACAGGGCTCCCTCTGCCAAGGAATTTGGAGATCTAGGAAGCTTAAGTAGCATTGATGTTGAGTCATTTGATAGTTCAGGAACAGCAAGCCCTAATAAGGATCAAATGGAACCGTTTAGTATTTGTATTGCTACTTGGAATATTTCAGTATTTTCTGATTCAGTTTGAGTAAGCATTTGGAGTGTTGATGCAGATAATTACATGGCTAATCCTGCTATTTATAGAGAGGAGACATTTAGAGTAAGGTAGCAGTTGCCACTTGTGAATTCCTCCATTCTATGTGGTCATGTGATATTTTTTTTTGTCTTTGCCTTAAAATCTAGAATAGAAGTTATGGAGGATGAAAATCAATACATGATGTTAGACTACATTCCATGAAAATTGGTTCACAAGAACTGAGGAGATATATGTGAAAATCAATTTATGCAGAGTAAGAAACTATGCATTATTCTTGATGTTCGACATCCTGGACTGTATGTTTCCTAATAGAATCTGAGGCTGAAATAGTTATAGCTTTCAACTTTCAAGTTTCTTCCAAATAATTTCTTGGGCTTACACAATGTTAGTTTTATAGCAGCATAACCAGGATCACTAAAAGAATGGCAAAGCACAGAAACAAAATGAGTGTGGAGCTCGTTTAACCACGATGATAAGAACAATCATCTCCCAACCATAGACAAAGCTATTTGTCTCCCCCGAGCTCACACCTTCCAATAGAGAACAATGTGCATCTAGATAGTAGTAGCACAAACCCAAGAAAAATAAGAGAGAAACTTCTCCAATAGTGGAGAACCCCAAAAAATCAGTCTCCTAGCTGCAGAAGCGAACCTCTCTTAGTAGAGCGAACTTGTCTTGACTCAGAAACCCCTTTTTTCCTTAGATCTATCGTACTTTTCCATTCTCTACTTTGACTTTCATAGAGGTTGATATCATACTATTCCATTCTCTACTTTGACTGTCACAGAGGTTGATATGTTAGTGCTTTCCCTACCTGTTTTTGTTGCCAGCAAGAATAGTAATGTTGTTTGTGGGTGTTTCCTTTGTGGGTTGGGTGGGAGGGAATACTACATAGGCATGATTTACAATGTTATGTATTTGCAAGCCATTGTTTAGTAATCTGTATATAGTACATATCATACCATATTCTTGGTCTCTAATTAACTATAATATTTCTCCTCTAGTGTAGTGTGTAGAATCTCACACTGAAAAGCTCCAGGGGTTCCCATACTCATTTTAGCTCTGACCAAAAATATATTTTGAAATATTGAACTTGAAGCATGTCCCCAAGATCATAGTTTAGCTCCTCCCTTTGCCAATGGAGTGTCTTGAATGTTTGTCTTTTGGCAAGTAAAGGTTGTGGATGTTTTTGTGAAGCTGAGGGCTCCACTGTTACTCCATGATTATTAGGCATCCATATTCTCACCATGACTCGGGAGGTACACACTGTATCTGTGTATGACAAATAGTGCAATGTAATTGCAGGTCCTTGCTACCAATTGCAAATTCTATATGTAAAGAATCAACTTGTACCAATATGACATGTTGTCTGGCACTGCATAAACACTAGCCATAGCAAGTCAGCGACTTCAATGCTAGTGCTGGAAGGTGCTGATAGACAGTTTCCTCTCAGTTTTTGAATTCATGATATCATAAGGCTGACTATGTAAAAACTGTATTGTTTTATTGTAGAGTCAATTTATTGATGTTTTCAGCCAAACCTATAATGAATTACTAAGATCATTGACAGATCTATAAATATGAAGCTTTATTTTACAAAGTTCTATTCATCTATACCATTTATAGATCAAATCAAAACTATCTTGCATTCTTTTCATTGTATTGACCAAATTTAATAGGTGTAACATACACTTGCTGACTCAAATTTAATTCAAGTTGATATCAGAACATGACATGGGCAATCCTAATTTTGATGTTGGAAGATTATTTTGATTGACTCGGTGCACCCAACAGCTCAAACCTAAATCCATGCTTACGAGGCACCCACCTTCTCACTGTGGCTTGGAAAGTCTGCACTCGCTGTTTATAGAGGCTTCATTTTCTCCTCCCTAAATGTTACAGGGAGTAAAATCTGAAGTTGCAAACAATCTGGATGTGGAGATAAAATACACCCAAAAGTTGCTTTAAAAGTTCATTGAGAGGTAGCTATCAGTGCAAAATAGTTCTTAGGAGTATTAGATTTCCCAATGCCTTTGAAGTAGAATAATCTAGCTTCCTTGTATGTTGAACAGTGAGATCACACATTTGTTGCTCACTCAATTTAACATGTAGTTTTTAGTTAAACTTAAAAAATATGTCAACTGATGCTGAATTTTATTATGTCCAGGTACAATTTGTAATGTGATGTTTCATTTTTACAGGAACAGTGTATACAATTAAATTTTCTTGCTCATTACATTGTGGGATTTTGCAGCAATGATCATGAGGTTAGGTGGAAGCTAGAGTATCAATCAAGAATGATCAGGCTGATTTCTCACGAGCCTAGATATCATCCTCAGAATAGCCAGATTTTCTCAAAAACAACACTTTCTGATTAGATACAGCCTGGGGGATGTATCTTTATTGGTTGGTCTCTTATATATGTATCAAATACTAAAGCTGATCAGTACTATGTTCTTGTTATGCCTAGCTATATTTTGACAAAATAAGTGTTTATTAAAAATCTTTTTATGGCCATCAGATGGATTTATGCTTGGTTTGAAAGAATAAAGACGAGGATCTGGCTATAAAGCACAGACAAATACAATCAAGAATAGAGTTTAAACAAGTTGCTTCTTCAGAGGGTTTGAACATGAATAAGATAAACCTAATTTTAGTTATCTGCTAAACTTGATTATAGAATATATTCTTCTCATACAGTTAGGATCAATTTTGCACCAGTTTGGTTCGCTACCTAACTATAAAATTGTGCCTGGGCTCTGCATCTAGTGATAAAATTCATTGAGGTTTAGTTGACATCAAAATTTAGAGACCAAATTAAATTTTGAACTATCGGAAATTAGTTAGTGATATACTGAATGATTGATGGATCTTATTTAACTTAGGGTTGTTTTACACCATCTGCCATTCATGTCAGAAAAAGTAAGATTCATTTTTGCAGAATATTTTGGAAGTCAAAGATAAAATATAACAGATGGAGATATACTTCAACAAGCTGCTAGAGACCTAGTGTTAATGAAGTTATTTGACTTTGCCTGTGGGGCGTTGAAGTATTGGTGGGGTTAAAAAAGTGACAGTTGGTCTGCCAGGTTTCCTTTCCCAACTTTATGCCCCGCCTATATGGGATGCATTTAAGGGATGAGCCTATGTGCAAGTCCCAAAAGACCTTGGTCAAATAGATACTAGATTCCTTCTTTATATTGCAAGATCAACAGCTTTTGAGGGATCGCTTTATGGTGGACTTGAGTAACATATTTTCTCTGGAGGTTTGGGTGCAATATTGAGTACTTACATGCTATTCTGAACAAAAGGATCAGGGATAATAGATATTTGCAGAAATACTTTCAACACCAATTCTTTTGATTGTTCTTTGAGCGGAGTTCAAGCTGAATTCCGCCTGAAAGGGCATAGTAATTGTTCATTACTAGTGGAATAGCTTAAGGTCAAGGAAAAATTGTTCCAGTATGATACTAGATTTCATCAAGAATTAGGAAACACTTGGAATCCTACTCCAAAAATCAAACTTCACCAACTATGGGTATACTTTTTTGTTAAATTAGAATAGGAATAGGTAGAAATTGGACTAAGTGATTATGGTTCAGAGTCCTGAAATATTAGTTGAGATGAGTAAAATGACAAATTTGGTTTTTCATTGACACCTCTAATTCTGTGCCTTTGCTACAGGCGCGTGAAAATTTTATGTCCTTGAGAAAAAGTACAAGGATGGACATTGTTTCAGAAACAGAAGAGGTAAGTATGACATATTGTGATCATGAGATTAAGTAGGAATGATCACAAAAGGTTATGCATTACTGATGTGTTCTCTAGTTTATAGATTGTGGTCAACTTTGAATGTAGGATTTGCGCAATGCAAGGGCAACATTTGAACAAGCCCGCTTCAATCTAGTATGTATGACTTCACTCGCCTGTCATGTTGATTCCCACATAACTTGTACCATTGTTTAGAATCTTAGATACAGTCTTATTTGCCACAAAATGTAATGTTGCTGCATCTAGTTAAATTGTTCACCTTTGAGTTCATATAAGTAAACTGTATTTCAAAAGTGCAGGTGACTACTCTTTCAAACATTGAAGCCTAGAAAAAATTTGAATTCTTGGAAGCTGTGAGTGGAACAATGGATGCCCATCTACGCTATTTTAAGCAGGTAACTCTAAAAAAGTGATAATGCAGTTGTCAGGAACAAAACCATACCCAAAACCCAGGAAAAGAAAAACCCCCATAGGGGGATCTGTGTTTTGTTTTAAATATGTCCAGATCACAAAATTTGGTTTTGGAAATATTTTTTTTGGACTCAAAACAGGGGTTCCAAGTTCTAAGGGCGAGTTATAATAAAAGATTTCGAAGTCTGACAACATTAAGAATTTGGGGATTAAACTCAGAGCGTATTCATGGATCGAAATGAAACACGCAGGGTCTAAAATGGCAACAAAAATTGAATTGCGGAGATTTCACATTGTCACATACCTCTTAATGCTCGAAACCCTTCTGAGAATCTAAAATGTACAACCAAAGCAGTTTGCAAACCTCCAGATACACGCTACAAACTGGTAATCTTTGATTCAGCATGGGCGATGCTAGGGGTTTTATTGGCACTCTAGCAGCTAAATCGCAGGCGAATCGGACTCCAAAAATGGTATATCTTCAAATCGAGGGCGAACCATAACTCCAAAAAAATCCATGCCAAAATCGAGGGCGAACAACAGCTCCAAAAAACAGCCATGCCAAAAATCACGGGCGAATGAGTTTCTAGGAAACACCATCCCTAAAAATCGAGGGCGACTGGTGCATCCAAGGAAAAATCACTGAAAATAAACTGGCGAAAATCGATTTTTCCCTATTTCTTCCACAAAAATCGCGGGCGATTGGTTTCTCTTATAAATTCTTCCTAAATACGATTTTGGATATATAGTTTTTGAATATTTACAAAATAATAAATAGTGGGCTATTAAAATTAATTCTCAAAAACCTCTTTTACTTAAAAATTCGCCCTAAAAAAAATTGTAAACCTTCTAAATTCGCCATTGGGCTAAATTTCGCCCCTAAAATTATCCCTGGACAACATTGAATGGCTGAAATGGAGGTTTTGGGTTCAGCACTTCTGATCAATTATGGGTTGTGAGACCTATTTCATTGCGACTAGAGGGATGTTTCCAGTAGGAAACACTTTTTGTCTCATCGAAAAAGGTGTCCGGATGACCAAGATACACCCATTTTCACCAGAGCCAAGGTTTCATGTGTTACGGAGCACACATGTGAAGTTCCAGTTCAGTGAATGCGCCCAGGACAACTTAGGAAGCTCGCTGTGCCCTCATACTCTGTTTCAGACCTATTCTTGATAATAGATGCTTGGGATGGGATGGGATTCTTATGTTACATCAGTTTTAATATGTGTGTTTTGATTCATATGTTATAGTAAGAGTTATTAAGGAGGATTTATCATCTTTGATTTAATTATGATCGTTGTAGGGTCATCTTTACTATTGAAGGATTTAAATTGTATTTAATATATTTTAAGGATGGATTGAAATCTTTTTTAATTAATGATTATAGTAATAAATTTATGTGGTATAGTTTTTTCTTGTAGCATGAGAAGCACAAGGGGATGCGTGTCATTTATTTTGTGGTAAATTAATACGATGTAAGGTGACCATGAAAGTAGACATGATGGTTAACATTGAGTTGAGAAATCTATAAGTTAATCATGGCTCATGATAGTTTTAATTGTAAAACAAAATTTTGTTTATTTGTAGGAAGCAACTGAATGAAGTATGTGTTAGCTTTTGGGGTTATTCTAAAAGTTTTTATACCATGTTTGGAGTGCTTCATGATATTTGGGGTACATGGTGTATGATTATCCCTTGGATGGTCGTGGTGGATTCACACATTGGAGGTGGCTTACTAAATGGTCACTTGACCTCAGTTGGATGATTCCATGACATTCTTCCTTGGAGTGGTGAACATATTCAAACAACTTTGTGGCATTATACATGTTGATCACATGGAGGAATGCCATACATTGGAGATGGAGTGTTTAGCATTCTAGAAAACATAATTGAGCCCTAATCAACATGGCATAGCTTGGATGCTTACATGGAGGCATGGAGTTGACTTAGGGATTCCTAGGTTGCAATAGTGTTCATCCAAGAGAAGTGGACCCTATGTAACACATGGCTTAGGAGGAGTTTTGGAGTCCTTGGAGGCTTGGAGGAGGTCAAGCACTGGACACATCTTGTGGAGCACCCTTGCATTGGAGACTTTCTTGAGTATAACATCACCTTTTATCTTGAGATGTGTACCCTTGGAGTGAAGCGCCCTACTTGTGGATTTGTAGTTTCCTTATAAGGGTTTGGGATCACATATGTATTGTTGGCCTTCCTTACCTCTCATATATATAGAGAAATGAGAAAGTACTTTCATTATCATCATTGTACTATCAACATTGCACTTGTCTACCTGGAGAAGGTGCTAGAGTTCATGAGGAAATCCTAGGATTTATTCTGAAGAAGAGGGAGGATGTCTTTGATGAAGGATCCTAGTGAGATGTTAGGGTTTACTCTTGTGAATAATGCATTGTACATTATCATCTTAATCATCATCATCTTGTGTTAGATATGTGAGTAGAAGAGTGCACTTATCTCTCTCTTTCTCTTGTTCTTCATCTTTGCACTTTCTCTCTCTTCTCTTGAAGGTGTTAGGGTTTCTTGGAGCATACAAAATACTAGGGTTAGGGATTGGTGTCCCAGAGATGACAGAGTTATGATTTTCTGATTAAAACTTAGATTCTACTTGTTGGGGATCCCAAGAAGAGGAGATATCTTGCTTAGAGGATGTACTAGTGTTTGCTTGTTGGAACTCCTTGGTGTTGGCTAGGGTTTTTCTTGGTTTTCACTAGCTAGAGTTTTTATTGGTTTCCCTAATTAGGGTTTTTGATAGGTATAGGGTTATACTAGCCTTGTGATGAGACTATGGTCTGTACATGAACTTCACCTTTACATATATATGTGAATTTTTCAATTATCCAAAATTGTCACATTACAATTATATATTTCTTCATGGTTTGGTAATTTCTAGTAATAGCATGTCTTGTTCAATTGGAATAAGTTAAGGTTGAATATGTTAAGTGAGTTAACATTAAAATTGAAGAAGATAGGACATACTTACTATTGTTATAAGGTGATTTTTAGATCTAGCTTTTGTGTGGTAATATTGTCCTGGATAGTTGAAACTTGTTGGCACATGTTTGGTATCTTTTCACTTGGATTGGCTTGTTGATTGAGGTTGTTAAGAGGTGAAATATTGTTTGTTGTTGCTATAATTTTATCATATTTCATGTTACTAGACAATCTACCGAAAGCGGACTTGAGGCATGATCTCCCTAGTTCAATATGAATCTAGAACAAATCAAACAGAATACAAATCTACCTTCCTAGATCAAATTAGAGATTAAGTGATATGAACATCTTACCTTTCAAATCTGTAGATCTCTTTCTCCTTTGTCGCTTCAGGATCCACGGTCATCAGATCCAAAGCTGCAAGACCTGTCAGAACATGCAAGAGACAAACAAGCAGTAATAGCACATCTACACAATAATTGATCTAAGTAAATGGTTAAGGAAGTAAACTATAAATATCAATGAACAACAAGACATTTATGGAAAGAGTTTTGTATTACTGTATAAAAGTGGGAATACAAAGAAGAGTGAGGATTACAACCAAGCCCTAACATTGCAATCTTCCTCCAACAAGCCAATCCAATGACTCTAAGGATAAATGGGTACCTCCAATGGATGAATGATGATCTCCTAAGCTTATTCCACCAACATATGGATGCTATAGCCTTCCTCCCCTTTGGAATGGAGAAGAGATTCATATATATAGGACTTGGAGGACATAATAGGTTGAGAAATAATGGGAGAGGACTAAGGGATCCTCCCAAAGGGTTAGGGAACCAAATGCCAGCTTTCCTATAGGTTAGGGATAGATATCCAAGTCACACACCTTCGAGAAATCGCTCAAAGAAGCCCTTTATCCACATTAACTAACATCGACGCAAGTTGCAATAGGACAACCTGTGACAAATAGGGACGACGCATGCTGAACAAGGGTGACATGAGCCATCGGCACAAGTGGTCAGGAAACCACCTATGCCTGACCTATTTGGGCGCAAGTTGCTAGGGAGCAACCTGCGACGACCCAACTAGACCTTATGAAAAGGGGGTCAGTAACTTCTCATGTTTGACTTCCTAGTCATGAAACTTCAGGGATGTTTACACTGAGTCTTATGGTGGAAAGATTTAGGTGTAATAGAATGCCCCCCAAAGCATGAAGCTGTTGAAACTAGACAGGTGAAAAGCTTTGATAGAAGGATGGAAAGGACTCGTCGGATGGAAGATGCCACTATAGTAACTAACTATGAGAAAACAGTCCTGTATGACTCACAACATGGCTGCCAACCAATACAATGCAGATCCATGGTAGTAAAGACCGACTTAACACAATCATGGCTACTAGACACAATCGTAGATCCATGGTAGTAAAGACCGACTTAACACAATCATGGCTACTAGACACAATCGTAGATCCATGATGAGATGATAACACAACCATGACCAATACAAAGTGGATCCGTGTAATATAACTCAAACAATCTCCATCACAGCCTGGGTAAAACATAACTCCCTAAGGTCTTCAAGACGAACCCGCAATGACACGAATCTATCCATGTGATTACAATGTTTTGGAGTCGAACATGGTAGAAACCACTTGATTACTGGTCATTAATGTATACTGTTAACAAGCACGATGGAAATCACCATTGATGTCGATGATCCCCAAGGTATCATAGTACATATCACCAAGCGCTTATAAATGAGTTGAAGTCAAACGCTTGATGAAATATTTCAGTCAAGAGTCGATGATGTAAACTCATGGTGAAATCAAGGTAACCTACCATTGAGGCATGCAATCCCAAGTTACTCAATTGGTTTCTAGATTCAGTCCTCGGATCATGATTTGAAGTTGACAAGGATGAACCCGTTGAAGGAGGGACTTGATGAATCCCCCATCATCGACATGAAACTCGATAATAGATGTTTGGAGTAGATCGGATGGTATAGTAACATGCAAGGCTGACTCAGAGTAGATCGACATTATAGAGGGTGTACTGACTACAAAAGATGAGTGGTGAATGGATCTTGAACATGGGCATGGCATGACTTGGCAGTATTGACATGACGAGAATGACGCCAAACCCTAATGAAACTAATGATGGAAGTATTATTTGGATGACCCAAAGGAGTAACAAGACCCATGAAGTTAGCACGAATCGAAGACAAACGGATGACCCAAGTACTGTATGCAAATGCAAATGAGTGCCATGTTCAAGAACAACTAAGTACTACCACAGGTAAAAGTGTAACACAAAAAACTTTCCTTTTTTCCCCATCATGACTGACGAGTGCCTCATGTGTTTTTGATGAGCTTGATGAGGGTAACCAAATGATCGGTATAGCTCATCTCATAGATGAGTCCAATCCCAAACATTTTTCGAACCTGGGAAAGGAAGGGTTCATCCCATGGCGGGCCCTTTAATGTTGAGTTTTAACGAGTCCATAGAAGGTAAACTCGGCGTCATTTCATGTTTAGAGAGTCTGAAAAGAACTAAAGAAGACTCCAAAGGTCCTTTTTTGTAGAGTTAGCCTCTTCACCCAGAAAAGGGTAAAACAACGTGAGAGAGGACTCTTCCAGTCATGATTGGATGGAGTATTCCTTTTTCGTAATTAGTGCCCCCTGGTCTGAAAAAGGGGTAAACTATCACCAAGAAACGATCATTCAAATACTTTTACAAGCGTGAACGCATCAAGTTCGCTTGGCGATATTTTCGTATTTAGAGAGCCTGAAAAGAGCTTAAAGAAAGACTCCCGGGGGTTCCTTTTTCATTGGAGTTTAACGATCTCGAAAAAGTGATAAACTATAACTCAGTGACTTATTCTCATTGTTTTACGAGTACAAGAAAGAACAAAGAGTTAGCTCGATGTCATTAATAATTGAATTTAATGAGCGAAATAATGACATAAAAATGCTCGATGAGTTGTTCATACCTTATAATACTTACGAGATAATCATCACGACGAGAAATGGCATTAATTAGGCACCTGACTTCACCTATAGCTCAAAGACTAGGTCAAAAACAGTTAAACGAGTATTCAAATGCAGTAAATAACTCAAACTATAGTAAATAACCCACTACAGCATCAAAATAAAAAAGGAATAATCCCTTTTTAGTTATAAAATGGGTGAAATAATGAAAAATAATTACAATTGTTTTTACCAAGTTTGGAGAGTGTGAAGTGCCATTTGGAGCCAAATTTCGTTTGCTAATTCCGGGAGCCACGGTCCATCGTTTCATGTGCCGTCATAGACAGGTAGGACTAAACTCAGCTATGCAATTTTTCAGTGGATTAGATTTATGATTTTTGCTTAATTTTTAGGGTTTTGAGTTGTTTTGGTGGGGGGAAATTGCGTCCATGGGTCAACGCAAGCCTTCCTTACAGGAACCGTGACAGCCATGCACCGTCGCAAAACCCATAAGATCCTTTTGTGCCGATGTCGCCCTGTCAACAATGATGTCATGGGCTAGCGCAAATGCCCAAATGCAACTCAACGACCAACCCAAATGAAAATGTTTTGATGATTGGAAAGAGTTCTAATAGTGTTCACTTTCCCTTTTTGACAGGTTCACGGTGACAAATATGGTTCTCGAGTGGCGAGAATGAGAGAATGAGGTGGATGATGCTCAAGACGAGAATGAACCTCAATGCATTGACGCATTGAGGCACTGTGGGTTACTCAAATACTTCAAAGTGACGGGCATGGCCCAAGTTTCACTGCTGATGCACATGATCCAATGTTGGGATCCGGTGCAGCACCACTTTGCGATCGGAGTGCATACACTGAGTATAGATGTTGAGGACATCTACTTCCTGATAGGATTATCCCGACGGGGGGAGCCTGTATCTCTTACCAGATCACGAGGAGGTGACCGGACAATGAATGATATGATCGAATAGTGGTGCACTGGAGGCATTGTGGCTATTGGTGGGAAGATCCTCATCAAGGACATTCGAGACCCTGCTTTACGTATCGTTCTCTTCACCATAGTGAGGGTAGCGGGGAGTCAGTCTGCTCACCTTATGAGCAACAGTTGATGTACGCAGAGGAGTGTATGGGTCCTCGGGTATTCAACTGGTGTGAGGGGCTCCTCACCAACCTCCAGAGTTAGTTGACCAAATGTCGGTGCGGGGCACTAAAATAGTTTGGCTATGGGTCCATGGTGATATCTTTTCTATTGGAGTGGGTACCTCATCTGCGTCCACAGGTGGACTTGTATGACTGAGATGACCGGGATCCACACATGGCTCAATGGGCAGATGTCATGGCCTGCCATGGTGGCAGGGGTCCCATCATAGGCTACGGTACAGGGTTCTTCACTTGCCTGGAGGTATAGCTCCTCATGATAGAGGATTATCCGTACAGTGAGGCAGATTTCAGAGGTGATCCCGACCTGGTGCTTCCCGAGGGAGCACAATGGGGTGAAATCGGTAAGAACGACAAATTTTGTGTTTTTTCATTTTATATATTTATGATTTTTTGGAGTAGTGCTGATGACTCGATATTTTGTGCATATGTGGGTCCATTGCGCCCAGTTGGAGTCTCGCTCATCGCGAGGAGAGGAGAGGTGTCGGTTGTAGGTCTCGCGATGCGTGATGCCATCGAGGAGGTGGAGGAGGTATATGATAACCTCCACAAGTTGACACTGGATATCCCAAAGCCGAGTGTATGTGATCTGCCCCGGGGTTATCAGAAGTACACCGCCGGGGTGTCTACACGTTTTGGCACGCTACTTTGTAAAGTGGCGAGGGCCATAGTATTCTATCATGAGCAGCCTAGGGATTAGGTTTATGCTTATATATGTACTGAAAGCTTATGAGCTTCAAATTTTGTTAGAGATGACTCTTATTGAAAGCTAGTATGCTTCATATTTTTGTATAAACACCATGATTTTGTATCGATTTATATATATATATACAAACATTTTCGGCGGATTTATACATTTTGTGTTCTATGGATGATTAATGAGATATTTGTTTACATGTTTGCTTATACAATGGATGATTTACATGTTATGTATGCTTTTATAATTTATGAAATGTCTATAGTTTGGATTTCCCTAGGATTCATTCTAGGGGATCTAAGGACTCCCTTGTATTTGTCTAGGCTGTAATAAATCAAGTAGGTTAGATGGTTTTTTCAATTCATTAAGGAGAGTTTGACCTACAATTGTAATTCAACATTGTAAGTCATGTTCTGATTGATTAATGATTTTTTTGTTACACCAAATCTATGTGAGGGTTTCATTAGGGATTCATCAGTCCTTCTTCAAATAGGGCCCACTTAAAGGAAGCAAGTTGATGAGTCCTTATGTCTATTTTTTCATTGTTTATTGTAGTGTGGTTGTATTTTTAGCATTATAGTTTTATTTCAATTTCTCCCTCAATTTGATCTAGCAAATATTATTAGTTTTGTATTCCATTGGTATTGTATCTAAACATCGTCCAACTTAAGCTAACATCGAATGAATAGTTAATAGTTCAGTTCAATTACCTTTGAGAAACTATTGTTGAAAGAATTTGGATTCGGTGAAATGGATATTCATGTTGAATCCACATTCTTAAGTGCGTATTTGTTCAATATATACCTTGTATACTATAGATCATTTAGTACTCTTCAACTTAATACTTCTATATAGTTGTAAATCTTGTGGTTTGCATATATAGTGCAAAACATGTCTAAAATTTGCACATCCAAATTGGTAATTAAAGTGAGATTTTAGGATTCAATGATTTTATTGCTATGATTCAATAGCTTATCAATTTGTACACATATAAAGATAACTAAAAAATCATGGACTTTATATTATTTTGATGTGTATTGTAAGTTATGAGTATACAACTAAATATCTAAGCAATGGACCCAACTTTGATAAAACATTACATTTGGTCAATAATAAATATGAAATAAATATACACATCATTTAATTAAAGACGGTCTAGGCTATGCTCAATAATAACTAAAGGTCCATTTGGTAGTACTTAATGGTGACCACATCCTAGTTTCCCAACAACACAAGCCCCGAGATAATTTCTTAGCTCCCCTTTGGATAAAATCTCACTTAAGCGCTAATCCTCTAGGGTGCATATTACTCAAAACTTGTCCACAATATAATAATAATATTGTGTGGAGCATATTTGATTATGATTCCACTCCTTCTAGATAGCATGATGCTCAAGAGTCTTTCATTGTGTGCATCCTAGAGTGAGTTGTAATCAAGCAACCAAACATAGTTTTAGGTCTTACTATGGAGATAATAATGAGGATTGTATCTCATGGAAGTCTGATACTTGGTGATTGTTTCTCCCAATATCCTTGTCCTACATAAGATATAGTGTTAGTGACTCTTGTTAAAAATTCAAGCACAACATATCTAGGAAACAAGAACAACAATTACTAGAGATGCATGTGGCAAATTGTGTTAGGATATTCCTATACTCCATCCTAGTCTCACTAGTATTTTGCTCATTTACATTTTCATTCATGCATGCACTTTTAGGGTTTGCATGCATCCCAGTCATCAGTCCAGCACCTAGCCCTCAATTAGCCAGTCCCCAGGAGCTTCTCACCATTCAGTTTTATCCCTCCAGTTGCTTAATGCACCCTTCTTCCTTGATTTTAGGAAGCAATTCGCCCTTCTTCACCTACTAGTCCAGTTGTCTTCAGTTTATACTCAGTTACACCTACCAGAATCAGTTTGACTGATGGTTGACAGTTACTTGAGCATTGATGACTCCACTGATGATGATGAAGACTTCCAGTTGTGCTCTGATGATCATGAGGACACCTAGTTGTGCTCCGATGACACTCTATTGATCTTATGATCACCCTGAGAGGCTAATTCGAATTGCCACCTTAGGCATTCGAATCCTCTCTACCATTGTACTATTTATTTGTCCATATTGTGATTAATTAATTAGTGTGTGTGAAGTATTATTGCTTCTATCCGAGTTCTATTGTACCATATTATTTTGTTGCTCATTATACTGTATTGACCACTCTTCTTCTATTTTCCTGCTTAATCATAATTACTCTTGTGAGGTATACATCATCTCTTAGATCTGCTGTGAGGATTTTCACATGGTATCAGAGCATTTTGAGAGTATTGTTTATCTCCATTCTTGATAGTTTTTTGCAGGTTATTACCAAGATTTCGAGTGCAGTAGTTGCAGCAGTTTCTGCATTTTTGCAGTAGTAGCAGTTGCAGTTATTCTATATTGTTTTTGAACGTATTCTACAGCTTCTATGTATCCATCAAGAATTACTCCTCTTTCCCCATTCAACTATGATGAATGGAAACCAAGAATGATAGCATATTTGAAGAGCCATGATCTCTTTGATTTTTATTTTGAAAGAGAGTTCGAATCCTCTGAAGAGAATATTGACTGGTTGAATAAAGGTGACATGGCCTTTGGAAGAATGATGCTTTCTTTTCCTAAATACCTGAGATTTCATTTCCAATACCATGATGGTGTTGAAACTCCAATAGAGTTATGGACTCCAAAATAGCTATGGGCTCACCTAGATGAAAACTTTGGCAGAAAGAATGAAGGGATTGGTCCAAACCCATTCGAAAGCAAGCAAAGTGATGCATTCGCTCCCCTTAATGATCTCTCAGATCATGAACCAGTATCATCTCATATTGAATTTGTTGACAAAGAACTTGCAGATTCTCCACTCATGCTCCAAATTTCTTCTCTTTCTGTGCCATCTCACAGTCTAGATATTGCAGAAGGTCCTAAATCCTCTATTGCACTAGAGTCTGTTGGTTTGCATCATGATCACATGATTATTTCGGAGGTAAAATCAGCTATTGGAGGTAATGCATTCGCTCCTCTCAAGCAATCATCTCTTATTTACTACTATATGATCATTAGCACATGCTTTCAAAAGGTTATTGAAGAATATGGCCATTGCCACCCACTAGAGATAATTTCTCATGCATCCATTGGTTTTGATCTCACCTCGTATGGTTCAAAGGAGATCTCAAGAAACCATTTCCATTCACTTGGGATAATTTCTCATGCATATGATAGTTTTGATCTCACCCCTGCTGGTTCAAAGGAGATCTCAAGAAACTATTCTTCAAGTCTTAAATCTGATTTGGATTTCAAGCAATTATTATTTGATGGTTCTTTTTGGCATAATCTCACCCATGATGGTTCGAAGGAGAAGACAAAAGACTATCTGCATATTCATGATTTTGATCCTACCTTAGCTGATTCGAATCACAGGTTCAAGGATCATCCTCATACTTTTGGATTTGTTCTCATCACATTCGATATGAAGAGAAAGTACAAGCACATGTTTTTTGAGCATGATCCACTTCTTCCCAAGAAGAAGATACCTCCAGACATATGACCAAGCATCACACCTGCTTGAGTTTGGAGCATTTATTTTTGTGTGTGCCTTACAGTCTGTTTTTTGAGGAGGGTGTATGTTTCCCATGAAATTTTTCCACTTCCTTGGTTTATTGACTGTTATTATTCATTGTATTGGGTGACCTTTGGTCTTAGTTACCAGGGCCCAGGATGGATTAAGGGGGGGTGTTAGGATATTCCTATACTCCATCCTAGTCCCACCAGTATTTTGATCATTTGCATTTTCAGTCATGCATGCACTTTTAGGGTTTGCATGCATTCTAGGGTTTGAATGCATCCTAGTCATCAGTCCAACACCTAGCCCTCAGTTAGCTAGCCCCCGGGAGATTCTCACCATTCAGTTTTAGCCCTCCAGTTGCTTAATGCGCCCTTCTTCCTTGATTTTAGGAAGCAACTCGCCCTTCTTCACCTACCAGTCTAGTTGTCTTTAGTTTATACTCAGTTACACTTAGTTACACTCAGTTACACTCAGTTACACCTACCAGACTCAGTTTGATTGATGGTTGAGAGTTACTTGAGCATTGATGACTCCACTGATGATGATGAATACTTCCAGTTGTGCTCCGATGATCATGAGGACACCTAGTTGTGCTCCGATGACACTCTATTGATCTTATGATCACTCTCAGAGGCTAATTTGAATTGCCACCTTAGGCATTCGAATCCTCTCTACCATTGTACTATTTATTTGTACATATTGTGATTAATTAATTAGTGTGTGTGAAGTATTATTGCTTCTATCCGAGTTCTACTGTACCATATTATTTTGTTTCTCATTATACTGTATTGACCACTCTTCTTCTATTTTCCTGCTTAATCATAATTACTCTTGTGAGGTATATACCATCTCTTATATCTGCTGTGAGGATTTTCACAAATTGTGTGTCAAAACATTGGTGCAAAAGGTTGCAACAGTTTATGCATTATCATTAACTCAGATGATAATTACAATGTGTAACAATGGAAATAATAGACAGGCAATTCGAATCCTAGAGAGGTCATTCAAATTGAATGCATGAGAGTGTCTTACTGGTCAGTTAACACCACTCGACACATCAGTTAACCACTTAACTACTAAGTAATTGACTCTAACATACTCTGAAACTTTCAAACTGAGTCTAATTGAGTCTAGAACTCAACTAATTGCCCAAAATTAGGGGAGGGATACTTTCTGACTTCAGTTAACTGATTTTTAGGTGAAATTACGCAAAATTAGGTCAAATTGAGTAGGAGGGTGCCTTTCTGACTCCAGTTAGCTGATTGTTAGGTGAAACACACCCAGTTGGACTGAGTAGGGCCCATTAATCATGCAAATCACCCCATTTGGATCCCTGAATGATGGAGGAGGCCCAATTAACTGAATTTGATGACCTAGTTGGATCCCCGAATGAAGGAGGAGGCCCAGTTGACTGAAACTGATGATCTACTGATGATGTAAGCACATAATTGAGTCAAAATAATTAGGATAAGTGGTAAATTAGGTTTTTAAACCAAAATAGTGATGTTTTGTTTGAAAATGACTCTAACACCCCCACCTTAAGCTAATATCATGTGGAGGAGTAAAATAAAATAATAAAAGGGCCCCGACAACAAAGGCCATAGGTCACAAACTACAAAAATAATCCAAAAAATGCTCAAAAAATCTAAGTGAGGAAAGAGGGAAAAACCCAGTGGGAAAGAAAACCCCCCCTCAAAGTGAACACTAAAGGATCTAATATGTCTTCACCATAGTAGAACTCACCCCCAACAGTGAACGGAGGTAAGAGAACTTCTTCTCAATGAAGCTCTTGGTGAAGATGTTTGCAATTTTCTCTTCTGTAGGGAAATATTGCAGTACAATGGTTCTGTCATGCATGAGCTCTCGGATGTAGTGCATGTGGATCTCGATATGATTGGTCCTCTATCTCTGAACTGGATTTGTTGAGATCTTGATAGCATTTTGTTTGTCACAAAAAATGACAATAGAATTGGTGCTACCAATATCAAACTTTGCTAGAATACCCTGCAACCAAACTGCTTGAATGCAAGCATTGATTACTCCTCGATATTCTGCCTCTATTGAAGATAAGAAAATGGAAGCCTACTTTTTGCTTGAATAGCAAATAGGCCCTATGCCAATCATGAAAACATACATGGAAGTGTAATTTAGATCAATTCTATGACCCGCCCAATCTGAATCAGTGAATCCAACCAAGTAAAGATCGGAATCCGTAGCATACTGAATGCCAAAATGTCTCATACCTTACACATAATGCAAGATCCTTTTGGATGCCTTACAGTGAATTTCATGGGCATGATACATGTACCTTGACACAACACTCACAAAATAAGAAATATCATTCCTAGAGTGTGTCAAATACAAAATACTACCAATCAATTATCGGTAAAGTGTAGAAGCCACCAACGGTGTAGAATCACCATCCTCAAGACTGATTCTTTAGAGGAATGGGAATGGTGAAGCTTACATTATTCCATATTGAACTTCTTTTAGTAGGTCCAAAACATATTTTTATTGATAAATCATGATCCCATTAAAATTCTGAGTGATCTCAAGACCAAGAAACTGCTTCAGCAGGCCCAAATCACTCATATCAAATGCTTGGTGTAAAGACGTTTTTATAGTGCCGATCAAAGCAAGATTGCTTCATGTAATCAATAGGTCATCAAAATAAAGTACAATGATCAGAAAATTACCTTCATTTTTCTGTAGATATACATTTGGATCTTATTTTCATCTCGCAAATTTTTGCAACAAAAGAAAGGAGTCCATCTTTGCATACCAAGCTCTTGGGGCTTGTTTTAAACCATACAAATATTTTCTTAATCTACAAACAAGTGTCGGATCTTATATGTAAACTTTGGGATGATTCATTTAGATCTCTTCCTGAATATCCCCATGAATAAATGCACTCTTCACATCCATGTGGTGCACCTCCCAGTGCTTGGATACAGAAATTTCCAAAACTAGCTGTATTGAGTCCATTTTTGCAACTGGTGCAAACTTTCTTGTGTAGTCCACACCTTGGAATTGTGAGAAACTTTTTTCCACCAACCTAGATTTTTATTTGTAGGTTGAACCATCAGCATAAACCTTGGTTTAGTAGATCCATTTGTATTGAACCAATTTCCTCCTAGGTGGAAGTGAAACTAGATCCCATGTTGCATTTTTCTAAAGAGAATTGTACTCTTCATCCATGGCGGTTTTCCATATCGTATATTGGTGGGAATGCTAGTATGATTTTGGATCTGATCCAACCATAAAAAAAATACTTTTCATACAGCAACGGATCATCATATGAAATATCCATACATGCTCTTTTAAAGTCTGCTCAGGTTCTTCTTAGATCGGCAAGATTTCCAATGTTAGAACTGGTAGATGTGAGAGTCTTTTCTGCCCACTTTAGCAACTGAGGGGGATCATCTGGATTTGAATCAAAACCTGATATTTAATGTTCATTAATATCAGACATAATATCATAAATATCATAACATAAAATTTCAGCAGCATCTCCCAATTCTTCTTCCGAAAGAGGAAGCAATTTGGCAATTTCTTCCTCCAGTAGTTGTAGATCATGAAGCGGTTCTTCAAATTGGAAAATTCTCTCGATGAATATTATTTTGGATCTGATATCCATGAGTTTGTATCATTTGGATTCTTCATTATATCAAATGAGGATGCACTCAGTACTTTTTTATTCCAAATATCTTCTCTTCTCAATCGGAATTCTAGCCCATGCAGTGGACCTAAAAACCCTGAGATGTGACACATCGGGCTTGTGACCAGTGTAGGATTTGAAAGGAGTTTGAACTTTGAAGGATGAGTGTGGAACTTTGTTCTGAATTTATGCATAAAAATTCATCGCCTCATCCCAAATATTTGAAGCCAAACCTTTCGACTCAATCATACAAGTAGCCATCTCTTTCAATGCTCGGTTTTTCCTCTCCACTACACCATTCTGCTGAGGTGTATAGGGGATTGTGTGCTAGATTTGGATTCCATTTTCCACACAAAGTTGCAGTAGATAATTTTTTATATATTATCCACCATTATCATATCTGAGAGATTTTAGCTTGCTCCCAGTAGCAGTCTCAACAGAAGCCTTGAAATTTTTGAAATTTTCAAACACTTTCGATTTGTTTTTGAGAAAGTAGACCCATGTAAATATGGAAAAGTTGTCAATGAATGTGAGAACATACCTTGAGACATCCATGGAGGGATTTGGTAATGGACCAATGATATCACTGTGAATCAGCCCCAAAATACAAGAATATCTGCTATCTTTTCCTCAATCGAACTTGTGCTCAGAATGCTTGCCAATAATGCAACCTTTGCATATCCCTTTTGAGGATTTGATGTTCAGAAGGCCTTCAACCATGGAATTGTTTTGTAGCAGCTGAAAATATTTATAATTTAGGTGTACAAACCTCTCATGCGATAGCTAGATAACCTCATTTCCATGAGTTGCAATAGAACTTGGCTTTGAATGTGGCAAAAAATGGGAAAACTCATATGTTTTTGCAGCATGATTTTTCTTGCCTAGTGCAATGAGATTTCCAGTGGTAATATCAGAAATTTCAACATTTTAGGGCTGAATAAAACCTTCTTGGGAAAACCAATATGTGTTATTTGATACACAGAAAGCAGGTTCGAAGCTAGAGAAGGTACATAGAGAACATTTTGAAAACTACCATGTTCTAAATGAATTGTACCTTTTCCTTTCGATGAAATTTGTGAATCATCTCCCATGTGGATGGAGATGCAGCTGTTGAAACAAATCTATGAGAAGAGTTGTTGAATTTGACACACTTTCCATGAGTGCATGACCTCTTTATGGATGATCATTCCAGTCTCCATTGTCCTTCTTCCTTGCACCATCTGGAAGAGTGATATTGTTCTTCTCCAAGAGAAGGGACATCTGATCAATAGTTTTCTTCATACATGATCTTTTAGGATTAAATCCCCTTTCATAGTAAGAACACTTTGTATTCTCCTTTCCCTTTTGCTTGTCTTTTCTTGATCCTGAGGGCTCATGTGACTGCTTGGTCTTCTCCTTTTGCTTAGGATGATCAAACTTGGTCTTCTCCTTCTTTTGCTTTCCTTTAGCATTCATAGCCTTGGGTCCTCCAACAAATAGGGATTGATCTTTGGAGGGTATCATGGACCCCATCTGAACAAGATTTTCATGCTCTTTTGTTAACAACTCAATGAATGCATTCAAAGATGGCAAATTCCAATTCATAATGGTGAGTTTTTCCGAATGAAAGGTAGATACAAACACTGAATAATATGCTCCTAGGTTTGAAAGGATTGAAAGGATCAACTGATCATCCTTCTTCTCGACACCACATTGCTTCAACTTAATCACCAAATGCTTGAACTTGGTGAAAAAATAATTGATGGTCTCGAAATTTCTAGGATTGAGGAAAATCAATTCATTCTCTAACCGATAATCCATCATATCATCCTGCTTGCGGAAGAGTGTGGCAAGTTGTTTCCATACTGCTTTTGGAGTATTCAATCCACTGAGATGTAAAATAAGGTCTTTCAAAATATTGAGACATAAGAAACCATAAGCTTCATCAAGCTTATTGAAGAACTTGGACTTCTCTTAAGCTGCATTAGGCTCTAGTTTTGTGCCCATAGTAACTCTGTAGAGTCCCTTGGAGCACAATATTATCTCTATATCATCCTTCTAGTGATGATAGTTGAAAGGAGTAAGAAGATGGTTTGAAGAAGAGTCCATCTTATATAGAGAGAATGAAATAGGAGGCTTTGAGAAACCTACAGTAAAAAACAAACAAAAAATATTTAGGTCAACAACCTGCACATTTCAAGTTGCATCACACTCGGCATAGCCTATCAAGCAAGCTTGATAAACCGGATGCACAATTATCCAGGATTTATGTGGAAAAATTCCATCTTTTGGTGTAGTGTTAGAATAATTTTGGGCAATCTTTCTCAAGCTTCATATGTGATCCAGATGCAGAAAGCACTAGTGCAGAAACATTGGTAGATAAACACTAGTGAAGAAGGCACCAGTGCAGAAAACACAGGTGCAGAAATCACTGGTGCAGAAACACTGGTGCAGAAATCTTCATCAGTAAAAATTTGTAGAATACTTTCCTTGTCCTGCCATGGCTCTGATACCATGTAAAATTCAAGCACAACAGATCTAGGAAACAAGAACAACAGTTACTAGAGATGCATGTGGAAAATTGTGTGTCAAAACACTGGTGCAAAAGGTTTGCATCAGTTCATGTATTATCATTAACTCAGATGATAATTACAATGTATAACAATGGCAATAATGGCTAGGAAATTTGAAACCTAGAGAGGTCATTCGAATTGAATGCATGAGAGTGGCTTACTGGTCAGTTAACACCACTCGACACTTTAGTTAAACACTTAACTTCCAAGTAATTGACTCTAACAGACTCTCAAACTGTAAAACTAAGTATAACTCAGTATAGAAATCAATTGATTGCCCAAAATTAGGGGAGGGCACCTTTTTTACTTCCATTAACTGATTTTTAGGTTGAAATTACCCAAAATTAGGTCAACTGAGTATGAGGGCGCCTTTATGACTCCATTCAGATGATTGTTAGGTGAAAGACACCCATTTGGACTGAGTAGGGCGCATTAATCATGCAAATCACCCCAGTTGGCTCCTTGAATGATGGAGGAGGCCCACTTAACTGAATTTGATGACCCAGCTAGCTCCCTGGATGAAGGAGGAGGCCCATTTGACTGAAACTGATGATATGTTGATGATGTAAGCACATAATTGAGTCAAAATACTTCAGATAAGTGGTAAATTAAGTTTTTAAGCCCAAATAATGATGTGTTGTTGGAAAATGACTCAAACAACTCTCATATAAAAATAAACTTTTTTTTGTAACTAGGGGAATTGACAACTGGGGTCAGGCTTGTATGTGTGACACAGGGTCAATTACAGTACCCTACCACCATACCATTGGGAATACCAACACTACCCACATGCGACATACAGGGTAGTGAAGGTTTGAACCTGCAACGTCATAAGGAGTGCCTTAACAATGCACCCTATTGCCAACTGGTCTACACCCAATTGTCTCTCAATTGTTTAATGTAAAAAATTTTTTTTACAAAACTTAACAATAATATAGGTACACGCTCACCTTGGATTTTTAAAATGGTGATAAAATTGCATTTGGAATTTTAAAATAGGGATTAAAAAAAATCTCAAGCGCCAATCGTTTACCAATTAAAATATTTAGGATCAAGACAGGTATATGTTAGTTTATTTTTTACATTGAATACTTTTATTGATATTGAATGTTGAATGCCAATTTTTTTTTAATTTATTAACAAATAAAATAGATTACTTGAATCTTGATTAAGTATAACAAATATGAACTCAGAAGTTTTAATCAACTAAATGAAAAAGTTAACAGTTGGAAAAAATTGCCAATGAAAATTGAATGAACTTATTATGAAGTGTTAGGATGTTCAATGGTATTGTTATCTCAATAGGTGGCAAGTGTGGGGAGGGGTCACTCATGATCCAAAAGGAACTCTAAAACTAAGCTATGAATGGGGTCTTGGAATATCTACCAATAACTATGGTAAGGTTTATTCCCTTCCTCATGGGTTCAGACTCCTTGACTAAAATTGTGTCAAGTCTCTCATTACAATTAGGGATTCTTCTATATTCATCAAGCTAATGAACATGAAGCACTTCAATCTTATGTCACTCTAGCTTGCCTTGTATCCAAAATCAAAGCGGAAGCATCATGTTTCAAGGACATTGAGTTCTTCATGTTTTGAGAGAACTCAATTGAAAAGCGGATATTCAAGCTAATTGTACCTTAATATTGAGTGAAAGAATCTTGAAAAAAGGTGGAGAGGTGCCATTTCACCCTATCCCCTGAGTATTTATTTGCAACCATGTATTTTATGTTGTATTTTATTTTAATGCCAATATCATGCAAGATTCCATGTAAAAGGGCATTCATATCCTTAGAATGTGTTTGTACTGGGGAGATCGAATCCAAGTGTAGTCATATTATGGCATCAAACATGCCAAACATATTACTCTACCATTGTTTCAAAATGAAAGGGTTAACCTCAAGATTACATATGGGATTATGGAGTTTTGAGTAGGCATTGGAGGGACAAATTAACCTTTGTTGGCTTCCCTAGGTGTAGTTACAAATTTGGGTAAGTTCCTTCCATCCCACATTGTGGTTTCATTTTGATGAAGGCACAACCACTTATGTATGAAGCTATGGGGATTTGATATCATTATGGGGTTTAAAAACTAATTTTGGTTATCCCTTTAAAGACACTCTTACACTAGTCACTTAGATTCATGTTGCTTCTTGTATTTTGATTGTTTTCCCCTTGACTCTTGGAAATCGATATTTTTCCTCTGGTGCTTTGGTCAGTTCTTTCAACCATCGGGTGTGTTTTATCTTGGGCCATGTTAGTCGATTGAGACTTGCTCATGTGAACCTTTTTTTCACCGTATTGGTTTAGTTGGTTCACTCTATATCTATTTATGAGGTACAATGTAGTTGGTGAACAATATCTATCTCATGACTGATTCTTATCTAAATGCTAGTTTGTTTGATTGTGGTGAGGTGAATTCACAGCCTTGGAGCTCTAAGACCATGCACTGTCTAGGGAGGCATGGGAAATTTCAAATGGATATTCCTAGAATCCATAGAATTCTACATAAGCACAAGGATTACATCAATGAGAATGAGACTTCAATTTTTTTAGTGACAAGCACAATACATAGTTATGGACATCTTGATGTAGTTCGCATAATGTGGTGATAATGGTTACAATCATACAACAAAAATTACAAATTCAAGTATTGGAAGAAGAGTGTTCTATTCTTCGGAGTTTGGTTTGAAATCTAAAGGTTCTCATTCAATTGTCTTTAATATCATAATGTCATTGGGATAGACTACACCGGGGAGCTAAAAGTGGTGGAAATTGTTTACTAAATGCTCAAGAATATAGACCTAGAAAATTAAGGATCGCAACCTACTAATGTTGGTCAAGATGAATCACACAACAAGCACATATTTTAATCGTCTTAGTTTTAATGCTTTTAAGACAATACTTATTTTAAGTAATTTTGTTCAAATTTATACTTGTAGTAGCTTTTTAAAATCCTCTTTGAAGGATATTCATCTTTTTGGATTTTTTTGCTTAACTAAATTATTGGATGTAAATTCATATACATCATTCATTTTATAATATAACACTATCTAATTTGACTACAACATTTTTAATAAAACAATATATATTTTTTTTATTATTAATCTCACATTTCACTTAAAAACACATAATTATTAAAAAATTAATTAAATAACTTTAAATTTTATTATAATTTTGATGAAATAAATATCCAATATCTTGACCATACAACCATTAGGTAAGTGGACAAAAGACAACACGGTATTATGACTTTGATGTATTTCTTATTGGTAAAAGTTAAGATTGTACATTTGGGTTTAAAATAAAATATGAGCAAATGACAAAACATGTAAATCATAATAAATGATACAAAGAAGCAACTAGAGTTTTATGGACGTCTTTTTCTTTGGATTGTGTTCAACCAAGTCAATTTATACCTCGATATGATAATAAATTTGATTCCAACGACTCCCCTTTAACATCTTAGCGGCCTTACATTTTTAGAATATATTACTAAAAAGAAGAAAAAGTCATATTCATGGACCAATTATATGGTCACGAGGAAGGAATCCTACTTAATTAGTTTGTTGCTACTTGGTTGGTTATTTGTCCTTTTGTTAGTTTGGGTTTGAATCATGGTTACCACAATTTAAATTGTGCCTTTGCTTGCAGTTAAGTAAGTGGATTAAATAAGAAGTTTTGTTTTTCATGTTTATTAAACAATAGTAAGTTGGAGGAGAGAGAAGCAATGCAATTTTTATTTTACAATGAACAATAAGAATAAGGGAGCATTTACTGAACATGTGAAAGAGCATGAATAAGAAGATTATTTATAAAGATTAATGTAGCATAGAAATAATTGTTAAGTGCAATTTAACATAAGTTCAATTAAAACAAGTGTGAGCTATATAGGTGTATTTAAATTTAAATTGGTAAATTCAAATACAAGATCATACATTAAGAAATGTAAAGTGATAAATTCAAGTACCATATATCAATAAATGATTACATTAAAAAAATGATTACAAATATTTAAGAGTGCAAAGGTTGGCTTACTCTTCATGTTTTGGTAGCTAATGTTAAGCTAGTGCATGATTATGATGTCATTATGTTTAAGTAAAAGTTGATTAAACAATTATGTTAGATAATATATTAAGTTCATAGAGAATAAAGAATATTTATTAAAAATTGATTATTGACAAATTTTATTTTGATCACCCACTATATAATTAGATATATAACAACCTCGTCTCTTTGAGGTTGAATACAGTAGTAAATATATCACATAGTGTTTATTGTTTAGCAAAGGTTTAGGTATTAGTGAAATATATGAAGTTGATTATACTAGTAGATTTATAATATATTGTTGGTTGTTTAGCAAATATTCATGTATTAGTAAGATATAGTGTCATGAATCTTAATAGGATCTTGAGAGTAGTAATCTTTGTGTTGTGTTGACCAATTGTTTCATATAGTTTGGGCTCTCAGACCATCAAAGTTAGACATTTTCTTTATGTAACTCTATAATATTGTATTTTACTTTATGTAACTAGTTTATTATAATGCTGTATATTTTGATTAACAAAGTGAATTTTTATGCATGTTATGATTTCTCATTTATTGAGCATGACCTACATTTATGACTATCTATTGTTGACTTCTTGAATCTTGATCATTAGAATAAATCTTAAATAATATGTTATGAGTTCAAGTGATGGATCCTTAAGGGTTAGTTTAATCAATTGAATTATATGTGCAAAGCATGTTGCTCGGGGTATTTTTTAAGGATTATAATAGTATAGTCAAGTATAGTATTCTAGGTGATTATTTTGGATTGAAAAAAACATATATATAGATAGGTAGGAAAATATTAAATATGAAACATACAATTTACTACTGAAACTTGTAAATTTTAACGAATATAATGATGAACAAACATTGTTTTTGTAAATATAGGCGATATTAGAGAATAAAAATGACTAAATAGAGAATTTATTTTTTGAAAAAAAACCCCAAAATAGCCAATTGGTGAAATTTCGCCCCTAAAAATTTCCCTGATCTTGCTTACAATGATGCCATAAGTCATATGTTCAAATCCAATCGAGTCCTTTGGAGTTCCCCTTACTCTTGTGGCTAGCAGTTGAGTCACCCTTCATTTGAATATTTCAAGGAATAAAAGGGGTCATGCCAGCTTTTCCTTGGAAATAAATTCTAGTGATGTTTAAGACATATTTAATAAAATATAGTGTGACCTATAGTGTTAACACTTGGACACTAATAGGAATATGAAAGTGTGTTATTATGTTGATATAGTGCATCACATGAACCCTTAAATTTTGGCAATTCTCAAGTGATATTAAAGTCACTAAATTTAAATGTATTTACTAAAACAAGCAACACACCTATAAAGAAATTATCCCACCAACATTGAGTGTTAGAATACCAAAATTCTCTAACAAATCCTACTTATTAGGAAAGTGCTTTAAGGGATATAAGAAAAAATATTTACTATTTGATTAAAGAGTAAAATTATATTCAAGACCTCTAAGTACATCAATATCTCCCCATTACAATCATAATGAGTTTGTTTAATTGTGGCTCAATATTACTACAAAAGTAATTCATTAGTTTTAAACTATAAATTAGATAAGTTGGAATAATTTTTTAATCAAGCTTATAGTAATAATAATAATAATAATAATAATTTAATTTTAATCTTATAACCTAGCCAATAAACAAATTGGTGTATGAGACCCCCTTGGGAAAAGGGACACCCTCCACACAATGATTTGACTGCTAAAATCTTTAAAGGTGTACAATCTATACCCTACTCCCCTTTGGATTTTAACATATAAACTTTTAGGAGGAAACACATGTTCTTAACCTTTAGTCTCACTCATAAATTAGGTAATTTGACTTAGTTTTCAATCCAAACTTATAAATACATATAACTGTAAGAAAACTAAGGTTATGTTATATATGATAAAGGTGAGCTAAACATTACCCAACATGTAAGTAAAGTTGTACATTTTATAATGATTATTCATACATTAAAAATGTTAATAAATTGTCACTTCACATACATCACAAGTTGAGAAAGACATCATACCACATATATTCTCATAACACTGCTTTACACATCATTTTGTTATATTGAATTATATATCAATCATTAACATACATTATTGTATCATTCTCACACCATTCAAAATTATATGAAGAAGATATTCTTCAACCTTTATCTTCTTCTCATTAGATAAATGTATTAAATGTATAAAGAAAATCCAACATTTAGTATACTATATGCATCTTAGTACTAAAATTATTGAAGTATATGAATCAAGTCCAAAGCCTCTGGTCTATGATTGTTATAGTAGCGTAAATATTAAAAATAGAGGGTTGAAATTATATTTCTATGATAAGTATTGTTAATATTTGAAAAAAACTATGCCTACTAACTATTTTTAATGAATTAAAATGAAAATTTGAATTATAACTTTTGAGTATTATTTTATTTGTATAAATTTTATTATTATTGCGCCGAGAGGCGTTCTACAGCCCAGTATGAGGGAGATCTTGTAACGTTTGTCCACGTTTGTCCATATTTGTCCTTGTAGTCGGTCATAAAGAAAAAAGAATAATACAAAGTAAAAAGTGAATATGAATAATACAAAGTAAAAAGTGAATATGAGGGAGATCTTGTAACATGTAACGAATGTAACATGTAATGTTTGTTCGAAAATAATAAAATGTAAAAAGTAATTGCGTCGAGAGGCGCTCTACAGCCCAATATGAGGGAGATCTTGTAACATTTGTCCATGTTTTTCCATGTTTGTCGGCCATAAAGAAAAAAGAATAATACAAAGTAAAAAGTGAATATGAGGGAGATCTTGTAACGTTTGTCCATGTTTGTCCTTATAGTCGGCCATAAAGAAAAAGGAATAATACAAAGTAAAAAGCAAATATGAGGGAGATCTTGTAACGTTTGTCCATGTTTGTCCATGTTTGTCCTTATAGTTGGTCATAAAGAAAATAAAAATAATACAAAGTAAAAAGTGGATATGAATAATACAAAGTAAAAAGTGAATATGAGGGAGATCTTGTAACATGTAACGAATGTAACATGTAACGTTTGTTCGAAAATAATAAAATGTAAAAAGTAATAGTATGAGGGAGATCTTGTAACATGTAACGTATGTAACATGTAACGTTTGTTCCAAAATAATAAACCGTAAAAAATAATATAACGGATGTAACATGTAACGTTTGTTCGAAAATAATAAACCGTAAAAAATAATAAAATGTAAAAAGTAACATGTAATGTTTGTCAAAATTAATAATAGTATGAGGGAGAGTAAAAAGTAATATATTACATGGGCCATTAAAACGATGTGTATTTTCAATAGTTATATAATGGAAATCAAAACAACATAAAAAAATCCAAGTCTACTTCCGCCTCCGAGGAAGATGAAAGCCCGAAAAGCAAAAAAGAGAAAGAAAGGTTGTATTATATTTTTGCAGATTTTCTCAGATCCGGCGACGTCCACAACAAGATCAATCCAGAATGCAATATATTATATTAAAAATGGTTTTAGTTGTTTTGGTAAATGATGAAGGCTAAAAAAATTACATTTAATGAAGTTTTACGGTTATGTTTTTTTGTGCAGATATAATCAATTTAAATTTTAGAATCCAAGAGAATTTAAATTTATAATTAGATTTAAAGTACCAAGATTAAATTGGCAGCTGGTGCTGGATTAGAATTAAATTTAAATATAAATTTATATTTATATTTATAATTTAAATTTAAATTTAAATAAAAATAAAAATATAGTGTAATATTTAGAGTGTATAATATAAATTGAATTTCAATTTAAATTAACATTCAATTTAAATTTGTATTTAAATTAATATATATATTATTAATAGTAAAAAGTAACATGTAACGTTTGTCAAAATTAATAATAGTCTGAGGGAGATCTTGTAACATGTAACGGATGTAACATGTAAAGTTTGTTCGAAAATAATAAATGGTAAAAAATAATAAAATGTAAAAAGTAACATGTAACATTTGTGAAAATTAATAAAATGTATAAAGTAATATATTACGTGGGCCATTAAAATGACGTGTATTTTCAATAGCTATATAATGGAAATCAAAACAACATAAAAAATCCAAGTCTACTTCTGCCTCTGAGGAAGTAGAAAGCTCGAAAAGCATAAAAGAGAAAGAAAGGTTGTATTATATTTTGCAGATTTTCTCAGATCCGGCGACGTCCACATTCCTGGCATTTTTAATCCTTCTCAACTCGTATCCTTTTGTAAGCCACATTCCCGGCATAAAACATTTTGTAAGCCTATGTAAGTTACAGCTTTATCCAGAATGCAATATATTATATTAAAAATGGTTTTAGTTGTTTTGGTAAATGATGAAGGCTAAAAAAATTACATTTAATGAAGTTTTACGGTTATGTTTTTTTGTGCAAATATAATCAATTTAAATTTTAGAATCCAAGAGAATTTAAATTTAAAATTAAATTTAGAATTTAAATTTAAAATTAGATTTCAAGTACTGAGATTAAATTGGCAGCTGGTGCTTAATTAGAATTAAATTTCAAATTTAGAATTTAAATTTAAATTTAAATTTATATTTATATTTAGAATTTAAATTTGTATTTAGATTAAAATAAAAATATAGTGTAATATTTAGAGTGTATAATATAAAATTGAATTTCAATTTCAATTAACATTTAATTTAAATTTGTATATATATATATATTAATTTTTACAAATAAGTATATAACTATAACTATATATATATATATATATATATATATTAATTTTTATAAATAAGTATATAACTTCTTTACATTGTATAATAAGAACTACATGTGGTATAGTGGTAATGGTGTTGGGATAATGGTAAAATTGAATTTCAATTTATATTTCAATTTAAATTAACATTTAATTTAAATATATATATATATATATATATATATATATATATATATATATATATATATATATATATATATATATTAATTTTTACAAATAAGTATATAACTTCTTTACATTGTATAATAAGAACTACATGTGGTATAGTGGTAATGGTGTTGGGATAATGGCTGTGAGGTCCAAGGTTCAATCCTCTCGGATCACCTACTTTTTAAAAAAATTATAGAATTTCGTATATATTGAATTTCATGTAAAATGAGTTTTAGACTTGCATAGATTTTAGTGTATGGGGTCTTTTTATTGCATTTTTTTTCAGTGTAGATGTTATTATGTGGACGTATTGATTTCAATGTATGGATGCATAGATTTTAGTGTATGGGGTTTTTTTAGTGCATAATTTTCGGTGTAGCTCGCACCCGTACCTCCCTCCCTCCGTCCACCTATTAAAATATATATTAAGATTTAAATAGAAGTATATAAGTTCTTTACTATGTATAATAAGAAATATATGTGGTATAGTCGTAAGGGTGTTGGGATAATGGGCGTGAGATCCAAGGTTCAATCCTCCTAGATCACCTACTTTTTTTTTTTAAATATAGAATTTCATAAATAAATTGAATTTCATTATCATGTAAAGTGAGTTTTATACTTGCATAGATTTTAGTGTATGGACACATAGATTTCAGTACATGGGGTTTTCTATTGCATTTTTTAGTGTAGATGTTATTCTGTGGATGCATTGATTTCAGTGTATGGACGCATAGATTTCAATGTATGGATGCATTGATTTTAGTGAATGGATGGATAGATTTTAGTGTATGGGGTTTTTATTGCATATTTTTCAGTGTAGATGTTGTTCTGTGGACGCATTGGTTTTAGTGTATGGACGCATTGATTTTAGTGTATGGATGCATTGATTTCAGTGACAACAAAAGAATAAGAAGAAGACTTGAAATGAAAAGTAGAAGAACAAAAAGAATTTCAAAAAAGGAAGTTGGATGAAATGATAGCAGAAGAACTAGAAGAACGAAGAAAACGAAACGCAGATCAACAAAAAGAATATCGAAAAAGAAAGTTGGACGAATTGACAATAGAAGAATGAGAGGAACAAAGAAAACGAAACATTGATTGACAAAGAGTGTATTGGGAGAGAAAGTTGAAGTAGTTGGAAGAACAAAGAAATCAAGTTGTAGAACAACAAATAAATCAAAATGTACGAAATGAAGAAATGACGGCAAAAGAAGGAGAAGAACGAACAAAACAAAACACAGATCAACAAAAAGAAAATCGAAAAAAAAAGTTAGGTGAATTGACAGCAAAAGAACGAGAAGAACAAAGAAAACAAAACATTGATCGACAAAGAGCGTATCGAGAGAGAAAGTTGAAGCAATTGGAAGAACAAAAAAATTAGTTTGCAGAACAACAAATAAATCAAAATGTATGAAATGTCGAAATGACGGTAGAAGAAGGAGAAGAACAAACAAAACAAAACACAAATCAACAAAAAGAGAATCGAAAAAAAAAGTTAGGCGAATTGTCTCCGTTTTCCAGTTTAACAATTTACTAAATCCTTAATACTTATTACTTACATTATGATAATCCTTGTAAATGTATCTGTGTTTTCAACTTAACTTGTTCCTTACAATGCTGATCAAACTGCATTTTTGTGTCACCGCCCATGACTGAAACCAACCTAGATCCAAATCCTAGGCTCTATCAAGCGCCGAGAGGGATCAAATCTCCCGAGGTGCAAACCTCTCCTTGAAAAGCTCCTTGATAGAGCCTAAGATTTGGATCTAGGCTAGTTTAAATAACTTTTAACATTTTTTTTTAAAGTTTATATATATATATATATATATATATTAACATTACCCATATAACGTTATCTCTTCATAAATTTTTAAATCTATTGATATCAACATTAACCATGTAACATTATCCCTTTATATAACAGGATGACAAAATACTCAATCAGATTGACTCCAACGATTGGGAGTGTAGTGCCCCTAGACTACTGTAGACATTGAGGGCACTTGCTTAGTGACCCGACTGTTTGAAACATTAATAAAATAATCCTTTGATTTTATTTTGAGTATATTTATGATTACGATTGATTGTAAATCAATAAAATAATGATTTATGTTTGTGAGAAATGTGTGTAGCGACGGGTGAAACGGTTCACCGAAGGACACACAAAGGAATATGAAGGGTCGTAGAGTACGGGTAAATCACACACAGGGGGAGCGACGACGATGTCGACTTCTGACAAGAATACCACGCATGAGCAGATAAGCACTGATCCGCTTGCTCAAGAGGAATGTGTGAGGGCGTACAAGGTAGGCCACGACGGAGCTGGTCACGTACGAGTTGAGGGGCGCGCAGTGAGAACGGACTCACTCCTCAGCGCCATTAGTCCCTAGATAGCATGTAGACGGAGGATGGATGGTAACGATTCCTAAAATCCCTACAAGAGTTCCCACAAGTCAAAATGGAAAGATGGTGGCAGAAGGGCCCGACGATGCGGTACCCTGTCGAGAAATGAAAGAATGGACGCAAGGACCCAACGATGTGGTACCATGCCGAGGAATGGAAACCATGGATGACTGGACCCGACAGAGTGGTGCCATGTCAGAGAATTAAAGTTAAGGAACCAGGATCCCAACGGCGCGGCACCGTGATCCTAGTGAGTTTGATTGTTAAATTAAACTGCATAAAAACTTAGGAGAATAACTCTAGATTATTACTTAGCAAATGCATAAAAAAAATAGTTTAGACATTTGCACTTGAGTAGTTGTTTTTGTTGAGCATTTAAAATAATAGAAATCATTATTTAGAATCAAAATAGAATCCTAAGATTAGACACCTAGTCAACTAAAAGCTAGGAGTTGATTAAAATATCTGGGGGACAAACTAGAGCAAACTTAGGGATGTAGGTGCACTTCCCAGAGAAACTGACACTTGGATGGGTGAGTGTTTTAATTAAATAATTAAATAAAAATATTTAATTATGCATGAAGCGACATGTGTCGCAGGAGATTTTCCTTTATAAGGAAGGCTTAGGGAATGGGTAAAGGGCCCATAATTTGGATGATTGTCGTAATTTTTGAATGCCTCAAAGACTTGCTGCTATCTAAGGGTTTGGCTAAGAAATCCTGGTGGGAAGGGAAACCCAAGCTGGATTTCTGAAAAACGTGTGTGAGCTCTACGACCCAAAGCTCGGGGGAGGCCATGCGACTGAAAGCATGAGCCTATGGTTGGGTGGCGAAGCTAACGGTTGCTTCGCCTACGGTTAAACGAGCTTTGCTGGTTATGGTTATGGTTTGTTTTAAATTTGCTAGTTTATTCGTTTATTTAGTTTATTTATCCAGTCATTATGCTTTCTAATCTCTTTTGTATCAAGTGGCTGAGTTTCAGGTTAAACAGGAAGGACCCTAGAGGAGGGGCTCTACAGACCCTAGAGGAGGGGCTCTACATTTGGTATCAGAGCCGGTCGAGCCTTGAGGGCACCGAACTCAGATTATACACGGGTTGTCGGTATCGTCAAAACTGGGTGGATCCGGACATTCAAATCAACTACTGCTACAACCAAATTCGACTCGCAGCTCAACCGCCAAACAGGTTCAATGTTAATTCATCATTACATTAAATGTTTAAATGATTATTCCTTTTGCCTATTATGTGGAATAGTGATTTCTGATTAGGATTTAGAATGCATGCTTCTATTGAACGGCCATTACCCAACTATATGCTGAAATTGGGTTTAGATCTCTGCACAAACCGAAACTTCGAATCTTATATTATATTTTTGAGCTCTCTGCGTTTACATTTAAGTCGAAAATCTTACTGTAGACTGAAATTCAGAATCTTTATTTTTTATTTTTATATATCTCTGTGATGAAGAAGGAAGTCGAAAACTCTCTGCATAATTCGGAACTTAAAACTTGTATTTATATTTCTGAGATCTCTGTGTTTAAAGAGTAAATCGAAAATCTAATTATAAACTGAAATTCAGGATCTTGATTTATACCTCTTTGTTTAAGAAGGAAGTTGTAATTCTCTGCATAATCGTAACTTAAATATTGTATCTATAATTTAAGATCTTTGCGTTTAAGGAATAAGTCGGAAATCTTGTATGAACTGAACTTCTGGATCTTGTTTTATGATTGTATGGAGATCTCTGCGTTCAAACTGTGTCGTCGAAAAAACCGCTGCATAGATCGAAATCACGAATCTTAACTCACTTTTATTTTATAAGATCTCTGAGATAGATCGAAGTGGATCGTCTCAATATAGATCGAATTATTCGGATCACATCTGTATGTCCAAATTGCTGGTCTCTGCGTACCTGGATAAGTGTCGGTCGTGAAAGACCTCTCTGTGTAACCGCCATCTTGAGACCTCTGTCCAATTGAAGACCATCATGAGATCATCGATCCTGAGAGTTTTCCCTGTGCAACTAACGTGAAGATTTTCTGTGTGGTTTTTAACTTATGTGCAATTATAAATTGAAAGTTTAAGATTCTGTGAGGATGTATGACTGAAACATCTATGTTGTAAATCGAAAGGAAAAGTTTATAGGTATGCTCAAGTATTTGCATCTATGATTGGGGAGTTGTTTCAATGGGAACGATTTAGTATTATACTTAGGCTGGGTTGAGTTCTGTACACGGATTGATCTCTGTAATATTTATTCTTTCTTGAGTACTGTATACACATATGTGTAAACCGAAATCCGATTTGTGGTGATTGAATCCATTGGAGACGATCGGATCCACAGTCCTTTTATTAAACGTTGTTGCGTCTTTTGCGTTTCCAGATCTATTATATTAGAAGTCGATTGGGTATCGGACCACTCAATCTCTGTTCACTTCTTTTTGCGTTCCAGATTTATATATTTTAAGTCGAATCTTTCAAATCTCTGTTCGCAACTTTTGCGTTTCCAGATTTAGTATATTAGAAGTCGACTGGATATTAGATCACTCAGTCTCTGTTCACATCTCTCTGCGATCCAGAATTATTTTTTTTAAGACGATTGGATATCAGATCTGTCAAACTCTGTCTTCGTGTCGGTGAGATTGTAGTGCCCCTAGACTACTATAGACATTGAGGGCACCTGCTGAGTCACCTGACTATTTGAAACATTAATAAAATAACCCTATGATTTTATTTTGAGTATATTTATGATTACGATTGATTGATATATGTGCATTTGGGTAGTTATTGTGAATGGACAATTTCATGTTGTTTAACGATTAACTCTGATATGAAAACTGTACATATGAATGATGCTTAACGACTAGCTGTGCAATTGATTATGTGATTAGACGAAAGAGTAATGATTAAGTAAATTATAGATGCTTAATGAACCAACAGATTTATAAACCAAATTGTGATTATTGAGGACAGTGCTACTAATTTACGTTTGTGAGAAATGTGTGTAGCGACAGGTGAAACGGTTCACCAATGGACACACAAAGGAACATGGAGGGTCGTAGAGTACGGGTAAATCACACACAGGGGAAGCAACGACGATGTCAACTTCCGACAAGAATACCACGCATGAGCAGATAAGCATTGATCCGCTTGCTCAAGAGGAATGCGTGAGGACGTACGAGGTGGGCCACGACGGAGCTGGTCACGTACGAGTTGAGGGGCGCGCAGTGAGAACGGACTCACTCCTCAGCGCCATTAGTCCCTAGATAGCATGTAGACGGAGGATGGATGGTAACGATTCCTAAAATCCCTACAAAAGTTCCCGCAAGTCAAAACGGAAAGATGGTGGCAGAAGGGCCCGACGATGCGGTACCCTGTCGAGAACGGAAAGAATGGATGCAAGGACCCAACGATGAGGTACCATGCCAAGGAATGGAAACCATGGATGACTGGACCCGACGGAGTGGTGCCATGTCAAAGATTTAAAATTAAGGAACTAGGAGCCCAACGGCGCGGCACCGTGATCCTAGTGAGTTTGATTGTTAGATTAAACTGCATAAAAACTTAGGAGAATAACTCTAGATTATTACTTAGCAAATGCATAACAATAGCTTAGACATTTGCACATGAATAGTTATTTTGTTAAGCATTTAAAATAATAGAAATTATTATTTAGGAGCAAAATAGATTAGACACCTAGTCAACTAAAAGCTAGGAGTTGATTAAAATATCTGGGGGACAAACTAGAGCAAACTTAGGGATGTAGGTGCGCTTCCCAGAGAAACTGACACTTGGATGGGTGAGTGTTTTAATTAAATAAATAATTAAAAATATTTATTTATGCATGAAGCGACATGTGTCGCAGGAGATTTCCCTTTATAAGGAAGGCTTAAGGAATGGGTAAGGGGGCCCATAATTTGGACGATTGTCGTAATTTTCAAATACCTCAAGACTTGCTGCTATCTAAGGGTTTGGCTTAGAAATCCTGGTGGGAAGGGAAGCCCAAGCTGAATTTCTGAACTACTTGTGTGAGCTCTACGACCCAAATCTCGGGGGAGGCCATGCGACTGAAAGCATGAGCCTATGGTTGGGTGGCGAAGCTAACGGTTGCTTCGCCTATGGTTAAACGAGCTTTGCTGGAGGGATCCTACGGAAGACGAAGGCGACAATGGACTAACCGGATCGGGTTGACAGGTTAAAGTTTTGCTTATTTTTGTTAAGTTATTCACGCTTTTCATTTTATTTTTCCAATAACTATGATGGCTAATTTGTTTGTATGAAGTTTTTAAAGTTTCAGGTTCAATTCAAGGGGACCCTAAAGGAGGGGTCCTACAGAGATCCATATGGATCCGGTTCGTGTCCCCATTTTTTTTTTTGTGTGTGTGAAGATCTATTTCAACTCCAGATTTTGCATTGATCTCAATTTGTTCTATAAAATCACAGTGCTTCCATTTCGAGATCTGCTGGGCGTTCTCCAGAATCTGTGGCGCGAATTGCAGCTTAATCATTAAAAGTTTCTATGTACTTAATTCGGATGGCAACTCCAGATTCAGCTTTGATGATCTTAAATTGTTCTTTAAAATCATAGTGCTTCCATAATCGATTGACATTCCTGCAAGTTGTGATTTGAATCGTTCTTGATCTATTACATTCACTGTGCTATTATAATTCTGTTTAAATGTTTTCATAAGTATAAATTTCTGAGAATGCGTAGAGGGTTGGGGAAAGTACAGAAGTAAATCGATCTGGTATTTTATGAAATAATAACTCTGTTTTCAATATATAGATCTATTTCAACCCCTCTGAATGTGTTGAGATCTTGGGAAAATATAACTGTAAATCGATCTGACTTTCTATGAGATTTATAATCCTGTGGCATCCATTGACGTTTCCAGATCCCTTAAGACGAATTGTAAGTTGCTATGAAGATTCTATGTGTTGATCAAATTCGTCGAGCATTCCCAAAATTGTTAAAAACATCTTGTAATTTATCCTGTAAAAATATGTGTTTATCCAATTCGGTGCGGTGTCTCCAGATCTCATAAGTCGATTTTCAAATTGTTCTTTAAACTCTATGTTTATCCAATTCGGTATGGTGCTCCCAGATCTCATAATGGATATTGTGTAATTGTCCTTTAAAAGTTTGTGTAGATCCATTTCTGTTGGCATTCCATTATCTCTCTGTCAGTGTGAGTCATGCTGATCTCTGCGATTTAGCATTAGAATCATTTTTATTTATAGCAGTGATCTTGTCATTTAAACCCTGGGATCGATGTCCATTATCTCTCTGTCAGTTTGAGTCATGCTGATCTCTGCGATTTAGCATTGGATTCATTTTTAATTATAGCAGTAATCTTGTCATTTAAACCCTAGGATCACTGTCCATTATCTCTCTTTAGTTTGATTCATGCTGATTTCTGCGATTTAGCATTGGATTCATGTTTAATTATAGCAGTGATCTTGTCATTTAAACCCTGGGATCGCTATCCATTATCTCTCTGTCAGTTTGAGTCATGTTGATCTCTGCGATTTAGCATTGGATTCATTTTTATTTATAGTAGTGATCTTGTCATTTAAAGCCTGGAAAATCTGTCCTTTATCTCTCCGTCATTTCGAATGATATTGATCTCTGTCAAATTAAAACTGGAAGGGACTCTCCGCTGGCATAGTTACCTTTATAATTGTTTTATTCACCAAGAAAGTTAGTATTCGCTAAGTCAAAGGTCAACACTCCGTTTAGATATGAAATTCTGATGGCTCATTGTTTATTTTTAAATCCTCTTGCTTTGTTTTCGAATTGGAAAGGCGTTTCCAAGATCCACAATTCGATGGCACTTTATTTATTTTAAAAAAAATCTATGCACTCTATTTGGAATAAATGAAAGATTGGGAAATGTTAAATATGGTCTAATATGCACTCTCATATTAATATGCGGTTTCGGAAAATCCTAAGTTATGGAAATCGATTGCCATAGTGATGATTGTTTTATACTCGAGTTTTGATCCAATTCCTCTTCACTGTTAATTCCTGAATCTTTGTCAATTGGATGAAACCCGATTTTAATCAGCATTCTGCCCAGACATTAAACTTTTAAATTCATCTCTGCGATTGAGTATTGAATTAATACTCTGCCAGGCATTAAACTTTTAAATTCATCTCTGCCATTGAGCATTGAATTAATACTCTGCCAGGCATTAATACTTTAATTCACTAAGATCGGAAATAATGCTTTAACTTTTTTTTTTTAACCACTTGTCTTACATTATATCTGTTGTTTTGATGCAATTCAGTTATATATGGATAAAGAAATAACGCAATAATAACGAAGGACTCGCTGTAGAGTTCCTGACCGTCGATCAAACTAACCCCAGAGTCAGTAAATATCAACCCTGGATGAAGTTAGTAAATCTCTTTTTCCTTTCCTACTCTGTTGCATTAAAGTCCACTAACTATAGGCTATGTGCAAATGCTTACACTTGATCTCCGGATGACAATTAAGTGTAATTTGTGGGTATGCCACAAATTTTGGTCAAAATCCGCATTATTCTCAGCGATGCATGGAGAAAATCTCGCAATCACCAAGAGAAGCTTATAGTCGTGAAATTAATGACTGTGTAACGTCCGCGGTTCATTGTGTGAAGTATTAAGTGTTCGTCCTGCAGAGTCATCGAATATGTATTAGTTAATGTAGTATTTGTTAAATTAATGGGGTACCCGTTCCAATCAATGAGTAAAACTGAACTACGTATGCTATATTAATGATAGCGGAGTAATACATGATGTGTGCATTTACATATATATAAAATATGATTCTAGTAAATAAGAACAGTATCATATATATGTACATTGTATCATAATGCCGAATGTGCACACATAAAATGTGATATGGGTGTAGTTAGGTATAAACATCTCACCGTATTAAAATTTTAGTTTATAAGTGAATTACGATACGTGTCAACGAATCTTTATTTAAGATTTGAGTTAGTATATCCAAACTAGCCGAGAAGTGTAAGTCCGTTATGAATCATTATAATCTAGAAGGGAAGAATATACGTGTTACTATATCAAGTTAAATAAGGGTGGACGCAACATATGTGTCAATGCATTCATATTTGAAATCAACACAAAAGTTATTATATCCAAGTGAACCATGAAGTGATACCCGAGTTATCACATTAAAAGACAGTCAAGAAGTAGAGGTCAATGTGTGCCTTGTATTAATTGTAGTTAAGGAATGGGATTGAGACAAGAATGATTGTTCATGTACATAAAGTGATTGTTATAGTATTTAATAAGAAAATAATATATGTCCCTTTTATATTGAATTACAGTTTATGTTATAGAAGTTTCGACGATGGATTCCACAAATCCATTATAGTCATATTGTAGAGACAATGCACCACTATATATATATTTTATATTCGAATGAAATGCATTAAATAGGATATGTCTTGTTATATTTCATGTATACATGAAGTTAAAAGATCAGATTTGATGTGGTGCTAAAATGAGGTTCCATACATATATTATATATTTTATATTCCAATGAAGTACATGGAATAGAATATGTTATATCTATAATTCATTTGAAAAATTTTTTTTTTATATAAAAGGTTCATGGTTGAAGTATGTTAATCTGGTGGAGTTTTTATTTTTATTTTTTTATGTTAAACTTTATGAGATGATTTAAGTTGATTATTTTATTAGAGTAGTAACAATGATAGAAGTTGCTTTTATAAGTATAGGTATACATATAAAGTTAATAAAAATGGAAAAGAATATATATATATATATGATATGTTAGGTACATGTTATCACAGTTAGTTTATTAAGGATATGATTGTGATGAGTTAGGAAAAATGGAAAGGTATATATTTAGACTGCTAGGTTGTTATTTTATAAGTTTATTTATTAATGGTTAAATAATGTTTAATATTAGTACAAAAAAGGTAAAAGTACATTTTAATTTAATACAAATGACATGGCATCAGTTTAGTCGAGAAGGAAAGTCTAGTGAAAATGTCATCTAATTATGGTTAAAAAGTAAAGGAAAGAATGGATCTAGGATAAGATAGGCTGTAGAGACAATATGGATCACATAAATTATATTTCAAGGGAAATGCACTAGGAGAAAGGAACCAACATGAAGGATATTTTTAAACTTTTCCTACATAGCAGTGATGAGAATACTAATGGACTGATGCATTGGGAGAATTTATTAAATGTTGGGAAATTGAAAAATTCTTAATTGACGAAACACCAAGATGATTACATTGACGAGACTTTGACAGGCTGTCAAGGAAGTGAAACAAACTTAAAATTTGAAAAACGAGATATCACTATGATCAGAAGGATGAGATGAACTCAACGACATTTTTTTTTCTTTATGAAAACTAAAGACTACAGAATTGACTTTAACCATGATATGGCAATGGGGAAAAATAAACTTAGCAAAACTAATGAAAGAGCCAAATGAAGACGACTTTAGTAAAACGAAGTATGGAGACAATCAACACGAAAAGTTGAGCACAACAATGCTAACCACCTGACAAGATGCACTTAAGTGAAGAGATGACTAGTTCTGATGATAGGACTCAATGAGATTAATGATGGCCCATACGGTTAAGAAGACGTTGCTGAATCGATCATATGGACTTGAAAATAATGAACGAAGTAAGAACGTGATGAGCTCATTAACCTAGACATGATATTACCGATGAAAGAGATAGGTGTTAAAGTTTAATATGTTCGACTAAGTTGCCAAGTTCCAACACTAGGGACCATGTCATATTGAGAATCAAACGCATTAAAATTTATGGAATTGGAGTAGTCTTACGGAAATCGGTTTTGGATTATTTGACAGTCGCTCTTGATTTGATTATTCGTATTTTACTAAATACTATAGGATGTTTATCTTCACGCCTTGGAGGAAGGGATAGCCAACAGATTTGCATTCTTGTTCGGATTCATTGTGCGAAGGGATGATTGAGTAACTGTGGTATGGCCATTGGTGCCTTATAACTTGAAGTCAATTTGGATATTATGGATCTTTGCACATGACTAGAAGACATAGAAAATCTAGTGTGGTATTGACAATTATGAGGGCATTATTGGAGTTGCATTGCACAAAATTACGATTGAGAATGTATTATAACCATACTAGAAGATTTGGAAAACTAATTATTAGAACATGGCCATGATTGCTTAAAAGAAATAGAAGAAAATGGCAAGAAGGTGAGAATAGGAAATTAAAAGTTAAGCCTAGTGTCGGAAGTACGAGAAAAAAAAAAAAAATTAACTTCGGGACGAAGTTCTATACAAGAGGGGGTGTATGTAATGCCCCTAAAAAAGACTATGGACTTTAAGAGCACCTGTCGAGTGACCTGGTGTAACAGACTTCAATAAAGTGGCCCTTCGAGTTAGGATGTGTCTTAATAAGGGAGAATCACCTGATGATGTGCATGACTATAGTTGATAAATAAATTAATGAATTGAATTATATGTGTGGACTGGGTTAATTGATTAATCAGTTCTTGCTTAAATGCTTAGCCTTGATTGGTCAAGTCAAAGTATAGTAGGATAGCTACAACCCTAGCTTTGTGACTTGGGAGGACGCAACTAAGATGTGTCATAGCTTTCCGCATTTATTCTGAACTTCGGGACGAAGTTCTAAATAAGTAGGGGTGTATGTAGTGCCCCTAGACTACTGTAGACATTGAGGGCACTTGCTTAGTGACCCGACTGTTTGAAACATTAATAAAATAATCCTTTGATTTTATTTTGAGTATATTTATGATTACGATTGATTGTAAATCAATAAAATAATGATTTATGTTTGTGAGAAATGTGTGTAGCGACGGGTGAAACGGTTCACCGAAGGACACACAAAGTAATATGAAGGGTCGTAGAGTACGGGTAAATCACACACAGGGGGGAGCGACGACGATGTCGACTTCTGACAAGAATACCACGCATGAGCAGATAAGCACTGATCCGCTTGCTCAAGAGGAATGTGTGAGGGCATACAAGGTAGGCCACGACGGAGCTGGTCACGTACGAGTTGAGGGGCGCGCAGTGAGAACGGACTCACTCCTCAGCGCCATTAGTCCCTAGATAGCATGTAGACGGAGGATGGATGGTAACGATTCCTAAAATCCCTACAAGAGTTCCCGCAAGTCAAAACGGAAAGATGGTGGCAGAAGGGCCCGACGATGCGGACCCTGTCGAGAAATGAAAGAATGGACGCAAGGACCCAACGATGTGGTACCATGCCGAGGAATGGAAACCATGGATGACTGGACCCGACGGAGTGGTGCCATGTCAGAGAATTAAAGTTAAGGAACCAGGAGCCCAACGGCGCGGCACCGTGATCCTAGTGAGTTTGATTGTTAAATTAAACTGCATAAAAACTTAGGAGAATAACTCTAGATTATTACTTAGCAAATGCATAAAAAAAATAGTTTAGACATTTGCACTTGAGTAGTTGTTTTTGTTGAGCATTTAAAATAATAGAAATCATTATTTAGAATCAAAATAGAATCCTAAGATTAGACACCTAGTCAACTAAAAGCTAGGAGTTGATTAAAATATCTGGGGGACAAACTAGAGCAAACTTAGGGATGTAGGTGCACTTCCCAGAGAAACTGACACTTGGATGGGTGAGTGTTTTAATTAAATAATTAAATAAAAATATTTAATTATGCATGAAGCGACATGTGTCGCAGGAGATTTTCCTTTATAAGGAAGGCTTAGGGAATGGGTAAAGGGCCCATAATTTGGATGATTGTCGTAATTTTCGAATGCCTCAAAGACTTGCTGCTATCTAAGGGTTTGGCTAAGAAATCCTGGTGGGAAGGGAAACCCAAGCTGGATTTCTGAAAAACGTGTGTGAGATCTACGACCCAAAGCTCGGGGGAGGCCATGCGACTGAAAGCATGAGCCTATGGTTGGGTGGCGAAGCTAACGGTTGCTTCGCCTACGGTTAAATGAGCTTTGCTGGTTATGGTTATGGTTTGTTTTAAATTTGCTAGTTTATTCGTTTATTTAGTTTATTTATCCAGTCATTATGCTTTCTAATCTCTTTTGTATCAAGTGGCTGAGTTTCAGGTTAAACAGGAAGGACCCTAGAGGAGGGGCTCTACAGACCCTAGAGGAGGGGCTCTACAGGGAGGTTTTGTATGATGAAGAAGGTTTTGGATATCTATACGAGGGAAAGAAAGCAGAGGTTTTTTATTTGGAGGAAAAGCGAAGGAAGATACTCGCATATAGAGAAATTGAGTTGAGATTAAAAAGAAGGGCTCTATGGATGTCTAATCGCGATGAAAATTCTAAATTTTTTCATCATTATGAAAATCATACGAAACATTAAAATTCTATTTGGAAGATATCTTAGGATTTGGGGGAGCAGGTAGAAGGTTTTGAGGATATTTCAAAAGCTACTATAAACCATTTTTAGTCTTTATTTAAGGCTGATGAAGATGTTCTATTGTGGAGGTAGTAAAGATTACTCAATATTATCCAACCTCTATCTCTAAAGAGGATAATAAAATGCTTATGGATGAATTTTCTTCAAATGAATTATCAAATATCTTGATGATGTGCAAAAAAGATAAAAGTCTGGGACCAGATGGGTTCCCGGTGGAATTTTTTCTTGGCCTTTACAATTGTTTGGCTCAAGATTTATTAAAATGGATTGAAGATTCCAAAAGTAGTGGAAAAATCTATGTTGCTCTTAATTCAACTTTATTAGCACTTATACCTAAGTCAGACTCACCCAGTACTTTTGAGGACTTCAAACCAATCTTGTTGTGTAACTACATATACAAGATAATTGCAAAAGTTATCTCAACCAGAATTCAAATTGTCTTGAGTAAGACTATTTCAGAAGAACAGTTTGTTTCCTTCTGGGAAGACAAATCCATGAGGTGATTGGTATTTCTTAGGAGGGATTGCAGTCTATTAGATTAAGGAAGATGAAGGGAATTGTAATTAGAATTGACCTATCAAAATCCTATGATAGGGTTAGTTGGATTTATCTAAGGACTATCCTCTCCCATATGGGGTTTGTAGTTACTTTCATTTATTGGGTTATGGGGTGTTTGTATTCAGTTTCCTTTTCTATTTTAATTAGTGGATCGGCGTTTGTAACGTCCTCACTTGCTAATCGTTGTAAGGTCATTTTTTTCATCTTTTCTTTTTAAAATAGAAACTAAATCAATTTAAACCACATAAATTCCTTTCAACAAAATTTAACAATTTCATTATATAAAAAATCCATTGTATTATGCCACACATTCATCTGAATTGATCCCAAGTAAAAAATAAATAATAAGAACTTGGAATAATTTAAAGAACAACAATGAACCTACAGTGACGGCCTATCTAGCAGATGATGAAGATGTTGAGATAGTTTCCTCTCCCATCCAATCAATCCTTTGCGAAGTACCGAATGACTCCTCGGTTGAACTCCCTAGCATATTGGGAGTAGTCTTCTTCCTTCTAATCCCCCAAGCTAATGGGTGTACAAAAGAACATACAAGCCCAAAAAATCAAAAGAGACCTCCCAATATCCAAAGTAATTCTCAACCAAACTCACATAGATCACACTGTTCTCAAATTTCCATTACAGAATCCATCCAGCATTAGGGAGCAAGAGGCCCTTTCCTCTTCATTCTTCCCTTCTTAAATAGAAAAGTCTTGGACGACATATGTCGTCTCATGAAAAAATAATTTAATTTATTAATTTTCTAATATTCATTCTCATGCAACCATGTGTTTCTCTCACATGTTAGTGCACATAAGTTGCTCAATTCTCTCTTAGTTGTCTCATTAGTCTAAAATCCCAATCCCTAAATCAGTGGATGCCTGTGGAGTTAAACTTTAGATATCTACCAATCTAGATTTGTTCCAAAATCAAATATCTCTAATTTATTTATTTTGATATTTATTCAATGCATTCCTTCCTAAATGAGTGGGTGTTCATGACTTCTACCTCAATATATCCCCCCCTTAATATTTGCTCAAATTAAAATACTTTTTCATTTATTTATTCTCAAATTTAACATTTACATATGCATAATTCAATATGTGCCTACATGTTTTAGTGCTAGTATGCAAGTAGTTCCATTTCTTGTCGTTGTCTAGGTACCACGTCTATGGGTCCTTCTGACAAATTTCTCATCCATGTCCTCTTGTGGGGAATGCGATGTAGTGATTAGGAATCATTACCATAATCATTTGACTACATTTCCATGGAGACTAATGACGATTGAGAAATAAGATCTTCCTTATTGCATGCCCCTCAACACATCATACGCAACTAAATCATTGTGACCTCACCCATATGACACACGCTACCCTAGTGAGCTGATAGGGATTCCAACTCGTGCATGGAATGCTATTTCAAGGTCGACAGTCCATTGTCATACCCCTATGTATGTTTCCTGTTCTTTATGACCCCCTTTTATTCCATTTGAGAGTCAGTCGAAAATTAGTTTTACCTGCTACTGCACACACTCAAAGCGCACATTAGTATCGATGCACCATAATAAGTATGTCATCATGCATTTTTCATATTTATTCAATTCTATTTAAACAAATGGAATTTATTCACATCTATGGAGATAAAATCATCATTTCTTGCATTTATTCATAACTTAATATTCAATTCATATTTCTCAATCAATCGATCATAATCATCATTTTCTTGTCAATCAACAAATTTTATTCAAATAATAAAGCATAACACATTCTTCAAGTTTATTTAACCGGGTCACTTCAATATCAGTGCCCTCAATAGTCTAGTCAATCAACCGTATCGAGGCATGCATTACAACGTTTGATTTTTTAGACCTGAACAGGGACACATGCAAGGATGTTCTTTGGCACCACTTCTGTTCCTGATTGTAGTAGAAGGTTTTGGCAGGGCTTTACTATTAGCTAAAAGGTTTAGAGTGTTTAAAGGAATATATATTGGGGGGAGTATGAGCATATCTCATCTACTTTTGTAGATGATATACTTATCTTTACTGATGGTTCGAGGCAGGACATGATGAAGCTTCATGATCTATTATCCCTTTTATGTTTGGATTCGGGAATGATGGTCAATAATGGGAAATATTCATTATCAAGGGTTGGTATAGAGGATCATGATATGGATTTTTTCAATACTATGTTTCCTTTTAAAGGATTTCTTTTTGAGGATGGGCTCAAGTATTTGGGATACAGGTTAAAGAATTGCTCTTGTATAATTAAGGATTGGGATTGGTTAATTTCTAAATGTGAAATTAGGATTTCAAATTGGATTCATAGGAGGATTTCAAAAGGGGGAAGAGTTATTTTGGCAAAGGATGTGCTGGAGGCGATACCGGTCTACTGGATGAACACATGGATTCCTCTTGGGGTATTTGACAGAATTAGAAAGCTATGTTACTGATTTATTTGTTCTGGTAGTTTGGAGAAGAAAGGGATGGTTTGGATTAGCTAGAAATCTTTAGCCTTACCAAAATGTATGGGGGGTGGGGCTTCAAAATTCCTGATACATTTACAAAATATTTAGCGGCCAAAAATATTTGGAGATTGATCTCTAGATCAGGTTTATGGGTAAATATTATTTTTCATAAATATATTATCCTCTTTTGATTGTAGAATGGATATGTAGTCCTTTTAAGTCCATTCGTAATATTTCTATTAGTTGGAAAGTTGTGGTTAGTGCTTTTAATCTGTTTGGATCAAGACTTTCTTGGAACGGTTGGCAATGGTTCAAGTGTGAGATTGGGAGAGGATCCAGGGGTGGGAAGTGGTAATGGTCATATTCTTCCTGAACATATGATTATACATCTGCAAGAAAGAGGATATATTACTCTAAGTAATATAGTGGACCATAATGTTTCCTCAATATTTGGTCAAGGTTGGTTGACAGCTAGGCACTTTGGATTTCGGGGAGAGGCTGTGTGATGTGGAATGGTTTTTTATCAAACTTATCTAATAGTAATATCAGAAATTCAATATCATGAGGACTCGTTGGCCTGGATTTTTTCACCTACAGGCGTATACACTCCAAAAACAAGGTATGATACTCTGATGCATGCGAAGGACAGATCAGAATGTTGGTCGTGGAAAGCTATATGGAGATTCAGTTATCCGACTAAATCAAAACTATTTATGTGGTTTTTAATTCTAAATGAAGCTTTGACATGGGATGTAATCCAAAGGAAAAATAGATCAGGTTCGGGGAGATGTTATCTCTACAAGGTTGCAACAGAATCAAATTTTCATTTGATTGTTGAATTTCCTTGTACTTCTACTGTTTGGAAAGAGATTGAACATAGTTTGAATAAAGAACTTTATTGGCAGGGTGATTTGGTGGAGGAATGTTTAAAATCATGGGTTTCTAATCAAGCTTATGAAGAATATCAAGATTTGCCTTTAATTGTAGATTGGGGAATCTAGTTAGCTAGGAATGATAACTATTTTGATGATAAATTTATAGCAGGATCCCTTTCAACGTGTTGCATAGAGCCTGGGTATTCTTAGATATTTCCCTCAGGAAAAGAAGAAGGTTCAGATTAGACAAGTGATCTCTAAAGAAATAAATATAAATGTTCCCTAGGATTATTTTGATGGAGCTGTGTAGGGAAAGCAAAGGACTTCTGGAGATGGGGTTGTACTTTACCTTTCTGAAAATCATTGGTTAAGTTTTAAAGCAGGTCTTGGTAATGGTATAAATAATTTTTTTGAGTTGAGTGCTCTAAGATTATTGCTAGTTTTGGTTGTGGAAAAGGATTTAGATAACATTCATATCTTTGGAGATTCTCTAATCATAGTCAACTGGATAATTGGAAAAATAACATTCACAATTTGTATCTAGAGCCTCTACTGCAGGAAGAACAAAGACTAAAAGTATTATTGAATTATGTCTCTATAAAGCATGTCTACAGAGAAAGAAATTCCATAGCGGACGAACTTGCATCAGCAAGAACTTTACAAAGGAGGTTGCCCCCTCGAAGTGGCCCGTGATCAATATAAAAGTGATTTTGAGTTCTATTATTTATGATATCTCGTGTATTTGCATTAATTAATTATTGCAGGTTCATCACATCTAGTATCAGAGCACTTTCTTGGGCTCGTTGGGTGGAATTTCTGCCAAATTTTTTTTTTCGCATCTGTTGCAAGTTCAAATCTGAGGATAACCCCTATCCGCTTAACTGTGGGAAGAACTTGGGCATAAGCCTTAAAACTCATTGTGAGGAGTACCACAGGAACCCCAAAGTAGCTGGCTCATTGAGAGAACCTGCCAACGAAAAGGGCAACGACCCCTACCTGATTGACTAGTTCCCACCCGTGAGGTAAACCAAGAGCTGTCGTTTGTGGCAAAGCGGTTATCAGTTTTACCTGAGCCATGGAGTGAGGGGTACTGCCCCAATACGCAAGCCGTCAGACAGCATTGGTGGCCGAGTGAAACACCTGAACTGTTAGGAAGTCGTACATACCTGGGGTCCATATCTATTTTCAGTTGAACTGTTGTCGATCACTTCTGCTCTAGATCCAACCATTTCAGATCTATTCTGAAAGTCGTTGTAGATCCAGTCACCATTTCAGATCCAGTTGTTTTCGATCCCTTCCGCACCGTTGAAAATCCATCTGTTGCGGATCCCTTCCGCGCCGCTGTTGCCGATCCATTTCTGAAAAAAAAAATAAAAACTATTTTTTGGCCATATCTCCCTTGTTTCAACTCTGTTTTAAATCTGTTTTTCGGCCATATATCCCTTGTTTCAACTCTGTTTTCCTTGAAACTTCACTGACATTCCTGCAATCCCATTCTGCATATTTCATTCCTGAAGACCCTATCCCAAATTCCACTTCCCAAGACCAGAAATCCCACATTTGTCTATTTTTAGGGTTTGCCATAACTTCTTCAATGTTCACCTGATTGCCTTCAAATTTTACCATAGAGTTCCCGCTTCTGAAATCCCCATTTTTTGCTTCCTTGTCCCTCAGAAAGTGTTGAAAACCTAGTCAAACCCCAATTACCCCTCCGAGTTTTTCCCAAATCCAAATTTCTCCTTACTAAATAAGCTTGTGTTTTTGTTTTTCTATCCATTCCCCCCCCCCACAAAAAAAAATAAAATTAATTACTGGTTATGGTTGTCACTCGCACAGGAGAAAACACCATGGAGGAAGCACTTGCAGCCATCCAAACCAAACTCCAAGATCTGGATGAAAAATTTCTCAGCCTCCATCTTCAGCATTCAGCCATGAACAATAACCGACAGCCAGAATCTTTTGTAGCCACCGGGTTCTCTTCTTCCAGCAATTTTCGTGGGCCGAAGCTTGATTTTCCTCACTTCAATGGTACTGATCCGACTGGATGGATATACCGAGCAGAACAATATTTCAGTCTGCATAATACTTTCGATGTCCAAAAATTTCCACTTGCATCCTTTCATTTGGAACAGGAAGCCCTTCAATGGTACTGTTGGTACGTCAAAGCTCATCCCGAGCCAAACTGGATAGATTTTTTCCAACTCCTTTTGCCACACTTTGGTCCTAGTGCTTTTGACGACTTCACAGGAGCACTCATTAAACTTCATCAAACTGGCACAGTGCGAGAGTATCAGACGGAATTTGAGAAACTAGCCAATCACACAGAAGGATTGTCTGATGAATTCTACAGGAGTTGTTTTATCAGTGGTCTCAAGGATGAAATCTGCTCAGAGGTCAAAATGTTCTGTCCCAACACAATGATGGAAGTCCTAGGGTTGGATAAGCTGGCCGAGGACAAGATCACAGCTCAACAACGCTCCAAACCCACCTTTGTTCCCTTCAGAAATATGGGTTCCCAACGACCTCCCATCACGCCTACTCCTCAACCAACTCCTATCAAGTAATTGTCTGAAATAGAGATGCAGGCACGCCGAGAAAAAGGGCTTTGTTATAATTGTGATGAGAAATTCACTCGGGGACATAGATGTGTTCAACAAAAGCTCTATCTCTTGGATGTGGATTCTCCACCTGCCTCAGAACTTTATGAAGAAGCTCCAGATATAGTAGATGATCAGGTTGACATTCAACACCCGCCTGTTGACATCCCATCTCAGGACGACCCACCCAAGATCTCTCTCCATGCTGTAACCGGCATCACCACCCCACAAACAATGCGAGTCAGGGGATACTTCAAGAATCTTCCTCTTACCATACTCATTGATTCTGGTAGCACTCATAACTTCATTGATGCTTGGATTGCCAAATAGGCTGATTGTTTTGTCCATCCTTGCTCCAACTTCGAAGTCATGGTTGCCAATGGGGGCACCTTACCTTGCAATGGGAAGTGTCACAATGTGCGTATCTTTATGGAAGATTATAACCTACACTCTCACATGTTTGACTTGTCCTTAGGCGGATGTGATGTGGTTTTGGGTGTTCAATGGTTACGCACACTTGGCCCCATCTTATGGGATTTTGCTGAACTTTGGATGTAGTTTTCATTCAATGGGGCACAACACAAATTTATGGGCTTATAACTAGGGTCTCTTTGCATCATCAGTTCACATCGCCTGGAAAAAATACTTAAGAAGAATTCACATGGTGTCATCGCTTAGCTCCATTCCATTCAGATGCACCCATCAACAGTCTCCACTACTTCCTTGGATAGAGATGCAGGTGTCTTTGCTGAACCAATGAGGTTGTTGCCTTCAAGAGACCTTTCCGGTAAGAATTTAGCCACATCTACCTCTCAGCAGGAAATGATGACTATTTTGCATACAGTACAGAAGTGGCATCCATCCCTATTAGGGAATTATTTCTGCATCAAGACTAATCTCCAGAGTCTGGAAACTTTCCTAGAACAACGGGTTTCCTCCCCAACACACCTGAAATGGGTTATCCAACTCATGGGTTATGACTATGCGACCACTTACCAGAAGGGTAAGGACAATATGGTGGAAGATGCTCCTCGTCGCACATTTGATGACCCAGTTTCTCTTACAGCTATTTCTCTGCTTGTTCCAAATTGGTTGCAATCTATTCAACAAGGCTATCTCTTCTATGAAATCCATGCTTCTTCATCAGTAGGGCACTCTGGGTTCCTCAAAACGTATGACCAGGAACAATGTAACTTCTTTTGGAAGGGACTCAAAAGGACAATTCAACAGATGGTGGTTGACTGTGATACTTTCCAGGTCAACAAGGGTGAAATGACCCTCCTTTCGGGACTGCTCGAACCCTTTCCCATCCCTCCACAGATTTGGACAACTATTTCTATGGATTTCCTAGAAGCGCTCCAGTGGTATAGAACCACATCTCAAAGGACACCATATGAAGCAGTCTCTGGATAGGCACCACCAGTTATTCTTCCATACACCTTCAGCAGCTCCCCAGTTCAGGAAATTGACTCAATTCTTCAAAACAGTGATCAGCTTCTTCTCATTCTGTAAGACAATTTTCACATGGCAAGAATTCGACTGAAAAAACAAGCCGATCAACACCGTTCTGAGTGTACTTTTCACATCGCTGATATGGTTCTTCTTTGTCTACATCCTTCCATGCAATCCTCCCTGAAACTCCAAAGGTGCCAGTGGCTCGGAATGCAACCCGAGGATGCTACAGGGGACCCACTCCTTCATATTCTGCATCAATTTCCACATCTAAAGCTTTGAGGACAAAGATTTTTCTAAGGGAGAGGAGATGTTAGGAACCCATGTCTTTACTTTGTCAGTATATTGTTGTTGGACGCATATGCTTTGTAAGTCGTCCCGTAGTATTTGTTGATCCATAGTTTATATTAGCCCATAGTATTGACCCATAGTATTGGACGCATATGCTTTGTAAGTTGTCCCATAGTATTATATGTCCCATGGTTTTGACTCATAGTATTGGCGCTTAGACTTAGCCCATGGTATTGGCGCCTAGACTTAGTATATAAGTGTGTGTTGAAGCCTATGAAGGCACCGTGAAGTTAATTGTATTGAGCTTGCTCAAAGGAGGGATGTGAAGAACCTGCAATAATTAATTAATGCAAATACATGAGATATCATAAATAATAGAACTTAGAATCACTTTTATATTGATCACGGGCCACTTCGAGGGGGCGACCTCCTTTGAGAAAGATCAATATAATTAACTTCACTGTGCCTTCAATGACCTCAACACACACTTATATACTAAGTCTATGCCCAATACTATGAGTCAAAACCATGGGACATATAATACTACAGGACGACTTACAAAGCATATGCGTCCAATACTATGGGTCAATACTATGGGCTAATATAAACTATGGATCAACAAATACTACGGGACGACTTACAAAGCATATGCATCCAACAACAATATACTAACATAGTAAAGAGAAGGGTTGACACGGGTTCCTAACATCCCCTCTCCCTTAGAAAAAGCTTTGTCCTCAAAGCTTTGGTTGGAGGAATTGCTACAGAATCTGAAGAAGTGGTTCCCCGATAGCATCCTCGGGTTTCATTTCGGGCCACTGACGCCTTTGGAGTGTCAGGGAGGATTGCTTGGAAGGCTGTAGACGAAGAAGAACCCCATCAGCTGCGCAGAAAATGCGCTTAGAACAATGTTCATCGGCTTGTTATTTCAGGCGAATTCTGGCCATGTGAAGATTGTCCTGCAAAATAAGAAGAATCAGATCACGGTTTTGAAGAACCGAGTCAATTTCCTGAACTGGGGAGCTGCTAAGGGTGTATGGAAGAAGAACTGGCAGTGTCGGTCCATAGACTGCTTCACATGGTGTCCTTTGAGATGTGGTACTGTACCACCAGAGCGCTACTAGGAGATCCATAGACATAGTTGGCCAAAGCTGTGTAGGGATGGGAAAGGGTTTGAGCAATCCCGAAAGGAGTGTCGTTTCACCCTTGTTGACTTGGAAAGTATCATAGTCAGCCACCATCTGTTGAATTGTCATTTTTAGTCCCTGCCAAAAGAAGTTACATTGTTCCCCGTCATATATTTTGAAGAACCCAGAGTGCCCTACTGATGAAGAAGCATGGAGTTCATAGAAGAGATAGCCCTGTTGAACATATTGCAACCAATTTGGAACAAGCAGAGAAAGAGCTGTAAGAGAAACTGGGTCATCAATTGTGCGAGAAGGAGCATCTACCACCATATTGTCCTTACCCTTCTTGTAAGTGATCGCATAGGGATAACCCATGAGTTGGATAACCCATTTCAGGTGTGTTGGGGAGGAGACCCATTGTTCCAAAAAAATTTCCAAACTCTGGAGATCAGTCTTGATGCAGAAATAATTCCCTAATAGGTATGGCTGCCACTTCTGTACTGCATGCAAAATAGCCATCAGTTCCTGCTGAGAGGTAGATGCGACTAAATTCTTATCGGAAAGGTCTCTTGAAGGAAGAAAGCTCATTGGTTCAGCAAAGACACCTGCATATCTATCCAAGGAAGTGGTGGAGACCGTTGATGGGTGCATTTGAAGGGAATGGAGTTGAGTGATGATACCATGTGAATTCTTCTTAAGGATTTTTTCCAGGCGATGTGAACTAATGATGTAGAGAGACCTTGGTTGTAAGCCCATTAATTTGTGTTGTGCCCCATTGACTGAAAACTGCATCCAAAGTTCAGCAAAATGCCATAAGATGAGGCCAAGTGTGCGTAACCATTGAATGCCCAAAACCACATCACATCCGCCTAAGGACAAGGAAAACATGTCAGAGCGCAGGTTATAATCTTCCATAGAGATACACACATTGTGACACTTCCCCTTGCAAGGTAAGGTGCCCCCATTGGCAACCATGACTTCAAAGTTGGAGCAAGGATGGACAAAACAATCAGCCTATTTGGAAATCCGAGGGTCAATGAAGTTATGAGTGCTACCAGAATCAATGAGTATGGTAAGAGGGAGCTTCTTGAAGTATCCCCTGACTCGCATTGTTTGTGGGGTGGTGATGCCGGTTACATCATGGAGAGAGATCTCGGGTGGGTCATCCTGAGATGGGGTGTCAACAGGCGGGTGTTGAATGTCGACTTGATCATCTACTATATCTAGAGCTTCTTCACCAAGTTCAGAGGCAGGTGGAGAATCCACATCTAAGAGATAAAGCTTTTGTTGAACACATCTATGTCCTCGAGTGAATTTCTCATCACAATTATAACAAAGCCCTTTTTCTCGGCGTGCCTGCATCTTTGTTTCAGACAAATGCTTGATAGGAGTTGGTCGAGGATCAGGCGTGATGGGAGGTCGTTGGGAACCCATATTTCTGAAGGGAACAAAGGTGGGTTTGGAGCGTTGTTGAGCTGCGATCTTGTCCTCGGCCAGCTTAGCCAACCCTAGGAATTCCATCATTGTGTTGGGACAGAACATTTTGACCTCTGAGCGGATTTCATCCTTGAGACCACTGATAAAACAACTCCTATAGAATTCATCAGACAATCCTTCTGTGTGATTGGCTACTTTCTCAAATTCCGTCTGATACTCTCTCACTGTGCCAGTTTGGTGAAGTTTAGTGAGTGCTCCTATGAAGTCGTCAAAAGCACTAGGACCAAATCGTGGCAAAAGGAGTTGGAAAAAATCTGTCCAGTTTGGCTCGAGATGAGCTTTGATGTACCCACGGTACCATTGAAGAGCTTCCTATTCCAAATGAAAGGATGCAAGTGAAACTTTCTGGACATCAAAAGTATTATGCAGACTGAAATATTGTTCTGCTCGATATATCCATCCCGTCGGATCAGTACCATTGAAGCAAGGAAAATCAAGCTTCGGCCCCCGAAAATTGCTGGAAGAAGAGAACCCGGTGGCTGCAAAAGATTTTGGTTGTCGGTTATTGTTCATAGCTGAATGCTGAAGATGGAGGCTGAGAAATTTTTCATTTAGATCTTGGAGTTTGGTTTGGATGGATGCAAGTGCTTCCTCCATGGTTTTTGCTCCTGCGCGGGTGACAGCCACAACCAGGAGTTTTTTTCTTTTTTCTTTTTGGAAATGGATAGAAAAACACAAACAAAAGCTTATTTAGTAAAAGAAAATTTGGATTTGGGAAAAACTCGGATTGGTAATTGGGATTTGACTAGGATTTGGACACTTTTTGATGGACAGGGAGGCAAAAAATAAGGATTTCAGAAGCGGGGTGAAAGAATGAGAAAATTTGGTAGAGAGGGACAAAGAAGCAGAATTAGGAAAGGAACATGGTGGAAAAATTAGACGGCGTTTGGGTGAAAATTGAAGGAGTTATGGGAAACCCTAAAAATAGACAAATGTGAGATTTCTGGTCTTGGGAAGTGGAATTTGGGATAGGGTCTTTAGGAATGAAATATGTAGAATGGGATTGCAAGGATGTCAGTGAAGTTTCAGGGAAAACATAGTTGAAACAAGGGAGATATGGCCGAAAAACAGAATTTTATATCTTTTTTTTTTTTCATCAGAAATGGATCGGCAATAGCGGTGCAGAAGGGATCCGTAATAGATGGATTTGCAACAGCGCGAAAATGATTGAAAACGGTGACTGGATCTGGAACGAATTTTAGAATAGATCTGAAACGACTGGGTCTGGAGCGAAAGTGATCGGCAACAGTTCAGTTGAAAATAGATATGGACCCCAGGCATGTGCGGCTTCCTATCGGTTCAGGGGATTCACTCGGCCACCAATGCTATATGACGGCTTGCGTATTGGGGCAGTACCCCTCACTCCACGGCTCAGGTAAAACTGATAACCGCTTTGCCACAAATGACAGCTCTTGGTTTACCTCACGGGTGGGAACTAGTCAATCAGGTAGGGGTCGTTGCCCTTTTCGCTAGCAGATCCTTTCAATGGGCTAGCTGCTTTGGGGTTCCTGTGGTACTCCTCACAATGATTTTTAGGGCTTATGCCCAAGTACTTCCCATAGTTAAGCAAATAGGGGTTATCCCCAGATCCAAACTTGCAATAGATGTGAAAAAAAATTTGGCAGAAATTCCACCCAATGAGCCCAAGAAAGTGCTCTGATACCAGATGTGAACAACCTACAATAATTAATTAATGCAAATACATGAGATATCAGAAATAATAGAACTTAGAATCACTTTTATATTGATCACGGGCCACTTCGAGGGGGCAACCTCCTTTGAGCAAGCTCAATATAATTAACTTCACCGTGCCTTCAATGACCTCAACACACACTTATATACTAAGTCTATGCCCAATACTATGAGTCAAAACCATGGGACATATAATACTACGGGACGACTTACAAAGCATATGCGTCCAATACTATGGGCTAATATAAACTATGGATCAACAAATACTACGAGACGACTGACAAAGCATATGCATCCAACAACAATATACTAACATAGTAAAGAGAAGGGTTGACACGGGTTCCTAACATCAGTTTTAAAGCAGGTCTTGGTAATGGTACAAATAAATTTTTTGAGTTGAGTGCTCTAAGATTATTGCTAGTTTTGGTTGTGGAAAAGGATTTAGATAACATTCATATCTTTGGAGATTCTCTAATCATAGTCAATTGGATAATTGGAAAAATAACATTCACAATTTGTATCTAGAGCCTCTACTGCAAGAAGTACAAAGACTAAAAGTATTATTGAATTATGTCTCTATTAAGCATGTCTACAGAGAAAGAAATTCCATAGCGGACGAACTTGCATCAGCAAGAACTTTATTACAGGATGGAGTATGGTTTATAATTGAATCGATAAATGGGATTGCACAGAGCTACTATCATGCCCCTTTCCGTGAATCTTGATATGCATATTTAGAGGTTTACACGGTACTTTTTTGAAGATCTGGTAGTTGTATCTACTATCCTGGGAATTTACTTTGAAAAGGGAGATATATCAAATATTTGTTTTTATAAGTGAGTAAAAACAACTATATATAGTTTGAAGACTTTGGCATCTTTTTGAAGTTTTTTCTTTCTACAAACTATATAAGGAAACAATTATTGTTATTTTTGTTCATCCAGAGAATAGGGTGATTTATGTTTTTTGATATGAGGGTCAATTTATGAGTGTGTAAACACAAATGAGATGATAATGTTATTTTGGTGATAGTATAACAATATGGTTCTATTAAAGACTGATAATGAATTTTGTGTTTTCATAAAAAAATGTTATATAGTATAAGTATATAAGTTATAATGATCTGCTATTAAAATCTCATTTGAAAAATGATGGACATATTTTCTAAAGATATATAAAGAATGTAACTATATTTTTTATAAATAAAATTATGGTTAAAAAAAAGCTACAATGAAACCAAAATATTCTAACTTCGGTAAACATGGCAATGAAAAGGGATATGCAATAAATAAAAAACTTATTCAAAACGTACGTGCGTATGGTAAATTCAACATAACCAAAATTTTCCAACTTCGGTAAACATTGCAATGAAAAGGGATATGAAATAAATAAATACTTATTCAAAACGTGAGTGTATGGTAAATTCAACATAATGGAAGGTCCCATATCTATTAAACAATATAATCATTTATATCATATAGTGTGTATTTATATCATATAGTGATTATATAGTGATTTAATGAAGTGAATTAAAAAATGGATTAAATATTAATTTTATAATGAGGTGAATTGAAAATAAATAAATGTAAAAATTATTTTTAAATTATTATTTATTTTTATTGAATTTTTTTTTTTTTTTTATTAATTGGATTTTTGAACATAAAACTTTTTATTATGAATTTTAGTTTATTTAAAAAAATAAAAAATAAAAAAATCATTGAAATTAAAAAAAAATAAGAATAAAAATTTGTCTAATTAAAACATAATCTTTAAAAAATTGAGTTTATTCACTTTTAAATTCAATTCCTTTCTAATTAACATCAAAAGTCTTATGTGGTATGGTTTAGTGATAATTATTGATATTACTACTATTATTAATAATATTGATTTAAACTTAATAATAATTAAATTCTTAATTTTATTTATATATATATGAATGAATTGATTGGATATATTTATTTTTAAATAAAACTTTATGAGATGGATATTTTTTTCTTAAGATAGTCCATTAGTTGTAGCTTGGGTGGTTGGGAGGAAATTTGTTACCCTTCCCACCCATGTTCAATTCTTGTAAGTCATGATGCTCTTATTGAACCCTAGCTTTCCTTGATTCCTTCGAAATAGCATAAAGGTGATATAAAAAATAAAATAAATTTTCCTTAAAATGTCTAGATAAATGCCAATCCAATTATCTATTACAATAATAATTAATAATCTCAAAATATACAATATATGTCTCTCCATCAAAATTAAACCAATTTTTATAACTAATCAATCAACTACTTTCGAAATGTCTCATACACATAACAATTCCTCATAATGGATAGAGTGTCTTGGAAATGTTAGAATTACTTCTAAAATCCAACGTTGCCCCCAATGTAACAACATTAATGTTCAAAAATGTAAAAAAAATCTCATTTAAACATTTTTTAACGTATTGATAGATCATTATTATGTATTTATATAACATATTGACTTGATCATTTCTTTGAATTAAAAATAATAAATAAACATATACCCTATATATTAATAATCTTAAACTTTATAATAACCATTTTTCGATACAAAATATATATATCGTTTTAAGATCCCACCAAACATGCTCCTTAAGAAAAGACAACATAGTTTTTTGACTTTATATCTTTTTCAAGCATAAAGCTAACATAGTACTTGGTTTGGGGTTGAAAAATTCCCTAGTTTGTATTTGAAAAAATCCTAGAATGTGAGTTGGTCCTATCACTTTGGCAAATGATTCAGAATGTGAGTTGTTCCAAGATAGGGAATTTTCAGAACGTGAGTTGTTCCCATCAGTCTCGCAAATAAGATCAACATGTCAAGGAAAAAGAAAAAGACATGTTGATTTCACTTTTGTGTTAGGGTTGGGGTAAAAATAAAATTGTTGTTTTTCATATATATATATATATGCTATTTTTTCATAACCAACTATGATTGCTTTAAATTCTTTAACATTGATATCACGTTTAGATATTAATGGTATGTGACAATTCTTTATACAATTTGAATGTTGTTACGATGTTTTATGAATGTTGTTATGATAGTTTTTAGGTGGCTTTGCTTTATGAATGGATTTATACGGGTAACGTTATAATTAGCTTTAATGGTTAGCTTAAATGGCCATGAGCTAGACATGAGATTTATCTCCCAATGCAGGGTGAAGTTCTTGGAACTTAGGAACTACTTCCTTTAAGCTGAGTACCATCCTCAAAATTAACGAAAGTATCTAATTGTTTTACGGGGAGTTATTTGCCAAGGAAACCTATAAGGAGAAAATGATGACTAGATAGTTGTTTAACACAAAAATTTAAGAGATGACAATTTTACTCCACTACTGATGATTTCCTTTTCAAAACCATAATAAAAAATGTTCACATATAAAATTTCAAGGAAGAGAAATGTTTACATGTAAAATTTCAAGGAAGAGAAAATGTGTCACATAGTAGGATATGAATCAAGGTGAGGTAGAAATCAACCACTAAAGTTACACCCAATTGACAACAATATTAAATTTGTAATGATAATGATTGAGATTCAAAGTTTAATATTAAAGAAAGACCCATAACTATATATGAGACTTTGTGCATATGAACTAGTTAAATTTCATAATTTTCATATCAAATTGAATTTTGTAAATTTAATTATATGTATAGATTAATTGAATTTCATTATTTTGAAATTTGAAATTTTATGTATATAAAAATTGGTTATTATTATTAGAAAAAAAATCATTATTTTATAATTTAGTTAGTTTAAAAATTATACTTAATAATATAATTTTAATTATTAATTTCAAGTAATTGAGTTTGATCAATTTCATAAAATATATTATTTAATAATGTAATAATTTATTTAAATAATATAATAAGTAGTTTTTTGGGATTAAAAAAATGTGTTTAATAAAGAAAGGCTACAAACGTCTACAAGATTATGGTTCATAATTAAGTGTTTAAAGAAATTACTTAAAATATTATCATGTGATTATGAAATAATATGTATTTGCTATTAAATTGTATGCATGTCTTTGTAGACTTTAGCACTTATATTGTTGCACAAAGGATGTTCTTTGTCCCACAAACAAGGGAGACTCATACACCAAAAATTGATGTCTAACTTGGTTGTGACCTTAAAATAGATTATTGTTGTTGTTGTTATATACAACTAAAATAAAATTACAAAAATATACAACATGAAGCATCATATTAAAAAGTAATGGTAATAGTGTTCCTATCGTTGTCTTTCTCGAACTTTATAAGATGTTTTGGTTAAAAATGGATGTTCTGGTAAAAAAACGAAAGTCATAAGAAACATTGAAATTATTAAATGGAAGCTAACTTCTACATTGCTTTTAATGTTCATGAACAATACAATTAGCTTTGTGTGTAAGGTGTATTAATGAATCTTTAAAATTGAGACAAAACAAAATATTATGATATTATTTTTTATGTTTTCAAAGTAAAAGAGTTTATAATATTTGGTGTTTGATACAATCTTAAGGTTTCTATGTGTAGTAACATCATCACGGGTAAAGAAAATCTAGCTACATTAAATAATTTATTAGTGGTCGATATAGGAGAAAACTTCCAATCTTACCATATGTTTCTAGGTCCTAGGTCATTAACATGTTTCCTTACATTTAAGGAAGACAAGTTCTTAACTAATCAAAAACAATTTTAGGTTATACTCCCAAATCAAAGAGTAGTTTTATCCTAATGGATGCCTCGGAATCACCGTCCTATGCTCCACGGCCATATGAGAACCTTATAAGGTTTCTAGACTCCTACAGTGCCTTCAACCTACCAGTTGTGCTCCTCTCCTGTCACGCCCTACCCCCCAGCTCTGAGTGGCTCCCATGGCCTTCGTACGGGGAGGGGCTCACGTTCCCTCCCACTCGGTTTCCCCCAACCCTCTCGCATCACTACATACTACAGGAATTGACTCCTCTCTAAGGATCAACACGGAAGACATCCCCATCCCCGACGTGGGTAAGCCCCATTCTTCCTTGGACCTTAATCAGGGTTCGCTTCCAGAAGGAAGTACTCCAAGTACAAGTACATGCATAGTGTGCACAGTGGCGAGGCCAAGTTTGACTCTTCCTCTAGAGAGAATCAATGCTCGTTCACAATATCTAAAGGATCACGCCCTCGTCTGCAAATTCATGGGAATCTGGCCCACTAAGCAAACCCTTAAGGGTTGTATAGCCATGAAGTGGAAGCCAAAATCCCACTATGATCTCCAACTTGGCTCCAAGGGATTTTTCACCATCATCTTCCATCATCTGGAAGACAAAGCCAAGGTAGAAAGCAATGGTCCTTATTTATTCAACTCAGCTGGTCTTTATTTGAAAAATTGGATTGAAAGATTCTGCCCAGAGAAAGAGGACTTCACTTGGGCCTGGTCTGGATCAGAATGTATTATCTACCACAGGAATACTGGGATGATGAAACTCTGAAAGATATTGGAAACACCCTAGGTGAATATGTTAGATCTGCTGATCAAACAAATAAGAAAAAAATATACCTCATATGTGCGAATATGCGTTTACATGCACATTGCAAAGGCTCTCCCATATTCAAAAAGCCTCTCCCTGGAAGATTCAGAGTGCATCCAGCCTCTGTATTATGAGCACATTCCTTTCAGATGCCGCAAGTGCCATGAGCATGGGAATCTTTTCTGGGATTTCCCCCAGAACAAGCACACTAAAGATGACCTTAAGAAAGAGACCATAGATGCAGATGGCTTCAAAATATCTGGAAAAGCAAAGCGACATGACCGCAAACCCGCCCAAGGGAAACACAAAGCTGATATCCCCACTACAAGTAACAGCTTCGAAATCCTGGAAGGTCAACCAGAAGATTCAGCTACTGATCTCAAGCAGCAAGAAACTGCCCATGAGCACAGTCCATCCAAGGTCCATAACCTCACTCAACCTAGCGATGTGGAATCCCTTCTTGCTCAAGGAAAACCTGTTGAACCCGCTGACTTACAAGATATCTCTTCCACCTCAAAAGAACCTCCTCTTTTTCAACCTTTGGATTCTATTCCTGAAATCACAATGGATGACGAAATGGCTGAGCTCGATCTGGTAGATCTTGATCTCCTAGGGTTGGAAGATGCCTGTACGAGAAAGGCATTCGAATCCATCCCTCCCATCCAGATTTAATTACTCAAAGAAGCCCTCTCTAAAGCCAATGATCATAAACTTGGAATCCATAACCTTACCCAAAAAGACAAGCATAAGCTCCTAAGGGATCTCAGAAAGAGAGGGAGGAAATCCAATCTACAGCAAATAAATTTTCTAGGAACGCGCCTGGTGCAATCAGGGAAATACGCCTAGCTAATATAATTCTTCCTCTCTCAATCCTAGTTCTCAATGAAGATTATTTCCTGGAATTTAAGAGGTATCAACGGCCCCTCCAAATGCCGAATGTTGAAGAGAAAAATCTAATCAATTATTCCCTCTGTCCTTTTTATTCAAGAAACTAAGTGCTCCTCGAAAACCCTCAACATTTTAATTCCCAAGGTTTGGAAAGGTTTCCACTGCTTGGCTATTGATTCCAATGGAGCCACCGACGGCATTGTCATAGCATGGAACCCCTTAGTTATTACGCTTGACAACTATGCTACTAATGCACATGCTATCTCAGCCTCCTTCCACATCATTGGCTCACGCATCCACGAGAAACTCCTAAATGTTTACAGCCCCCATCCCCCTGTTCTCAAGACCCAACTCCTATACTTTCTGGCTTGGTTCATCGAGCAACACAGTGACTCCCCCCTCATCATTGGGGGAGACTTCAACATGATCACTACCCTGGATGAAAAGAAAGGAGGTCTCCGGTCCATATCCCCTAAACACCATCTCTTCAAATCCTTCATTGCCAATGGAAAACTTGTGGATATGCAACCATCTTCCGGTTTTTCACTTGGAACAACAGAAGAAGCGAAGATCATAAGATTTCCAAACGTATCGATCATTTTCTGGTTAGTGAAAATCTCTTATAGGATGGGGGAATTATTGCCTTCTCTGTTCTCTTAGCAGCCGGTTCGGATCATTGGCCCATCGATTTGAATTGGCATAGCTTTGGAGCTCACCTATACAAACCATTCAGGTTCGAGAAATTTTGGCTTTCTCATCCAGCCTTCATGGACACTGTCGGCACCTGGTGGAAGGACATGCGCATCGAGGGTAGATCTAAAATGGTCGTCCTCCAACAAAAAATCAAGTTGCTTCGAGCTAACCTCAAGCAGTGGAATTACACTACCTTCTGAGACATCTTCAAGGACAAAAAATTGATTGAAGAGGAACTCGAATCCCTCCAGCGTACAATTATGGTCGAAGTTCTCTCTACGACTCACAAGCTCAAGGAAAAATACCTTGTGGATAGGCTTAACTAGCAGTGCAAACAGGAAGAAATATTGTGGAAGCAAAAATTGAGGGTTACTTGGCTAAAGGAGGGAGATTGCAACACCTCTTTCTTTCATCGCTCCATGCTTCAGTATCGGATGCACAATCGTATCATCAAACTCAAGAAGGATTCCAGAGAGGTCCTTGAAGATCATGCTGACATTGAACATGAGCTCACAGGCTTCTTCCAATATCTCCTCATGGAATGTCCAGCTTCCATATCTAACGCCATTGCTTGGGTCACGCATCACATACCCTCTATTATTACTAAGGATAAAAATGTCTCCTTAATGCAACCCATCTCCCTTCAAGAAGTGGAAAATGTTGTTAATCAGATGGCTGAGGGTAAAGCTCCAGGCTCGGATGGCTTCACCATCCAATTCTTCCATCATTGCTGGGATATGCTTAAGCTTGAGGTGTTGGAGGTCATGGAAGAGTCCATACACAAGCAATAGGTGCTTCCTGCACTCAATGCTACCCACCTCCGCCTGGTGCCCAAAGAGAAATGTGCCTCTCATCCTGGTAAGTTCATGCCTATTTCTCTCCATAATGTCATCTACAAGATTATTTCCAAGGTTGTCGCAAATCTCCTCAAACCCCTCCTACCTTTTCTCATCTCTCTTGAACAAATGGGCTATGTCGAAGGGAGGAAAATCCTTGATGGCATAATATTTGCTCACGAAATCACTCACTCCCTCAAAGTTAACCACTCCCCTGGAATGCTTCTTAAGTTGGACCTCTCAAAATATTTTGACAAGCTCAGCTGGGAATTCATCTGGAAATTGTTGCTAGCCTTCGGCTTCAACCATGATTGGACTCCCTGGGTCTCCTCCCTCTTCTCCTTGCCTTCTTTTCCATCCTTGTCAACAACTCTCCCTCCTCAACCTTCACCCCCTCTCACGACATCCGTCAAGTTGCCCCCTCTCACTATTCCTTTTCATCCTTATGGAAGAAGGTATGGGGAGAATGATTCGTGCAATGATTGCTTTAGGGTCCATGCGTGGCCTCTCCCTCTATGGAGGGGACCCCATCGCTTACCAACAATTTGTAGATGGAAATATCCTTTTTGGACATCCCTCCGTACAAGAATCCCGTTCCTTCAAAAGATTCTCCAACTCTTCTCAGAAGCCTTTGGCACTACCATCAACCTGGAAAAATCTCATATTTTCTTCTTCAACACTGACGCCATCTCAAAACACAATATTGCTTGTATTCTGGGTTTTTCGATTTCCACCTTACCCTCTAAGTACCTTAGATCTCTCCTTTTCGACTCTACCATCAAGCACTCATCCTGGAGGGAGCTACTTGACAAAATTGAACAACGTATCTCCTCCTGGGCCTTCCGCTCTCTCAACCTCGCTTTCTACCTTACTCTCCTCAAAGATGTCCTCTAGTCTATGCCGCTTTATCTTTTATTTGTTCTAGCCACCCCCAAATGGGTTCTGAAATCTCTCTACAAGCTTCAATGGTCCTTTCTTTGGGGCAAAAGTCTACAGAACAACAGGTGGCCGCAAGGATAATTTAGGGGAAAAATTGATCCTATGGGCTATTTTTCCAAAAAAAGATTCGCCAATTTGCATTTTTTAAAGTCCCATTTCGCCTAATTTTGACGGGGTAAACTTTTTTCACTCTAAAAATCGCCAAATTATTATATAAAATATATAAAATCCTTGTAAATTGAAATAATTTTAGAAAAATATCACCAAATATTTTATAGTTGACATTTTGAGAATTGGTAAGATTCGCTAAGGTTTATACATTTTTAAATAAGTATGGATCCTTAAAATTATCCCTGCAGGTGGGCCCTGGTGAAATGGCATACAATCTGTCTACCTAAACGTGAAGGGGGCCTTGGTTTACGTGATTTTGTTTTAAACAATGAAGTGGTTTCCGCAAAAAATTGGTGGAGGTGGGTCTCAAGCAATGACACGCCTTGGGCCCAATTGTGGAAAAAAAAATATGCCCAAGGCTAGAACCCCTCTCACCTAATCCGCTATGACCTTGACCCCCCAGGCTCGTCTGTTGGGAAAGCGAAAATTCTCAGAGAGCCCTGATTTAACAACATAGCTTCTGGGAGATCAAAGATGGAGAAATAGCTCTCTTCTGGCAGGACTCCTAGCAGCAAATGCATATCATCATTCTCCCCATCTGTAGAACAACTCCTACTATCTGGAAAGAGACCTCCTCCTCTGCCGTCCGTGAGTTCTAGGATCCGATCAACACTCCTCCCTTCAGAATCTGGAAGGATCCAATGCATTGGCAGCTTAGATTCGAGCCCGATTTCCTCGAGCCCATCGTAACAGACCTCTTGAAAAGGAAGATAAGCATTAATACTGGAAATGATATATTACGTTGGGGCCACCTCCATAAGGGATCATTTACTGTCATGGAGGCCTATTCTACTCTATCTCTCAAAGATGAATGCCTCTAATTCCCCCTATGGAAGAAGGTTTGGAATCCTTTTCTATGGCCCAAGATTTCCACTTTCCTTTGGTTGCTCTCTCACAGGAGAATTCTCACTTGGTACAATCTTTAAAAAAAAGGCTTCATTGGACCCCCCCTTCTGTGTCATGTGCACTAGCAAGTCTTAGACTATCAATCACTAGCTTGACTCCTACGATCTAGCTCATTTCTTTGGGACCGTGTTGCAGAAAAATTTAGAAGGTCCAATTATAGTACAAGAAAAAGCATATATTCCTAGGCATAATACTTTTTTAAGTAGAGCCCATTTCTAGGCTTAGGAAGCTTAAAACCATCATAATCCATCAACTCATATGAACATTTCCTCAAGACTTTAGAAACAATATAGGGTCTGAGCCACATAGATTTGAACTTGCTTGCCCCCAAGGGATCCTTTTCCTGATCGTAAACCAAAATAAGGTCTCTTTTGGAGAAAAAACTAGGTTTTATAGACTTGTCATATTAATGTTTGACTTGGTTATTGTGAGCTTCATTCGCAGTGAGCGCATCGTGGTGTTGTTCATCCAAATGTTCTAAATGAAGCAATCGTTCTTCCAAATAAAAATTTTTGGGTAGTAGTTGGATAGCCAACTTCAATGATGAACTATTACATTCAATCGATGCGGCTGCCTCTAGCCGGTGAACGAGTTGAAATGGTGAAAAAACAGTAGCAGTCTTGATATTAGAACGATATGCCCAAAGACCCCTATACAACATGATGTGCCCGTTTGACCTACTGGCATTGAAGGTACGTTGAAGAATAGTTTTCAAGGTTTTGTTGACCACTTCAACTTGACCATTCTCCCACAGATAAAATGGAGACAAGTGTTCTTTCTGAAATCCCAACATAGTGGTCACCTCAGTCATCATGTAGTTCTGGAAATGTCTACCATGATCAGTGACGATCTCTTTAGGTATGTCAAACCTGGAAATGATCTGATTGAAAAAAAAATAGGCTGTCATTTCTCCATCTTCTTTCATAGTAGGCATTTCCTCATACCACTTCGTAAAGTAGTCGATTGCAACGATGAGATACTAATGTCCCCTAGTAGAAACTGGGTTACAAGTCATGTAATGAATCCCCCACTTGGTGAAGGGACCCATTTTGATAACAGGGTGAAGAGGATCCAGATGTATTCGCATTTTCTTTGTGAAAAACTGACATGGACGATAGTGTTTCACAGCTTCCACGCAATATTTGAATATGGTGGGCCACAAATACCTAGCACGCAGTATTTTCTGGGTTGTTTCCAACCTCGAAAGATGACCCCCACAAGCTCCACTATGAGCATCATTCAATACTTACTAAGCTTCATCCAGAGTCAAACAACGACGTAATATCGAATCTACCCCCCGTCTATATAACGTATCATAAACAATGAGGTAATTCTTGGCATGATGCCTAAACTTTTGTCGTTCTTCCCTAGAGAAATTCAGCAGACACTTCAAATTATGGAGATATATTAAAATGTATCCATACCACGGATCGGAGGTTGCAATGAGGAATATATGTTCATTAGGAAATGATGGATCTTCTTCATCGTGCGTTGCATCACTAGGAAACTCAGATATAAGTTTTGCGAACACCAAAGACTTTTTTGACTTGGTAGATTGAAAGGACGTAAGATCAAATTCTTGCAGGATGACAATCCATTTGTTGAATTTACCCCTAATTATGCGTCGGGTTAAGTCATATTGGAAAGGATTGACCTCTTCTATTATTGTGGTGGTTCGCAATAAAATATAGTGATGAATCTTTTGAACGACATACACAACAACTAGTGCCAATTTCTCGACGTGAGAGTACTTAAGTTCAGGAGTTACAAGTGTGCGGGAGAGGTAATAAATGACATGCTCTTGGATTTTGTCATCTTTCTGAACCAAGGATATACCAATGGTAGAAACAAATGTGGCCATATATAGAAGAAAATATTGAGTATAATCCAGCGGGCTCAATAAGGGGGTTGGCGAGAGTGCTTTTTTCAAAGCATCAAAAGAGTTTTGTGAATCCTCATCCCAGAAAAAATGGGTATCCTGTTTAAGAAATCGCATGAAACCTTTAATGATCTTAGAATAGTTGATGATAAAGCGTCTTTGAAAATTTGACATGCCTTGTAAACTCTAAATTTTTCGGATAGTACGAGGAGAAGTCAATTTGACAATGGCCTCAACTTTCAAAGGATCGAACATAATCCCTCGATTAGACACGATGAAACTAAGTATTCATCCAGAATTGATGCAAAATACACATTTGTTAGGGTTTAACATAATCTTGTAGTATCTACATCGTTCAAACATGAGATGTAATTGTTCAGGATGATCTCTTCTCTTCCGATATCGCATAGGTAGATCATCCAAGTAAGGTTTAACCACGTGTTTGATGTCATGGAAAGCAAAGTTCATAGCTCGTTGGAAAGTAGCCCCAACATTCTTCAATACGAATGGCAATTCCTATAGGAAAAGGTACCCCAGGGACATATAAAATATGTTTTATGCTGGTCTTTGTGTTTGATTTGAATTTGGTTATATCCCGAAAAACCATCCATTAAAGAAACAAATTCATGGCCTGCACACGCTTCAATGATTTGATCAATAAATGGTGTGGTATAGTCATCTTTTGAACAGCCTTTGTTGAGATCTCTAAAATCTGTGCACACACGTATGGTACCTTGGTTTTTGTCAACCGGGACTGGGTTAGACACCCATTCCGTCATGTCAATAGGATAAATGAAGCCAGCATTAAGGAGCTTTTCAACCTTAGCCTTGATGGCCGTAGATTTCCTAGATTTAACTAGACAAAGATTTTTTCGAACTGGTTTCACATTAGGATATGTCGTAATGACATGTTCGACGATAGATGGGTCAATGACTAGCATCTCCTCATATGACCAGGATAAAACATCACAAAATTATTTAAATAAGTTGGTGTACAAACTGATCTCTTGCGGAGAACAATTTGCGCCAATGAAAATATTTTCCACGACATTCGATTTAATGGAAATATTGATTAGGATAATTGTTGAAATATTTTCCATATTACCAATGAAAATCCCCTGTTTCGTTAAAGGGTTAACCATATTACCTAGCTCTCATTTGCAATAAAGCATGGGATTTAACCATATTGATATAGTATTGATCATCCTGTGTGGCACGAGGAGTGCCCCTAGTATTAGAGCTACTAGAAGCTGGGATTTGTCCTTTGGGAAAAAGATCCTTCGGGACATCTGGTTTCTTTTAACTTAACAACTTCTGGGCTTCATCCATTAGAAGACAACTTCATCCATTAGAGGACATTGATGAGTGAGGTGATCATATTTACAAATTTTGCAAGGAAACTTCACCTTCTTCTTTTCTCTCTTGCCCTCCTCAGCATTTTCAGTGGTTTTGGGATTTTGTTGGTTTCCTTCCCCTTTCTTTCCCTTTTTCTTATTGTTGGGTTGTCGAGGATCCTTTTGATTTGACTACACATTTTGTATAGTGTCTATTTCTGAAGGGGAGGATGCAGCCGCAATTGCTTCCACAATAGAATGCTTTATATAGAGTGCATGAACTTGCTTGGTCAAAGAGTCTAATGTGGATGAGTCAACTGAACCCACAATACCATTGGCATGTGGTCCAAGTTTAGGTTTTCCAAGATCAATGTTTGACCTAGGCGCATTTGTAATGATTTCATAAAGGATCCTGGACTGAGCATAAATCAAGTCAAGTTGTTGGGTCCTTAGAATGGATTATTCCTCATAAGTAACCCCAGAAGTTGACACATATTTGGAGATGTATGGTAACAGTGATTTCAAAAACCACTCCAATATAAATTCCAGGGGAATCTCAACTTTAATGATCCGTTTCCATCTTCTCCAATCCTGAATATGATCAGATAAATGAGTGGCTTTGTTCTGTATAAAAGTAGATAGAAGGTCTATGTCAGCATCATACCGGAAAGGAAGTTGGAAATGGTTCAGGAAATTGTCGCCAAATCACAAAAGTTGTTATAAGTTGCGGCCGATAATTCGATATACCATTTGGCTGCAACAATAGTCAAGGTTCTTTGAAAGAGTATCAAGTGAATCGAGTAATCATTTAGCAATTTCAAGGAACACCAAATATGAAACATTGTGACATGGTCCCCTGGGTCTTCACTAGTTTTTCCTTCAAACTTTGGAATGGCTGAAGGGAGTTTGGTTGGGACCAGAGGCCAAGTAGGATTATGTCGTATTGGGTCATTCATTAACTTTGAAATATATCACATATTCAAATTTTCTAGAAAAGGTAAGCGAGACCTTGCCGATGGCATTTGATTTTGAGGAATCTAGTAAGGAGAACCACCAAAACCATGACTCCCATAAGGTTGGTTGGGGTTACGCTCAGCCATCGGTTGTAGTGAAAATTTGTTTTGGAAATTGCTCCATCCATGAGATAGTGGATTTCTTCCTTGTGTCCCATTCCATTGCGGCTTAGTGTAGGTACCTCCGAATGGAGTATAAGTGTTACTACCTCCTCCACCAAAAAGTGAAAAATGAATACTTCCTACATGCACAGTTGAAGTTTGAACATTTGAAAAATGTACATTAAATCCTGTAAAGGGATAGAAACTCGGTATTTGTGCAATAGAAGGGGTAGGTATTGATCCCACAAAAGGTGCAGAAGGAGCAATATGCCCTCCATGCCAAGGAAAACCTTGATTGAAAGGATTTGAGCTGGGATTAACCTAGAACTGTTGGATGAAAGGGGAAGATGTATATGCTACCGTAGGTATCCTTAGAAAATGAATATTGGATGAACCAATAGTGGATCCAAAAGGATCAAATGTCATTGCAAACTGAGTGCTAGATGTTCCTAAAGGTCCAACATTAAAACTAAAACAAGTGCTCGAAGCAGAAGACATCTGCAATGAGCTCGGTAACAAGGTATTAATGTGCAGAGGAGACAAACCTCTAGGTTTGATAGCCAATGTGGGAGTATGTCTAAATCCAAATCCATCTCCTATATTATCCATATTAAGTCAATATGTAAATGTATATACACTTAAATCAGGTAATCATAAAGAAACAACTCTTTCTAGCAATGGATCATTTGGTCCAGTTAAGGGAGGGTTGAAGTGTCTTGCAAAGTCTTATTGTTGGTTGTGGAGTCAGATATTCCAGTCTCATAGATGATATTGTCTTAGCCGTGCACCCCAGAGGACTGTACACTCATGCCCCTACCTTGGGGTTCAGGGCATGAGATCAGAAGAGAGACTGTGAGATAGTGAAGAGGAAGTGCAGTGGCTGTGCTGCAGGTTGTATCCCTTCACTTTACTGGACAGAATAATAATAAGGACTGGCAACTTCAGTGTGGACGTAGCCCAAGTTGGGTGAACCACGATATATCTATGTCTCTCTTGTAATGTGTATGTGTGATTATATTTGCATTTATGTTTATTGTTATTACTCTGCGATCCTGTTTTTCTAACAATTGGTATCAGATCCAAAGGTCTATTTGGAAGATAAACCCGTAGGAAGCTAGGGTTTCTGGTTCGAGTGGGAGCAATGGCAGAAGAAGGAAAGTTTAAGGTCAAGAAGTTTAATGGCCAAAACTTCCAGTTATGGAAGATGCAAATGGAGGACTATCTGTACCAGAAGGATCTATTCCTACCATTGAGAGGAAAAGCAAAGCAGTCGGCGGCTATGAAGGACAAAGAATGGGAGGTTCTTGATAGAAAGGCTCTGGGAACAATATGGCTGAGAATGGCTTCGTCGGTGGCTTTCAATATCTCAAAAGAAATGACAACGGAGGGTTTGATGAGCGCATTGGGTAAGTTGTATGAAAAAACCTTGGCCTCCAACAAGGTATTTCTAATGAAGCGTTTATTTAATATGAAGATGTCTGAAGGTGGATTTGTTACTGATCATTTAAATGAGTTTCATATGGTTACAAATCAACTAAGTTCTGTAAGTGTGAACTTTGATGATGAGGTTAGGGCTCTTCTAATCTTGTGTTCAATGCTAGAAAGCTGGAATAGCTTGGTCATGGCTATAAGTAACTCTGTCTCTAGTTCAAACACCTTGAAATTTGATGATGTTATTGGTGTTATTCTTAGCGAGGAAATGCGAAGAAAAAGCACAGGTGAGACATCAGGTAATGCGTTGAACATGGAGATCAAGGGAAGACAAAAGGAGAGAGGAAAGAGCCAAGGTAATCGTGGGAAGTCTAAAACGGGTAGATCCAAGTCCAGACTAGGAAAGATAGAGTGTTGGAATTGTGGAAAGAAAGGACATCTGAAGAAAGACTGCAGATCTTTAAAGAAAAAAGGAAATGCACAGAAATAAACTACATAGGAAGCAAATGTAGTAAGTGATGTGTTACAAGATGCTTTGATTCTTGCATTAGATAGTACTAGTGATTATTGGGTAGTAGATTCAGGGGCTTCATGTCATGATACACCCCATAGGAAATACTTTCATGATTATGTTCCAGGCGATTTTGGACATGTTTTATTGGGTGATGATGAGCCATGTAAAATTGTTGGAATGGGTAAGGTATGGATAAAAGTTAAGAATGGAACTGCTTGGTTGTTGAAAGATGTAAGGCATATTCCTGCTATGAAAATAAATCTGATCTCAACAGGGCAGTTGGGAGATGGAAGATGTCTATCTACATTTGGAGAAAAGTGGTGGAAGATCACTAAAGGATCCATGGTGATAGCAAAAGGAGACAGGGTAGGTACGTTGTATTTATGTCCTCATAATACTGACCATTCTATCTCTTTAGCTTCCACAGGAATAGATACATCATTGTGGCATCATAGGCTTGGACACATGAGTGAGAAGGGGATGCAGATTCTCCACTCAAGGAAGTTGCTGCCAGATTTGAAGTAGGTAAGTTTGGAATTCTGTGAGAACTGTGTTTATGAAAAACATAAGAGAGTCAGATTTCTCAAGGTTGGGAAATAGAAGAAGAATGAAAAGTTAGAGCTAGTGCATACAGATGTATGGGGACTGGATCAGGTACAATATCTTGGTGGCTCTCATTATTATGTTACATTTATTGATGATGCAACTAGGAAAACTTGGGTTTATTGCATTAGACAGAAATATGATGTGTTGGCTACTTTTAAGAAGTGGAAAGCTTTGGTTGAGAATGAGACAGGAAAAAGGTTGAAGTGTCTCAGATCTGATAATGGAGGTGAGTAATGCGGCAAGGAGTTTGATAGTTATTGTTCATACCATGGGATTCGTAGAGAGAAGATAGTCCCAGGAACACCACAATAAAATGGTGTGTCAAAAAGGATGAACAGAACGATCATGGAGCGTGAAAGGTGTATGAGACTACATGCAAGGTTGCCCTTACAGTTTTGGGCGGATGCTGTAAATACTATTGTTTATTTAATAAACAGATGACCTTCAAGTGCTTTGGATGGTGGTATTCCAGAGTAGGCATGGACAGATAAAAAGGTAAACTACTCATTTATGAGAACGTTTGGTTGTGAAGCATTTGTCCATATTGATAAAGAAAATAGAACAAAGCTTGAAGCTAAATCCAAGAAATGTACCTTTATTGGATATGGGGTTGATGAATTTGGTTATTGTTTATGAGATTATGAAAATAAAAAAATCATCACGAGTAGAAATGTAATATTCAATGAAAAGGTCATGTATAAAGATCAGTTGCAGGGAAAGAAATAGGAAAAGGAAAACATAGAGTACACAGTACTTGATAAAAATGAAGAAAATGAAGTTCCAAAGGTGCCAGAAAATCAAGAACAGCAGCAAGTACCTGAAACTCCTGCAATTGTAAGAAGATCTACCAAGTTAAGTAGACTCCCTGAACGATACTCTCCTTCAATGTATTATTTATTGATGACTGATTCTGGTGAACCAGAATGTTATAAAGAAGCAATGCAGGTGGAAACTAGAAAGAAGTGGGAGAAAGGCATGAATGAGGAGATGGACTCATTAGTAGGAAACCAGACTTGGGATTTGGTTCAGTTGTCTGCTGGTAAAAGAGCATTGCAGAACAAATGGATTTACAAGTTGGAGGAAGAAGAAGGAGGAAAGAAGCGGTACAAGGTGAGACTTGTTGTAAAGGGGTTTGCACAGAAGAAAGGTATATATTTTGATGAAATATTTTCTCCCATTGTTAATATGACTTCAATTAGGACTATCTTAAGTCTAGTGGCGGTAGAAGATTTGCATCTTGAACAGTTAGATGTAAAAACAACCTTTCTCCATGGGAATTTGGAGGAAGAGATATATATGCAGCAGCCACAAGGGTATGAGGTCAAAGGTAAGGAGAACTTGGTATGCAGGTTGAAAAAGAGTTTAATGGCTTGAAGCAAGATCCAAGGTAGTGGTATTTAAAATTTGACAAGTTTATGATAGAACAAGGTTATAGTAGATGTCATTCTGACCACTGTGTTTATTTCAAGAACCTAGACAATGAAAGATATATTATCTTGTTATTGTATGTGGATGACATGCTTGTTGTAGGGTCTAACATGCAGGATATAAATGTACTCAAAAGGAAGCTAGCTAGTTCATTTGCGATGAAGGATTTGGGTGCTGCAAAGCAAATCCTTGGTATGAGAATAACAAGAGACAGGAAAAATCGCAAATTGACATTGTCTCAGAGTGAGTACATACAAAAGGTGTTGGAGAGGTTCAGAATGCAGAATGCACAACCAGTAAGTATACCTTTGGCCAACCATTTCAGTCTAAGTAAGGAAATGTGTCCCAAGACACAGGAAGAGACAAATTACATGTCCAAGATTCCCTATTAATCAACAGTTGGTAGCTTGATGTATGCCATGGTGTGCACAAGACCAGATATTGCACAAGCAGTGGGAGTTGTGAGCATATATATGAACAATCCAGGTAAAGAACATTGGAAGGCAGTACAGTGGATTCTCAGGTGTTTGAGAGGTACTACCACTTAGGCATTATGTTTTGGAGGTTCAAACACTGTTCTATAGGGATATGTTGATGCAAATATGGCAGGTGATAAGGATAGCAGGAGGAGCACCACAAGGTATGTGTTTATTGTAGGTGGAACAACAGTAAGTTGGATTTCGAGATTGCAAAAGGTTGTTTCACTTTCAACAACGGAAGCAGAGTATGTTGCTCTTACAGAGGCTAGTAAAGAGATGATTTGGTTGTAGAGGTTTATGGAGGAAGTGGGTAAGAAGAAAAAGGATAGTAGGTTGTATAGTGACAGCCAAAGTGCCATTTATATTCCAAAGAACTCAGCATTCCATTCCAGGACTAAACATATACAACTCAAGTACCATTTCATACGCTATGTTCTTGAAGATGAACTGTTGAAGCTGGAAAAGATACATACTAGCCAGAATCCTACAGACATGTTCACAAAGGTAGTGACCAGAGAGGAATCAAGTTCCTGCTTAGTTTTAGTTGGCCTTCTAGCATGAAGGTGAAGAGGAGAAAGTTTCCAAGTCCAAGGTCCAGCAAGTACAGCAGCAGTGAAGTTGTTGTGATCAGTCTCCAAGTGGGAGATTGTTGGTTGTGGAGCCAGATATTCCAGTATCATAGATGATATTGTCTTAGCTGTGCACCCCAGAGGACTGTACACTCATTCCCCTACCTTGGGGTTTGGGGGAAATGCCCCCAAGAAATGGTGGTTTGGGGGCAACGCCGCCGAGAAAAAATTTTGGGGCTGTTTTCGCCAACAGTTTTCAGGCCCATGGTTTTGGGTAACCCGTGGTATTTTCCCATTGTATTTCCCCTATAAAAGAAAGACATTGTTATACAGCTAGGGTTAATGATGTATTAGGTTTTATGCATTGTAAATATCTCTAAGATCAGAAGAGATACTATGAGACAGTGAAGAGGAAGTGCAATGGCTGTGCTGCAGGTTGTATCCCTTCACTTTGCTGGACAGAATAATAATAAGGACTGGCAACTTCAGTGTGGACGTAGCCCAAGTTGGGTGAACCACGATATATCTGTGTCTCTCTTGTAATGTGTATGTGTGATTATATTTGCATTTCTGTTTATTGTTATTGCTGTGCGATCCTGTTTTTCTAACACTTATGTTGGAAAATATTCAACCTCGATGATTTGTGGGACTGACGAAGTTTGGGAAATGAGTTGAGGTTCTCTAGGGGGTTCAGTTTTTCTAGTTAGTTCAAAAGAACCACTTGAATTTGTTCTGCATTGGTGAGGTGGCGGTGGAGGCTCCACTGTGAGTGGAGGAATGTTTCTCAATCTTCTTTACCTATGAGGAGGTTGTTCCTCCACAATTACAACAAAAATGTTCTATTTAATAAAGTTAGGGGCCTCTAGAACAACGATAAACACAGAGCACATCCCTACAAAATTTCCTATAGTGATCCATACCAATCAAATAGATAGTATCCCAAAGGGAATTCTGGGATGATTAGGGCCCAAGAAAATCTAGTGGAGTAATGAAGAATAGTTATATGGGGTCCACGGTACAGTCACGATGGGGAAAAGTGTTGTAATCACTCAACCACCTTCCTAAAGAGTTGAAGAGGATTTTCACCCCGATCTGTCCTAGGTGAAGTGAAAATATCCTTTTACTCTCACATGTGTAGATTGCTATTGGTCAAGATACTAAGGCTACCATCAATGCAAAAAGAGTCCGTGGGGACATTTGCAGGTCATACTAAAACGCATGAGCAAGGTAACTAAGACTTAAATCCAAGAGCACATAAGGTACTAGTGGATCCTCGTATGTGTATCAATCCTGGTAGATGCTCGATTGAGAACCAGGGGGGGGTGTCCCCTACTAATAAACCTCGCACGACCTCGTGATTAACTCTGGTTTGAGTGGAGCTTCTCGGCACACCTTCCAAAAAGGTGGATTTACCTAAAGATAGTTCACTATGATTTTGAGTTAAAAATGGTTTTGGATAGTTTAAGATGTTCTAGTCCAAAACCCTATCCTAAGCTAGTTGGTGTGTGTTCCCTACAAAGAAAAGTTACTAATATATTTTAACTTAAAATGTTCTTTTTAGGGATTTTACTTACTCAGAAAGGAGTGATTGTGTGTGAAAGATGGTTACAACTGAAAAATCAAAGTGTATAAAATGCAAATTATTTTCACAAATTTCTTTTTGCTTATCTTTCAAAATTAAAAGCTTGGAAATTAAACCTAAAATCTTAAAAATGTTTTTTACTTTTTCAAAGAGTTAGCATATACAACTAAAATCTAGAAAAATAAATGCTCTTGCTTAAAGAAAGTACTTGCTCTTTTGGTTTTCTCTTTAACAAAAGAAATGGAAAATAAATATAAACAAGGCAAGAACACTATAAAATGCAAGTATAATTGATTGTACCTAGACCTATAAAACTCATAAATCTACCCTCAAAAGAATATGAAGATAAAAAACCCAAAACTTTTCTTCCACGAAGCAAGAAGTAACTAAGTTTGGTAAAGAGACACTATGTAATCAACTGACATAAAGAAGAAAGCATAGAATCAAACAAGATATCATAATGCCCTACCACAAACTAGTGACCATAAAGGGAAAGATCCAAGCATTCACCAAACACAAAAATGGATTTGAAGGACCTAGGTACACTCTACGAGCAAACAAAAACCAAATAAATCTCAAAAAGAGGAAAGAAATTCCAGTGTAAACCTACAGACAGGTATAAATGGTCCATAACTTAACAAAGAAATATTTCAAAAAAAAAACACAGACCCAAAGCTCAAACCCTAGTCTAAAAACCTAAAAACTCAGTAAAAACTGCGACTGTCAATGAAGCACCACGCGGGTGACCTGCGGGTCCAGAAGTAAGAAAATCACGCGTAAAGGGGAAAAGCCGCGACTGCAACTAAGTACAACTCACGGGTAGCTTCGATAAAAATAAAAAAATGAAAGAAAACTCAAGCAAGACCAGGTCTGAGTCACTAAAAGGGGTACATACACCCTACAATATCTCCCAGATACCTATAGGAATAATGAAACTGAAGAAAACTACCCTAGGATTCCGAGAGCAACAACAATAATTCCCCAGCGGAGTCACCAGTTCTATTGTGTAATAAATCTACCTATGATAGTGAATTCAATAGATCATAAACATACATGTAATTGAGTTACAGAGATAGAATAGTAAACAGGTGTAGTATGCAATGCTTCTTTCAATCGAAAAGAACTAAGATCTAAAGTCAAAATGAATACCTGAATAACTGGCGTCTGATCCAAGCTTCAAACTTTGATCTCCTGCTCCACTGCTCCAAATGGATTACCTACAATAAAAATATAGCCTTCTCGAAGCTTTTTGACCAAATAGAAATGAATACTTAACATCAAACTCATATATTAAGAGATATGAAAGATTCAATGACATAAATTCATACAATGGACAAATCTTTACGGGAAGGAAAGTCTATGTATTATTTGCATTAAAGGAAATAAACTAAACTTGTTCTACAACTAGAATTGTTGAAACCTGACCCTGGACTCCTACTCCTCTTCCTTCAGTGGAATTTTCTCCAGCATTTCCTTATCAAAATTGGTTCTCCCTTTCTTAACGCCCTCTCCTTGTATTTATAGCAAGATTGAGAGGATAGACTCGAAAGATAATTGGTTAGCGAGGTTATGGTAGTTAGAATAAATTCCATAACTAATCTTGAATAATATTTTAATATATTTTTCTTGTGATTTAGAGATATCCACGAGTGTGTATCTTGACAAATAGCAAGTGATTCATGAGTATAGTGTCCAACAACATGCAGGTGCAACTTTGTAGGCCTTACCCGCAGGTTGTCAATATAGACTTTCACGGTTAACCTGCCATTTTATTGATAGGAGAGCCGCAGTTATATCTCAAAACATGTCACATAAATAGTTATTTTAAGGATAATATTGCAAAGTCTAGGCCAAATCATCTATGATCAAATAGGCTCTTCCATCCATAAGGTCCTTTGTGTGACCGACAAGGCAATGTAGTCACAAACATAGAAGTGCCTGTTAGGTGAGTTATATGTCGTAATAATTACTTTGCAGTAAATTGCCCAACTATTTACTTGTCAATCCGGGGTACGTAAACTAACGAAGCACGTGCACTGTTTGTGCATGACTGAAGTAGATCTAATCTAACGTAATCTAATTTGCTGAAATCAAATTAATCTAGGGAAGCATGGAAACACTAACTAAGAAAGCATTGAAATTGCGTAAGATAAATACAACATGTGAAGAGTTAACAACAATGACATAAGTGAGCTCACATCTATAAATCCATAATCAAATGGAAAACATGAAAGCATAACAATGGAAGCTTAAATCACATTAAGAATCTCAAATCAAAGACTAATCTAACAAGTACAAAATCCAATCCAATCCAACTTCATTACAACCCTCTTACAAGCTTAATCTAACCTAATTCCAACTTAATGGAATGGAGAGAGAGCACTCTCCTTTATACATGAGAGTCCTTAAGGAAAAGATAAGAATGCATTAATTACAGATCCATTATTCTCTCAACTACTCTCAACCACTTTCCTATTATTACAAGATATGGTGCCTTCAAATCCTCCACATATCTCTCATGAATCCTAGATAAGATATGCCAACCAAATCTTCCATGATTTTCTCCTTAAGAATAGGCTTGAAGGACTATCTCCTTTGGAATGGTGTAAGAGATATTTGAGAAGTCTCTTTGATTTAATCATTCACATATTCCTACACATTACAAAGCTCACACATAATTGAGATATATATGAAAACATGTATATTTTCTAATATTTAATCATAAATTCACTCTTAATACTAAAATGAATAAAGTGGAAAATAATAATGTGAAACCCAAATGTATTTATGCAAATGATATGATGAAGGTTTAATAGGGCGATGAAATGTAAGGAATAGTGAAGGGAAAGGTGGATGAAAATATGACATTTCTGAGTCCTAACATCGTCCCCAACTGAAGGTGTTGCATGTCCTCATGCAACCATGCATGGATCTTTTGAAGAACCTTTGGCATCTAAACTTTGGCTTTGATTGATGATGTCTTTTTAATGATGAATGTTTCCAAGATATGTGGGAGACATGAGTAACAGCTGGCATTTTCCTATGGTTGGTTCTTGTGTAACAACCATGAATATAAGAACATTGGTTCTTGTGTTAACAACATTCATTTTTTTATTTATTTATTTTTATTTATTTTATTTTATTTTATTTTTTTCGCTTGCTGTTATGATAATAATTGTAACCACACACTTCACTGGAAATCATAAGCTATCAATGTGCATAAGAGAGCATCACTGAGTATAAGAAAGCCATTTTTTCAATTTGGTATGAATCATGCCAATGTATATTAATGCATGAAGTAAAGTGCATCAGGGGATTGTTGGAAAAGAAATTTTTGGGAATGGTAAATGGGATGAAAATGGAATGATGATAAAGGAAAAAAATGTGGTGATTATGACAATAGTTCCCCCTCCCCAACTGAATCGGTTGCATGCCCTCATGCAACATAGTGTAGGTCATGGAAGGGAAAACGAAATGAAGTGTGGTGAGGGAATTTTCCAAAATATTCAAATCAGCATAGAAGGAATTTCATGATCAAAACTTAGAAAACAACATACCTCCACTCACCCAAAATGTAGATGAACTATGCAATAGAAATGTAGTTGTTGCGGCCGCTGGAACAGAAAATCGTGACTAGTACTGTAGCTGCAACTACTGTAACGACTGGTAGAAAGAATATGGGACTGCGACGGCTGGAAGATGGAAGGTGTCACTGCTGTAGGATAATGTGAAAGGAGACTGCTACTGTAGCAGTACTACTGTAACAACAAGTGTTGGAACGGCTAAAACAACAGCTGCCGGAACTGATGTAACTACTGGAACAACAATTGCTATAACGATGACTGCTGTAACAGCAACGGCTGGAACTGCAACGATGGTCACTACTGAATCAGAGCATGTGAAGTGGAGAGATCTGAACTGGTGCTGATGAATCATGAAAATGTGGAACTGTCAAACTCTCATAGATGGATTCAAGCTGCTGGAATTGCTGAGGGAATCAGGAAAGAGTGTATAGTCTTCACCCGCTACAAACCCGATGGTACAATTCTAAGCATGCGAATGGATGTGTCGATGTCGAGCATGAAGAGAAATCACTGGATTACCGACCATTAATGAATGCTGTTAACCAGTGCGAGGCAACTCACCATTGATGTCAATGAGTGCCAAGGTACCCGAGTACATCTTGCGAAGTGCGAATGGATGTGCTGAGGTCGAGCCACTTGCAAGATCTGATGATCAAGGGACATTGATGTATTCCCATGATCGTCAGCGAGGGAACTTGCCATTAAGGAATGCAAGCCTCTAGGTACTCAAAATGGACTCTAGTCTATATCCCAGATAAGGTGCTGAAGTCGATGGGGCAAGACTGTTGAAAGGTGGGCCTTAAGGAATCCCACATCAGTCAATGCGAGTTTTTACAAAAAGATTGGTAGGACTATAGAAAAGATTTCAGTAGCAACAATGCTTATGGCAAGGGAATGTAATTATGGAGAGGGAGCGGAATGGTTTTATTGGCGAGGAAAAAGATAAACTGAAAAATGGGGTAAACTGTATGCAATTCAGAAAAATAGGCATGTGTGAAGTCATGACAAATAAGGTAATGGAATATTGGACTCCAACAGGGATGACTAATGTGCTTTGAAGGAGAAATGTGGGTAAACAAATCATGACGCAATTGGTTTCTCTGTGACTGCAAATGTCATGAGATGTGCGATGAGAAGCAGCTCCTTCAGGCTATCAACAAATCATGTTTTCTCTGATTTTTTTTATTTTTTATTTTAATCACTGCAGCATTAAAATTGATCATCTGTGAATCTGAAAAGAAACTTAGTACCAATCTTGCATGAAAACTGTCAGAGTTTTGAAAATATAACATGCAGAAATAAGTATTAATGCGGCAAATTAAAAATAAAAGACATTGTTACCTGTTGCCGTTGCGCTTGCACAACTGTTCAATACACAGCTGTTCAATCCGTAGCTATACAATGCGCAGCTGTTCAATGCGCAGCTGTTCAATGCATAGCTATACTCAAATGGTTGTTCAATGTGCAGCTGTTCAAAGGGCTGTTCAATGTGCAGCTGTTCAACGTGCAGCTGTTCAATACGCAGCTGTTCAACGCGCAGCTGTTCAATACGCAGCTGTTCAATACGCAGCTGTTCAACGCGCAGCTGTTCAATACGCAGCTGTTCAATACGCAGCTGTTCAACGCGCAGCTGCTCAACACGTAGCTGTTCAATGCGCAACTGTTCAATACGCTGCTGTTAAATGCGCAGCTATTCAATACACAGCTGTTCAATACGCAGCTGTTCAATACACAGCTGTTCAACGTGCAGCTGTTCAACGCCCAGCTATTCAACACGCAGTTGTTCAATCAAAGCATGTGTCTTTGAAAATTTCTCGAAAATAATTTTTGCGTGAAATGTGATTGTCTCCTAAACCTGAAAAATGTGAGTACTACTCCTCCTGCAAATTTTGTGTGAGAGCATCGAAAAATATAGAATGCAGGAAAAATATGTGTTTAGAAAATCAAATTCAAATAAAATGAAATGCATTTTTACCTGGCGGTCGTGGCGAATCTAGTTTCTTCATTGATTCCTGTTTGAAGTGACTTGAGAAAAACAAATTAGCGTGAAGCATAAATAACCATGCATTTGTATTGTTTTCAGGAATGATAGAATGTCCATTTGCAATTTCTAATTTTTACAATGTTTTTTAATTATTTTCTTATTTTTGTATTTCTGATCATGGTTTTTATAATTTTTATTGTTTTTATTTTTCTCACATCAAAGGAAAACGCATAAAGAAATTTAAAAACAAGCAAAAAGGTGTGTGTTTATCGATAGACTTCTTTCCTTGGAATTTTTGACAGAAAAAGATAGGTCGTTATTGTCAAATTGCACCATGCAAAGTGAAGCAGTAAAAATAACTATTGAAATCATGAAAATCATAGCAAACCGTGCATTTCTTCTTCTTTTCCTCTTTGATAGTTTTATGATTTTTATTGTTTTTGTTCTTCACACAAAAAGAAATTTAAAAATGATGCAAGATATAAAAAAAAATACTCAAAATCAAAGAACTGATAGATCTGCAAATCTTCATGCATCACATCCTCAAAGCTTCTAACAGCACTACTTGTCTTAGCTTCATCAAATCTTCTTATGTGCAACAGTTTGTTGGGACTTATCACTAAAATTCTGGAATTTTAAATGTGTTACGTATGCAAGAAGGATAGGAGTTCAATCATTACCTGGTTCTATGAAATCCAGTCAAGACATACAGCTCCAATGAGGTACCTGGGCTCTTCAAGAATGAATCGATGGCAGCTCTGGGAGAACCATAAGGAATGCGCCACCCCTCCGATTGGTTCTTCAACTGGATAAAGGAAGCTTGTCAAAATGTTTCTATGTCGGTTTCTTTATACGTGATCCACGAAGAACATCGATTGTAACATTAAGGCCCCAACGACCTCTACAAGAATGTATATAAGTCAGAAACAAGTAAGCCTCCTTCGTTGATCAACATATACTTGAAGTTGTACAGTTGTGGCAATTCCCACAATTGTCAAAAGCAACATTCTCCCCAAAGTACTCCAAAAGATATTTTTCTGTGAATACCATTAGAACATCCGTCGTTCTCATCACTGTTGGCTCCATCATCACCACATTGCAGCCATTTGGAAGACATCGTGTACTACCCATATCATTGCCAGAGTTTAGATTAGAGAAAAAAAAATTCATGTATTTGACAATAGTGATCATTCAACCTCTCTGTCAAGTTGTAATCGACAGGATTTTCTCCTGCATGGTAACGTTAGATTATGTATCACAGTGATAAACATATTGCCACCACTTGCTCCCTCTAAGTTATTGCAGAATCAGTGCCATGTCCAACTAATGGAGCTTGAGGAATGTAATCAGCATGTAAATATATCACCTCTCCTAATTTCCTCTCAGTGGAACTCCTCTCGGTGCAGCTCCTCCCGACTCAATTCCTCTCGTCGCAGCTCTTTCCTCATGATCCTTAGTTCATAGCTCGGTGCAATAGTCCATGTGGCTCTCTTGTCCAGTGACCAACGGTCCACATAAAAACATGAGCGGGCTCTGCTTGACTGTCAAATGTTTGATTTCCACAGAGCCATGCTTGAGAGCACGCTGAACAAGTCGAATACATGAAGGAGCATATTCAGAGAATACATATGCAATATCGTTGGGATTTGCATTATCAACATCATTGATAGGTTCCAAAACATTGGGTAGGTGCGCGATGGAGAACAGAACCTCAACTTTTCCTTATTTTCAAGGTTCCATCGTGATTTTTAGGTAAAGCCAGGAGATTTTGTGCTGTCCTCGCGATCTTCCCTGCTACCAACGCACATACTTAAGCTTGGATTCCTTCATTATTACCCGAAAATGTATTAAAAGAATGCTAATGACGGTGATGTGTTGCAGCTGCAGGAACTCAAGCGTAAACTCCTCCTCATCTTCTTTATTCAATGTTTTCCATTAATTCAAAGACACTTTAAAGAGGACAGATAAGCAAAATCAAACCTGTGCTTGAAAGTTCTCAATGGAAAGCTTTTACCTGTAAGAATAATTGTATCCTGAGGGCAAGACATACCTGTGCGTGATCTCATTGCTATAGCATCCACCAGCAAATACACGTTGGGGAACAATTTCTTGTTCCATTCCAAAGATCTTTGGTTAATTTTCCCTTTTGTAAAATTTAGATATCCTTGCTTTGTCTCCGTTGGGTGCTCTTTGCAAACAGCGAGCAGTAAAACTTTGCCAGAATTTGTTTGCTGGCCGCTAATATCAACCATAAAATATTTGGCACAGGTGGAAGCCATTGAAATCTCATCAAGCGAGTGGACAAGATTATCGATCAGGCGTGCTATTAACCTTTGAAATATTTCTGTGCCTACCACCAGAACATTCGTGGTTCTCATCACACTAGCTCTATCACCACCATATCTCCACCACCTTTCTGTCAAGTTGTTAGATTATGTAGGGATATGAATTAATAATAAAGAGTATCCCGCTAGGATTCTCCCAACACAGAAATCGAAATAGCAGTCCCCACTAAGTAGCAATCATAAAGCAAGTTGGTTTCAAATCCCTGTCCTTAAAATGTTCTAAGTAAGTGAGCCAGATATGGAAGGTCGGGTCATACAATAAGAAATAAAATTATGTAGGCTTCTTTGTAAATACAAATATTTCCAACTCCCACGCATTCATTTCAACTGGCATAGCGATTGTGTTGCTGTAGGTTAAGTTGCATGAGGACCGTTCGTTTCATTGATTTGGGCTGATTATACCGAATCACCACCACTTGCTTCCTTCAAAATGAATTGAAACCAGAGTGAAGCCCGAAATACACAGGATCGACTGCTTAAACAAGTCTTCCTACTGATGTAAACCAACTAGATCATAGATCAATTCTTATTGTGACTAGTCGCGGCCTGCTATGTTTTGTTTCGGGACCTGACATACCATTATTGATGGAAATGGAGGATCTGTACATCGCAGATATGGAGGATTGCATTTCGTAACCATCTTGTTCTGAGGGATAAGCATAGCCAATGAATCTTTTCTCAGGAAATCAAATTTGGGCAAGCCGAAATATCGTGACAGTTAGAAAAAGTACCATAGATTAAGATCATTGTTTAAGTCTGGAAGAGATGAATTGGCAAGAAGATTGCAGCAAATTAAATTGATACCCAATCAAAGGATAAATTGGATTTAGTTTTGCAACCATCGGAGGAAAAATCTCTTTGTTCAATTGGACGTACAAGTGGATCCTATGTGGAAGATACGAGATGAATATAGTCAGAATTTTCCTTTCGGGATATGAATCTAGAAATGGATCGGCTTACCTCTGCATTTCTTATGAGTTGGATGATTCACAACCCAAGTTTAGCAGATGCGTGAGGAATTAGGTAGTTGAAACCACCACAAAGGGATTCGCAACAACCAGATTTGTAATTATTTGCATTGTTTTTTTCGTTTTAGACTGAGGAAAGAGCTTCAAATCTGAATGATTTTATTGTTTTGTAGATTTTCGATTTGGAAACGTCCACCATTCAATGCTCTGATATTATGACGAATTGTCTGAAATTTTCTAAGGAAAGATCCCAGGAGCAGATTACCATGAAAAGATAAGGATAGACAAATTAAATCGACTGCAAAGACGCGTTGGATGATAGTGCATGGCATTTGAAGTCGTAGAAATTTATGCTAGATTAGATTTGCCCATAATTTCCAGTTGGCTATCCCTGCTGGACTAAGAGTTTTGACGATCAGAAAATAGTAGCTTCAGGATTCAAAATTCAATTGAAGACAAATAATCGAAGATCTAGTTCCAAACAAATCCATAACGATTTCGAGATTTATTTTGGACAACCTAATGATTAGAGAAATTTTGATCCCTTATCCCTTTATGCTCTCATTCATAGTTTCCTGTCATATTCTTTTCTCTCACATGTTTTAATTGTTGTTTTATTCCGCTCATAGTTTTATTCAATTGTTTGCTGCAGAATTAATGTTTCATGTTTTGTTGCAGGCTTAGTTCCAGGCATCGACAGAACAAAAGCAAAAATATGGCATTGCTGTGACTCCAACCGACGAGAAGTTTATAGACGTGACACTATTGCAGCTGTTGTTTTAGCTCGGAGTTGCAGCCGTTGTTTTATTGATTTTATTTGCAGATCCAAGGATGGAGGCGCAAAATTTTTATTTTTTTATTTTTATGTTTTCAGAAAATAAAAAAAAATAGAAGAACTTAAAAATTTATTTCGCAAACGTATTGAAAATTTATGAGTAAATGGAAACAAATTGTAGATGAAAAATAGATTAGGCAGTTTTTGTGTCATCGTCGATAATTAAAATTCTTCCTGAAATCAATTTTAGTCATCCTACTTTCTGATCCTCATGATTGCACGAAGCGCGGAGGAGAGCATACTTATTCTAAAAAAAACTTGAAAACAATTCCCTACCTACACTATGCTAATTGGAATTTAAAAATTAATTACGTGTAAGCAAATTTCCAATGGAACCATGCACGTAAAAGTAACAGCAACATGTTCTCTTTCAAGTTCGTAAATAATAATAATCGGAAATATGTATAAACATGCGAAATTTGCTGAAACACTAAATTAACAAAATAAAAACTAAATGCGTCTAACCTGATGCGTGCTTGAAACCATTGTTCGATAAGACTTTCATAAGCGCAATTCGCCTCACTCAGATCATGTTGCAGCTCCTCACTATCTTCCTCGATTTCCTGTTCTGATGCATAAGAATTCTCATTTGTTGGTGGAGGAGTAATTAAACTCTCGGCCGCTGTCAAGATCTCTTCCTCGTGAGAGGAGGAGATCCCGACTTTTGCAAGGATCTGAGTGAGTTGTTCCAAGCTGATACTCATGGTTAAACCATATTGTAAAAGGGATTCTTACAGCACCCAAATCAAAATCTGAAAATCACTCTTGCTGAAAACAAAACACTCTTGCTGAAACACATGAAAACCTCTTCACAGTTGCAAAGATTGAAATTGCAAAAACATGCTTGCAGAAATTGAAATTTATACTAAATTGCAGAAATTGAAACACACGTGCAGAAATTGAAATTTAGTCTAATTTGCAGAAATTGAAACACACCCTTCATGCCCTTACCCATATGTCACCTCAGAGTTAGGAGCATGAATAATCACACTTGCATGAAAAAAATAAAAATAAAAATAAAAAATTAATACCTCAATCCCTTGTGCTTCCCCGGCAACGGCGCCAAAATGTTAGGTGAGTTATATGTCGTAATAATTACTTTGCAGTAAATTGCCCAACTATTTACTTGTCAATTCGGGGTACGTAAACTGACGAAGCACGTGCACTGTTTGTGCAGGACTGAAGTAGATCTAATCTAACTTAATCTAATTTTCTGAAATCAAATTAATCTAGGGAAGCATGGAAACACTAACTAAGAAAGCATTGAAATTGTGTAAGATAAATACAACATGTGAAGAGTTAACAACAATGACATAAGTGAGCTCACATCTATAAATCCATAATCAAATGGCAAACATGAAAGCATAACAATGGAAGCTTAAATCACATTAAGAATCTCAAATCAAAGACTAATCTAACAAGTACAAAATCCAATCCAATCCAACTTCATTACAACCCTCTTACAAGCTTAATCTAACCTAATTCCAACTTAATGGAATGGAGAGAGAGCACTCTCCTTTATACATGAGAGTCCTTAAGAAAAAGATAAGAATGCATTAATTACAGATCCATTATTCTCTCAACTACTCTCAACCACTTTCCTATTATTACAAGATATGGTGCCTTCAAATCCTCCACATATCTCTCATGAATCCTAGATAAGATATGCCAACCAAATCTTCCATGATTTTCTCCTTAAGAATAGGCTTGAATGACTATCTCCTTTGGAATGGTGTAAGAGATATTTGAGAAGTCTCTTTGATTTAATCATTCACATATTCCTACACATTACAAAGATCACACATAATTGAGATATATATGAAAACATGTATATTTTCTAATATTTAATCATAAATTCACTCTTAATACTAAAATGAATAAAGTGGAAAATAATAATGTGAAACCCAAATGTATTTATGCAAATGATATGATGAAGGTTTAATAGGGCGATGAAATGTAAGGAATAGTGAAGGGAAAGGTGGATGAAAATACAACATTTCTGAGTCCTAACAGTGCCATTTTGTCTGATAACAAAGAGTAACATTCAATTGAAGGTAGGTCTCTCTTCAACTTCTTTCTCTTTTGAGTTCTTTGGGATATTCCTGGAGATTCCTCACGAGAACATACATCGTTCTTCCTTTTCCTTCCACCTTTGGCATGAGTTTCCAAAGCTTGATCTTCATTGTCATTTAGTTTCTCCTCTCTTACCACTATTCTTTCTTCTTCTTGTACACATTCTTCCCATATTTGTTTGAACTAGATCAGTTTCTTTCTAGAACATATGCCACAAAAAAATGGTTCCCAATATCTGGGGAGACCATTCAGTATGGTCATCACAACTTCAACATCTTCTACAGTGTCTCCAATAGCTTCTAATTATTCTTTGATCCGGGACACTCTGGAGAAGTATGAGTGCATGGACTCAAAATTCAAGATCTTCACTCCCTTGAGTTGATTTTTCATGGTCATCTTCCTATTAATGTTCTTTCCTTCAAACAAGTTGGTTAGGGCATCGAACATTTATTTTGGAGTCTTCTTTGAAGACACTTGAGGGATTAAGTGATCTTTGATAGAATCAACTATGATCCTATTTTCCTTGACCATATTCTTCATATGCCTTACTTTGGATTCATCTCCCTCTGGTTCTATAAGTCCTTCCTTTATAAATTCTTCTAGGTCATGTTCTTCAAGAATGAGCATGACTCTATATTTACATGCCCTGAAGTTCTCATCTCCCTCAAGCTTCTCATCAAGATTTGTATTGTTTGTCATCTTAATAATATGAGAACCTCAAATGGAAACATAATAGATATGAGACTTACCAGAAACGTTGTCCTTTTGAAAACTGCTTCTACCTTGACCTAGGGTTTGTCAGAGAAACCCTAATTCTCCAACTTTGATATTATGGAAGATTGGATGAGAAAATTTGCCTCCTCAAGGAGAGTTAAGCAAAGTACTCCTTCTCCCAATTCCATGAGCAGGCCTGATCCAAAAACTTTATGCCCTAGTTCTCTCGAGTTGTACTGGGGGATACAAAATTGAAAATTCTCAGAATTGAAATTTGCTTCGACAGAAAGATGCATCCTAGTGAGTCGAGTTATATGCATCCTCTTTTTCAGTTTTTATGTGGATGGAGTTCCCAGAACAATAAGCCCTAGGTTCTGCAGTTGTGGAGGATGCACAATGTTTTCTTTCGGGCCTGCTCTGAAACCATGTTCAGGAAAACTGTCGCCAAATCATAAAAGTTGTTATAACCTGCGATCGATAATTAGATATACCATTTGGATGCAACACTAATCAAGGTCCTTTGAAAGAGTCTCCATCGAATCAAGTAATCATTTAGCGATTTCGAGGAACACCACAGATGAAACGTCGTGACATGGTCCCCTGGGTCTTCACCAATTTTTCCTTCAAAATTTTGAATGGATAAAGGGATTTTGGTTGGGACCGGAGGCCAAGCAGGATTATGTCACACTGGGTCATTCATTAACTTTGAAATATCTCACATATTCAAATTTTATAGAAAAGGTAAGCGAGGCCTTGCCGATGGCATTTGATTTTGAGGAATCTGGTAAGGAGAACCACCAAAACCATGACTCCCATAAGGTTGGTTGTGGTTACTCCCAGCCATCAGTTGCAGTGAAAAAGTGTTTTGAGAATTTCTCCAGCCATAAGATAGAGGATTTCTTCCTTGTGTCCCATTCCATTGCGGCTTAGTGTAGGTACCTATGAATGAAGTATAAGTGTTACTACCTCCTCCACCAAAAAGTAAAAAAGGAATACTTCCTACATGCACAATTGAAGTTTGAACATTTGAAAAATGTACATTAAATCCTGTAAAGGGATTGAAACTCGGTATTTGTGCAATAGAAGGGGTAGGCATTGAGCCCACAAAAGGTGCAGAAGGAGTAATATGCCCTCCATGCCAAGGAAAAACTTGATTGAAAGGATTTGAGTTAGGATTAACCTGGAACTGTTGGATGAAAGGGGAAGATATATATGGTACTGTAGGTATCCCTGGAAAATGAATATTGGATGAACCAATAGTGGATACAAAAGGAGAAGATGTCAGTGTAAACTGAGTGCTAGATGTTCCTAAAGGTCCAACATTAAAACTAAAAGAAGTGCTCGGAGCAGAAGACATTTGCAATGAGCTTGGTACCGGGGTATTAATGTGCAAAGGAGACAAACATCCAGGTTTGATAGCCGATGTGGGAGTATGTGGAACTCCTGATCCATCTCCTATATTATCCATATTAAGTCCAGATGTAAATGTATATACACTTAACTCAGGTAATCCTAAAGAAACAACGCTTTCTCAGCAATGGATCGTCTGGTCCAGTTAAGGGAGGGTTGAAGTGTCTTGCAAAGTCTTATGTTGGAAAATATTCAACCTCGATGATATTTAGGACCGATGAAGTTTGGGAAATGAGTTGAGGTTCTCTAGGGGGTTCAGTTTGCTAGTTAGTTCAAAAGAACCACTTGAATTTGCTCTAGGCCACTGAGGTGGCGATGGAGGCTCCAATGTGAATGGAGGAATGTTTCTTAACCTTCTTAACCTACGAGGAGGTTGGTCCTCCACAATTACAATAAAAATGTTCTATTTAATAAACCTAGGGGCCACTAGAACAACAATAAACACACATCAAATCCCTACAAAATTTCCTATAGTGATCTAGACCAAGCAAATAGATAATATCCCAAAGGGAATCCTGGGATGATTAGAGCCCAGAACAAGCTAGTGTAGTAATGAAGAATAGTTGTATGGGTTCCATGGTATAGTCACGATGGGGCCAAGTGTTGGAATCACCCAACCACCTTCCTAAAGAGCTATAGAGGATTTCCCCACAGATCTATCCTAGGTGAAGTGAAAATATCCTCTCACTCTCACCTATGTAGAGTCCTATTGGTCAAGAGACTAAGGATACCATAAATGCAAAAAGATTCTTGGGGGACATTTGCAGGTCGAGCTAATACGCATGAGTAGGGTAACTAAGCCTGAAATCCAAGAGCACATAAGGTACTAGTGGATCCCTGTAAATGTATCAGTCCTGGTAGATGATCGATTGAGAAGCGGGGGGGTATCCCCAACTAATCAACTTCGCACGACCTCATCCTTAACTCCGGTTTGAGTGGAGCTCCCGGCACACATACCAAAAAGGTGGATTTACCTAAAGATAGTTCACTACAATTTTGAGTTAAAACTTGTTTTGGATAGTTTAAGATGATGTAGTCCAAAACCCTATCCTAATCTAGTTGGTGTGTGTTCCCTACAAAGAAAAGTTACTAATAAATTTTAACTTAAAATTTTCCTTATAGGGATTTTACTTACTTAGAAAGGAGTGATTGTGCATGCAAGATGGTTACAATTGGAAGGATAAAAAAAAAAAAAAAAAAAGGTGTATAAAATGCAGTTTCTTTTCACAAATTTCTTTTCGCTTATCTTTTAAAATTAAAATCTTGGAAAGTAAACCTAAAATATTTTAAAAAAAATTTACTTTTTCAAAGAGATAGCATATACAACTAAAATCTAGAAAAATAAATTCTCTTGCTTAAAGAAAGTAGTTGCTCTTTTGGTTTTCTCTTTAACGAAAGAAATGACAAATAAATATAAACAAAGAAAGAACACTATACAATGAAAGTATAAATGACTGTACTTAGACCTATAAAACTCATAAATCTACCCTCAAAATAATCTGAAGATAGCAAAACCAAAAAATTTCTTCCACGAAGCAAGAAGTAACTATGTTCGGTAAAAAGACACTATGTAATCAACTGATATAAAGAAGAAAGCATAGAATCAAACAAGATATCATACTGCCCTTCCACAAACTAGTGACCATAAAGGGAAATATCCAAGCATCCGCCAAACACAAAAATGGATTTGAAATACCTAGGTACACTCTACGAACAAACAAAAACCAAATAAATCTCAAAAAGAGGCAAGAAAACTTAGTGTAAACCTAGAGATAGGTATAAATGGTCCATAACTTAACAGAGAAATATTTCAACAACAAAAAAGACAGACCTAAAGCTCAAACCCTAGTATAAAAACCTAAAAAATCAGGAAAAACTATGACTGTTAGTGCAACACCATGCAGGTGACCCGCGGGTCCAGAAGTAAGCAACTCACAAGTAAAGGGGAAAATCCGCGACTGTAACTAAATACAACTCGTGGGTCAGCTCTGATAAAAATTAAAAAATGAAAGAAAACGCAAGCAAGACTAGGCCCGATTCAATAATAGGGGTACAAACAACCTAAAAAATATCCTAGAGACCTACAGGAATAATGAAACTTAAGAAAACTACCCTAGTATTCCCAGAGCAACAACAAGAATTCCCCAGCAGAGTCGCCTATTCTATTGTGTGATAAATCTACCTATCTTAAGGAATTCAATGCATCATCAACATACATGTAATTGAGTTACAGGGATAGAATAGTAAACAGGTGCAGCATGCAATACTTCTTTCAATGGAAAAGAACTAAGATCTAAAGTCAAAATGAATACCAGAATAACTGACGTCTGATCCAAGCTTCAAACTTTAATCTCCTACTCCACTGCTCCAAATGGATTACCTACAATAAAAAATATACCCTACGCAAAGCTTTTTGACCAAAAAGAAATGAATGCTTAACATGAAACTCATATATTAAGAGATATGAAAGATTCAATGACATAAATTCATACAATGGACAAATATTTACGGGAAGGAAAGTCTATTTATTATATGCATTCAAGGAAATCAACTAAACCTGTTATGCAACTGGCATCGTTGAAACCTAACCCTAGACTCCTGCTCCTCTTCCTTCAAGGGAATTTTTTCCAGCATTTCCTTATCAAAATTGGTTCTCCCTTTCTCAATCCCCTCTCCTTGTATTTATAGAAAGGCTAAGAGGATAGACTTGAAAGGTAATTGGTTAGGGAGGTTATGGTAGTTATAATAACTTCCATAACTAATCTCTTATAATCTTTTCATATATTTTTCTCGTGATTTAGAGATACTCGCAAGTGTGTCTCTTGACAACTAGAGATTGATTCATGACTATAGTGTCCAACAACATGCAAGTACATCTTTTTATGTCTTACCCGTGGGTTGTCAATATAGACTGTCGCGGTTAACCCACGATTTTACTGGTAGGAGAGGCATGTATATATCTCAAAATATGCCACATAAATAGTTATTTTAAGGAGAATATTTCAAATTCTGGTCCAAAGCATCTATGATCAAATAGTCTCTTCCATCCATAAGGTCCTTTGTGTGACCAACAAGGCAATTTAGTCACGGACGGAGAAGTTCCATTTTGACTGATAACAAAGAGTAACATTCAATTAAAGATAGGTCTCTCTTGAACTTCTTTATCTTTTGAGGTATTTGGGATCTTCTTGGAGATTCCTCACGGGAACGTACATCGTTCATCCTTTTCCTTCCACCTTTGGCATGAGTTTCCAAAGCTTGATCTTCATTGTCATTTAGTTTCTCCTCTCTTACCGCTATTCTTTCTTCTTCTTGTACACATTCTTCCCATATATGTTTGAACTGGATCAGTTTCTTTCTATCACATAAGCCACGAACAAATGTTTCCCAATCTCTAGGGAGACCATTCATAGTGGTCATCACAACTTCAACATCTTCTACAATGTATCCAATAGCTTCTAATTGTTCTTTGATCTGGGACACTCTAGAGAAGTATGAGTGCATCGACTTAGACTTCAATATATTCACTCCCTTGAGTTGATTTCTCAAGGTCATCTTCCTATTAATGTTCTTTCCTTCAAACAGGTTGGTTAGGGCATCAAACATTTCTTTTGGAGTCTTCTTTGAAGACACTTGAGGGATCAAGTGATATTTGATAGTATTAGCTTCCTTAACCATATTCTTCTTATGCCTTGCTTTGGCTTCATCTCCCTCTGGTTTTGTAAGTCCTTCCTTTATAAAGTCTTCTAGGTCATGTTCTTCAAGAATGAGAATGACTCTATATTTCCATGCCTTGAAGTTCTCAGCTCCCTCAAACTTCTCATCAAGCTTGGTATTGTTTGTCATCTTGATAATATGGAAATAGAATAGATATGAGACTTACCAGAAAAGTTGTCCTTCTGAAAAATGCTTCTACCTTGACCTAGGGTTTGTCAGAGAAACCCTAATTTTCTAACTTCTAGATTTTGGAAAATTGATTGGATGAGAAAAATTTTCTCCTCAAGGCGAGTTAAGCAAAGTACTCCTTCTACCAATTCTGTGAGTAGATGATCCAAAAACTTGATGCCCTAGTTCTCTCAGGCTATAGTGGGGGACCCAAAAATGAAAATTCTCAGAATTGAAATCTACTTCAACAAAAAGATGCATCCTAGTGAGGCGATTTAGATGTACCCTATTTTTTAGCTGATCTGTGGAGGGATTTCCAGGAACAAGAAGCCCTAGTTTCTACAATTGCGGAGGCTGTGCAATGTTTTCTTTCGGGCCTGCTCTGAAAAATCATGTTCAGGAAAACTATCGACAAATCACAAAAGTTGTTATAAGCTGCAGCCGATAATTCGATATACCATTTGGCTGCAACACTAGTCAAGGTTCTTTGAAAGAGTATCAATCGAATTGAGTAATAATTTATCGATTTCGAGGAACACCATGGAAAGGGATTGAAACTCGGTATTTGTGCAATAGAAGGGGTAGGCATTGAGCCCACAAAAGGTGAAGAAGGAGCAATATTCCCCCCATGCCAAGGAAAACCTTGATTGAAAGGAGTTGAGTTGGGATTAACTTGGAAATGTTGGATGAAAGGGGAATATGTATATGGTACCGTAGGTATCCCTGGAAAAGGAATATTGGATGAACCAATAGTGGATCCAAAAGGAGCAGATCAGTGCAAACTGAGTGTTAGATGTTCCTGAAGGTCCAACATTAAAACTAAAAGAAGTGCTCAGAGAAGAAGACATCTACAACGAGCTCGGTACCGGGGTATTAATGTGTAGAGGAGAAAAACCTCTAAGGTTGATAGCCGATGTGGGAGTATGTGGAACTCCCAATCCATCTCCTATATTATCCATATTAAGTCCAGATGTAAATGTATATACACTTAAATTAGGTAATCCTAAAGAAACAACTCTTTCTAGCAATGGAACTTCTGGTCCAATTAAGGGAGGGTTGAAGTGTCTTGCTGTTATGGAGAAAAAATTCCTATGGATTGGGGTAGACCACAATAGACAGATGAACTCAAGAAAATGAAATCATTTCCCAATGTATGCTATATAAATGTAAATGCAGATAAACAACATAAAGGACCTACCTCAATTCGGACGTCCGATGAAGAATTCCATTGAGCTTCCGAATCACAACAGTTGAACCTGTAGCTTAGTCTCAACAATAAACGCAAACAAGTTCATATTATATGTAAAAGATGTTAGCATATACAATAGCATCATCCATGATATATATAAGCAAATGTACCCAATGATAATAAACGATCATTCACAATATAAATGGATGAGAAAATGAGTATTGCTATTAATATGAACAAGAAGTACAAGATACAACCTCTTGTCGGCAACTCATCTAAACCAAGAACTAGGTCCCTCCACTTGTGCCTCCACCACTTCAATCCCCCATACAATGGAAAAATCACGAGCAAAAGAATGAATCCTTCACCAGATATGAAAGAGTTTGGGAGGTGAACATAAATGGTTCACAACAACTAGGATCAATGGATGTAGACTCAAGCAAGGAAAAAATTCGATAGAGTTTCAATGCTCTTCTCTTTCTCTTCCTTCCATGCACCATAATAGCTCAATATATAACCCTCCAAAAGGAAAGTAAAAGGTCAAATCGATTCATTTCAAGATACATGGAGGGCCAAAGGTCACAATGGTCGCTTTTTGGAGTGAAAAATAGAGTTTTTACTTCCATTTACCAAAACGTCGATGTACGTTGGTTGTAGTGATGCACCCAGCATGTACGCGAGTTGTATTGAAGTAGCTCGCCTACAGGAGGAAAAATAAGGGAACAGGGGTTCAAGGAGAACCACAAATATGGTTTTGAGTCTATAGATAGGTAAGGGAAGCCAAGGAGTATAAATGTTCACAAGGTGGAAAAATACGGTATAACAGATGCCCCCTAATTTGTAAAATTAGTCACAGTAGATCTAATGAACAAGTAAATCAATCACAACAGATGAACATAGAAAATATGGTGCAAAATTGTGCAAAACATGCAGCAGTGCTCAATATCCCAATAAGGGTGAATGAATTACAATAGAATACAATATCTGTCAATGAGCAATTCGAATTGACTAAGTAGGCCATTCGAATCACTGAATGGAGTAGCTTGACTCCAACTAGGAGTCCTCATCATCAATCGATGGTGGTTATCAATGCACAAGAACCAGTCATCCAGGTGTCAATCTGAGTCTAACTGAGTGTAATAAGTGTAACTGAAGTGTGTAGCACTGATTAAGGAGAAGGAGGCTCAGTGGGGGCGCATGGGAGGCTAACTGAAGTCAGAACAAGTCATCTAGTCAATCTGGAGGTCCAACGTAAGTGAAACAGTCAGTCGGGAGTGAAACTAGCCTCAAATCAGGGAGAATCGGAGCTAACTGAATGTAACTGAAGTGGAACTGCAGTGGTAGGTGAACAAGTGCGCCCTTCTCTGGCAGTAGGTGAGAAGTGGGTGCCTTTCAGCCTAGGAGGGCTAAAACTCTGTAGTAAGTGGCTCCCGGGTGCTAGAATGAGGTGGCTAAGGTGCGGGAGGCATCAAACTGGTGACTGGGATGCATGCAAGTGCATGCAGGTGCATGCAAACCCTAGATTCTGCATGCAAACCCTAGATTCTGCATGCAAACCCTAATTGCATGCAAGATCCTGAAAAAGATGATGTGGATATCCGAACATAATTTGCGAGGTCAGAGAAGGTTCTATGATGGCTGAAATACAGTATGAACCTTAGAAGTGGAGTGATGGAGACACAAACATAAGGAGTATCCCACTCGTCATAATACAATGATATCTCTATGCACATATCGGTACAATACATATCAATATGATAAAATGGCCATGAATAAGCAGTATATAGGGAATACATGTCATAAATGGTCATAGCCATGACCCAAATACAATAAGATATGGTATCCTACTGAAGAGGAAACAACCAATGCAAACTGATGGTACAAACTACTGATGTATGAGAACGATATCTCATAGGTACAATCACAATCACAAGTAGCATATACTGAATTCCATTGAAGTATGGGGTCTTCTCCAAAAACTGTCTACGGTGCATGTCCCACCAAGTGAATAAGGGTACTGATGTCGAACCTGATGTGACAGTGTCTGATTACCAGTCATTGACATATACGGTTAACAGATGCGAGATAACCCACCAATAATGAAAATGGGTATCAAGGTACTGAGTACATTCACTAAGTGCGAATAAAGGTGTTGAGGTCGAACACTTGATGAATCCATAAATCAGGGGACATTAAAGAATTCCCAATTGTCGATGGTGATAGGAACTACCACTGATGACTGCAAGTCTCAAGGTACACAAAGGACTCTAAATCTCAATTCCAAAATAAATGAGTTGGAGTCGATGGAATGAGATTCGCTCAAAGGAGGGAATTAATGGATCCCCCATCAATAAGCATGAGGTAGCAGCGAAGCTGAAATATTTGGAAGAATGGGATTGAACTGGACTCATAAGAGATGGTCGACATGCAATAGTCAAGATATCTAAGGAGTGGCCGACTCTGGTTTACAGAATTCCTTTGAACAAGAGCATGAGCATATGGATAGACACAGGAAACATAGACTTATGCACTAGATACTAATAATACTTTGTGATGCATGAGGCATCAACAAAGGCTCCATAATGACTCGAAGCTTAACCAGCCGGTAGAGTAAGATCTGAGAAACAAGTACAGCTTCCTAAGGTCATACTAATATCCCGAACCATGATACATGGAGTGGAGATGGATGCTCTATTCAAAGGAGACACGACAACTGCCAATAGAAGGTAGTAAAATTTTTCATCTGCTTTTTAAATATATGATTTTTTTGTCTTTTTCATATTATAAAGCTTGAAAAAGAATAAAATTGCTTATGATACAATAGTGAGGGAATGAGTGTCATGGGAAAGCAAACTAGTTCCGAGCTATGGAACAAACCTATGCTCGATGGAAGGAAGCATGTGCAGGGAGTGGACACTCGGGGGGGTGTTCCCTCCAGATAAGGGTCATCAAGCTGCGAAGGATAAATTATAGCTCTACTTGGCTCGAAAGACAAAGTACTCAGGAAAATGGCTAACAACTGAGAAAGCAAGAGCCGGCACACGACTCAAATGCATTCACAACTCGACATAAATGCAGAGTCCTTATGGGATATTGCCAGAATAAAGATAAAGTAGAGTATGAGTCTTAATCACAATGTCATGGCGGGACTACAAACGAGTCCCAATCCTAAGGAGAAACAACTGCATGGCTGCCATAAGACATAAGAAGGATCTAACTAGGGAACCCATGGTCGGACAAGCCCTACCGCTAAATAACGACACTTCTAAAGCAACATGAAGGTTTTGTGCCAGTTAAAAAGCGGGGTCGCACCTAAGGTTTATGAATATGGTCATAAGGTCAATGCAATAATGCAGGCGTAATGAAATCCTAACCTATATGATGGGTGTAGAAAATACCTGTTGAAGACGCAAAGAGTTCAAAATCCACTCCCGATACAAAAAACTACTTAAAAACGGACCTCACAATGATATATTAGTAAAAAAAGGCTCCAAAAATGGTAAAAACTATACAAAAGTGGGTAAGAAAAATTAACACACAATAAAAAAACCATTTTTACCATACCATTTTCATTTTTACCCAACATAGTGCATTTTGGTTGTTTTTTCCCTCAATATTCAAGTAACGATTCCGGGAGCTAGGAGCAACGAAATCGCGAGCCGACTGGACCAGGTAAGAGCCCTCATCCTTCCCTTCAAGTCTATGGTTTTCAATTTTGTTTTTAATTGTGGATTTTTAATATTTTTAATTGTTTTACACGCAATATGTTTGTACGCGGGCTACTACTTCGTGGGTCACATGTAGGGCTGGGTGTACAAGGTCAAAATAAACGTTGACTACCTATACCCATTATTGTCTATGAGATATCCTGCATTTAGTGCCATGTGAAATGTTTTTTATGAGTTTTTAACCTTAAAAATCCTTTGATTTGTCCACAGGATGGTGCTAGAATGGAGGGAGAGGGAACATGATGTCATTGATCATCAGGTTGGAGGTGATTTGGCCGCGCAACAAGCATTACAAGCTTGTGGTTTGTACAAATTTTGGAGTATCGGGGGTTTAAGGCCCCAAAACCGATTACTCACTTCTTTGGTGGATTACTGTGACCCAAAAGCTCAGCAATTCAACTTGGATGGGAAACCACTTCCGTTGGAGGTGGAAGACATATATTTTATTACTGGCTTGTCCCGCCGAGGAGAGGTGGCAAGCCTCATATCTAGTAGCATGGGGGGAGGAGTCATGATTAGTGGTTATATTGAAAGAAACTGTGTTGTGGGTACCCAAAAAGTGGGTAGACAAATCCCCACAGAGGCTATAGCGAGCCTGAGCATGAAGATCATAATCCTCACTTTTGAGAGGATAGCAGGGTCTTCTTCAGTTCATCAGGACTCAAGGCCATTGATATTCTATGCGGCTGAGTGCATGAGGCCTATGGTGTACGACTGGTGCACTACACTGCTAGGTACTATGAAACACCATTTGACAGAGTGCAAACTAGGGTGGACCAAAACTTTTGGTTTCAGGAGCATTTTGTGCAGTTTCTTCTTTGAGAGGGTTCCAGGCCTTAGCCCAATGGTGGAAGTCCCTCTTCATGGTCTCTGAGATTCTTCTCAGACTCGGTAGGCAGAGATACTGATGTGGTATGGGGGTGTCCAACTACCCTCTCCATATACTGATGATTTCTTCCACTGGTGGCGGCGACAAGTGATTGCCATATATCACTATCCCTATGAGGGGATTGAATTTAGGGGAGATCATGACATGCCACTTCCACCTAGGATTGTGTTAGGAGACATCGGCAAGACACTCTTTTTAAGTTTTCAATATTTAATTTTTTTTGTATTTTTGTTTTAAGTGAAAGAAAAAATATTTTTGGTGTGATATCATGTATTGATGTTTGACTGTTTACTCGCAGACTTGGATTCGCAAAGACCAAAAGGATTCCCATGAAATTGGCGCTGAGGAAGGGGTGGGGAGATAGTAGGTGCAGCGGTAGAGCGCACTTTAGAGATTGTATGGGTCAACCTGACTCAGATGACTACCAGGGTACCGATGATCGAGGTGGAGTGCCTTCCTGAGGCGATGCAAAGACATGTGATAGGGGTACCAGGTACATGGGTGAGGCTGCTCCGGCGTATAGCCAATGTTGTGCACTACTATGTGAAGAATCATCCTTCCAAGGAGGCTAGAGTTCCCCATAGGGCTTATATGTCATGGGGTCCTATTTTTTGTATCGGATATGTATATTTGAGAGCTACGAGCTCCAGTTTTGTATTATGACACCACTTTTTGATAATGAAAAGACTATGATTTTTTGGTTCTACTATATTATGTGTACAAATGTGTGAATGTTAAATGTGTGATTCATTGCTTCTTTTAATCATGTGACAAATGCCAATCTAGGACATAATTAGTGTATGCATCAACAGTATGATTAAAACGTCTTGGAACGTGAATATAAGTAATAAAATCAAAATGGCATTCCAAAAGTCTTACCCTTAAGAATCTCCTTAGTAGCATAGGATGCCTAGCACAGTACTGGTCGTTCAACTGATACACAATCAACTGCGAATCCAAGAAGACCTCTAAAGACTAGATACCATGTGAAATGGAATCGCGAAACAATTCAATAACGACACTATACTCAGCCACATTTTTTATGTATGTGAATAACCTGCAATAATTAATTAATGAAAATACACGAGATAACAGAATTAACAGAACTCGGAATCGCTTTATTGATTGCAAGCCACTTCGAGGGGGAAACCTCCTTTGAGCAAGCTCAATACAAATAACTTCACGGTACCTTCATTGGCCTCAACACAAACTTATGTACTAATTCTATGCCCAATACTATGGGTCAATACCATGGGACATATAATACTACGGGATGACTTACAAAGCATATGTGTCCAATACTATGGGTCAATACCATGGGCTAATACAAACTATGGATCAACAAATACTACGGGATGAATTACAAAGCATATGTGTCCCACAACAATATACTAACAAAGTAATGAGAAGGGTTGACACGGGTTCCTAACATCCCCTCTCCCTTAGAAAAATCTTTGTCCCCAAAGCTTTAGATGTGGAAATTGATGCAGAATCTGAAGGAGTGGTTCCCCTGTAGCATCCTCGGGTTGCATTCCGTGCCACTGAATTAATGCCTTTGTGATAGAGTGAGAGAGAAGCTGATGCCTTTTGAGTTGCGGGGAGGATTTCTTGGAAGGCTGTAGATGAAGAAGAACCATATCATCTGCATGAAAATGGCTCTCAGAATGGTGCTGATTGGCGTGTTGTTTCAGTCGAATTCTTGCCATGTGAAGATTGTCCTGCAGAATGAGAAGAATCTGATCACGGTTTTGAAGAACCGAGTCAATTGCCTGAACTGGGAAACTGTTGAGGGTGTATGGAAGAAGAACTTGCAGTGCCTATCCATAGAATTATTCATATGGTATCATTTTAGATGTGGTATTGTACCACCAGAGCGCTTCAAGGAAATCTAGAGAAATAACTGTCCAAATCTGTGTAGGGATGAGAAAGGGTTCGAGCAGTCTCGAAAGGAGTGTCGTTTCACCCTTGTTGACCTGGAAAGTATCACAGTCGGCCACCATTTGTTGAATTGTCATTTTTAGTCCCTACCAAAATAAGTTACATTGTTCGCGGTCATACGTTTTGAGGAACCTAGAGTGCCCTGCCGATGGAGAAGCATGGAGTTCATAGAAGGGATAGCCCTGTTGATCAGATTGAAACCAATGTGGAACTGGGTCATCAAGTGTGCAAAAAGGATCATCTGCCACCAGATTGTCCTTACCCTTCTTGTAAGTGATCGCATAGGCAAAACCCATGAGTTGGATAACCCATTTTAGGTGTGTTGGGGAGGAGACCCATTGTTCCAAGAACATTTCCAGACTCTGGAGATCAGTCTTGATGCAGAAATAATTCCCTAATAGGGATGGCTGCCACTTCTATATTGCATGCCAAATAGCCATCAATTCCTTCTAAGATGTAGATGCAGCTAAATTCTTACCGGAAAGGTCTCTTGAAAGTGACAAGCCCACTGGTTCAGCAAAGACACCTGCATATCTATCCAAGCAAGTAGTGGAGACCGTTGATGGGTGCATTTGAATGGAATGGAGCTAAGCGATGACATCATGTGAATTATTCTTAAGGATCTTTTCTAGGCGATGTGAACTGATGATGCTAAGAGACTCTGGTTGTAAGCCCGTAAATTTGTGTTGTTTCCCATTGACTAAAAACTGCATCGAAAGTTCAGCAAAATCCCATAAAATGGGGCCAAGAGTGCGTAACCATTGAACGCCCAAAACCACATCACATCCGCTTAAGGACAAGGAAAACATGTCAGGGTGTAGGTTATAATCTTCCAGAGAGATACACACATTGTGACACTTCCCCTAGCAAGGTAAGGTGCCCCCATTGGAAACCATGACTTCAAAGTTGGAGCAAGGATGGACAAAACAATCAACCTATTTGGAAATCCGACAGTCAATGAAGTTGTGAGTGCTGCTAGAATCAATGAGTATGGTAAGAGGGAGCTTCTTGAAGTAACCCTTGACCCACATTGTTTGTGGGGTGGTGACTCCGGTTACAGCATGGAGAGAGATCTCTGGTGGATCGTCGTGAGATGGGGGGTCAATAGGAGGGTGCTAAATGTCGACCTGATCATCTATTGTATCGGGAGCTTCTTCACCAAGTTTAGAGGCAGGTGGAGAATCCACATCCAAGAGATATAGATTTTGCTAAACACATCTATGTCCCTGAGTGAATTTCTCATCACAATTATAACAAAGTCCTTTTTCTCAGCGTGCCCGCATCTCTAGTTCAGACAAATGATTGATAGGAGTTGGTTGAGGAGTTGGTGAGATGGGAGGTCATTAAGAACCCATATTTCTGAATGGAACAAAGGTGGGTTTGGAGTGTTGTTGGGATGCGATCTTGTCCTTTGCCAACTTAGCCAACCCTAGGACTTCCATCATTGTGTTGGGACAAAAAATTTCGACCTCTGAGCAGATTTCATCCTTGAGACCACTGATAAAACAACTCCCATAGAATTCATCAGATAATCCTTCTGTATGATTGCCAGTTTCTCAAATTCTGTTTGATACTTTCTCACTGTGCCAATTTGGAAAAGTTTAGTGAGTGCTCCTGTGAAGTCATCAAAAGCACTAGGACCAAATCGTTGCAAAAGGAGTTGGAAAAAATATGTCCAGTTTGGCTCATGATGAGCTTTGATGTACCAACGGTACCATTGAAGGGCTTCCTATTCCAAATGAAAGGATGCAAGTGGAACTTTCTGGACATCAAAAAGATTATGCAAACTGAAATTTTTTTTCTGCCTGGTATATCCATCCAGTCGGATCAGTACCATTGAAGTGAGGAAAATCAAGATTCGACCCATGAAAATTGTTGGAAGAAGAGAACCCAGTGGCTGCAAAAGATTATGGCTGTCAGTTATTATTCATGGCTGAATGCTGAAGATGGAGGTTGAGAAATTTTTCATCCAGATCCTAGAGTTTGGTTTGGATGGCTGCAAGTGCTTCCTCCATGGATTTTTTTCCTGTGTGGGTGACAACCATAACCAGGATTTTTTTTTTTAAGTGGGTAGATAAACAAAAACAGAAACTGTTTTAGTAAAGAAAAATCTGGATTTGGGAAAAAATGTGATGGGTAATTTGGGTTTGACTAGGTTTTGGACTCTTTCAAAGGGACAGGGAAGCATAAAAGGGGGATTTCAGGAGCGGGGTGAAAGAAGGAGAAAATTTGGCAGAGAGGGATAAAAAAGTAGAAATATGAAATGAACACTATAGTAAAATTTGAAGGCGATTTGGTGAAAATCGAAGATGTTATGGCAAATCCTAAAAATAGACAAATGTGGAATTTATGGCTTTGTGAAGTGGAATTTGGGATAGGGTCCTCAGGAATGAAATATGCAGAATGGGATTGCAGGGGTATCAGGGAAGTTTCGAGGGAAACAGAGTTAAAACAAGGGAGATATGGTGGAAAAATGAAATTTTTAGAAATGGATCTGCAACGACGCGTGTTGTGAGGAAAATACACCTATAGTTCAGGGGAGAAACTACCAACTTACAGGGATGAAAGATAGACCTACAAATGTTCTACAAGTACAACTAGTAAGCAAAGAGATTAATGTTAGAAGGATGTGTACCTTATTCAGAAGGTTGATCCAAGCCTTTCTATTCCTTGCTCTTCAATGCTATTCAGTGTCGCAATGCCCACACCTGCAAAACAACTTCATACCTTTCTCAAATACATTTGACTACATATATAAGACTGATATTCATGATAGAAGAAGACATCAAACTATAAGCAAACTATAATCAAATCTGAGACACACATGAATAGGTCATATTTGGAAAGGGAAGAATGTCTGATCTTTATTAATGAATGAAGCAAGTACATAAAATTATACCTTCCTTCAAGCTTGGCACTTCACAAACCCTAGATTCAAGGTCTCCTGCTTCTATTCTCCAAGGATCCCAACCTCTAATTAGCTGTGCTAGGGTTTATCAGAAACTGAGGCACAAGAGAGGGGGATGAGGGTCTCCATTCCTCTAGCATAACATTGTTATGGGCTTGGTCCCTTCTCATGGCCCTTCTACCTTCTTTATATAGTCAATGAAGGAGAGGAAAACAGTTATAATCGATCAGGAAGTTCCCAAACCAACCCAATTTGACCAAAATTCAAGATTTTGACTGATTTAGGAAAGTGTCGTACTCTTCCTACTGAAAACCTGCGCACTTTTCAAGGTGGGCACTACTCTCTGCATAGGATACCAGTGCACATGTGGAAATGTGGCCAAAAAAAGGGTTTTTGATGGTTTTCAGGGGGTGGTTTGGTCTGGAGATGTGTTCCTAAGGGTTATGACCATCAAATGGACCAGGAGTGAGGTAATTTCAACCATGTTAAGTGTCCCATATGACCCTTCCATCCACAAGTGTCCTGTTGTGTGACTAAACTTGATCTCAAGAAGTGTCATCATGCGACCAAGCGATGCAAGTGTCATCACGGACGGAGAAGTGTCATTTTAAGCTATAACAGATGCCCCCTAATGTGTGAGGTCAAAGGTAATGAGGGAAACAATCGCCGAAATACATTATAAATAACAAAGAGTTGAATCATGGAAGCGGAGTAACCAGAGAAACCAAGAATCATAGGCTCAAATGAAGTGCCTGAAAGCAAAGGCAATGTCAGACAAACTCATCTTTGGGGTAACTGTCTATGTTCAAATAGTGGAACACGACCTCCAAGAGGATACACTAATGATCCAAATACAAATGCATATATCATGGCCACTAGAATACAAGCGTGGATCCATGAGGAACATAAGTGTAAACATAGCCACATAAATACAAGGTGGATCTATGTCAAAGCTGGAGAACATATCCATAGAGAACAAGCTAGATCTATGTCTCATCAAGAGCCAAAAAAGATTGTGGCTTAGTCTTGTGCAACTTGGTCGATAACATAAATAAGGTGATGCAATCGAGAATCCCAAGGTCTTCATCCAAAAACAACCCAAGGTACAAACCTATCCATGCGAATAAATGAGTTGATGTCGAACATGGGAGGTATCGTTTGATTACCGGTCATTGATGTATATTGTTAACAAACGCGAGGGTGTCCACCAATAATGAAAATGGAACCCAAGGTACCTAGTACATTCAAGCAAGTGCGAATAAATGGTCTTTCCATTGAACACTTGAAGAATCCATCGGATAGGAGACATTGATGTATTCCCATCTATCCAAAAGTGAGGGAAACTACCACTAATGACTGCAATCCCCAAGGTACTAACCGAAACTCTAAACTTCATTCCTAGAGCACAATGTGTTGAAGTCGATGGGAAGAAGTTTGTTGGAAGGGAGGCCTTAAGGCATCCTCCATCATCCAACACGAGGGACACTCAACAGGTATGAGCTGATTTGGAGTAGGACTGAACACATGATGAAATATACTGACACCAAGGAATGGCCAATGAATGAGGTCAAGGAAACTATCCTTGAACAGTGAGCACGACACAAGAGTGACTTAGGCATCCTTTAACACAAAGAGACCACGATGCAAATCTACAATGTATAAGACATTAATAGATTCTCCATATGATTGGAATACTAACCAAACATAGGAGTCAGAACTCTGAGATTAGGTTTATCCGAAGGCCAACACTAGAACCCAACTTGTTTGATAGACTCAAAATAGGTGCTTTGTTCAAGGAGATAGTTGAATTGTTGCCATCATATTGAAAGATATTTTAACATTCTTCTCTTCCCTTACCTTTTTCATTTTTTAACAAGCTTGACAAAGAACTAAAGCATGCTTGGTGGTATTTTCATATTTAAGGAGTTTGGAAAACCTAGAAGAAAAATCCATACACCTATCCGTGGATTTTATATCGAGCCCGGATTGGTCTGTGTTCAGCGGTGTTTTCTTGCTTATAGAGTTGAAAAACTTAAACAATCCTCTATCAACCATCTCGTGGATTTCACATTGAGCATGAGTAGGCGAGTGCTCGCTTGGTGTTTTCACATTTCGAGAGTCTGAAAACCCTAAAGATGACTCCAAAGGTCCTTTTTCGTAAAGTTAGTCTCCTTCCCCGAAAAAGTGAAAAATAATGGAAGAAGAACTCTTCTAGCGCATACCAGAGTATACCTAGAGTATACCTTTTCTGTAAATTATCCACCAAGTCCCAGAAAAGGGGTAATTCTATGCCTAAGTGGATGTCAGTTCAGTTATTTTAACGAGCCCGAAAAAACAACTATGCTCGGCAAACTTTTCCTATTTAAGGAGTTTGAAAAGGGCTTAAAAGAACTCCATAGGGATCTTTTCTGTAAAGGTTTAACGAGCCAGAAAAAGTAAACTCGTGACCTCCTTACTGTTTTTTACGAGCTCAAAGGAGAGACGGAAGAATGCTCAAAACCTACTTACTGTTTTTAACGAGCTCGAAGTAAAGGTGGAAGAATGCTCATAACGTACTTACTGTTTTTAATGAGCTCAAAGTAAAGGTAGAAGAATGCTCGTAACCTACTTACTGCTTTGAATGAGCTCGAAGTAAAGGTAGAAGAATGCTCGAAAAGGGAGGAGACGAGTGTGAGGGACATGCAAAACTAGCTCCAAGCGCATGGAACAAAGCTATGCCTAATGCAAGGAACATGAGCAAGATAAGGACACTCAAGGTGTGTCTCCTCTAGGTAAAATGTGTCAAATTGCAAAGGTAAAATGATACAGGGCTTAGCGGAAATGAGATCAGAGATGGAGGCTTATACAATGAGCTAAAAGCGTGGAAGCTGGCATCAGGCTCATTAGCGCAAGTGGGATCATAATAGATGTATATGAAACTTGAACAAAAAGATGGGATCCTTATCAGGGATGGCTAGAAATATATGAGGAAGAAAGATATGATGCTTCTTCTCAAAGTCATGGTAAATCTAAAAAGGCTCCCGATCTTATGAGAAAAACTCAGCATGGGCAGCAAAATGGCATAAGGGTGTTGACTAGGGTGACCCATGATAGGTAGGCTCTGCTGTTGGACTGGTGCACAATGCATAAAGAGATGGCTAACACACCAATATCCAACAGGTTCGACCCTATGGCGAATTCGAATGGAAAAAGGTTCAAATGCAACGTAACAGCGGGGAAGCCTAAACCTATATGCAAGGTTCTGAATATACCTAACATGGTCGCACAAGGTGTCAAAAAGGACCAGTAAGCAAGTATATATCCAACTAAGAATCCTGTCTTCAAGAACCATTAGTACCAAGATCATATCTAAAACATATGTAAAGAAAGACCCGATACAAGTCACTGTGGTAGAAATACTTTCAACTTCACTATCATCAATAGAAGGCATAAACAAGGCAAAGTTTTCAAATGAAGACTCTATGGTACCCAAGCCTGAGGACTTACAATCAACAAGATCGACTTCAGAATGAAGATCAAATTTGAAGGACATGATGGAATCTGCAGAAACAAATTCATCATCACGGGAGTTGAAAATTCTAGAAGCAGAATCAAACTCAGTAGGAACACCAATTTGCGGATCTATAGGAGAGTCCAAAGACTCAACAGTAGGAAGATCAAACTTTAAGGTCAAACTGGGGCTGTACATAAATACGACTGGATCAACATCCAAATGAATGGCAGACTGTACTATGGACTCTAGGAAAACTTCATCAGAAGGAAGTATATCATCCCAGATAGAACACATATCTAAACATTCAGATGGAGGTGTCACTTTGTCAAAAGCTGGGACTAAGTTCCGAGAAGGTAAGCATGAACTCATAGACTTCTTCTCAGTAGCAGTTGAACTCAAGGAACAATATGCCACATAAGTCCCATGTGACATAGTAGTGCCTAATGACGAGGGATCTGACTGGTCTATAGTTGGGTAATAAGGACGATCTACGAATGCAAGCTGGTCGATAATGACAATGCTTTCATTATGAGGAAAATGCATCACACGAAAGAGAATAGACACCATAGCATGCATAGCATAAACGTAATCATGCCCGAGGATCATATCAAAGTCCACAGGGTCCTTTAAAACCATAAAATCAACTAAGACTATTTTTCCACCCAAAGCAACAGGTACCTAAGGGAGGAATCCAAACGGTTCACTAGGTCTTTTATTGAAGGTCAATGGCCAATTAACAGCTATAATAACATTAGGGAAACCCAAATCTCTCCAAGCATAAGCAGATAAGATACTAACAGAAGCTCCTTCATCTACAATGCATCAATCAATCGTATGGTTCCTGATATCAAACTTTATCTGAAAAGGTGTGGAAGAAGGAAGACGAGGCTCGGCTAGACTATTCCAATCAAAGGAAATGATCCTAGGGCTTGGTAGGGGTTCACATGGCACAAATGAAGTGCCCCCTTCTTTAGGAACATCCAAACTGGTAATGCAAAAGACTTCCGTAGCAGGTGCATAAATCTTTGCAGGACTAATGGGATCAGTAGAAGATTGCATCGATTCGATCACTTCACTCTCCGAAGGAAGGGTGGGGTTGACCAAGAAATCTTTTGGTTCAACCACTTTATCAACCAAAGGTTGATCTGAATGTAGGAAATCTATAGACAACTTAGGAACAGAGATTCCTTCAGACATGGATGACACTCTTCGTGCCTCTGGAATGGCAGGGCATCGGTGAGTAAGGTGATCTCCCTTACAAAGTTTACAAGGGAACTTTGGTTTCTGTCCTATAGGTTGAGACTCCTTTACAACGTCAATACTCTTAGCATGAATAGTATTGGCTGATAGCTTGCCCCTAGCATGACTTGAAGTGGCTGGTTTCTCAGAAGAAGAAGACTTTTGAACTAAGGACCACACTTTTTGCACTTCTGGAAGTATAGGGCACAAGTAAGTAAGGTGGTCTCCCTCACAAAACTTGCAAGGGAACTTATACTTCTATTTTTTGGGTTTGTCGACAATGTCAACTCCCTCAGCATGACTTGCAGTGGCTGAGCTGGTGTCTTCAGTATGACTCACAGGAACTAGTGACTTGTCATTAATATGACTAGCAGTGATCAATGACATGTCCTCAACATGACTAACAGTGGTTGAAGACAAACTTTCAGTGTGATTTTCAATGACTAAATTTTTTCTCCCAGCATGACCTCCAGAGGTTGGGTAGGTTCCCCCTACATGATTTGCAGAGGCAGGGTGCTTGCCCCCATGTTTTGGCATCTTCTTCCTATTCTTCCTCCGTCTATTACTTTTAGACTGTTGATTACTAGTATTGCTACTTTTGCCACATGAGGTAGAAGGAGGAGGAGAAGATGTTACTGGAAAATAAGGCACAGGGTTCTGATGCTCTTGATTTGAGGTGCTTCCAAAAGAAGTGTCAGGATAATGTAAGGCATTTGGAGTGGAGAGCAACCAAACCGGAAACCCTATAGTGAATCTAGGAAGATTCAGAGTAGCCATTAAAGGAGTACTAATGTTTCCAATGAATGGAACAACACAAAGATCCCCTGGAACAGGGGTACCTTGATTGGCGCTCACCGGAATGCTAGATATAGTTTCCTACTCAAATGAGCAAGAAGTTCTCTAAGGAAAACTAAGACAAGTAGCATAAAGAGCACACCACTAAAAAAGGTCCTAAGTAAATCAAACCAGGCAAACAGATTCCTTCCGGAGAAGAGTCTGGGATGATGAGGGCCCAGAACAGATCAACGAAGGAAGAAGGACAGTTACGCGAGGTCCACAATACAATGACTAAGGGTTCAAGCGCTGGAATCACCCAATTGCCCTCCCAAAGACCTATAATTGATTTCCTCCCACGTCTGTCGTAGGTACAACAGAAATAAACCTCCGCCGTCACCTGTGTATGATCCTATGGTTAGATACTAAGGATACCACCACACCAAAAACTCTTGGGGGAACAATCTCTGGTCGAATCAGAAGGCGTGGGTAGGGTAACTGAGCTTGAAACTCAAAAGAGTCCCCAAACACGATCTGATCCTGGTATATGCTTGAAACAGAAAGTGGGGGGTTATTCCCAACAATCTGATCTCAGAAGACCTACTGCATAGATCCCAGGCAAGTTTTGAATGAGGTGGGTTAACCTGTGATAGTCGAACTACGATTTTTGTGTAATGTGTGATCTAGGGTTGTTTAAAGTGTTTTAAACCCAAGATCCTAACCAAAACTAGTTGGTGAATAGTGTAACCTAGAAATGAAAATGTTACTAGTACATTTTATAAGGGTTCATTTTAAAGGTTACTTGCCTACTCAAAAAGGTAGTGGGTGTGTGAGAGTGGTTATAACAGAGATAGAATACTGAAATGAAATGTTTACCACTAAACAAAGCTTTCCTTTTCAATGCAAGTCCTAAAGATACGATCTACAATGCATATGCAAATGCAATTTTTAGTCTTTTTGAATGCAAAAAGGTAAAAATAAAGTCTTAATTTACAAAATTAAACTCAAAACCTAAGAATGCAGCTACTCAAACAAATAAGTATGCAAAAGAAAACTTCTTCTTTTTTTATGCAAAGCACTCTTAAATCCTTTAAGCCACTTGCAAGGTACTCTGCTCAAAAAATAAATCAAATTTTTTTATGCTTTTCAAAGGTGAGAAACAAAACTGAAATTGAAGGTAACCTACTATCAAAACAAAAGCAAAGAAATTTCAGGTTTCCTTATTGAAACAGTAAAAGCTACCAATACAACTTTCAGATTCTTATTGATGTAAGCATGACAACCATTGGGAAAAGCGTACGAAACCTACTTTTAGACCAAAACAAAGCAAATGACCTACAAAGAAGTATGGTTTGGTAAAGTCAGGTCTGCGCATAAACAGTGTAGTCAAGGTCCTGAACAGTAGCAAAGACACTTGAGATTTCACTACAAAAAAAAACTAAAAGCATAAGGGAGGATAAGAAACCAATCCAAAGATAAATTTCACTCAAATAAATACAAACAGGGTCAAGTAGACTCAGTAGGTTTCAAATCCAGTGGAAATGGAGCAAGCAGATTCAGTCAGACTCAAATCAGGGTACAAAACACCAAACTAGTCCACAACCCCCCAACTTGGGTCAACAAGCCCCAAAACTTTCCAAACAAGCCGAAATTGATCAAAGAAGGTCCAAATCATGAACATAGGATCAGTACAAGGATAGGAGACCACTTATAGTGGTTTAACTCAGACCTAGGGTCATCAGGGACCCCAAAAAATGCAGCCACAGCCCCCCCCCAAACAGGTCAAAACTCAAAAAACTCAGTTCCAGGATGTGTGTGCTACTGTCTATGAGGCATAATAGCACCCAAATAGGGGAAAGTACTACTGTGCTTCACAACAGTAGCGTCCATGTGGGAAAAGTTGAAAAAATAGGGCAAAAACCCCCCACACCTGAGCCAATAAGGGTCTGTAAGGGCTAGTAAGGATCTGTAAGAGCCAAGGAGGGTCAAATAGAGCCTAATAACTAGTTCTAATCAAGAAATTGAATAAAGACCTTCAAACAAAACTGAAGAAATGACTTGGATACCCCTAAGCAGATAGGCTAATCCCCAGCAGAGTCACCATTCTGTTGTGAGGAAAATACACCTATAGTTTAGGGGAGAAACTACCAACTTACAGGGATGAAAGATAGACCTACAAATGTTCTACAAGTACAACTAGTAAGCAAAGAGATTAAGGTTAGAAGGATGTGTACCTTATTCAGAAGGTTGATCCAAGCCTTTCTCTTCCTTGCTCTTCAATGCTATTCAGTGTCGCAATGCCCACACCTGCAAAACAACTTCATACCTTTCTCAAATACATTTGACTACATATATAAGATTGATATTCATGACAGAAGAAGACATCAAACTATAAGCAAACTGTAATCAAATCTGAGACACACATGAACAGATCATATTTGGAAAGGGAAGAACGTCTGATCTTTATTAATGAATGAAGCACGTACATAAAATTATACCTTCCTTCAAGCTTGGCACTTCACAAAACCTAGATTCAGGGTCTCCTGCTTCTGTTCTCCAAGGATCCCAGCCTCTAATTAGCTGTGCTAGGGTTTATCAGAAACTGAGGCACAAGAGAGGGGGATGAGGGTCTCCATTCCTCCAGCATAACATTGTTATGGGCTTGGTCCCTTCTCATGGCCCTTCTACCTTCCTTATATAGTCAATGAAGGAGAGGAAAACAGTTATAACCGATCAGGAAGTTCCCAAACCAACCCAATTTGACCAAAATTCAAGATTTTGACTGATTTAGGAAAGTGCCCTACTCTTCCTACTGAAAACCTGCGCACTTTTCAAGGTGGGCGCTACTCTCTGCATAGGATACCAGTGCACATGTGGAAATGTGGCCAAAAACAGGGTTTTCTGATGGTTTTCAGGAGGTGGTTTGGTCTTGAGATGTGTTCCTAAGGGTTATGACCATCAAATGGACTAGGAGTGAGGTAATTTCGACCATGTTAAGTGTCCCATATGACCCTTCCATCCACAAGTGTCCTGTTGTGTGACTAAACTTGATCTCAAGAAGTGTCGTCATGCGACCAAGCGATGCAAGTGTTTTCACGGACGAAGAAGTGTCATTTTAAGCTATAATAGTGTGGAATGGATTGGAAACAAATGGATCTACAACAACACAGAAGTGATCGACAATAGATGGATTTGCAATGACGCGGAAGTGACCATCAACAATTATGGGTAGAGGAAATCTGCTATTTATCAACTGGAAATAGATATGGACCCCAAGTATGCTAGGATTCCTAACGGTTCAAGGGATTCACTCGGCCACCAATGTTGTCTTACAACTTGCGTATTGGGGAAGTACCCCTCACTCCATGACTCAGTTAAAATTAATAACCGCTTTACCACAAACAAAAGCTCTTGGTTTACCAGATGTGAAGAACTTGCAATAGTTAATTAATGAAAATACACGAGATAGCAGAATTAACAGAACTCATAATCGCTTTATTGATTGTAGGCCACTTCGAGGGGGAACCTCCTTTGAGCAAGCTCAATACAATTAAATTCACGGTACCTTCATTGGCCTCAACACACACTTATATACTAATTCTAAGCCCAATACTATGGGTCAATACCATGGAACATATAATACTACGGGACGACTTACAAAGCATATGCGTCCAATACTATGGGTCAATGCCATGGAATAATACAAAATATGGATCAACAAATACTATGGGACGAATTACAAAGCATATGCGTCCCACAACAATATACTAACAAAGTAAAGAGAAGGGTTGACACAAGTTCCTAACAATGTAGGACTGAGACAAGCACCTCCTGAAGGCACAATCTGGTTGTCAGGCGAATAAATAATCGACGCAACAGAGGCTAGTCTCTGTGTATGATGGCTGGCCCAATCCACGAATCCTAAGAACATTGGGGATTCTGCTGACATCTGTCAACCAAAAGGAATCGAATTAGTAGACTCAAAAAATCAAAGGAATCTAAACTATGTATATAAACTATACAATAGTATACACAAGTATCAGCTCGAGCTCGAAGCTCAAGCATAATACCTCTTGAGATAGAGCCCATTTCTAGGCTCCTTCAGGGTGTTCCCCTCATAATATTCCAACTCATAGGCTCCTTTCTCAAGGACATGCCTCACAATGTAAGGACCTTGCCACATCAGGTTAAAATTGCTTGCCCCCATGGGTTCCTTAGTTTGGTCATAAATAAGAACCAAGTCACCTTCGGCATACTGCCGAGGATGGAACGACCTGTCATACTGAGCCTTGACACGACATTTGTTGGCATCTATTGCTACGGCGACATCCCGATGTTTCTCATCAAGCTGCTCGAGGTAGACTAAGCCTTTCTCTACTTCTGAAGTGTCAGGAATGAGTTCTATGGCTAGCTTCAAAGAAGGGATCTCGCGTTCAATCGGTAAGATGGACTCCACACCATGAACTAACTAGAAAAGTGAGAAACCGGTGGAAGTCTTTACTGTGGTTCGATAAGCCCACAAAGCAGGATACATCATGATATGCCAATTACTCTTGCTTTGTTGGATGGTCCTTTGGAGAATGGTCTTAAGGGACTTATTGACTGCCTCAACTTGGCCATTCGCTTGGGGATAATATGAAGATGAGTGATCTTATCTAAACCCAAGTTTAAGCGATAATTCATCCATCATATTATTTTGAAAGTGACTGTGATGGTCAGTGACAATCTCTTTCGGGATACCGAACCGAGCTATGATTTGATTGAATACAAAGTGGGCTATTGTTTCACCATCGACTTTAATGGTCGGCATGTCCTAAGCCCATTTGGTAATGTAATCAACGGCCACTATAATATGACGATGCCCCCCAACTGAAGATGGCTTGCAATCCATGAAATCAACCCCCCATTTGGTGAAGGGACCGACGGTGACGACCAGATAACGGGGAGCAGGATGCAAGTGCACATTCTGAGAAAACACATGACAAGGGTGGCATCTATTTTGCGCGTTAATACAATATTTAAAGATCATAGACAAAAAATAACTTGCTCGCAAGATACGTTGGGCTATATCAAGCCTAGATAAGTGACCACCACATGCCCCACTATGGTATTCATTAAGTACTAACTCCGCTTCTTCATGAGTTAAGCAACGATGCAAGAGAGAGTCTTTTCCTCGATGATACAAAGTCTCACCAACAATGACATAAACTTTTGCATGGTGTCTCACACATTGTCGCTCATCTCGCGAAAAATGTGAAGGGAACTTTAGAGTCTGGAGATATATAATGATGTCTCCATACCAAGGGTCCAGTGACGAGATAAGGAAAAAATGCTTATCAACAAAAGAGTCTTCATGGACCACTTCCTCATCAAGTCTAGGAAAATATGACATCAGCTCTGCGAAAACCAAGGACTTCACCGACTTCGCCGAGGAAAAATAAAGATAGAATTCCTAAAGGATGACAATCCATTTATTATACTTCCCCCCAATAAGACATCATGAGAGCATGAAATGAAATGGATTGACATGTGCTATAACCGTGGTTTTCCTAAGCAAGATGTAGTGTTGTAATATCTAAACTAAATGAACAGTCACAAGGGCCAGTTTCTCCACATGAGAGTATCTTAGTTCAACGTCTACTAGGTTTTGACTAAGATAATAGACGACATGCTCTTGGATCCTGTCATCCACCTAAACCAAGACCATACCAATCGTCTCTTGAGACGCGGCCACATAAAGAAAAATGTCTCTTGCATAGTCAGGTGGACTAAGAAGAGGGGTTGATACCAAGGCTTTCTTAAGAGCGTAGAAAGACTGTTGGGATCACTCATCCTTGATAAAAGGGGTGTCTTTCTTCAATAATCGCGTGAAACCCTTAGTAAGACTGGCATAGTTCACGATGAAACGACATAAGAAGGTATCCCTCCCTTGGAAGCTCTGAAGTTGAACCAAATTATGCGGGTGAGGCAACTGAAGTATTGCCTCAATTGTCAACAGATCGACTCTAATACCTTCCTTCGAGACTATAAACCCTAGAAGGAGACTAGTTTTCACGCAAAAGATGCACTTGTTTGGATTCAAATGAATATTATAATGACGACATATCTCGAAAACAAGACGAAGGTTGACTTGGGTGATCCATTCTACTACGAGAGTGAGAAATAAGATCGTCCAGGAAAATTTCCATTATACACTTGAGATCATGAAAATCATAGGTCATGGCCCGCTGAAATGTAGCTCCGGCGTTTTTAAGGCCGAAGGGCATTTTTCGGTATGTGAAGGTTCCCCAAGGACGTATAAGTGAATTTTTATGTTGATCCTTGGGTTTGATTTGGATATGATTATAGCCCGAAAACCATCCATAAATGAAAATACTTCGCTTCCCGCACACTCATCCAATATTTGATCTATGAATGGGGTGGAGAAGTTATCTTTAGAATATGCTCTATTCAGATCATGAAATTCGGTGCACACATGGATGGTTCCCTTCTTCTTATCCACAAGAACAGGGTTGGATACCCATTCGATAAGAGGAACTGGGTAGATGAAACCAACCTTAAGCAATTTCTCCACTTCTGCCTCAATGGCAACTGTCTTCCTAGGATTGACAGCACGAATACATTGTCGAGCAGGCTTAACATTGGGCTAAGTATTAATTTCGTGTTCAACAATACTAGGGTCAATACCTAGCATCTCCTCATATGAACGGGAAAACACATCCTGAAACTCTTTTAATAAATCGGTGTAAATGCGAATTTCCTCAGGGGAGCAATCAACACTGACGTAAACATTTTCGATTTTTTCGGGAGTATGAGAAATCTTGATCGGGGTAGTAGGGGAAATATTATCCATATTCCCTTCTACATAAATTCCATGTGATTCCAAAGGAGTCATAAGGTGACCAACTTTCTCAGCTGGAGTCGATCGAAACTCATCTTGCTCAAGGACATCAAGGTTGGGAAGGAAATAAGATCTATGATGGAGATCCTCCCAAGGCTTTTCATTGCCTTTCATGGCCTTGATAATGGCTTCATCCAAAGGTAAAGTATCATCAAGGAATTCATGTGAAAAAGAAGAGTCCACTACCCATACAGGAAGCGTAACTTGATCTTCTTCTTTTGTCCTTGAAGAAGAGAGATCAGGCTCTGCAATGACTTGTTGAATATCACGATAAGTAAGCTCAGCTGCAGACAAAGGTATGGCCATTCCAATGTGCGAAGTGTCTCCCTGACGAGGACCTTGTGGAAGATAGATCCCATGGATCACTAAAGTATGATGTCTGGAATGGTACAGGACACAGCAAAGAAGGAGCATCATCGAAGATGGTTCCTATAAAGGAGATTGGTGCGGAAAAATCGAAATATCGCATCAAGGAGGAATATAAGCCTACACCAACATTCCCAGTTTCCGGCTCAGAATTTTTTATTTGAGGGACCACAGATCTCGACGATGCTACAGGACTGGAACTAGAAAAGGATAGTTGATCGACCATCACAATTCTGCCTCCATGGGGAAAGCAGATGAATCTAAAAACAGAGGACACAATCGCTCTCATAGCGTAGATCCAATTCCGAACCAGTAGAAGGTTATAGTCAAGGGGAGAATCGGCCACCTTGACCTCTATAGGCACGAAATTCCCACCCAAGTGGACCTCAAGGGAAGGATTAATACCATGCAGCATGAAAGAACGACCATCGAATGCAGTGAGCATGGTCATAGACTTCGACAACTGAGGAGAGTCGAGATCCTTCAAACAAGATAAAGACATCATTGAAGTGGAAGCACCTTCTCCAACCATGGTACGCTTAACGATCATCTCTAAACACCTAACATGAACTTGGAAAACCACATGATAGGGAAACTGAGGCTGAACATTAGTAGTGTCAAACTTCATGACATTTAGGCTACAAGGATCCTAGACTCCCAAAGAAAATAGAAGGGCGTTCCTTTATGAAGGACAAGCCTGAAGAACCTCGAGAGCAGACATAGCACACGGGGTTTGGCCTAGATATTCCACAATTAAGTAGTTCTGGGTGGCTCACGAATTAGGATTATGTGCCGAGCGCTTGAGGACACCTTCCGGTACCCATGGCATAAGGTTGGGATTCTCGATATGAAATGGAGGCTCAGGTGGAGGGGGATCATTCCCCAAAGAAGGTTGTGGAGCTCCATAATCATGCGAGTGAGTAGCAACACAAACCTAATATTTGACCATGTTCACACATCCAAAACCATCGTCGTGGGTAGAAGAAGTCGAAGTTTCCATAATCCCATGACCAGAAATGGAAGCACCATAAGCCATATTCTAATGATGAGGAAGGGGATTTGTCAGCACAGTTGGGCTCTGTGCGATGTGCTTCGATGATTCCTCCATATGAGGACACAAATGTGTAAGGTGATCCTCCGAGCAAAGTTTACAAGGAAACTTCACCTTACGTCTGGGCTTGTGATTCCCACCATCATTTCTGCCATCCGTAGGAGGGTTAACGTTCTCTTTCTTATTCTTATTATTCCCACCCCTATGGTTATTCTTCCTTTTCTTCTTCCCACCAGGTTGCTGGTTACTAGATGGGTTCGTTGATTACACAGAATGTACATCGGACGACTGGGTGTAAACAGACGAGGCAAGATCCTGTCCAGAAGCAGACTGGTTAATAGACAGGTTATGCATCTGATTCGTAACCATATCTACGGAAAGAGCACTTGCAGAACCAACAATGCCATAAAAAAGCAGTCCAGGAAAAGGCTTGGGCTCATGTCTTGATCGTGGTGCGTTAGGTATAATATCATACAAAATCCCAGACTGAGCATAGACTAGGTCTGACTGCTGGGCTTTAAAGATGGCTTGTTCCTCAGTCATAATTCTGGACAACGAAACGTCATTTGAAATATAAGGGAGGAAATACTTGAGGAACCATTCCAGGAGAAACTCGGGAGGAATGTTAGCTTTTACTAGCATCTTCCGTCAGTGCCACTCTTAAATGTGAAGAGAGATATGCGTGGCTTTATCCCAGCGGAAGGTGGACAAGATTTCGGTGCCAGTGTCGTAACAAACCGGAAAATGAAAGTGATCTAGAAAAACCAAATCCAAATCATTGAAGCTATTATATGTGCCCCCAGGAAACTCGACATACCATTTCACGGCATCCCCCATAAGGGTGCGTTGAAATAGCCTCAAATGGATGGAATCGTGGTTTAAGGAATTTGAGGAGCACCATAGATGGAAAGTGGTGACGTGATCACCTGGATCCTCTCCCTTCTTCCCTTTAAAATTTGGAACATCAGAAGGGAGCTTGGTGTTGACTGGGGGCCATGTATAGTCATGACACAGTAAATCATTCATGAGCTGAGAAAGATCGGGAAATTTTAACCTATCTAGGAACGGGAGCTAAGGAACAGAAATTGAGTACAAGCTCCCGAAAGAGACTGACTTTGCGAAACCAAGGATGAGACCGTGTACATTGAGGTCGACACCTATGGTGCCGATGAACTTTGATAGAAACCATGACCCTGACCAGAAGGATAATACACTCCTCTGACCTGACCCATATGAGGATACACAGGCAGGTACATAGAATGGGATCCATAGGGGGGGGAGGTATAAGGGACGAAACCAGATGAATAACTATAAAAGTTACCTGCATAAGAATGGGGTATCGCATAACCACTTGACACAGACGAAACAACCAGTTAAGAACCATAAGAATCGGTATGTTCCCTCCCCAGGGAACCAAAGATCTAGTAGGAGGATTCGGGATCATATAAGCATTCGTGGGCACAGGCACATGCATAGAGGCATACGGGTTAATAGATGGGATATAAGTCATGGATCTGATACCCACTGTGAAACCTCCACTAGAGAAATAATTCACTCTAACACTAGGGGGTGACGAAGGAGGAGGCCATCCTCCAACCTTCGGAGAAGAGGGAGAGATGTGACCACTCCCTAACTGATAAGCAGTAAAAGGGGGTGTAGTGCCCCCAATCCCAATGCTAGAGCTAGCATGACTACCGAACATGAGGGAAGCAGTATTCGACAAAAAATCAGGCATACTTAAAGTAAAAGGGTCTGAGGTTGTGGAGATGGATGTAGAACCAAAACCTGACACACCCATAGATGAAACATATGGATGACCTGATGAGCATGAATCATCAAACGAGTTCCTGCTAGTGGGATGGGATGTCCCAAACCCATGAGGAGGGATGTCTAATGAACCTCCTTGCCATCCAGTCCTCGGGGAGTATATGTGAGGAGGGTAAGTTCTCTTTGTGCTAGCGGACGGAGTCACAGGGAATTCCAACGTGCCATATGCAGAACTCATAGTGGGAGCTCTCTGAAGCTCATAAGATGTGAATAAAGGATGAGCAATATTCCCTTGAAGTCTCTTGCGAAGAGACTGTGATGGATCGCTAGTTGGTAAACCAGCCAACCGATGAGATCAGCGGGGAATCGGATCTCGATCCACGATGACTTCAAAGAGTCAACAAATAAGCATCTCCTAATGGCCTACTAAATTGTCATAGACTACACACCTAAAAGAAATTACATCCAAAATGCACACAACAGGGGACTGACTCAAGGGACCTCCCGACACTACAGCCAGTATGTCTCACCTAGTAGAGGACTGAGACTCCCAAAATATAACCAGAGGTAATAGAATCAGTTATATGGCACCTCAAAATTCAATGTGTGAACACAAATGTGATGTCCGACCCCTATCTGACTTAGGACACTCACAGAATAACAGTTGCAAATGCCCTATGTGATACCTAGGTAAAGCAACTATGGTCACCACGTATAACCAATGCTCAGGCAAACAATTGCAGGTGGAATCCTTCATATGGGCAGGGTAGCTAAGCCCGAAACTCAATGTTATACCTCAAAGTTACACTCTCAATCCCTAGTGTCGCATCTTTGTACCATGTGACCTAGTGACATTTCTCCCTAATAACCATCACACATTATTGGCTCCCTCCTTGGTCTCATTTGGACACCCAGGAGAAAAATCCATTGACTGAATGCCGAGACATGACCTTATCTGCCACGTGTCACAACAGTTGACCCTATCTGCATAGATTTTCATGCTTTGCACATCTGCTGGGTAGCAAAAATTAGGATTTTTGCGTTCTGCACTTTCCCCGGGGCATGAAAATCGAGATGATTTTTCGCATTATGCTTAGACCTAGGTGCACGAAAATCCCCTTTTAGCCTTTTCCCATGGATTATGGATCTCATCCTTCGAGTTGTTTTCTTAGGATTATCAGTCCTGGTTCGATCCCAACCCCCTCTCCCTGTTTAGTTTGGTTGATCCACTAAACACTCATTAGATCCACCTTACTCTCCTTGTGGTTAACCCTTCCAAGCACTATAAAGGAGAGGCCTTCCATGAGCCAATGGGGGACTACTTGGGGAATCCAACCTATGATCTTGAGACTTTTGTAGAGATAGCTAGAGGAGGAAATTGGAGCTGAAAGTTGGCTTGGACATCAAGCAACCATTATAAGCATTCTCAAGTTTCCAATAAAGATAATTTGTCTTGCTTCCCAATCTGTGTATGTTGATTATGATTCAATTACATGATTTGTATCTAGCTAGATTTAGATTCTAACTTGTAATTCAAGGTACTTGGAGAATCGTATATTCTTGTATCTTTTCTGATCTTAACAGGTTCATCGCGAGGACTTCGAGATCTGGACTACAAGTGGGACAAACATCAGAGTGAAAGGTTAGTCATTTTCTCTCATATCCTCCAATACTGAAATCTTGAAATGCTTGTTTGATCTAGGATTCAAGGTAGCATTTGTTTTACTTTTGTCTTAGATTAGAGTCAATCTATCATGCTTTAACCTAAGAAGGATTCTTTCTATACGTAGGAAGAAAGAACCCCCCAAAAACTTGTAATCCCATCATAATGGTTGATCCAAGGAGATCATGGAGACAACAGGGGAGAAGCCTTGACCCACCCCCACAAAATTCTGGTTCGCTTGCATCACGTATCCCTTCCCTTGTCGGCCGTGGAGCTGTTCGGGGGACCATTCCACCATCTACCGATGCAACATATTCATTTGCTTCCATACCCGTAGACCAAAACATCATCTCAGAACCTCTTACAATCACTGAAACTAGTAGTACACCTGAGATTCATGTTGTACCACAATCCATTGTAGTTCCAAAAATTCACACCACAGTGGACACTCCGTTAGCTTCTGAATTCAGAACTTCACATGATGTTAGGTCGTAAGGCATCACCTTTCTGGAGACTATCACTACACTACACTCGGCTACATTACACGATGTCCTTGAAGGGTACATTGAAAATATTGAAGGATATGACGAAGACACAACAAAATTGATTGAAGTCCCTGATGGGTACGTTGAAACCATTGAAGAAACTGAACTACCTCCTACTCCATTTCATTTTGATTTTGAATATCCTACTACACAGGTGGAACCTCCGCCTGCCACTGCTACATCATCAAGTTTCCATACTTATGAAACAGGCTCTTCTAGTAATGTACCATTCAGTGTGTCCTTCCCTAATCTCCCTTGAGGACCTGAGATCATGGCATCAATCCAATCCAATATGGTTAGTCTAGCCAACTCACCCCTAACATTGGAACATTTTAGACGTGATACATCTAACATGCTCTCATCGGCTTCACAATATCCCCCGGTATGCACCTCTCAAACGACAAATACTTTTTGTTTTCGAGCTCCCCTACCTCCGTCTAGCATGGAATATCATGAATCCTACATAGATCGGCCTGGACCCTCAGACTAGACCATACTAGAACTCCTTCCAGACCTCGATAGGAAAGATCACATTTTTTTATCCAGCCTCCACTTTATGCGATACAAATCCGGGCCAAGCCCTCGATGATCTTTGCACTATTCCAATTCCTATGGATGTGACGCCTGAAAGTCCTCGGTTATACTCCCCACACTTATTGTTGCACAACATGTTTGACTTAACTTCAGGGGATGAACCCCTTATGAGGGATAACCCAATCTTTTAACCATCACCATCCAGAACTTGTGGAAGATCCTCTTCACAAGTCGGAACCTTTGGTGCAGTTGGCCAATCTGCACCACCTCACTCTTCTAGTGTCAGTATTGGAAGAACATCTATCCATATTGTTGGATCACCTATTCTAACCGAAGGTTCACCTTCCACCACCATATATACCATTTTCGGAGGACAACTGTCTATTGGAACCATTGGTCCCAGTAACCAATCTTCTCCAGCTGAACCATTGATCCCATCCGTCGGAGGACAACCATCTATTGGAACCATTGGTCCCAGTAACCATGTTAGTTTTTCATCATTTAATTCAATATGTTCTAGTATCTTAACTGAGAGAACAACATGTATAGCATATCAAACACAAGAGACAAGAGACATAAAGCATTTCACCGGGGAAAACCATAAAAGTGAAAAACCCCGCAACTTCCTTAGAGATAGAATAAGCACCAATACAAAGATCACAAAGATGAAACCCCAAAATATAGATGTCTCTAGCAGCTACTCCTCCTCCACTTGTGCACACTCCTCTCTCTCAACTATGCGAGTTGGGAGAATGAGTGAATGAGAAAATAGAGTGGTGCAACCACTCTATTTATACTTTAACTTAACCTTCCTTTTACCCCAACTAGGAAAACTCCCTAAGGGAGTCTAATAACCCTTCCACTTAACTCATACAGGGTTGACCCCTCTAAGGTGGTCTAATAACCCATCAAATATAAGTTATGACACTTACAATATAACTTGCGACACTTTCAAATACAAATGACGACACTTCCAATCAGAGGAATAATACATCCCCGTTGGGGATACAATAAAGTACAAATTTAATACATACAATATACAAGTGAATATCTTCCGAAGTTACAAATACATCAACACTCCCTCTTAACTAGGAAGGTATTCTCTTGACACAGGTCATCAATACATATAGGCACAAGTCTTCAATACTGGAGCTGGATCATAGTCACTGGATCACTGGAGCATCATTGTCACTACTGTTGTACTTGGTATCTCGATCATTGGTGCTATCTCTCAATTATTCTCATCATAGGAAGTTCTACAGAGCCAACCCTTTTTCATGCTGGATGTATGCCTAGCCTCCATGTAGGTCTTCATCATCATTGTGAGTGGCCCATCCAGTGGAATATTAGGACTGATTATGTGCATCTGCAAAACCTAAAAAGAGCATCTCAGGAGTGATTACGAGCTTACTGCTCAACCTATAAGATCTCCCAGGACTGATTACATGCAACCAAGCAAAACCTCGAAAGAGCATCCCAGGACTGATTACAAGCTTACTGCTCAACCTATAGGATCTCCTAGGACTCATTACATGCGACCAAGCAAAACCTCGAAAGAGCATCCTAGGACTTATTATGAGATTACTGCTCAACCTATAGGATCTCCCAGGACTGATTACATGCAACCAAGCAAAACCTCGAAAGATCATCCCAGGACTGATTACGAGGTTACTGCTCAACCTATAGGATCTACCAGGGAGTGATTATATGCGAACAAGAAAAACCTCGAAAGAGCATTCCAAGATTGATTACGATCTTACTGATCAACCTATAGGATCTCCTAGGGAGCGATTATATGCTATTGCACAACTTGCAACATATCCACATCCATGGAGTATCATCCGGATACTCACGATCACACTAATCATCCTCGTATGGAGCATCATGCGGATGCTCATGATCATATGGATCATCATCATACAAAACATCATGCGGATGTTCATAGTGGAGCATCGTCCGGATTCTCATCACACAACACTTACATCCACATCCATGGGGAGGAGCATCCTACCACCATGATTGGAAGGGCTCCTGCATCTGTGTCCCATCACCTCCTCCTAGAAGTATCTTCAATCTGAAGAACACCATGCCTTTCCCTGAAGTACTCAAACTTCACCCTAGCCAGTGGCTTGGTCAACACATCTGCTATCTTCTCGTTTGTCACAACATACAGGAGCTTCAATGCTCCTCTCTACACCATATACCTGATGTAGTAATACTTTATCTCGATATGCTTCAACTTGTCATGGAACACTGGGTTCTTGTACAACTTCACACAACTCTGGTTTTCACAAAAGATACAAGTATCATCTAACTAGAGATCAAACAAATCAGATAGTAGCTTTCTTATCCAAACTTCCTCGCAACTAGCCGAACAAGCTGCGACATACTCTACTTCGGCTATACTCAGTGCTATGCAGGATTGCTTCCCGCTAAACCAAGAGATCACCCCAGATCCCATACTGAAGACGCACCACGAAGTGCTCTTCCTATCTGCAGCATTGCCTACCCAATCTGAATCAACATAGCCCTCCAGGTTAACCTTTTGATTCACATCATACTTGAGCCCATAGTAGACCATACCCTTTAGTTACCTCAGAATATGCTTTGCAGCAATCAAGTGAACATGTCTAGGATTCATCAGGGACTGGCTCAATTTGTTCACAGCAAAGAAAATATCTGATATTGTGTTCTTTAGGTACATCAAGGACCCAATCATCTGACGATACATCATGACATCAATTGTCTCTGATGAAGCATCACTCAATAGATTCAGTTTCGATGCCATAGGTGTGGCCATGGCCTTGGATTCCATCATCCCAAAAGCCTTCAGGATCTCTACTGCATACTTCCCTGTCCAAGGAATATTCCATCTGCACTCTGCCACATCTCCATCCCTAGAAAGTAATGCATCATACCCAAGTCCTTCATCTTGAACTCGGCAGCAAGCTTCCTCTTTGTATCAACAATCAACCCATCCTCAGCTGTCACAAACAAATCATCTATATACAGTAGGAGTATCACTGGATTGCCTTCGTCAACCTTGTAGTAAAGGTTGGAATCCGCTTTACTCTTGGTAAATCCCAAACTGGTCAGGAAGCTGTCTATCATGCCATACCATGTCTTGGGTGCTTGTTTCAAACCGTACAAGGCTTTCTTTAATTTGCACACATGTGACTCCTTGTCATGTGTCTCAAAAACCGAGTGGCTAATCCACATACACTTCCTCTTCGACTACACCATTCAAGAAATCCATCTTGGCATCCATCTGATGTGTCTTCCACTTCATCACTGCAGCCAGATCAAGTACAGGTGCACAATTTTCTTCATAATCTATCCCTTCTTTCTAGGAGAAGCCATGAGCCACAACCTTTTCCTTGTATTTATCTATGCTACCATTTGCAACATGCTTGATCTTGCAGATACATTTGGAACTCACAACATACTTCCCTACTGGTCTCGGGACCACATCCCATACATCATTCTTCATGATCGACTGGTACTCTTCGATCATGGCATCCTTCCATTCCTGCATCCCGGATCCTAGTAACTTCAGATTCTTCAATATCTTCAATAGGTAGTTTTCTTGAACTTGATTGCTGGGACAAATGCCGTTGTCCTTCTTTTGTAGGTGATTGTACATGATCTTTCCTACAAGTCAAATTCAATTGCATGATTAGAAACATCTCATAGTTTTCAGAACAAATCTTACACATAAGGACATATGGCATACAATTATGCAATTATCTTAGCGAATGCTTCAATACAACATTCATCCATATCTTGTATTCATATGGTAATTTTCTAGATGCCTTCCATCTCTACCAGAACATTGTTAAGAGTGTGCACTACTCCCAACATGTCAGCAAAGAGGTTTCATTCTAGATAAGTAGTAGTGGAATGTTGTACAGTACCATAGGCCACTTACCCATTACTTGCATATTAGTAGTATCTTGTTCATTAATGCAACTTTTCTAAATGCATAATATACATCCTAAACCTAGGAACATAAGTATGTACATGACTGAACATCATTTAAGTAATCATATATATAGGAAATAACAATTCAAATACTTATCTTTGTTTGGTTGTTGGGTGGACTCCCTCTCAATCTTTGCTTCCTTGCAGGAACTACTTGAGTCTCTGATAGTGTGCACCTTAACCAATCCTGAAAATGGATGAGAGGTTCTTCCATAGATTATTTGTTTTCCGGAGTCCAACTCTGCAGTAGCTTCTTCTACTCCTTTCATGTAATTTAACTTCATTACAATACATATTCTTCATCACTTGAATAATATTCACTGTCTTCCCTGGTTCTCTTCCTTGGAGGTTAATCATCCTCTGTAGTGTGAGCACGATGTCTTCTCTTGTTGTTGTTCTTCTTATGGGAGCTACTTTTGTTCCTGAGACAATCTATGGAATAGTGTCCCTTCTCATCACAAGTATAACATCGAATGTGAGAAAGATCTCCCATGGATCCTCCAAAGTTCTCCCCCTGATTTTGGTGGTGGTGTTTATCCTTCTTGTGATGACAATGCTCCCTCTTGTAGTTATTCTTCCTGGTGTGTGTTGTGAGAGCCTGGTCTTCATTATCCATCTTTTATTCTCAAGCTACAAGTCTAGCTTATTCTTGTGAGCATTCCTCCCACAGTCTACTGAAAGAAATCAATTTCTTTCTTGCAAAAATTCCTTGGATGAAGGAGTCCCATGACCTAGGTAGGCCATTCAAAGTGGTTGTCAAAATTTCTCCATTCTCCACCACTTCATCCACAACTTTAAGTTTTTCTTTGATTTGAGAGACCCTAGTAAAGTAGGATTGGATGGTCTCTCCATTCTGGATCTTTACACTCTTCAATTGGTTCCGCAATTTCATCTTCCGATTTCTATTCTTTCCTTCAAATAGCTTGGTTAAGGAATCAAACATCTCCTTGGGTGTCTTTAGAGAAGACACATGTGGTATGAGATGGTCTTTGATGGAATCTGCAATGATTCTCTTGGACTTGACCAAGTTATTCTTATGTAAGGCCTTAGCCTCATCTCCCTCTGGAACTAGAACCTCTTCATTTATGTAGGTTTCCAATTCATTCTCTTCTAGGATTAACCCAATGCTATACTTCCATGCTCAGAAGTTATCATCCCCTTCAAGCTTATCCTCAACCTTGGTGTGTTGAGACATCTTTTAAAGAGTACTTCAAATGGAAATAGACATTTTTTAGGTCTTACCACTTTGATTTGCTGAAACTGGATCTAGAGCTGGCTAGGGTTTGACAGAGAAACCTTAAAAATCCAAAATTGGAATTTCAACCTCCTATCTAGATAGGGTGATGCAATTGAATGAGGCAAGCAAGATGGTGTGCTCATATTTTGAAAACTCCAAAAATTGACCCCTCAAAAGTGACTTGCGAATTTCGGATCTGCAACTTCTGTCAAATTCTGGTTTTCTGGTTTTCTGGTCCAAAACCAAAACTAGGGTTTGATAGATCCTGGGGTTCCACCCAACCAAAATATTCGATCTTGGTCTCTAAATTTTGATTTTGTTGAGGAGAGAAATATTATGTTGAGAGAAGTTCAAAATTCCACTTCTGTCAAAAGCCCTAATTTCCTGCAGCAGTGACAAGCCAAAAATGAAAATGCTCAGAATCCAATTCTGTTTTAACAGAAATATATGCCTTATTGTTTCTGGTGCATCTCTGAAATTTAGGATCCTCAGGGTCTGAAACTTCAGCCTTTGGTAGAATGACCTATCATATTTCTAACCCCACAAATCTGAGCTACAATGGATTCTCCATGAAATAGATATGCTAAGTGTCGCAACATGACTTGTTTATGGGATCAAACAACATAATGAAGTTGTACAGAGTGCCACGTGTCACTGTTCAACTTCAACCTCTGAAACTCAGACTTGTGAAACTAAAATCCGTTCCCTAACTGACACTTTTTATGGAATTCAATTTGGAGTTTCCTATCCCGCGATATGACCTTTGTGCCTAGGTCACCTATTTAGGGATGCATTATGGAAGAGTTAGAAACCCTAACCTGTACGGATCATATCTCACAAAGTACAAAGAATCTAAGGATGAAATTTTTACACAGGGTACATCCGTGTTTGATATTCGTCCTGTAAAAATTTCAGAACCTAAAACTTCACCAAAACAGATTTATAGCGAAAGTTCCACGATGACTAGTTTTTACTAAACCAAGCCCTAGCTTCCAACTTGTCGCAAGTGCAACAAGTGTCGTAAATGCCATACAATGCCTTGCTTCAGGCTAGCTCTAATACCATGTTATTTTTTCATCATTTAATTCAATATGATCTAGGATCTTAATTGAGAGAACAACATGTACAACATATCAAACACAAGAGACAAGAGACACAAAGCATTTCACCGGGGAAAACCATAAAGGTGAAAAACCTCGCAACTTCCTCAAAGATAGAATAAGCACCAATACAAAGATCACAAAGATGAAACCCCAAAAGATAGATGTCTCCAGCAGCTACTCCTCCTCCACTTGTGCGCACTCCTCTCTCTCAACTATGCGAGTTGGAAGAATGAGTGAATGAGAAAATAGAGTGGTGCAAACACCATATTTATACTTTAACTTAACATACCTCTTACCCTAACTAGGTCGACTCCCTAAGGGAGTCTAATAACCCTTCCACTTAACTCATTGTTGATGCCTCAGGTGTGCAGGGTAAGTGCAAGGTGTTGGAATGGGTTCCAAGGCACACAACAAGGGATGAAAACCTAGCCAAAGGCTTTGAAAGACCCTACGCAAGGGCAATTCTATCCTCGAGCTGTTTGGTGTGGTAATCACCCATGGATATTCGGCCTCTGCTGGCACTCTATGAGTAAGTGATTTGATCGATAAGATCAGTTTCCCAATTAGGGAAACAAAGGGGTATGGGAAATAGTAAACTATTCTAACTTAACCTATTTAGAAAAAGAACCTAATCTTAAATCAGATCTATTCTAAAATTAAAAGCTTGGTGTTTATGCAGATCAACCTTGAGGTGTAAGAGAACAAACAATCTATCACCTTTAACAAAAATGCCTTCAGATGAGATATTTGCTGAATTAAATTATGATTTATTTAATGAAAATTAAACAATGATAATCCAAGCTTAAAGACCATCAAGATATAACCTGTTATCTCTTTGCTGATTGAAAAATCAACAATGATTGAATATATATATATATATATATATATATATATATATATATATCTGATCAATTGTAGAAATCGATAAAGAAATTATTTAATTAAAGAAATTTAATCAAATATTTTCATACACACATCAGTTATATAGAAAAACCAATACGACGGATCTATTTATTCATTAGATATCCAACAAGAGATAAATGTATAGCGGATGACAATCTGGAACATAAAATCAGAAATCCATAAAGAAATTTAAGTGATAATCAGAAGATGGATCCGAAGATAACATTAATGTATTAAGATGTCTTGTACCAAAATTACAATGACTCTGGCCATAGAGTATCCTCAATCTTATCTCCCGCTGAATTACAATTCCAAAAATTCCAACCCCTTCCTCTAAGAGGTATTCTTCCTTAAATATTAAATTACAAGAAAGTACAAAAATGAATCCTATGTAATAGGGATTCCAAAATCAGAAATGAGTCTATTGGGCCAGAAAATCCTGCTGCTTATCATATATCTCTAACAGTTCATCAATGTTTGGATAATTGACAGATTCTATGCCTATTTGGGCATTGCATATGTTGTTCTCCATGTCATGCTTGGCAAGCTTATGCCAAGTGCGAAGGTAAGAATGGATCTTTTTCTCGAAGGAGAGTAGTTTCCTGATCAATTCATCCACGTGACCAATGTTGACTGCTTGAATAGCCCGGATCTTCTGCGCAATTTCTTCACGATCACGCTCCAATTCTTCTAGCTTACATTTAGGTGGAAGGGCCTACAAAATAGGATGCATGTGTGGGAGATGTAGAGATTCCATGATGTTATCAGCTGTGTACCAGCGTCGAGTGCAAAGGTCTTTGGATTTTCTGATGATCTCTTCAGTAGAGTCATTGAAATCGAGCCAGGTATTCAGGGAAGCTTTGTTCTTCTTCATCTGAAGACTACTGAGAATCGGGAAGTATGTAGGGATGTTTTTAATGTACCTTTTCCATTCACTAACCTCATCTTAAGCTTTGGAAGCATGAATTCTCTTGATTTCCTGTACGTCAAGCTCAGAAGACAGTTTATCAAAGATAATAAACGTCTCCCTAATTTCATCCTGTGCAATGTACAACTTTTCAAGCAATTTATAATGACTATGATTAACCTCCAAGGCCAAGTCTTTGAACTCCTGTGGTGTAAAGTTAGACAAACCAGCTGAAGCTGCATTTGTAGTTACAGTTCCAACTTGTATCTCTAAGGTTGCTATCCTTTCTGCATGGATGGATTTTTTAGCCTTTTTAGTATTAAGCTGATTTTGAAGAGAGATATTCTCCTGTTATGATGCATGCAAGCATTCCATCCATTCATGCCTGATATTAACCACAAGGAGTCTATGTTCATCTTTAATCCTAGCCAACTCACCTTCAAGTTCCTTGATTCTTTCCTTTTTAAGATCAACCTCTCTGTTCAGCATTTGGACTGAATCTATGTTGGCACCAGCAAAAGCCCCCAAAATTGTTGCTGCTTCAATAGCCCCAGCCTGAGGGTTACCAATTTGTTGAGCCCATAAGACTTGAATGGGAGTAGATGATTCCAACACTTGCTCATCTTTACTTCTCTTCCTTGTCCTTTTGAATACTATCTTCTCTTCCTTGTCATAGAAATAGTTTCCAATAGGAACCACATCCTCATCTACATATTCATCAGCCAACAGGGTAGTGATGGGAATGACATTAGCAGTGGAAATTATTGAAGGTGTCATAATACCACTAGGGTGAGGGATGTACATGGGGACTTGAGGAAGTACCACAGGGACAGAAACATCTTGGACAAATGACTGGACTTGTGTAATTGAGGGGACCGAAGTGGAAGCTTCAGATGGAGGAGTCTTCCCTTCAACATTAGGAGCTAATGATGGAGAGGGAACTATAGGTGGCTCCTCAATGCTAGGTGAAACAGAGATAGGTAGTGGTGTAGACTGAGAGATTGCAAGAAGCTTATCCTGAATTGTGATAGAAGATGAAATGGGAAAAGGAATCAAGGTGAATTGGTCGATGGAAGGTATTAGTAGAATAGGTTTAGGTGACTGTGTAGGAATGATGGTGGTTTGAGCTTCTGGCATCATGGACTTAGGGATAGAGAAAGACTCTTGACTACATGAAAGTGTGGTAGAAGAAGAAGTTATACTATCAAACATTTGAGACAATGAAAAGGGAGGTAAAGGCTCTGAAAGCGAAGCAGAAAATTGTTGAACTGAGTTTAACTGAGATGTTGAAGGCAGAAAATCCTGAATAGAGGTGTCTTCAAATGATTGGTCCTCAACAGAGCATTCCATTTCAATAACATTTAACAATTCTGTGACCAACTTGGATTGTTCTGTAATCTCCTCAGTTACTGAAACTGGGGGTTCAGGTTCTTCAGCAACATCACAGTCAATAATTTGAATGTTGGGGAATGGATCACCATGGATCCTTTGCCTTTTTGCTGAGTTGACATGTGTAACCACCAAATCATCATTTTCTTGCATAGCTGCACTAATAATTTCAAGGGGATTTGAAATTATTGCACAGTAACCTTCTAGGGCTCTGCAAGGTGAGCCTTCAATACTGATGTCAATTGTGCCAGATCTTTCTAAAATTGCTGAGAGGTATATAATAAGGATTTGGCCTATTCTAATGTTTTCTTAGGAGGAGAATCTTCGATGGGGTTTTTGCCTTTGCCTTGTTCTGAATGAACCACCACTTGAAGAGGATTAGCTTCCTGAGCTTCCTTTCCTTCCCTTTCTTTTCTCACTTTGTCCAACAAGTCCAGCTCCAATTTCCTATAACTCAGCACCCTGAGCTATAATTCCTTCTGATAGTGTAGAATGTTATGATGCTCTTCTAGGTATTTTTCTCTGACAAGAACTTCAGAAAAATGAATTGACTCCATGATAGATAGAGTCATCTGGGATGTCCTCATGCACATAGTCTATTTTTACATGGGTTTGCTTTAGATGTGCATCCAATAACTTCTTGGGGTCGTGCTTTCTTTTAGGAGCACATCCCAATTTGTAATCAACCAACTGGTCACCAAGAGTGGCTACCCAATTGGAGGTTTGGATGACCAATGACCCAAGGTTCAAAGGGAATTTAGGCCACCCTTTCTTTCTAGGTCCCGTGATTTTTTTATACATAGCATCAGTCACAGTTTGAAATGAAATTTCTTGCAAAGCCAATCTATTAGGGACAATTCTGGGCAACAGATGAACAATATTACTTCCCTATACTCTGATATATGAGAAATACTCACACACATACCAATCACCAATAGTATTGATGAGTGTCTTGGCATCATCTGAAAATGCCGGTGCTTCTTGCTTGAAAATCTTGAAGTAAACAGTGCCCAGGAACTGATCACATATATCATATAGTAAAGGGATAAAGTTTTCTTCCCATAAGATTGAATGATAGATATGCACAGGTGGGTCTGCTGGAGTCCAATTCCAGTTCAAGTTGGGGTATTGAAATTCTGAGCAGATAACATCAATTACATAGGAAGATAAAAGGAAATGTGGTTTTCTGAAAGCTGGATACTTCTGATAATCTTCAATAGCATTTTTTAGTTTTGAGGACAAGATGGAAGCCCATGGGAAGGATTCACCGGTAGTCAAGACATGATACGCTATAGGTTCCCATTCAGCTTTGAACAATTAACAATTAGGGAGTCCGAACAGTCGACACAACATAGCCGCTAGCAAAGAGTAGGGTTCCTTGAACCAGGCAATAGGGTATAAATTATCAGGCTTAAGCACGAAAGCATTAGGTTTTATCATCCAATACTTCATCATTTCGGCAAAATTGTAACGAGACTTGGAGGATTGGATGAAGTCAGGAGATAGGGTCTGCTTATGTGGCTTGAGAGCAAACGCTCGAGTAAAAACCTTAGGGTGGAAATGAGTCAATTGATTCCCCAAAGCATCATTGAATGATCGGTCTTTGATAGTATCATTCTCTATTATCCACCTCACTGCATCTATATAGAGTAATATAGCGGGTCGTGCAGCGACAGCATGAATCTGAGAAGCCCTAATATTCTCATAAGCGGGCCTATCAAATTCTACCTGTGAGAGGTCATCGTTGTCGAAAATAGCATAAATCCGAGACCAATCCATTTGATAAGTCTCGGTGACCTTTCCACTGGTATCAGAGAAGATACCAAAGTTGGGGTCTTTGGTTAAGGTACCCCCGAGAGCGGCCCTAGACTAGGTACTTCGTGACATAGTGGAAAACTTCATAATTTCTGACGAAATAAAGAAAACAAAAATAAAAAACAACAATCACAGACAGCCAAAAGACCAACCGAAAAACATGGAATGACGGCAATCCTACCTGTGATAACTGAAAACCAGCAATCGACTGAAGGCGAGAAATCCATGGTAAATCAGCTCAGCAGAGTAACTTCGGCGAGTAAAAATGATAAAGAAAAGTAAATAAAAACCTATATTTATCAATTTACCCAAATTAAATCATGATCGTAGGATTAAGAAAAATGGATAGCTGAGATTGAACGATGTAAGTTGTGGGATCGGGTTCAAAACATAATAACAATTTTATTTACCACTCCCGAAAGCCGAAAATCGAAAATGGCGGGTTTCGGGTTTCAAAAATACAACCAAATTAAAACCAAGTTTCTGAAAGCCGCAACCCGAAAGTTGCGGGTTGTGGGTTTCGGAACGCAATTAAATGAAATGTTAAAAACGAATTTCCGAATCCCGAAACGCGACAATTTCAGGTTTCGGGTTTATTAAAACTCACAATCTGGTCAAGCTAGCTCGATGATGAGACTCCTTGTCTTCTGGAAGTAAGACCAAAAGAAATTACCATGGCTTGGTGACCATATTGTGATAACTCCAGTCCAAGATCAAACCCATGATCATAGCAGGGATGGCTTGTGATAAGACCCCCCTGTTCTTGTATACAACAAAATCTCATAATGAAAGACAAAACAATTTATTTTGGCATAGGCTACAAGGCATTACCATGGCTTGGTGACCATATTGTTGATGTATATGTAACTTCAGAATGTATTTCACATATATGTATATTGTATTCCTATAGAGATGGTATTATTCCTCTATAAGGAAGTGTCGTCATTTATATTGTAAGTGTCGTAACTTATACTTGATGGGTTATTAGACCACCTTGTTTGGGGTCGGCCCTGTATAAGTCATGTGGGTCAAAGGGTTATTAGACCACCCTATTGGGGTTCGGCCCACTCAGCATTATGTTATGTGGTTAAGTTCGAGCCTACATGAGTTAGTTTAAAAGGCAAGTCAAGTCAAGTATAAATAGAGTGCGGGAGGCACTCTATTTACTCACTCACTTCTCACACATGCTCTCAAGGAGGAGAGGCGCACTTATGGAGGAGGAGGATTGCTGCTAGGTTATGGCTATCTCTATTGGTTGGTTGTATCATTGCTCTATCTATCTCTGAGGAAGTTATTGGGGTTTTTCACCTTTATGGTTTTCCCCAAGTAAATCTTTGTGTCTCTTGTGTGCTTGCATTATTGTCTCCATGATTGATATGCTGTAGATATGTTGTACATGTTGTTCTCTCAGTTAAGATCCTAGATCAGATTGAAGTAAATTCTGAAAATTTAACATGGTATCAGAGCTAGCCTGAAAGAAGGCATGATATGGCATGTATGACACTTGTTGCACTTACGATGCTAGGGCTTGATATAGCAAAAACCAGTCATCGTAGCACTTTCGATATAAATCCGTTTTGGAGAATTTTTCGGATCTGAAATTGTTACAGGCCGAAGCTAAGATCTCCAGGTATCTTGTGTCCAAAGGACAACCTCTAATTCGTTGTACTTTGTGATTTATGATCTGTACAATATAGGGTTTCTGCCTCTTCCAGATCTGAGTCAAAATCAGGTGACCTTGGGAAAAAGGTCATATCTTGGGCTAGGAAGCTCCAAATGAAATGTCGTAAAAAGTGACAGGTAGTACACAGTCTGTACTATCTCAGAAAACGTTTTTAGAGGCCGAAGTTGAACCAGTGACACGTGGCACTCCGTACAAGTTTGCTCTTCTGTATTATCCCATAAATAGGTCACGTTGCGACATTTGGCATAAATCTCTCTCAGAGAGTCCAATTGAGGTAATACTTGTCAGGATGGAAAGGTAACAGGCCGAGATATCTCAGAAAACTTTTTCAGAGGCCGAAGTTAAAACAGTGACACGTGGCACGCCGTACAAATTCGCTCTCCTGTTTTATCCCAAAACAGGTCACGTTGCGACATTTGGCATAACTCTCTCTCAGAGAATCCAATTGAGGTCAGACCTGTCAGGATGGAAAGATAACAGGTCAGGCTATCTCAGAAAACTTTTTCAGACCTTGTGGATCAAAACTTTTGGAGTTACACCAGAAACAATCAGGTACATATTTCTGTCAAAACAGAATTATTTTTGGGTACCTTCATTCATGGCTTCCGGAATTTAGGGCTTTGGAGAAAGTTGGAATTTTTGTAATCAAAGACCACGGCTGGATGCTACTCATCAAAATAGAAATTTAGAGACCAAGATCAGAATTTTTGGTTGGGCAGAAGGCCGGGCTTGATTAGACCCTAGTTCGGGACTTTAATCAGAAAAGTGGAAAATTAGGGCTTCTGTAAAAATGAGAATTTTTGAAATCTGTGACCACGACTGGAAGCTCCTCAAAAAAAATAGAAGCTTAGAGCTTTGGATCAAACATTTTGATGGGGCAAAAGAGTGGGCTTCATCACACCCCAGTTCAGGGTCACGTCCAGTGAATCCGGAAGTTTCAAAGGCAAAATTGAGGAGTGAAACTTTGCAGTTTTCAAATTCTGAATATACCAGTTTGATCAGTTCATCAAGGCGCATATTCCTATCCTATCGGAAGGTTGAAATTCAAAGTTTGAATTTTTGGGGTTTCTCTGACAAACCCATATCCAGCTCAAGGTCCAGTTCTTGCAAATCAAGTGGATTGGGTTAATCCTAGAAGAAGATGGATTGATCACCTACATAAGTGAAAGAAGTTCCTGTCTCAGAGGGAGATGAGGATAAGGCCTTACATAAGAAGATTACAAGCGATCTCGACAGGTATGACTCATCGAGGTATGTTTCGATATTTGTCCATGATTAAGTTTATGGTATGTTTGTCTTCATGTTATTACGATTAGTACAATTTTGATTTTAGATTTGTTGTATCACCTTAACAAAATTATGAATGCATGATAGAAGATATTCATTGGTTAGGGTGTTGACACTTATGATTGTACTAATGCATTATGGTGTTGTATGAGGTTTATGTTGTCTACTAACATGAAAGGTACACCAAGAAAGACAGATCATGTTCTGGTCCAAGAACATATGATCATGATAACATGAGGACAAAGATTCATCCATTGTCATGGATCTCATACAAGATCCATTCACGAGGTATGTATAACTTGGTTTTATAATGGTTAACTTATGAGACATGCAGGTTACTAGCACAAGTCACTGAAGAGAACCAAAAGACATTATACGGGTATGTTAGACATAACTAGCTAACATGATAATCCAGGTATGTTTTTCCTATATCAAGCTAGATTCCTACCTTGGGTTAGGATCTTATACTATCGCGTTGTTGATAATGATTATTCATGAAGTCATAGGTTTGAATAATCATGATTGTATGCATATTATGTTTCTTACCATAATTGATGATATGACTAACCAGAAGAATCATGATGGTATAGGTTTGAATAATCACAGGTTTTATGCATTTTATATCTCTTATCTTGATTGATGATTCAACTAACCTGAAGAGTCATAGGATTGAGTAATTACAGGTTTAGACATGTTATGTCTCTTATGATTTGACTAACCATAAGAATCCTTGAATGCTAATGCTTATTATTTCTGTTTGAAATGATCATGACTATACATGCTTGAGATTATTGTGTTTTAATAGTATACTAATGAATGTATGATTTTATATGAGATCACAAGGATAACACATTCATGATACTAATAAGCATGCATAGGGACCAAGGATGAATATGAGTTCAAGAACAGGTAATTCAGGAAGCAAAGATCAAGAGGGAGCACACTCTAGTTGTTCCTGCAAGAAAGCAAAGGAGCACACTTCAGTAGTTTCTGCAAGGATGCAGATATTCAGAGGGAGCTGATCATCTCTCTACATTTCACAACAGAAAGGTGTAGAAGAAGCTACCTCAGATTAGGACTCCAGCAGCTCCTGCAAGGAAGCAAAGACTCAGAGGGAGTCCACCCAACGAACAAAGAAAGATAAGTATTTTAATCATCATTTCTTGCATATTTGTTTGTTTAAATAAAATTGTTCAATAATGTATATACTGATGTTCCTAGAATTAGGTTGTGTATTATGCATATTAGAATAATTGCATTGATGAACAGTATACTCCTAATATGCATGGGTAAGTGGCCTATGGCACTGTACAACATTCCATTGCTACTTATCTAGAATGAAACCTCTTTGCTGACATGTTGGGAGTTGTGCACACTCTTAACAATGTTCTGGTAGAGATTGGAAGGCATCTAGAAAGTTACGGAATATGGATAAATGTTGTATTGAAGCATTGGCTAAGATAATTGCATGACTGTATGGCATATTTCTTTATGTGTAAGAATTTGTTCTGAAAACTATGAGATGTTTTCTAATCATGCAATTTAACTTGTTGTGTAGGAAAGATCGTATGCCATCTCCTACAAAAGAAGAACTACAACATTTTGTTCCAGCAACAAAGATATCTATTGAAGATATTGAAGATATTGAAGATATTGAAGTTCCCAGGATCTGGGATGAAGAAATGAAATGCCATGATCCGTCAATCATGAAGAATGATGTTTGGGATGTAATCCCAAGACATGAAGAGAAGTTTGCTATGACTTCCAAATGGAACTATCAGATCAAGCATGTTGCAGATGGCAGCATTAAGAAATATAAAAGTGATGAAATAGAAGATGCACCAGATGGATTTCAAGACAACATGGTGCAGTCTTATATGTGTGCAGAACTTGGTGAAGATAGATTGATTTCCAACACGCAGCGGAAGCTTGCTGCCAAGTTCGAGATGAAAGATTTGGGAATGATGCACTATTTCCTAGGTATGGAGGTGTGGCAGAGTGCAGGTGGGATCTTCCTTGGTTAAGGGAAGTACACAGTAGATATCCTGAAGAGATTTGGGATGATGGATTGCAAGGCCATGGCCACACTGATGGTATCGAATCTGAAGCTTCTTTGTGATGCTTCATCTGAGCCAGTTGATATCACTATGTATCGTCAGATGATTGGGTCCTTGATGTACCTGACGAACATGAGACCAGACATTTGCTTTGTTGTGAACACATTGAGTTAGCTCCTGACAAATCCGAGGAGTGTTCACCTGGTTGCTGTAAAGCATGTTCTGAGGTACCTGAAGGGTACAATGGATTATGGGCTCAGGTATGAGGCAAATCAAAAGTTTAACCTCCAGGGTTATGTTGATTCAGATTGGGTTGGCAGTGCTACAGATAGGAAGAGCACATCTGGGTGCTGCTTCAGTATGGGATCAGGTGTGATCTCTTGGTTTAGCAGGAAGCAGTCCTGCGTAGCACTGAGTACAGCTAAGGCAGAGTATGTTGCAGCCTGCTCAGCTAGTTGCGAGGCAGTATGGCTACGGAAGCTACTGTCTGAGTTATTTGATCTCCCGTTGGAAGCTACTGGTATCTTCTGTGATAACCAGAGTTGTGTGAAGCTGTCCGAGAACCCAGTGTTTCATGACAGGTCGAAACACATAGAGATCAAATATCACTATATCAGGGATATGGTGCAGAGAGGAGCTGTGAAGCTCCTGTATGTTGCGATGGACGAGCAGATTGCAGATGTGCTGACGAAGCCACTAGCCAGGGTGAAGTTCGAGTACTTCAGAGAGAGGCTTGGTGTGCTTCAGATCGAGGATACTTCGAGGAAGAAGTGATGAACACATTTGCTGAAGCCATTCCAAGCATGTTGGAAGGAGGATCCTTCACATGACTGTGGATGTAAGCGCTAGATGATGAGCATCAGGATGATGTTCTGGTTTCTGCTTGGATATGATCAGTTGGATCATTTTTGTATGTATGTACGCATCATGTAGATGCTGGATATGATCAGTTGGATCATGTGTATGTATTTTGAATATGCATCATGTTGGATGCCTGGACCATGTATCTGTATATGTATCAGGTGGGTACATTGTATGATCAGGTGGATCATGTATGGTGATATGTATCATGTATTTGTATTTGTATCAGGTGGATACATTGTATGATCAGGTGGATCATGTATGATGATATGTATCAGGTAGATACGTGGTATGCATCAGGTAGATGCATTGATGATCAGGAGGATCATGGATCATGATATGTATCAGGTAGATACTTGGTATGCAGCAGAATGTTGCATTGATGATCAGGATGATCATAGATGACGAGCTTCAGGATGTTGCTCCAGATGACATGCAGCAGGATGTTGCATTGATGATCAGGATGATCATAGATGACGAGCTTCAGGATGTTGCTCCAGATGACATGCAGCAGGATGTTGCAGTGATGATCAGGATGATCATAGATGACGAGCTTCAGGATGTTGCTCCAGATGACATGCAGCAGGATGTTGCAGTGATGATCAGGATGATCATAGATGACGAGCTTCAGGATGTTTCTCCAGATGACATGCAGCAGGACGTTGCAGTGATGATGATCAGGATGATCATGGATACATCAGGATGATGTATGGTGAGTATCAGGTTGATACTCTATGGCCGTGGATCAGGTTGTGCAGATGAGCATGTAATTCGGTGCCCTGGGAGATTTGCAGATGGTCTTTCGAGGTTTTGCCTATGGCATGTAATTCGGTGCCCTGGGACATCTGGCAAATGCTCTTTCGAGGTTTTGCTCTGGGAGGACATGTAATTCGGTGCCCTGGGAGATCTGCAGATAGTCTTTCGAGGTTTTGCCTATGGCATGTAATTCGGTTCCCTGGGATATCTGGCAGATGCTCTTTCGAGGTTTTGTCCTATGGCATGTAATTCGGTGCCCTGGGAGATCTGCAGATAGTCTTTCGAGGTTTTTCCTATGGCATGTAATTCGGTTCCCTGGGATATCTGGCAGATGCTCTTGCGAGGTTTTGCCATGACCACATGTAATTCGGTGCCCTGGGAGATCTGCAGATAGTCTTTCGAGGTTTTGCCTATGGCATGTAATTCGGTTCCCTGGGATATCTGGCAGATGCTCTTGCGAGGTTTTGTGGTGAGGTCACATGTAATTCGGTGCCCTGGGAGATCCTATAGGTAGAGCTGTGTGCTCGTAACAGCCTGGGATGCTCTTTCGAGGTTTTGTGACGCACGTAATAAGTCCTGAGGATTCCACAGTATGGCCAGTGATGACGAAGACCTGCAGGTGGTGGGCCTACATCCAGTATGAAAAAGGACTGGCTCTGTAGAACTTCCTATGACGAGTAGATTCAGAGATTGATTGAGATAGCAGCAGCAGTGACGATGATGATGACTCGATGACGATTATCCAGTGACGATGATCCAGAGAAGATGACTTGTGCTAGAAGAACTGTGCTGAGAAATACCTTCCTAGTTAAGAGGGAGTGTTGATGTATATGTAACTTCAGAATGTATTTCACATATATGTATATTGTATTCCTATAGAGATGGTATTATTCCTCTATAAGGAAGTGTCGTCATTTATATTGTAAGTGTCGTAACTTATACTTGATGGGTTATTAGACCACCTTGTTTGGGGTCGGCCCTGTATAAGTCATGTGGGTCAAAGGGTTATTAGACCACCCTATTGGGGGTCGGCCCACTCAGCATTATGTTATGTGGTTAAGTTCGAGCCTACATGAGTTAGGTAAAAAGGCAAGTCAAGTCAAGTATAAATAGAGTGCGGGAGGCACTCTATTTACTCACTCACTTCTCACACATGCTCTCAAGGAGGAGAGGCGCACTTATGGAGGAGGAGGATTGCTGCTAGGTTATGGCTATCTCTATTGGTTGGTTGTATCATTGCTCTATCTATCTCTGAGGAAGTTATTGGGGTTTTTCACCTTTATGGTTTTCCCCAAGTAAATCTTTGTGTCTCTTGTGTGCTTGCATTATTGTCTCCATGATTGATATGCTGTAGATATGTTGTACATGTTGTTCTCTCAGTTAAGATCCTAGATCAGATTGAAGTAAATTCTGAAAATTTAACACATATAGTGGTAATGTTACTCACCAGTGCTTTGCGGATCATGAATGGACCAACCTGTAATAGGATCTTCCACCTTTCAGCAGAACTGAAAGTCATCTTCCAAGTGTGGTGGCTTGATGTGAAGATATCATTCCACTTAAACACCTATGAACCTAATGGGCTGGCTTGATAACAAGAACACCCACCTTGTAACTTATAATTTTAAACAAAATTCATATTCAAAGTGATTGTAAAAGGATCCATGAGCAATCGGAGCTGGTCAGGTTATTATGATATGTCGTTCAACCATGAAACACCAGATAGAGAAATGATGACCATCTTCCATACCTCAATTACACAAATAAAGCATTGTGAAAGATAATGATCAAAGTGAAAAGTATCCAAAGGTACTGCACTTATTGACTGTTTATTCGTTAGAGCAAATTCTAATCGAAAGCCAGAAAGTAAGATTGATAGCAATGCTGAGACTTCATAAGCAACTGTTGCTAAGAAAAATGATCATAAGACATTACCACACGTGTGAAGCCTTATTAATGAAAACCAAAACAAAACAAGAAGACTAATCAAAATGTCAATGCAAGAAAACAAATGATTGAAAAACACACCACACCTATGTGCAAGTGCACCAGGTTGTTCAAACAAAATACTTTCTGAGAAGAGACACATTCACTAGGAAGGTGTCTACAACTCCCTCTAGTGTCTGTAATCGAACAATGTTGGGACCAATATTTTCTATAATAATGAAAGGTACTAGCGAAAGACGCTGAAAATTGGTATACTGGTTCTTATCTTTGTGTTGCTTATCCCACCTTAGAACTAGGTTACCAACAGAAAATTCCCTATCAAATGAAGATTTTTCACCAAACCATCTTTTCACCATCTGTTGATGATGATACAATTTATTCTTAGTTATTTCCCTGTCCTCCTCTAGCTTCAAGAGAGTGTCTATTCTATGCTAGAGAGGGGAAGAATCATCTTCTTGGACAGACTGGGCCAATTGTAGTGAAGGGATGGTGAGATTAACAGGAATGATGGATTCTTTGCCATAAATGAGACAGTAGGGGGAATTTGCAATAGATGCCTTTGGGGTTATTCGATCTGCCCATAAAGCATTATATAACTGTGTGTGCCAATCTCTATGATGAGAAGCTACAGTCTTCTTGAGAATATTTATCAGATTTTTGTTTCACAACTCAGCCAAACCATTGCCTTGCGGGTAATAATTGGCAGAAAACTTAAGCTTAATCCCCTTTTCAAAGGCATATTCAGTTATATCGATTTAAGAGAAGTAGGAATCATTATCGAAAACTAAGTACTCAGGAGTACCAAACCATGTGATGATCTGACTGTCAAGGAAGGAAATTACTTGACTGGAATTACATTATTTAAGAGGGGCTGCCTCCACCCATCTGGTGAAGTAGTCAGTTGCTGTAAGAATATACTTATGTTGGAGGGAAGAAGCAGGGTTTATGGGCTTGACAAAATCTAGTCCCCATTGTTGGAATGGAAACTAAATTGTGATTGGTTGCAGGGAAAATGCAGGTTTCTTAAACTTTCCTGTGCATTTCTGGCATGGTTCACACTTCCTTACATAAGCATAAGCATCTTTAAATAACGTGGGCCAATAATATCCAGCCTTGAGAATCTTATGTACTGCAGTCTCACCTGAAAAATGGCCTCCAATAGGTCCTGCATGAAATTGCAATAAGATGTTATCAGTTTCATGTTTTTCCAAGCACCTGAGAAATACTCCATCATAATTTTTCCTAAAAAGAACTTGATCAATAAAATGATAAGGAGCATCGTTTAGTCTCAAAGCCCTTCTTTTCTTAAAATCAAGGGTTTTGGGATCAAACCCATGGTTTAGGAAAAATCTGATATCATCATACCATTCAAATGTCGGAGCATCGATAACGTTAACAACACCTGAGGGAACTTCTTCCTCTTGATCCCATTCCGATTGCTACTTGCGTAGGGTCATTAGATTGAGCAGTAAGAAGACAAAGCCCTTGTCCTTTGACAATTTTAGCTGGTCTGATCTCAAGATCATATTCTTGCAGGGCCGTCATCCAATGGGCCCTCTTTTCCCCTAACTCTTTCTGGATGAGGATGTTTCTAATGGCAGAGTATGGAACAATGACTTTAGTTCGAGACTTCAGCAAGTAGGGCCTGCAATGTTTGACAGACTTATAGACCGCATAGGCTTTCTTATCAATCTGTGAGTAATTAAGCTCTGCACCCTTGAATGTTGAGCTCATGAAAGAGATCGAGATTTCTGCATCATCGTCATGCTTTTGTGTCAGGACAGCTGCATAAGAAAAGTCAGTGGCAAAAGTATAAAGAATGAAATCCTTATCAAAATCTGGGGACATGAGAGCAGGAGCTTCAGCAATAGCCTTTCGAATTTGGATAAACACATCTCTTTGTTCCTGAGACCAAGCAAACTGCATATCTTTGTTGACCAAAAGTTGTAATGGTTTAACAATCTGGGCAAAATTTGGTACAAATCTACATACAAAATTAATCTTACCTAAGAAGGATTGCATTGCTTTGCGCGAGCCTGGTAACCCAATCTTTGAAATAGCCTCTTTGCGTTCGGGATCAATAATCATACCTTCTTTCAAAACAATGAAGCCCAGAAGCTTTCCTTCTGTCACTGCAAAAATAGATTTCTTGGGGTTGAGAGAAATGCTGAATTTCCTGCAATGGTCGAAAACCTGTTTCAGAGCAAACACATGTTCATGTCGCCTTTTGGAGTAAATAGTGATCTCATCAAGATAAACTATGATAGAATTATGCATTAACCCTTGGAAAGCTATGTCCATAGCTCTCTGGAAAGTAGCTCCTGCATTGATTAACCCGAAAGGCATCCGCCTATAGGTGAAAGTTCCCCAAGGGGTCCTGAAAGCTGTTTATAATTGGTCGTCTGGAGCAACCATAACTTGGTTATATCCCGAAAAATCATCTAGGAGGGAAAACATCTCCGACCCGACTACCTTTTGAAGAATCTGTTCCACAGGTGGAATAGGATAGTTGTCTTTCTTAGAAGCCTGATTCAGGTTCCTGAAATTGACACACAGTCGAATTTCACCATTTTTCTTACGGACAGGAACTAAGTTAGCTATCCATTGAGTGTGCCTAACTGGAAAGATAATTCGAGCAGTGAGCAGCTTTTCCAACTCCTTTTTTACCGAGGGCTCTAAGCTAGGGTGCATTTTCCATAGCTTTTGTTGAAATGGCTTAATTTATGGTTTCATGGGTATATTATGGAACATGACGCTAGTATCAAATGTTTTCAATTCATCATAAGTCCAGGCAAAAACATCTTTATACTGTTTACACAATGCAATGATGACCCTTCATTCATCAGGGGTACAATCAACTCCCAAATTGATGAAACGTGGTTCCTGCTCGGTGCCTAAATTGACTCGCTCATATTTTAGGGATGAGCTTTGAGTTTTACAATTAGTTTGGGATTTGAACTTGTCTTGCAAATCATAGAACTTTTCTAGATTGATCACTGACTTTGGGATAACGTTTGAGAGATCAGCGAGTGACTTTTCATGTTCTGCTTCATCAATGGCCATATCTTGGAATGTATCCTAAGCCGTGATGAAGTCAAGTATCCGTCAGTCATCATCAAATACTTTCCAATTAGTCACATTATCCAGAATAGAGGGTATGTACATCAATTCAATGAAAAACGTTTGAGGAGACAGACCTTCTGGCAGGATCAGTCTAGACACTGTATTTGCTAACAGGTCTGCATCAAAATTTTGTGATCTGGGAACTTATTTAATATTGAATGCTAAAAATGAGTTGGTTAAATCCCTTACCATCTTCTGATAATTATCCAAGCATGTAGATAAGCAGTGTATCTTATTTCTGACTTGCTTAACTATAATTTCATAATCTCCATAGCATTCAATCACCTGCACACCTAAATCAACAGCCTTCTTGAGTCCCTGAACCAGAGCCTCATACTCAACTACATTATTAGTGCAATCAAATTCTAACCTGCAAGCAATCATAATTTTCATTCCCTGAGGATCAATTAGGACACAACCTGCTCTAGCTCCCTTCTTGGACTTGGAACCATCAAAAAATAAAGTCCATGAGACAGGGTATAACCTAAAATTTGTATTTACATTGTATACAGTATGCACAATTTCACCAGAGAAAGGTATAGAGGTAACATGAGTAATATGTGATTCGTTTTGAATGCTTTCTTCTGGTGAGGCATCAGCTAGGAATTCACCAAAAAGAGGTATCGAATGTAAATTGCTCTACACGAGAGGTGAGATAACCAGCAGGTTCGCTTGAATCATTAAGATTAGTGACTGTCTGTTTCATAAAAGGTTCTCTGCTGATCTTAATTTTATTCGGTTGACCATTATAGGGCAACCATAAGTGGGACCAGTTGGTTGCAAAGTAATCCTTAAGTTTCTTTGACCAGTCCCTACTTAACCACATCCCATAGGCTTCCGGGATGTCATCTATCACGATGTCAACTATCTGATGGATCCTGGGATCAACTGACAGTGTAAGCAAAACATTTCTCAACTTACCTACCACTCTGAATTTGGATCTGTCAAGTTGCACAATCTGCGTTGGGCAGGGCTCCCACGTTGCATTCAATTTCCTGCAAACAGAGAGGGGCATCACATTTGATGACACTCCTGAATCTATCATGTAGTTGTGCACATTCCGATTGAAAATCTCAAAAGTGAGCAAGAAAGGAGGAGTCCTCTTGCTCGCTGGTTTCTGATCGTCATATTTAGTAACAGAGTCTAGATTGTTACTCTGTGATTCCCTTAGCTGTTTGACTATCATGTTTTTTGGTAAGGAATCCCTCATAGTAGGGATCTTAAGTAGCTCAAACAGAGAGATGTTTGCTTTGACTCTTTTTAAGTCTTCAACTAGATTGTACTCCATTTCAGGGAGGACTGTATCCTTTTGTGGGACAGTCTTGTTTTTGGTGGGAACCTAAGGATAAGATGAAGGTTCTTGAGGTGGTTGTGGTCTTGACCTTGTGATATAAGGATGTTGTGTGTTAAACACCGCCTCAGGTTCTTATTCTTCTTCACACATAGGAAGTTCTGAAAAGCAACCCACAGCATCGACTTGTGGGTCACCTTCTTCTTCTTCTACAGGTAATTGTGGATCCGGGATGGTCTGATCGTTGGAAGTGTTAGGGGTGACTTGAGATTCTGCTGCCAATGCTCTAAAAATATAATAGAGTTCATCATTTGTGAGTCCATCTGCCGGATTAGGTGGTGGTGGATTTTGTGGAGGCTGGTAAGGTCTCCTAAATGGTGGCCTTACAAAACCTCTGTTTTGATTCTGGTTGTCATTAGTGTTCTTCTTCAAATCCACCATCTCATTTGACATCCTTTGAATGAATTTCTATATGTCAGTCATATCAAATGGATCCTTGTTCTGAACAGTGGGTTTAGGGGTGTTCTCAATTCTCTTCCTGGAATTGGAAGGTTGTTCTTTTGAAGTTTCAGGGCTGTCTTTCAGACAAAACATGTCCTTCTCAACTTGGATTGCTTCATCAAATGCTTCCAGTAAAGTACCTTTTTGTGCCCTTTTGACCCACATTGCAATAGGGACAGGCAGACCTTTTTCATAATAAGCTACCAACAATTCTTCAGCAAGAAGAAGATTGGTAGGAATTTTGTTTTTGAGATATGAAAACCTTTGGTTAAAGTATTTTACCCTTTCTTTTCCTTTGATTTTCATGGAATATAATTATAAGACATGATCTTGCGATGTTTTGTCATCCCCGAATTTTTGGGTAAAATGTTTCTCGAATTCATCCCAGGAAGTTATAGATTGGGCCGGTAAGGCAGAATACCAAGTGGCTGCTCTACCCTCAAAAGTGTAGGGAAAGAGTCTTCATACTACATCCTCAAGTACCATGCTTCTAAGCCCGATTGCCTGCATGAAAGTTTTTATATGATCCAACATAGGTATCTTATCATCAGGGTTGAATTTAGGGAGCCATTTCTCAGGATTCTTTGGTAATCTATGTTGATCTCCTAATATGAAAAATGCACCTTGGTCGAGCCAAGGTCTATTTTTCCCTTCTCCAGCCATCGGAGGTTCTTGCTCTTCTTCTTCCAAGGATGAGCTAGAAGAATTCTTACCGTCTGAGGAAGATGATGAAGATGAAGGAGGAGATGGTGGTGGACCACCAGTTCCAGAATATTGCTGACCTTGTGTTCCTATGAGAGTGGTCTCACAGTTATATTTAGGAGAATCTGGTTGATGAATCAACTCTTGGTTTTCAGGTTGTTGATCAACTATGTGTTGATCCTGTGTGTTTAGATTAGTGGTGTACTGAATTTGTGAGTCACTAGCCTATGTAGTGAAAATTTGCTGATCTTTCCGACCACCAGTTTGTAGAATATCTTCTAAATTTAAGGTTGCCAGACCACGTCGTCTTTGATCGACAAGTCGTTGTTCTGAGCTCAAGACCCTAGCGGCAGATGTTTTCAATATCTGTTCTAACGAGATGGGTCCCCTTGTAGGTGATGTGAAAATTATTTCCCCTCTGTTCTCCTGTTGTATCACAGGTGTGACAGGTATAACTGTAGGTTGTGCAGATGTAATAGGGAGAATTGTAGGTCATGAAACAGTTGGTTGTTTAGATGTTGAAGCCCTGGACTGGCTTCGGGTTTGAACCATTGAAGTATTTTCTAGAGGAGGTTTATTAGCGGTTTGCTTTGGCATGTTATAATAGAGGCCCTCCTTCTAGCACCATTTTTTGATGCCTCGGGTGTGGAGGGTAAGTGCAAGGTGTTGGAATGGGTTCCAAGGCACACAACAGGGGATGAAAACCTAGCCAAAGGATTCAAAAGACCCTACGCAAGGGAAATTCTATCCTCAATTTGTTTGGTGTGGTAATCACCCAGGGATATTCGGCCTCCGCTGGCACTCTATGAGTAAGTGATTTGATCGATAAGATCAGTTTCCCAATTAGGGAAACAAATGGGTATGGGAAACAGTGAACTATTCTAACTTAACCTATTTAGAAAAAGAACCTAATCTTAAGTCAGATCTATTCTAAAATGAAAAGCTTGGTGTTTATGCAAATCAACCTTGAGGTGTAAGAGAACAAACAGTCTATCACCTTTAACAAAAATGCCTTCAGATGAGATATTTGCTGACTTAAATTATGATTTATTTAATGAAAATTAAACAATGATAATCCAAGCTTAAAGACCATCAAGATATAACCTATTATCTCTTTGTTGATTGAAAAATCAACAATGATTGAATATATATATATCTGATCAATTGCAGAAATCGATAAAGAAAGTATTTAATTAAAGAAATTTAATCAAATATTTTCATACACACATCAATTATACAGAAAAACCAATACAACAGATCTATGTATTCACTAGATATCCAACAAGAGATCAATGCATAGCGGATGACAATCTGGAACATAAAATCGGAAATCCTTAAAGAAATTTAAGTGATAATCAGAAGATGGATCGGAAGATAGCATTACTATATTAAGAATGTCTTGTACCAAAATTACAATGACTCTGGTCACAGAGTATCCTCAGTCTTATCTCCTGCTGAATTACAATTCCAAAAATTCCAACACCTTCCTCTGAGAGGTATTCTTCCCTAAATATTAAATTACAACAAAGTACAAAAATGAATCCTACAGAATAGGGATTCCAAAATCAGAAATGAGTCTATTGGGCCAGAAAATCCTGCCACTTATCATATATCTCTAATAGTTCATCAATGTTTGGATAATTGACAGATTCTATGCCTATTTGGGCATTGCATATGTTGTTCTCCATGTCATGCTTGGCAAGATTATGCCAAGTGCGAAGGTAAGAATGGATCTTGCCCTCGAAGGAGAGCGGTTTCCTGATCAATTCATACATGTGACTAATGTTGACTGCTTGAATAGCCCGGATCTTCTGCGTAATTTCTTCACGATCATGCTCCACTTATTCTAGCTTACATTTAGGTGGAAGGGCCTGCAAAATAGGATCCATGTATGGGAGATGTAGAGCTTCCATGATGTTATCAGCTGCGTACCAGCGTCGAGTGCAAAGGTCTTTGGATTTTCTGATGATCTCTTCAGCAAATTCATTGAAATCGAGCCAGGTATTTAGGGAAGCTTTGTTCTTCTTCATCTGAAGACTGCTGAGAATCGGTAAGTCTGCAGGGATTTTTTTTAATGTACCTTTTCCATTCACTAACCTCATCTTGAGCTTTGGAAGCCTGAATTCTCTTGATTTCCTATACCTCAAGCTCAGAAGACAGCTTATCAAAGATAATAAACGTCTCCCTAATTTCATCATGTGTAATGTACAACTTTTCAAGCAATTTATAATGACTATGATTAACCTCCAAGGCCAAGTCTTTGAACTCCTGTGGTGTAAAGTCAGACAAACCAGCTGAAGCTGCATTTGCAGTTATAGTTCCAACTTGTATCTCTAAGGTTGCTATCCTTTCTGCATGGATGGAGTTTTGAGAGATATTCTCCTGTTCTGATGCATGCAAGTGTTCCGTCCATGCATGCAAGTGTTCCGTCCATGCATGGAGTTTTGAGAGATATTCTCCTGTTCTGATGCATGCAAGTGTTCCGTCCATTTCTGCCTGATATTAGACACAAGGAGGCTATGTTCATCTTTAATCTTGGCCAACCCACCTTCAAGTTCCTTGATTCTTTCCTTTTTAAGATCAACCTCTATGTTCAGCAACTGGACTGAATCTATGTTGGCACCAGAAAAAGCCCCCAAAACTGTTGCTGCTTGAATAGCCCCAGCCCGAGGGCCACCAATTTATTGAGCCCATAAGAATTGAATGGGAGCAGATGATTCCAATGCTTTCTCATCTTTACTTCTCTTCCTTGTCCTTTTCAATACTTTCTTCTCTTCCTTGTCATAGAAATAATTTCCAATAGGAACCACATCCTCATCTACATATTCATCAGCCAACCAGGTAGTGATGGGAATGACATTAGTAGTGGAAATTATTGAAGGTGTCATAATACCACTAGGGTGAGGGATGGACATGGCGACTTGAGGAAGGACCACAGGGACAGAAACATCTTGGACAAATGACTGGACCTGTGTAATTGAGGGGACGGAAGTGGAAGCTTCAGATGGAGGATTCTGCCCTTCAGCATTAAGAGCTAATGATGGAGAGGGAACTATAGGTGGCTCCTCAATGCTAGGTGAAACAGAGATAGGTAGTGGTGTAGACTGAGAGATTGCAAGAAGCTTATCCTGAATTGTGATAGAAGATGAAATGGGAAAAGGAATGGAGGTGAATTGGTCGATGGTAGGTATTAGTAGAATAGGTTTAGGTGACTGTGTAAGAATGATGGTGGTTTGAGCATCTAGCATCATGGACTTAGGGATAGAGAAAGACTCTTCACTACATGAAAGTGTGGTAGAATAAGAAGTTATTATATCGAATAGTTGAGACAATGAAAATGGAGGTAATGGCTCTGAAAGCGAAGCAAAAAATTGTTGAACTGAGTTTAACTGAGATGTTGAAGGTGGAAAATCCTGAACAGAGGTGTCTTCAAATGACTAGTCCTGAACAAAGCATTCCATTTCGATAAATTAACAAGTCTGTGACCAACTTGGATTGTTCTGTAATCTCCTCAAATACTAAAACAGGGGGTTCAGGTTCTTCAGCAGCATCACAGTCAATAATCTGAATGTTGGGGAATGGATCACCATGGATCCTTTGCCTTTTTGCTAAGCTGGCATGTGTAACCACCAAATCATCATTTTCTTGCACTGCTGCACTAATAATTTCAAGAGGATTTGAAGGTTCCATTATTTGAGAATCCACAGTAACTTTGTGGGGCTCTGCAGGGTGAGCCTTCAATACTGATGTCAATTGTGCCATATCTTTCTGAAATTGCTGAGAGGTATATAACAAGGATTGGGCCTGTTCTGATGTTTTCTTAGGGGGAGAATCTTTGATGGGGTTTTTGCCTTTGCCTTGTTTTGAATGAACCACCACTTGAAGAGGATTAGCTTCCTGAGCTTCCTTTCCTTCCCTTTCTTTTCTCACTTTGTCCAACAAGTCCAGCTCCAATTTCCTATAACTCAGCAGCCTGAGCTTCAATTGCTTCTAATAGTGCAGAATGTTATGCTTCTCTTTTAGGTCTTTTGCTCTAACAAGAACTTCAGAAAATGAATTGACTCCATGATAGACAGAGTCATCTGGGATGTTCTCATGCACATAGTCCATTTTTACATGGGTTTGCTTTAGATGTGCATCCAATAACTTCTTAGGGTCGTGCTTTCTTTTAGTAGCACATCCCAATTTGTAATCAACCAACTGGTCACCAAGGGTGGCTGCCCAATTGGAGGTTGGGATGACCAATGACCCAAGGTTCAAAGGGAATTTATGCCACCCTTTCTTTCTAGGTCCTGTGAGTTTTTTATACATACCATCAGTCACAGTTTGAAATGAAATTTCTTGCAAAGCCAATCTGTCAGGGACAATTCTGGGAAACAAATGAACAGTATTACTGCCCCAGACTCTGATATATGAGAAATACTCACACACATACCAATCACCGATAGTATTGATGAGTGTCTTGGCATCATCTAAAAATGCTAGTGCTTCTTGCTTGAAAATCTTGAAGTAAATAGTTCCCAGGAATAGATCACATATATCATATAGTAAAGGGATAAATTTTTCTTCCCATAAGATTGAATGATAGATATGCACAGGTGGGTCTGCTGGAGTCCAATTCCAATTCAAGTTGGGGTATTGAAATTCTGAGCAGAAAACATCAATTACATAGGCAGATAAAAATAAATATGGTTTTCTGAAAGCTGGAGACTTCTGATAATATTCGATAGCATTTTTTAGTTCTGAGGACAAGCTAGAAGCCCATGGGAAGGATTCACTAGTAGTCAAGACATGATGCGCTATAGGTTCCCATTCAGCTTTGAACAATGAACAATTAGGGAGTCTGAATAGTCGATACAACATAGCCGCTAGAAAAGAGTAGGGTTCCTTGAACCAGGTGATAGGGCATAAATTATCAAGCTTAAGCATGAAAGCATTAGGTTTTATTATCCAAGACTTCATCATTTCGGTAAAATTGCAACGGGACTTGGAGGATTGGATGAAGTCAGGATATAGGATCTGCTTATGCGACCTGAGAGCAAACGCTCGAGTAAAAACCTCAGGGTGGAAATGAGTCAATTGATTCCCCAAAGCATCATTGAAAGACTGGTCTTTGACACTAGCATTCTCTATTATCCGCTTCCCTGCATCTGTATAGGTTAATATAGTGGGTCGTGCAGTGATAGCATGAATCTGAAAAGCCCTAATCTTATCATAAGAAGGCCTATCAAATTCTACCTGCGAGAGGTCATCGTTGTCGAAAATAGAATAAATCCGAGACCAATCCATTTGATAAGTCTTGGCGACCTTGCCACTGGTATCAAAGAAGATACCAAAGTTGGGGTCTTTGGTTAAGGTACCCCTGAGAGCGGCCCTAGACTGGGTACTTCGTGACATAGTGGAAAACTTCGTAATTTCTAACGAAATAAAGAAAACAAAAATAAAAAACAACAATCACAGATAGCCAAAAGACCAACCGAAAAACATGGAATGACGGCAATCCTACTTGTGATAACTGAAAACCGGCAATCAACTGAAGGCGAGAAATCCACGGTAAAATCAGCTCAACAGAGTAACTTCGGCGATTAAAAATGATAAAGAAAAGTAAATAAAAACCTATGTTTAGCAATTTACCCAAATTAAATCACGACCATAGGATTAAGAAAAATGGACGGCTGAGATTGACCGATGTAAAGCACAGGAAAGGGTTCAAAACATAATAACAATTTTATTTACCACTTCCCAAATCCAAAAACCAAAACTGGCGGGTTTCGGGTTTCAAAAATACAACCAAATTAAAACCAAGTTTTCGAAAGATGCAACCCGAAAGTTGCAAGTTGCGGGTTTCAGAACGCAATTAAACGAAATGTTAAAAATGAATTTATGAATCCCAAAATGCGACAATGTCGGGTTTCGGGTTTCAGGTTTATTAAAACTCACAAACAAAAATCCCGGATCCTGAAACGCGACATCGTCGGGTTTCGGGTATAGGGTTTATGTAAAACAAACTTGAAAAAGAAAAAATGAAATCCCGCACCCGAAACTTTCAGGTTTTGGGTTTCGGGATCTCCAAATGTCAGGTTTCGGGTTTTCCAAGAGAAATGTCAAAATAGTCAAAATTTAAAGATTTTGCAAACCAAACACTTAAAGAAACCCAAATCAAGCAGCGAAAATGAATTACGGGTACATGGGAAGAAATGTTTAAAGAGATCTAAACTAAAAATCATATTTACAAAGAGAAACTTACCCATATACCTTCGAATTGATTAAAAATGGGGCTCCCATGCTTTAGCTAAGCATGGGATCTGTTGTGGCCACAACACTGATACAGGGCCGACCCCTCTAAGGTGGTCTAATAATCCACCAAATATAAGTTACGACACTTACAATATAACTTGCGACACTTGCAAATACAAATGACGACACTTCCAATTGGAGGAATAATACATCTTAGTTGGAGATACAATAAAGTACAAATGTAATACAAACAATATACAAGTGAATATATTTCGAAGTTACAAATACATCAACAAACCAACCTCCTCCGACCAGACCATCAATCCCATCTGTTGGAGGACAACTACTTGGTGCCATCCCAAGCGGGGCTACTCAACAAACACCTCCATTCATTTCATCGGCTTAGCAGGGCCCACTTACCACACCTTTTGGAGGTATACCATTTGTTAACGACCCGAACGGAACCATTCAACAACCCCCTCCATCAGCATCATTTGCTCAGTGGGGAACATATAATCCACCTGGAAGTGGACAACCTTATGTTAGTATCCCAACTGGAACTAATTTTCAAATTCCCTTGTCAGGTCCAATTCCTTCTTGGGGACCTCAAATCCCACAAAGTGGGGGGTATTCTTTATTTGGAAACTGGAATCAAGCTGGGGGGGAACCTAACCCACATCAAGCTTTCGTTCCCCCTAACTTGAATCCTGTAATTCCTTATCCTAAAGCTGTGAATACTCCATGGAACCCACCTCTTCAGCCCCCACCTCTTAATCAGGGTGGAACAAACATTTAGTGGACTCCATTTTTTCAGGCACCCCCTAACATAGGTATGGGTAATCCATCATCCAATCGAGTTAGAAACATCCCTAGACACAACAATCCTAGGGAACTATATCCAATCAAGGAACTGGAAATATTCCTTGGACACAACAATCCCAGGGGCCTATACCTACTATCCCCACCCAGCAAAACATCCAACAACCAGTCTCTACTTTGATCCTGAATTATATGGTAAATCCTATGATTCTGAATACACCACGGTTAACTAGATGGTCTACTACACTCAAACTTTTCAACAGTATCATGTGGGTAACATGTTTGGGTACAATACGTAGCAACATGATGTGGAGGGTCCCACAGGTATCCCTACACCCTACAATTATTACTCATACCTGCAACCTAATCGGCAGCTTCCATTTTCGGCCACACTTGATTTCCCTGATTTGTCTAGACTCGTTAATGATCCAATATGTCATGAACCACACTGGCCACCCATCCCGACCAAACTACCATCGGGCATCCCAAAGTTCGATGCCAAGCCCGGGGAATACCCCAAGAACCACGTTATGACTTTCCATCTCTGGTGTTCATCAAACTCATTGATGGATGACTCCATTCGGTTACGGATCTTCCAATGCACACTTACCGATACGACAACAAAATGGTATATTGAGATGCCACGGTAATCTTTTAGAGATTTCAATACCCTGTCCATGCAGTTTTTGACACATTTCCAGCTCCCCATCTGATATGAGACTAGAACAAACCTGTTGACTTCGCTGCATCAAACAACTTCCATGCATATATCTGATCATATTCATGAGTGGCGGTGACGCCGAAGATTAATCAAGGCACCCATCCCAAACCAATTATTGGCTGATTGGTTCACTAAGTCATTTATGCCTCCCATTGCCAAGGCTATTGCCATGGGTGGACCTGTTACAGAGGAACAAGCGATTTCTCGTGCTCAGTATATGGATTTGCTATATACCCAATCTAGAACTTTATACGAGCTTATCCCTCATGCCTCTCGCACCACCACTAATCCAACCAAACCCGTCACTGAACCCCCCATTGATGGTATCGTCGGTTCAGTAAAGGCCTAGCCTGTGAACAAACCGAGTGGGAAGCCACGAAATGTTGCCCCACCTCCGAACCAGGATAATCCCAAAACCTCCACCCCTCATGATGCTTCCTCTGAAGTGAATGCTGTCCAATCTTTGTCACAACAATCCAGAGGAAAGAAGAAGAATAATCGAGGAAAATATAAGAAACCTCCCAACCAACAGTAAAACCCAAAGCCTCAACAAACCAACAATGATCATAAACCACGTCGAAAAGCAAATTTTCCCTGCCTTATTTGTCAAGAAGACCACTATACACGAGACTATCCTTACAAGGAGTAAGTCAATAAATTTGTTAAAGGATCTTCCATCCCGACAATGCTAACCAATCCTTTCCCCCATCAGCAACAACAAATGGTTGCTCACGATCCCCCACAAGGGGACAATCCGAACAACACACCCTGTGGAGAAACGTCCACAAACTGCAATATTTTGATGATGAGTAATGAGGAGATCCATATATCCACTCGAGCAAGGATGTACGATACCTCTCCAAGTTCAAACAAAATGGAGACAGCCCATGGCAAGACTCCTCCTCAAGATCCTCCTATCACACCTCCCCCCAATGGTCATCTCCATATTGAGAGACCTGTCACTGACACGGTGCTACGCCCACCCAAGGGAACTATCTGAAAGGTGACATTTAACCATGTGCAATGTCGATTCTTGAGGTCCTACAACACTGTCCCGTGCAGAGTAGAACCTTACTTTCAGCACTAGGGGTGATGGACCCAGATACTTCTAACATGATTATGTTTAACTTGGAGTATTTTAAGCCTATGCTTTCCCACCAGTTAGCCTTCCAGATCCAGATGAAGATCTGTGGGAACAACATTCATTGCATTGTCCTAGACGAGGGTGCCTCCACGTTGATCATGTCCTTGACTTGTTGGAGAGCTATAGCCTCACCTGAGGTTACACCTTCTCCTACTACTCTTAAAGTATTTGACGGACATGGTTTTCAGCCATACGGACTCATCCCAACACTTTCCATTGAACTAGGGGGCAAGATAGTATCTATACACGTTGAAGTTGTAGATGCACCATTAGACTATAATCTTCTACTCGGCTGGAACTGGTTCTATGCCATGACCGCCGTCACATTCTCTATGTTTCGACTAGTACAATTTCCTCATCAAGGAAAAATTGTTACTATAGATCAGTTGGATTTCTGTACTCTGGGCATTCATACGAACTCCAACCATAATGTCCCATTGTTGGTTCAATCCCAGCACCATTTTGAATATATTGGTGTTGGTCTTATGAAGGACTCCTCCCTCATAGGGTTATTTCCGGAACTTAGAACCCCTGTCTTTGCAATAAACATGATATCGTTGAGTGTTATTCCATCCAATGAACCTATTGATTCATGGGTGATACCGAGTCCTACAGAGCTTGAAACCTATGGCAATTCCATGCCATTGAACATGAACCTCGCTACTTACCTGGTGATTTAGTCAGCCACAGATTGGGTCGATTCTGTTACACATCATGCAATGGAACAGCTCTCACTTGAGGCTGGTCCATCGTCACCATTTACTAATCCTCTCGCACATATTTTTCCTTCTGACGATTCGATTATGGAGGTCATGTGCATCGATGAGCCACCTTGGGAATATTACCATCATCGGTCTTCTTTCCCAACTATCCAGGCGATCGAGCAAGATACCAAATCCAGTAGTTCACTTAAAGTTGTCAAACCCAAGTTCCCCACTTCATTCGACGATATATTCTCTGAAGGAAATTTGGCCAACATCATGGAAAGCACTCATATTAACATTTCGATGAAACCCAATGTCATGGAAAATATTCACATAGGCAAGACATGCACTCCCACTGAGGTGGAGTTTTATACTACCTTATTCAAATAATTTCGCGACATGTTTGCTTGGATTTATGAAGAGATTCCCGGAATAGACCCATCAATTGTGGTCCACAGAATCCAAACTTTTCCTAGTGCCTGACCTATTCGGCAGAAACTCCTACCCGTTCATCCCCACAAAGCAGTAGCTATCAAGACAGAAATTGAAAAACGTATGCGTGTTGGTTTTATCTATCCTGTCCCATTGATAGACTGGGTGTCTAACATCATTCATGTGGCAAAGAAACATGGTACTATTAGGATCTGTGTCGATTACCAAGATTTGAACAAGGCTTGTCCAAAAGACAACTATCCAACTCCATTTATAGACAAGATTATCAATAACTATGCCGGTAGTGTCATCTTCTCATTCATGGATGGCTTCTCTGGCTACAATCAGATAGAGATACTCCCTGCAGACCAGAATAAGTAAAACTTCATTTGTCCATGGGGGACCTTCACGTACCGCAAGCTACCCTTTGGCCTTAAGAATTTCAAGGAAACTTTCCGACAGGAAATGTTGTACGCATTTCACGACATTAAACATATTGTGGAACCATATCTCGATGAATTTCCCACCCATTCTTAGACTCGGGATGATCATCCAGATCATTTGAGCACCATCTTTTCAAGGTGCCGCCACTACAATATTCGCTTAAATCCACACAAATGTGTCTTTTTTGTTGAAGCTAGAAAACTGTTGGGATTCATTATCTCCAAGGATGGCATACGCCTAGACCCAACTGTTGGCTTATATAATTGTCTTGAGGTTTTCTATAAAGACCTAGGTTTTGCATGGTTCAAGGAACCAACAAAACCCCTTTTCACCAGCCCATTCAGCAACAATCTGGGAGCAGACTGAGGTCACACCCGAGGTGAAGTAACGGGGGGGGTTGCAGAATCAGGTTTCCACAACTAAGTGATTAGTGTTTAACCAAACTGACAAGTAGTGTGCTATAGGACCCCCTTCATGGTTAACACTTAAACTATTGCACATCCAAGGACTGAGCGATGTTGGATGGTCTTTCGATGATAGGACAACACAACTGATAACTATGCTTCCTCTTTGGACTTAACCAACTTCAATGACTTTACTTATATTTTCCTATCCATTCATCAATTGCCTTAGGTTATTTATCTTATGATTTATGCAATATGACAAAACACAATGTACTATGCACTTCCGGTGCTTCACTTTGAGGGAATCGCATGACGTGAGCTCCACTAATTCTAGTGTTTACTCAATCAACTTATGCATTCATTCTGACTTAGAAATACTTATGCATCTAAAATTCATCCACATATACGATACTTAACATATTATTCCCATCTTCATTCTTTATGGTGAATACATATAAAAGCAAGAACATATAAATTGATAAATGAGATCTTAAGCATTCATTGTAAGAAAATATACATATTCAAGCACATAAACAGTCACACAACACAAAATTTAATGTGGTTCATCCCCAGGATGGGATCTACGTCCATAGGAATTGTTGTTATATTTACTTGGGAAGGGTACAATAGTTCCAGTCTTCACACTCAGCTATAGACTCTCTTCTCTCTCGATAGGTCTCTGCGCACACAGCTTGCAGAGCCTTTACAATAGCTTCCAGCAAAACAAACAAGTATTGCTCAAGATTATACAGTGAATTTTTTATATCAACCCTTTCCCTTACAAAATGTGCCCTTTTATAGATCATGCCTGTAGGTCATGTCTTTACAATGCATAGGAAAAAACCCTAAGGTTTCAAAAAAATGTCACGGTTTTCCTCTAACCGGACTGTTAGGATCTGATAATGACTCCTCCTTCATGGCCATCCTCTACGCGTGGTCACATCGCTTTAATCCCCCCTATCGAGCACATGTCGACAAGTAGCTTTCACCCAGTCGTTCCTTCTCTAATGGCTTTATGCGACCGGTTGACGTAGTGCTTCCTTTGCTTGTGCAACTGGTCGCTTTCCTTTTGCATTACTCCCTACCCACCTGCTTGGTAATCATGGAGTATCTTAACCAAAATTAGACTACCGATGGTCTTACCAGAATGTATATCGTTTTCCTTCCAAAACATTGCCTTTCCAGATCTCCATAGATTGGGCTCTTGTTGGCCTGATTTTATGAATCTAGGCCAATAAAGAGGTTTTATCCACACAATCAACTTAAAGTAGTATCCGGTGTGTTTGAATTAACAAGACCTCGCAGGTTATGGTCCTGCTACCAGCTAGTTTGTCTCTTAAGGAAACCTTAAAACTAGCAAAATCTAACCTATTCTAATGTTTATCCTATCTATGTATTTACAAATGTCCTAAGGCTGCTTTCGTAAAGAAAGACTTCAATTTTTTGGAAAATTTTCTAAGTAAGAAAGCTTATTTACAATATGCAGAATGAATCAACAATGCTTAATAAAACAAAATTTTAAAACTAATTAATTTATCTACCCTATTTAACCCTATCTCAGCTGAGAGCAGATTTGAAACTAAGATTAATCATTAATCTTATAACAGATAATTGAAGAATGATATAAACAAAACATGTTTAAATTATAACAACAATAACTCTGCTATATAGAAATGGAGATGAGATTCAACCTAAAACACACAGTCAAATTTCACTTCTAGGACTGATTAATAATTATTGTTCAAGACAGTCATTCAAATTTGAGATAATGCTTATTTAAAATTCACCGTTAACATACAAATGAAATTTTAAATAAACAAGAAGTTATATCATTCAAGCTAATGTTTATAGTGAACACACTAATGAACAAACCACAATGACATATTCATTCAATAACTAATCTTGAGACGACAAAGTGAGAAAATTGTTTAAACATCAGTATGACACAGCATACAGAGTTTGCATATAAACAGAAGATGACAAACCGAAATATATGTATATATAAAAAACCCAAAAATGAATACCATTCACAGCATCATTCGTAGATATCCAGTATCATCCACAACAAAGCTTCAGCTTCAAGTTTGAAGTAATACTAGCAATAGAATATATTTCAAGAAGTTTTCTTCTAAACTCCATCCATCCCGAGTTCATCAAAAATCTTCATTCATATACTAGTGAGAGTCGGTTTTTGCTATAAATGTTGCATGCAACATTATAGGAAATTACTTAACCATAAAAGCATCTAATTACACCAAATACTAAAAATAGAATCGACTAGCCTGAGTCAAGACATCTCAAAACATTCTTGGCCATTCAGAATACTCCAACTTGTAACAGATCAGCTATACTTTCATGCCAACGCATCCACCATGTCCTGCATTCCTGGAAGAAAGCGGTGATAAAACCCCCCTGCATTAAATTCAATAAATACATTATATTAAAATCGATTTAACACAGTTAACCGAAATATTAAAACAAAATTATAAATGCATGCCTGTAAAATATCCGATTTTACAGACATGCTAAATCAAAATAATCGTTACCTGTCAACCAGAAAAAGAACTATTAGGCTTCATTATGAAGAGCGACTACTCTTCTAGCTTCGGCCAATTTAGCCTTCAACCTGATAATTTTAACATTTTGTTTTTCAATTCGTTCCAATAGCAGCTGATTTGTTTTTAATATCGATTTCTTGGATTTCTTGAATTGATTCTTTTTCACGTTGGCCCTTTTCCACCTGTCAATCCATTCTAGCAATTCTTTCTTGAACGTTTTATTTTCTTCTTCCAACAAGACCGTATACTGTTTGCGCTTTCCTTTAGACTCTGCTTTTTTATCCTGATAGATATTTCCTAATACCCGTTGTAGGGTTTCGTCTTCGCTAGCTACGTGAGGAGAACGAGGACTGTCACAATGCTGATTGTGCAATGGTTCAAGTTCGACAGTGTCAAGATTTATTTTTGGTTGGTTTCCCTCGACCTCACCTGATTGCACATCATTCCCCTGCACAGTAGTGGAATTCCCTACATCCATTGCATTAGGGACAGGTATCGGAATATCATCCTCAATATCTACAACTGCAGGTTCGGCAGCAGTAGATTTGGAAGTCTGTGGATCAGACTTATACCTTGGAGTAGAATGAAGACTATGCATGCTTCTGGTGATTCTACGTGAAAACGATAAGTTTCCAACCCTCGACCCTTCCTTGTCACAACAAACCTGAGCTAAATGATTCAACTTACGCATAGAATTTTTATCACATTCAGCAGGTTTAACGATTTCGTCTTCAGCTGATCCCTCTTTTAATTTTACAGGGTTGCCATCATTCTTATCGGGTTCTGGTTCATTTAAAATTTCCCTAGAATTGCAAGGAACTGAAACCCTATCAGCATCTTTATCTACCTCATCGTCTATGGACATGGTTACGGCCTCTGGTTCATTATCCTCTGAGCTATCAACCTCAGGATTTATGATTTTTCATTTTCTACGAGCTCGAGGAGATGGATTAGGCCAATACTGTGTTGGCCCCAATTTACAAGCGACTAGAAATTCATCCCAAGACCGACCTTTTGCGGATAATTGAAATTGCAGTAAAATTTTAATCAATCCATGGTGACACAGACTATTATCAGGGTTATTGAAATTCCTTACAGACTGTGACATTTTCTTCAGGCTTTGCCACAGATAGAAGGGCAAATTAAGTTTATAACCCTTTACTGCTAACAACAACCGTAAATGATACAAGTGCAAATGGGAAAAACGTCCACAACAGGTTACGTACCTTACCAAGATTTCATAGTAAGATCTCCACTCGGGCTTTAGGAATTTTACAGGTACGCCTACCCTCAATTTCGTTTTATCTGGTAAAGGCGTAAGCAAAGCCAAACACTTCTTCTTATCAACCATAAGGCCTTTAAACCAGCGTTCTCCCACCTGCGGAAGTTTCGTGGCTTCAGCAATTTTGTCTTCATTGACCACAAATTCGAAACCCCCAATTCGCACCCTGTCATTTTTAAAACTCATTGCAAACATTTTGGTAATCTCCACATGATGCCCATCAAAGCTTTGAAAGAAATGCGTCCATCCCATTTTCTCGAATTTCTGGGCAACCTCCTGATTAGCTTCAATAATTTCATACCCTGAGATTTCAAAACGATTCAGAGGAGACATGGTTTCTTCAGCACTGTCTGGGCTTAGTCGTGGAATGAAAGGGAAAGTGAAAACAGAGGGAATAGGTATCCACACACACGACATGCTAGAAAATCTTCACATGCTTCAAATCTGATGATAGATCAAATCTCTGAACCTACCATTTTAGCGGGATAGTGATAAGTATTACAACTTTCATGCTACACCATGGCTTATGCCAACTTATCTGCGTTTGGCCATGCCCAGTAGTGATCACCACTTAACTTGGCGAACCGGCGATATGACGACTGATAGAACCATTATTACGATCATTGATTATTGACAGTGGCTCATAATTAATAGGTACGATGGCGTAGTTTGAAATGAGTGTTAGCAATTAACACTGTCAACAAGGTTTTTCCAAATGCATACAATTGTCGACTCTGTCAAGGGGTGAAGGCCACGTTTCAATACCAGCTCACCGATCCAAAGGTTTATTGATTTAACCGTTGATTTAGTGCGTGGCCAGTTCATCTAACGATCATCATTGTTCTATGATGTTACGTCGTGATATAAAGAGTAATAAATTGCGTTTTAAGGTTGAGTATGTATTAATCAAATGGCCAGCTTGGTGTTTATTTTACGTATATGTACAAACTATATATATATACAACAATAAGTCGAAACCTTTATACATGCTATTAACACACTATAGTATATATCATTATATAGGGTATTTATCATATGTGAAATGTTTCCTATACAAACCTCGTTTATTGATTAACTATGATATTGACAAAGCTTATGATAGGATATTCCTTATGATATTAAATTCCCAAATTCTCTTAGTCTTGAGACTAATAATACCCTAAACCATGTGTTTTATGATATTTCTTTGACACAAAAACCCTTAAGTCACATAAACTCGTTTCAATATTTTAAATAATTTTAATGAGAATTTACGAAACTTATCAATCCTTCATTCAAAAGCCAAGTTTGATGATCAAGTCCCTATTAGCTCTAGAATTATTAATTACTTTTCTTTGATTAAGAGCACCTTCAGAATCAAAGATTCTGAAGGAGCTCTGTATAATTTTTAATTGATTCATCACATAAAGAGCTGATCTCTATTCACTTTGTCAAGAAATGAAGAGGTTGTTGCTTGCTGCCAACAAATGGCGACGACCTGGGAGAACCAGTTATCTCTGCTTAAAACAAGATGATCAAAACGAAATCTTAGAAACCTGTTAAAGATAATCAAAATCCTTTATTCATATCAAACCTTTATTTATTCAGATTCATAAGTATAACCCAGAAATTCTTCATCTTTTGAAACAAATATATGATTAGAGACAAGCTTACAAATATCCTTATCGAAACCAGTGCTTCTTAGTAAGGATGATCTTACCATCAGCATCGAATACCTTTCCTCTGAAAACTATCTAGAACCTGTTCCGAGGTTTAGTAATTTTCTTGTTTCTTGCTTTGCTGTTCTTTTAAAATAATAATTCTGTTTGAAGACTACTATCTGGGTTTGGTGTCCCAATGTGATAGTATCATTCACGAGAGTTGTCTGAAATAAGCAGGCCGACTCGTGATGAGATCTCCTGTCTTTTAATTTAAAATCAAAATCCATCACCCTGGTGATCAGAAATGAAGTTATTCCAGGCAACACTGATGATCATGATTAGGTCGGCTCATTACTGAGACCTCCTATTCTTCAGGCAAAAGTTATGTTTTATTGTGACTTTCATTAATTTTGTTTTAACTAAAATGAGAGATCATTACCCAGCATGGTAACCAAATGGTAATGTCAGTCATAAATACCACCAGAAAATGAATCAGCTGGCTCGTGATGAGACCCCTTATCTCTTGGTTTTAAGACCAAAAGCCATTACTAGTTTCCTAATAATGTCATACCAATGATATTTATGATTCTGATCAGACCGGCTCATTACTGAGACCTTTCGTCTCTCACTTTAGCTTTTATTAGCTGGAACAGATGCTAGACAGTCCTCAAATGACAAAAGTTTTCTAAACCGATGATAGAAATCTATAAAGATTTTTCAAAAGCACGAGCTTCGGAAAAGATATATAATAAGCTATCCCCTTTTTTTTAAAGAAAATAACCAAATGAAAGAAAAATCCGGGAAACACTTATAAATAGAACTAACGAAGATTTTTTACAAACTCAAGAAATTTTGATCAACCCGAACAACTTTAAAAGATTTCAGTTTAAATCAAAATTTTCAAGACTGATGAGAAAACTGATCTTATTTATTTATACTAATTACAGTTGTTAATTACATATTTCTGTTTTGAGGATTAGTTATATACATGAAATTTTAACAACCTGAAATATTTGATATTGACAGAAATTTGACTCATATACAGTTTGCTAGTGTATATACAAAAAATATAAAAACTATTTACAAACAGTGAATAAGTATATACATTTTAGACAGCAATTATTAACAGAAATATTTCTTAAGAATCAGTCCATTCACAGGGAATGTCTCGGACTGTCCTTCAAGTGTTTGCAATCGAAAGGTACTTGGACCTATTTTTTCAGAAATAACAAAGGGACCTAACCAAAGTTTTTGAAACTTAGTATGATTACCCTTAACTTCATGAGCTTTATCCCATTTTAAGACCAAGTCTCCCACCTAGAATTCGCGATCAGAACTAAATGATTGGTCAAACCACGACTTAACAATCTGTTGATGTTTGTTAAAGTGTTGTTTTGACTGTTCTCTATCTTCTTCTAATTTTAACAATGCATTAAATCTTTTCTCCATTGCTGGGCATTCTTCTTCTTGTACAGACTGAGCTAACTGTAATGAAGGTAAAAATAAATTCGGCGGAAGAATAGCTTCAGTTCCATACACTAAGAAAAATGGTGAATTACCTATTGCAACTTTTGGAGTTACTCTGTCTGCCCAGAGAGCATTAACCAATTCTGTATGCCAATTCCGATGGTGAACTGAAACAGTTCTTTTAAGAATTTTCAATAAATTTTTATTTGTTGACTCAGCTAGACCATTCCCATGAGGATGGTAATTAGCTGAATATCTGATTCTTATTCCTTTTTCTAAAGCGAACTGACTCAATTCAATTGATGAAAAATATGATGCATTATCAAAGACCAAAGAATCAGGAATACCAAATCTTGTTATGATAAAGAAATCCAAAAATAATATAACTTGATTAGTATTCACAACCTTCAATGGTGCAGCTTCAGCCCAACGAGTGAAATAATCAGTTGCAGTTATTATATACTTGTGTCGCATTGATGAGGGAGGGTTTATTGGACCTATTATATCGATACCCCACTGCTGAAAAGGTCTTTCAGCTGAAACAGATTGTAAAGGGAAAGCAGATTTTTTAACTTTTCCTGCGGCAAGTTGACACTCTTGACACCTTCTGACGAAAGTATAAGAATCTCGAAACAAGGTAGGCCAATAATAACCAGCCCTAAGAATTTTATGGGCTGTGGTTTCCCCACCGAAATGACCTCCCGCTGGTCCAGAATGTAATTCTTTCAGAATTGTTTCTGTTTCATCCTTATCTAAACACCGAAGGTATACCCCATCTAAATTTCTTCGAAAGAGGACATTATCTATTAATAAGTACGGGGCAGATTTCAATCTTAGTGCTCTTTTCTTCCTTGGATCTAAGTAATCAGGGGCAGTCCCTGTTTCCAGAAGTACTCGTATGTCTGTGTACCAGGAATCTTGAGGTGGTGGATAAAAATAAATTTCTCTGGTAAGTAAATCTTCATCAATGATAATTTCAGTTTTATCATCAGGCATATGAGCAGCTTCAACAGCTAATTTACACAACCCTTGTCCTTTAACTATCGTTGATGGTTTGATTTCTAAGTCATACTCTTGAAGAGCTGTCATCCACGGTGCCCTTTTTTCTCCTAAATCTTTTTGTACCAACAAATTTCTCACTGAAGAATAAGGTACAATTACTTTTGTTTTGGATTTTAACAAGTAAGGACGAAAATGTTTTACCGCTTTAAAAACAGCATAAGCTTGTTTATCCACTTCATGGTAGTTTAGTTCAGCACCTTTGAAATTCGAACTCATGAACGAAATTGGAACCTCATTATTTTGTTGGTTTAATTGAGTTAACACTGCTGCATAGGCAATATCAGAAGCGAAGGTATATAATATAAAATCCTTGTTAAAATCTGGACTTAGAAGACTAGGAGCTTCTGAGATAGCTTCTAAAATTTTCTGGAAGGATTCTTTTTCAGTTTGTCCCCAATTAAACACAGCATCTTTTTTAATCATTTTCTGCAGAGGACGAACAGTCTCTGAAAAACTAGGGATGAATCTCCTGACAAAATTAATTTTCCCTAAGAATGACTGCATTCCTTTCTTGCTGGAAGGGAAAGTAATCTTTGAAATAGCTTGTGTTCTTTCCGGATCGATCATGATTCCATGTTTTGATACTACACATCCCAACAAGATACCTTCTGAAACAGCAAATATTGTTTTCATAGGATTTAAAGATATTCCAAATTTTCTACATCGTTCAAACACTTTTCTCAAATGGTTAAGATGATCAGGGCGATGTTTAGAGTAGACAGTAACGTCATCCAAATAGACAACGACTGAATGATTGATCAAGCCTCTAAAGGCAATATCCATTGCTCGTTGAAATGTTGCTCCCGCATTGATTAACCCAAAGGGCATCTTACGGTATGCATACGTTCCCCATGGAGTTCTAAAAGCTGTTTTTAATTGGTCATCCGGGGAGACTAATATTTGGTTGTACCCTGAGAAACCATCAAGGAGAGACAGTATCTCAGCCCCAGATACTTTCTGAAGAATTTGTTCCATGGGTGGAACTGGGTAGTTATCTTTTTCAGAAGCTTTATTTAAATTTCTAAAATCGACACATAATCGAATATCCCCATTTTTCTTTCTAACTGGAACTAAGTTTGCTACCCACTGAGTGTGTCTGACAGGGAAAATGATCCTGGCAGTTAGCAGTTTATTCAGTTCTTTTTTAATTGTTGGTTCTAATGATGGGTGATATTTTCTTAATTTCTGCTGAAAAGGTTTTGATTCTTGTTTAATTGGAATTATATGTTGCATGACTTGAGTATTGAATGTTTTTAAGTCATCATATGTCCACGCAAATATATCTTTAAACTCTTTGAATAATTTTATGAAAGCTGTTCTTTCTACAGGATCACAATCTATTCCTAGGTTTATAGTTTGGGGATTAGATTCCGTTCCCAGATTGATAGTTTCATATTTCATGCAAGAGCTATTTGTTTTACAATTAGGAACTGACTTAAACTTATCCTGCAGATCAAAAAACTTTTCTAATCTCAATACTGATTTGGGAACGGGTTTTACCTGTTCGAAAGCTTTCTCAACTGAACAAAAATCATTAATTACCGAAAAATCTCTTAAATTGTCGTCGTGAGTGATTTCATCTATCGCTGAATCTTTAAAGATTCCATCATTTGTCAGAAAATGCAGTACCTGTGTATCATTATCAAACACACGCCAATTAAAAATGTTATCAGGTATAGAAGGTCTAAAAATTAATTCAACAGAAAAGAATTCTGGTGAAAAATTTTCTGAAGGAATCAATTTGGAAGCTACATTTGCCAATAAGTCTGCTTCTTGATTTTGACTTCTAGGAACAGAATTTATGTTAAATGCATCAAAATATGTGATAAGATTCCATACCTCTTTCTGATAACTTTGCAAATGTTCAGATAAACAATGAATGGAATTACGCACCTGTCTAACAATGATCTCTGAATCGCCAAAGACCACAATCTCTTTGATGCCCAAATCGATTGCTTTTTTCAATCCTTGAATCAAAGCTTCATATTCAACCATATTATTTGTACAACTAAATTCTAGTCTACAGGCTATACAAGTCTTATTACCTTGAGGATCTATTAGCAGACAACCGGCTCCCGCTCCTTCTTTAGATTTTGCACCATCGAAATAAAGAGTCCAAATAGAATTATGTGCAATTACTTTACTTTCTATGATATTTACAATATTTACATTATTTTCATCACCAATAGTCTCCTTAAGGGAACAGTTAGGAGAAATAACTGTTACATTACAAATCTCAGATTGCTGGCTGCTTTCAGAAAGGAGAGAGTTTTCAGCTTTGAAATCTCCAAAACCTAACTCATACATGTAGTTTCCCATAATGGAATCAGAAAATAACACAGGTTCACTAGGATCATGTAGTTCTGTAACAGTATGTTTCATGTACCTTTCTCTTTGTATCTTTATCTGATTTGCTTTTCCATTTTTTGGTAGCCACAAGGTTGACCAATCAGTGGCAAAGAAACCATTTAGCTGTTGAGACCAATCCCTACTTAAGAATAGTCCATATGCATCAGGTATATCAGCAATTACGATGTCTATGATTTGATAAACTGAAGGATTACAAGCAATCCTAATTAAGACATCTTTCATTTCTCCGACCACCTTAACGTTTGTTCTATCTAATTGAGTGATTTGTGCATTGGATGGAACAAATTTGCCATTTAATTTCTTGCACACAGATAAAGGCATAACATTAGATGATGCTCCTGAATCTACCATGCAGTTGTGGACATTTCTATTAAAAATTTCAAAGGTAAGTAAGAATGGAGGTGTAGTTGACTTAGAGTTCTTACCTATCAAAGAAGCTTTATCAGCTGATGTTTTCCCTTTATCAGTTGCTGTTGGATCATTGCCTGAACTGTTTGCAGCAACATTTTTCTTTGTATTAGGAACGATCGTGCTTACTGCAGGATTAATTATAGGAGTATCAGGCATTGGATAGATTTGAAGGAGATCGTACATACTAATGTTTGCACGTGTCTTCTTCAAATCTTCAATTATGTCATATTGTAAATCCAACTTCGGAGCGTTTTGAATGGTTTGGGTACCCTTATTTGACTGAGTTTGTTTGCCGAGTTGAGTTTGTTTGTTTGGTTGTGAGTTATTATTATCAGTGTTTGAAGTAGAGCTTGAAGCACCAGGAGTATTTGCAATTGCTTTACTACGTGTATTATATGCATGTTGTCCTGAGGGTGGACTTCTGTTCTCATGTTTTTTCACAAAATTATCCCAGAAGTGCCCATTGATTTGTTGAGGTTCTTCTGATTCATCTTCATTTTCAGATTCTTCTTCTTCTTTATTCTGATTTATCTCTTGACTAGTTGTTTCAGATAAAGAGAGGACAGCTCGAATTGTGTTGAAGATCTCTTCATTAGCAGCTATATCTGGGGGTGCATTCCTATTGTTTGTGTTTGGGTTTTGTCTAAATTGATTTCTGAAGTAATCTCTAGAAGGGGAAGCTTCAGAACTAGTCTTTTTTAACCCAATAACTTCATTAGTTAACGTTCGAATAGCATTCTGTAGCTGTTCCACATCGAAAGCTTTATCTTTATCTGAACTAGATCTCTCTACTTTCTTTCGAGGAAAAGCATCAATTTTACCACTCCTTTCTGGTTCATAAGACATGAAATCTTTTTCTACTTTAATTGCCTCATCAAATGTTTCTATCAGTGTTGTTTTTCCAGCTCTCTTAACAAACATTCCAGAATTCCTAGGTAGGGCTGATGTATAATTTTCGATGATTATATCTTCCGGTGGTTGAGAAGCAATTGGAATTTTATTTTTTAATGTTAGAAACCTTTGATTAAAGTCTTTAATCCTTTCTTTGGGTTCCATTTTAATTCTAGATAATTCTAGGGCTAAAAGAGCAGGTGTTTTATCTTCCCCGAATTTATCTAAAAAAACTTTATTAAATTCCTCCCAATTTGTAATAGATCCTTGTACTAATGAAAAGTACCAGGTAGAGGCTCTTCCCTCAAAAGTGAGAGGAAACAGTCGACAAACAACATCTTCATGCTGAACATTTAAAGTCTGAACATCTAACATGAATTTATCAATATGTACCTCTGCAGGTTCTTTGTCATCTGGGTTAAACTTAGGAAGAATTTTATCTGAATGTTTTGGTAATGGGTGTTGTACCCCAGGAATTGCTACAGCAGCTGCCCTTAACCAAGGGAGTTGTGGATTAGGTGGAGGGGGTGGAGGATTACCTCCTCCTCCTGCATTTCCTGCCATTGGACTTCCTTGAGAACTAGAAGAACTCTCAGAATGAGAAGATCTTGGACTGTTGGGTGGTGACTCAGGAGGAGAAGGTGGCTGATCAGAACCACTTCCCGAAATTAACCTCCTTGTGGTATTGGTTTGTGTAATCTGTCTTTGATAACTTTCAGCTTGATGTTGAGGAGTATTATCAGTTATTTCCAAATCTTCTGTAACTATGGTCAATTGTGGGTTATGTCGCTGTTGTCTAGGAAGACCATAATCTATTGGAGTAATACCTAACTGATTAGCGTAAGCTCTAGTAAGGATATGTCTGGATTCTTCTAGAGTTTGAGCACTTTGTGCAGGAGTAAATGGAGAAGTAATAGGATCACGTTCAAGGATATTCCTTACAGTTTCACTAAGGGGTGATCTACTGACTTCCGAAGAATGTTGGCTGGTTGGAAATGTTTCATTAGTTTCACCTGCCATTACTTAATTCAGGCCCTCCTTCTAGCGCCATTTGTTGGCCTGATTTTATGAATCTAGGCCAATAAAGAGGTTTTATCCACACAATCAACTTAAAGCAGTATCCAGTGTGTTTGAATTAACAAGACCTCGCAGGTTATGGTCCTGCTACCAGCTAGTTTGTCTCTTAAGGAAACCTTAAAACTAGCAAAATCTAACCTATTCTAATGTTTATCCTATCTATGTATTTACAAATGTCCTAAGGCTGCTTTCGTAAAGAAAGACTTCAATTTTTTGGAAAATTTTCTAAGTAAGAAAGCTTATTTACAATATGCAGAATGAATCAACAATGCTTAATAAAACAAACTTTTAAAACTAATTAATTTATCTACCCTATTTAACCCTATCTCAGCTGAGAGCAGATTTGAAACTAAGATTAATCATTAATCTTATAACAGATAATTGAAGAATGATATAAACAAAACATGTTTAAATTATAACAACAATAACTCTGCTATATAGAAATGGAGATGAGATTCAACCTAAAACACACAGTCAAATTTCACTTCCAGGACTGATTAATAATTATTGTTCAAGACAGTCATTCAAATTTGAGATAATGCTTATTTAAAATTCACCGTTAACATACAAATGAAATTTTAAATAAACAAGAAGTTATATCATTCAAGCTAATGTTTATAGTGAACACACTAATGAACAAACCACAATGACATATTCATTCAATAACTAATCTTGAGACGACAAAGTGAGAAAATTGTTTAAACATCAGTATGACACAGCATACAGAGTTTGCATATAAACAGAAGATGACAAACCGAAATATATGTATATATAAAAAACCCAAAAATGAATACCATTCACAGCATCATTCGTAGATATCCAGTATCATCCACAACAAAGCTTCAGCTTCAAGTTTGAAGTAATACTAGCAATAGAATATATTTCAAGAAGTTTTCTTCTAAACTCCATCCATCCCGAGTTCATCAAAAATCTTCATTCATATACTAGTGAGAGTCGGTTTTTGCTATAAATGTTGCATGCAACATTATAGGAAATTACTTAACCATAAAAGCATCTAATTACACCAAATACTAAAAATAGAATCGACTAGCCTGAGTCAAGACATCTCAGAACATTCTTGGCCATTCAGAATACTCCAACTTGTAACAGATCAGCTATACTTTCATGCCAACGCATCCACCATGTCCTGCATTCCTGGAAGAAAGCGGTGATAAAACCCCCCTGCATTAAATTCAATAAATACATTATATTAAAATCGATTTAACACAGTTAACCGAAATATTAAAACAAAATTATAAATGCATGCCTGTAAAATCTCCGATTTTACAGACATGCTAAATCAAAATAATCGTTACCTGTCAACCAGAAAAAGAACTATTAGGCTTCATTATGAAGAGCGACTACTCTTCTAGCTTCGGCCAATTTAGCCTTCAACCTGATAATTTTAACATTTTGTTTTTCAATTCGTTCCAATAGCAGCTGATTTGTTTTTAATATCTATTTCTTGGATTTCTTGAATTGATTCTTTTTCACGTTGGCCCTTTTCCACCTGTCAATCCATTCTAGCAATTATTTCTTGAACGTTTTATTTTCTTCTTCCAACAAGACCGTATACTGTTTGTGCTTTCCTTTAGACTCTGCTTTTTTATCCTAATAGATATTTCCTAATACCTGTTGTAGGGTTTCGTCTTCGCTAGCTACGTGAGGAGAACGAGGACTGTCACAATGCTGATTGTGCAATGGTTCAAGTTCGACAGTGTCAAGATTTATTTTTGGTTGGTTTCCCTCGACCTCACCTGATTGCACATCATTCCCCTGCACAGTAGTGGAATTCCCTACATCCATTGCATTAGGGACAGGTATCGGAATATCATCCTCAATATCTACAACTGCAGGTTCGGCAGCAGTAGATTTGGAAGTCTGTGGATCAGACTTATACCTTGGAGTAGAATGAAGACTATGCATGCTTCTGGTGATTCTACGTGAAAACAATAAGTTTCCAACCCTCGACCCTTCCTTGTCACAACAAACCTGAGCTAAATGATTCAACTTACGCATAGAATTTTTATCACATTCAGCAGGTTTAACGATTTCGTCTTCAGCTGATCCCTCTTTTAATTTTACAGGGTTGCCATCATTCTTATCGAGTTCTGGTTCATTTAAAATTTCCCTAGAATTGCAAGGAACTGAAACCCTATCAGCATCTTTATCTACCTCATCGTCTATGGACATGGTTACGGCCTCTAGTTCATTATCCTCTGAGCTATCAACCTCAGGATTTATGATTTTTCGTTTTCTACGAGCTCGAGGAGATGGATTAGGCCAATACTTTGTTGGCCCCAATTTACAAGCGACTAGAAATTCATCCCAAGACCGACCTTTTGCGGATAATTGAAATTGCAGTAAAATTTTAATCAATCCATGGTGACACAGACTATTATCAGGGTTATTGAAATTCCTTACAGACTGTGACATTTTCTTCAGGCTTTGCCACAGATAGAAGGGCAAATTAAGTTTATAACCCTTTACTGCTAACAACAACCGTAAATGATACAAGTGCAAATGGGAAAAACGTCCACAACAGGTTACGTACCTTACCAAGATTTCATAGTAAGATCTCCACTCGGGCTTTAGGAATTTTACAGGTACGCCTACCCTCAATTTCATTTTATCTGGTAAAGGCGTAAGCAAAGCCAAACACTTCTTCTTATCAACCATAAGGCCTTTAAACCAGCATTCTCCCACCTGCGGCAGTTTCGTGGCTTCAGCAATTTTGTCTTCATTGACCACAAATTCAAAACCCCCAATTCGCACCCTGTCATTTTTAAAACTCATTGCAAACATTTTGGTAATCTCCACATGATGCCCATCAAAGCTTTGAAAGAAATGTGTCCATCCCATTTTCTCGAATTTCTAGGCAACCTCCTGATTAGCTTCAATAATTTCATACCCTGAGATTTCAAAATGATTCAGAGGAGACATGGTTTCTTCAGCACTGTCTGGGCTTAGTCGTGGAATGAAAGGGAAAGTGAAAACAGAGGGAATAGGTATCCACACACACGACATGCTAGAAAATCTTCACATGCTTCAAATCTGATGACAGATCAAATCTCTGAACCTACCATTTTAGCGGGATAGTGATAAGTATTACAACTTTCATGCTACACCATGGCTTATGCCAACTTATCTGCGTTTGGCCATGCCCAGTAGTGATCACCACTTAACTTGGCGAACCGGCGATATGACGACTGATAGAACCATTATTACGATCATTGATTATTGACAGTGGCTCATAATTAATAGGTACGATGGCGTAGTTTGAAATGAGTGTTAGCAATTAACACTGTCAACAAGGTTTTGCCAAATGCATACAATTGTCGACTCTGTCAAGGGGTGAAGGCCACGTTTCAATACCAGCTCACCGATCCAAAGGTTTATTGATTTAACCGTTGATTTAGCGCGTGGCCAGTTCATCTAACGATCATCATTGTTCTATGATGTTACGTCGTGATATAAAGAGTAATAAATTGCGTTTTAAGGTTGAGTATGTATTAATCAAATGGCCAGCTTGGTGTTTATTTTACGTATATGTACAAACTATATATATATACAACAATAAGTTGAAACCTTTATACATGCTATTAACACACTATAGTATATATCATTATATAGGGTATTTATCATATGTGAAATGTTTCCTATACAAACCTCGTTTATTGATTAACTATGATATTGACAAAGCTTATGATAGGATATTCCTTATGATATTAAATTCCCAAATTCTCTTAGTCTTGAGACTAATAATACCCTAAACCATGTGTTTTATGATATTTCTTTGACACAAAAACCCTTAAGTCACATAAACTCGTTTCAATATTTTAAATAATTTTAATGAGAATTTACGAAACTTATCAATCCTTCATTCAAAAGCCAAGTTTGATGATCAAGTCCCTATCAGCTCTAGAATTATTAATTACTTTTCTTTGATTAAGAGCACCTTCAGAATCAAAGATTCTGAAGGAGCTCTGTATAATTTTTAATTGATTCATCACATAAAGAGCTGATCTCTCTTCACTTTGTCAAGAAATGAAGAGGTTGTTGCTTGCTGCCAACAGCTCTTTGCAGTGCTACCTCTTCGCAGCATTGTATCTTCACGATGCTATCTTACTTACTGTACCGATGCTACGTTGCACTGTATCCTCGTAGCTTCAAAAACTATCTTTTCCAAAAAGTCTTCAACTGAAATGCGCTCAAATTCGCAGTTCCAAAAACTGTCTTATCAAAAATTCCTTACTTGGGCCAAGCCCAACAGGCCCCTAACACTTACACCTAGCTCATCCTCGAGACACTTTCCACTTTGGCTTCTCCGATTTGATCGTCCTCCTATGGAGCTAGCTTAGCAGCGAACTCTTGGTACGTTGCACTCATATTTGCAACCGTTTCCTTAGTATCCTTCTCAATTTGTCGGATGGTCCAACACATCAGGTGTTATATCATACTCAGCTTACTCTTGCACTGATTCTTGTCCTTTGCAGAGCTCCCTCAACTTGTCCTCAATATTCTTTGTTAGTTCATGGGCTTCCTCTTGAAGGGGCTGCGATTTATCTCCGACTTTACCCTCCCCGTCTCTCAACACTTTAAGTGTTCTTTTTAGTTCTCTGAATTCCGGATATCTTTTTAGTCTATCTCTTGGCTACAGTGCCTTCACCTCGGCATCCAGGGCTTCTAACATGGCATGTTTTTCCTTCAAAGTGTTATGGACTTCCAACAGCTCTAGGTCCTCTTCCAGCACAATAAACATTCTTGTCGCCTTGTCCAGCAAGGTTTGGAACTTAGCCACTTCACTGGCTATATTCTCTGCGCAGCTTTCACTTTCGCTTCTCTAAGTTGTTGCTGATCAGGTGGTGTCTTCGGCTGATTCTGTGCTTCCAAGGCGACGATATTTTCTTGGTAAGCAGTCTCCATATATTTCATCTCAGCCTTAAGATCGTTGACCACCAAGTCAATCTTAAGGATAGTATCCACGGGCTCTAGCTACTCTTCGCATTCTAGTATCTCTGCATAGACCGAAGCGACAATATGCTCTATTCTCCTTTTTCCGGTCCTGCTCATCTTGAAGTTCCATGGTCTTCTTTAAGCTTGCTTCTTGTAGCTACTTATAATTTGCATATAAATCATGGTGCTAGTTCATAGCGACTACATTTCTCTCATGGATCTCCTCCACAACCTGCAGATGCAGATTGTCTAGACCCTCCATTGGTAGCATCGTGATGTCGACATCCACATGCTCTATTTCGTTTGTGTCTGAAGCTAACTGTTCGCGTGGTAACCTTACGCTTAGCGGGTCAAGTTGGACTATGCACGACTTCAGTGGCACTGTCAGGGCCAGAGGTGTTTTCTTTGGCTACGAAGTGTCCCCTGACCTTCCTTCCGATTCTGAGTCTTGTGGCAAGGGCAAGCTATGCTGGACTTGCTCGAACTTCTCCATTATGCCTTGCAGTGTGGTGAGATTATTCTGCAAGCTTGCCTGGATCGCCTCATCCTTGCTATCTTTTAGGTTCAACGCATCATCTAGGTGCTCGGTGACTATGGATGCGATCATCTCATAATCATCATCGTGGAGCTTTGCTTCTGACTAGCCCTTTACATCCTTTTGCTTCCTTTTCTGGACTTTCTCCGGTGCTGAGCTTCCTGGCTCCTTCCTTTTGCCTAACAGTGACTCTTCAACAATTGGTGTTGGAATGGGATTACTTTCTTCGGAGTCACTGTTGATGATCATAGGTCCTTTGAATTTATATTCAGGTATCCATTCCTTCATAATGCCATCGATATCTTCTTCGTTCATGTGATAGTTCCCTTGGAACCATTCTGGGTTCTTTTTCTATGCCTTTGCTGAAATGTAGATAGAATGCATGTCAGCGAAAAAATTGGTGGTGCGAATATATTTAGTTGTTACCTGCTTGGCTATGCATGGTGTGCAAATAATGACATCGTGCAGCTACTCGTAGTATGTGTAGAAAACGTCAGCTGACATGCACTGTCTTTCTGGTATCAAATTCACCCAGAGGTTGGCATATCTGGCTCCTCTACAGTCATTGTTGTCAGTGATTAGGCCAACATAATCTTTTGGGTCCTTCCATCCTACAAATGCAATCAATGCTATCAACCAGGTATAGTGAAATTTGTTGTCGTGTGTCTGTGTATCGCTCAATTCTTCCAGAAATTCATTCAACAGATACTAACACCAGTTAAATCTTCCCCCCATCATGTCCTTTGCCCCAAGGAGCACTGCGCTAGAGGGTACTTCATTAGGTCTTGTTTTTCACAAAATTTTCCCTGCTAGCAGTTGTGTTACAAACTGCTTAGCATCGTCTTCTATGTCATCCATAACGAAGCCTCTCTTTCCTTTGACGACTGTGTGTGTTTTCTTCATCTTCATGATGACCTCCTTATCCATGTTCTTCCCTTGAAAGAATTGTCTGGGGTCCTCGCTTCGCTTGCTTAACCCTATGATGTGATGGATCAGGTCGATGTTCAGGTCGATGTTCCAATCCAACCATAGATAGCCTTAGTGAGTGCGCGACATAAGAGTGCGCACCACCGCATTCAATTCTGGTGTTTGGTTGAAGTGTGGGAGCCTCAATAGGTTGAGTAATCCCGATTCGACTACTTCGGATAACCAATTCTACGCTAGCACCATAGAATTGCATTTCACATCCTTTTTCCAACACATATACTGATCTGGCTGAAATTTCTGGTACTTTGGTTCGGCCGGATCCTTTTGCATCTAAAGTAGGTCGAAGTCTTCAAATTTAAACTCTATAATTTTCCCCAACATATTTCCTTCTACTTTCATGTGCTTCAATATTGGTGGAAGGGGTATCTCATACTTTGCATTCCTTAGTAGCTTAATGGATGGTGGATCTTCTACACGCGAAAATATATACTGAGGGCTCAACTTCAAGGGTATTTCTTTGTTGCCCAGGGGAACTTCCGGTATTGTGGATCTCATCACCTTTGGCTTCATCTTCTCCACCACTGGTTCTTTTCCCTTGTCTTGCATAACTTTAGAGTGTCGTGGTGATCATCGGGAACCCTGTCCTTACTCTGTAATAACCTTCTTAGCAGGGGTTCTCATTAACCCTTCGATCCCTCCGTAGTTAAATAGCTTCACAGTCTGCTCAACTACGAATTCTTGGTCTAGTGTGGAATATTCAGACATTCACTAGATGTTCTTGACAGAATTACGGGGTTACTAATCACTTACTGTAAACAAATTCAAAGTATGGGTCGCAAGAAAATTTTCAGAGTCTCGGTAACGCCCACTAGTCCAAATAAAATAGTATTTATAGGCGCAACTGGGCTCAACCGTGCCCTTCAATGGCTAGATAAGTAATAAATGTTATGGCCGTTGGAGAAATCCAACGAAGATTTCGGTCCTTTCCTTCATTAACTCCTCCAGAATGGTTATTTCTATGTTAAATACTCAAGCGGTCATCGGCAAAATCATTGTATAATGTCTAGTTTTCCGATCGACATTGTAATGGCTAATTTCTTGGAGTGTTGCATCGAACTATGCGGAGGGTCGTCACTACTCCCTCCGCAGTTACTTCGTCGTCTAGAGCTTCTCGGTTCTGAACTTTGTATCTTCTCTTCTTCAGTGGATCTGCACAGCTACCTTTTGTGATCTTCGTGCTGCGCGGTTCTTCTTTTCTTTTCTTTTCTCTCTCTCTTTTTTTAATCCAAGCATCTTCACTTCTCGACAAGTGTTGTGCGGTACATCTTCTTCATCGAACTTCGCGTAGAGACTCTTCCCCATTTCTAGTGCCCAATTTCAACTTTACTTGACACTTAGAATTTTCCTTTTCTCCTGATCATTGAGGGTTTTGCGAAGTAGGGCTATCCCGATAGGGTTTTAGTCTACTTCCATTGACCAATCCGGTTAGATTGTCTCCAGCTAACGTGGCTAACTGAACTGCGCCACCTTTAGTAACATGTACAACAGTATATGGACCAATCCCATGCATATTAAATTTTCGAGGAAATTTCATAAACTTGCTATCGTACAGGAGGACTAGATCACCTACCTAAAAGGACTTGTTCTTTATATGGCGATCATGCCATGCTTTTTCTCTATCTTTCTGCACTTGATGGTGAAAGCCTGCGATGAAGCGATCTTCCTCCAACCCAACCAAGTGTAGAAGCCTTTCTTCTAGTGCCTCTTGATCTTCCATGCCTGTAAATGCATATATTCTCAAGCTATGTACAATATACTCCATAGGCATTACTGCTTCTTGTCCATAGGCCAACCTAAAAGGTGCATGGCTAGTCAATTTCTTGCAAGTAGTTCTGCATGCCCATAACACAGCTGGAATGCACAGATCTCAGTCATCCCTATTGACATTTCATACCTTGGTCAGCGCATTCTCCAGGACTTTATTGAAAGCTTCAACAATTCCATTTGCTTGAGGGTGGTACGGTGTACTCCTCTGATGATGAATGTGGAACTCTTCAGTCAGGGCCTTAATCATTTTGTTTAGAAAATGAGTGCCTTGATCACTCATCAAAATATTTGGACATCCAAACCTAGTAAGGATGTTCTCAAAACTGAACTGTGCGGCAGTGACTACACTACAGTCCTTCATTGGATTCGCTTCTTCCCATCTTGTGAGATAATCAATTGCAGTGATAATGTATCTCGCACCAGTCCTCTTCCCTAGTGGGTTAATAGGTCCCACAAAATCAATGTCCCATTTCTCAAATTCCTGAAGTGTCAACTACGGATTCAGTGGCATTTCATCTCTTCGCGATGGCCTTCCTGTCCTCTAACAGTCATCACAACTGTGTAAATGTTCTTTCGAATCTTTGTGGATAGTGGGCCACCATAGCCCTGCCCTCAATATCTTCTGCATAGTGGCCTCCTAATGCTCTTGAGTGTGCATCAACCAATATAAATGGCTTCTCGTGCTCTAGCACACATCTGCGCAGCACTTCATCCGGTCCCAATTTGTATTGTTGTCCTACAATTATCGTGAAGTCTACTGCTCTTAATACCAGCTTCTTCTTATGCTGCGTAGTAAACTCTATCGGTGCCAACCCAGTAGTCAAGAAATCGACAATGTCTTTATAGTGGTCGTCTGCAATCTATATAGCAAATAATTGCGCGTCAGGAAGACTGTCGTCAAGATTGGTGGGTTCCTCACTTGACTCAATCCTTGAGAGATGGTCAGGTCCTAAGTTCAATTTGCCTGGCTTGACCACGATTTCGAATTCATACTCCTGAAAGAGTAATAACCACCTATAGATTCTCCCCCCTAACACTGGCTTATTGACCAAGTATTTCAGATTCTCAGTGTACATGGAGAAGTGTGCACCCAACAAATAGTGCCTAAACTTCTGCAGTGCGTATACCATTGCTAAACCCTTTATTTCAATGGTCGTATAGTTCTTTACAGTGGATGAGATCTTCCTGCTTGAAAATGCAAAGGGGTGATCAATGCCCCCTTCACCTGGTTGAGAAAGCACAATGCCCAATGCTATACATTAAGCATCAACATGTACATGGAACGGCTTCTCCCAATCTGTAAAAACTAGGATCGACGCAATTACCATTTTCTATTTGAGCGTATCCAATCCTTGCTCACATTCTGCATTCCATATAAACTGCACTTCCTTCTTCAATAGTTTCTCCATTGGTGCGGTTATCTGCGTATAACCCTTGATGAATTTTCTGTAGTACCCCGTATGCCCCAATGTGGTGCAAAGCTGCTTCACTGATTTTGGTGCAAGTAAATTCACAATCAGTGCGATCTTCGTAGGATCAACCCTCATACCTTGTATGCACACAATGTGTCCTAAGAGAATACCATAAGGCACATAGAAAACACACTTCTTTAAATTTAATGAAATTTGATGTTTCCTGCACTTAGCTAACATCATTCTCAGGTTTTCACAGTGGTTTTTCAGCAAACCAAAGACAGTCCAATCATCAAAATATGCTTCTAAAAATTTATGCATACAGTCTTTAAATGCGGCAACGACAACTCTGGAAAATATGGCAGGTGCATTCTTCAAGCCAAAGGGCATAACAGTGTACTGAAACGAGCCCCATTCAGTAGCAAAAGTTGTCGGGTGTCTGTCTGCTGGATCGATCCTTATCTAATGATATCTAAAGAATCCATCATTGAATGAGTAGGCCTCATTTCCTCCAACATTGTCTAGCACATCATCTATAAAAGGGGTAGGAAATGGGTCATGCAGCGAAGCATCATTTAGTTTCCTGAGATCTACGCAGATCCTAATCTCATAACCATCGGGCTTATCCACTATGATTCTTCAATCGGCTCAATGATCCCCGCATCGAGCATCTTATCAAGTTCTACCTTGACTCTTTCTTTATATCTAGGATTCATTCTATAGGGCCTTTTCTTAATAGGCTTCGTGCCTGGCTTGAGAGGTATCTTCATAACCCCCAAGTTTCCCAAAATGCCTTTCATTTTAGAAAAATTTGTTGGAAATAGATCTTGATATTCATGGAGAAGGTATGCGATCTGCGCAACCATAGCATCATCCCAGTAATCTCCAATTGATGCAAACTTCGGCTCTTTGCTTGTGCCAATGTTCACTTTTCTTGTCTTAATAGGTCCACTCATATCTGGGATTTCCAATGGAGGCCCCTCTACATCGCGCGCTCCTACGGACTCAGGTATATTGATGTTGCACTAATCCTCCTCATCGCTCTCTTCTTGTTCTTCTTCGTTTTCAGCGAGGTTATAGCATTCAAAGGCATGTTCTATCTGCCTTCCCCATTCTGGTTGTAGGTTTACAGGTACTTTTACATCTTCAAACACCCTCTCTTTGATTTCTTCTAATGCCTTGTTTATACTCAGGCATTCGGCTTTGAATATTCATTCTTTGATAATTTGCAGCGCTTCATTTATGATTGGGATTTCATCTTCGAAGATAAAAGTTCTCTGGAAGTTCACAGTCAACATAGCCCAATCTGTGGTTCCTCTGCAAAGCTCCATGTCTGTATACCAATCGTCTGGGATCCATTCTAATGTGTGCACAAACAGATGAACCCATTCTGTCTGCAGTCACTTTATCCATGCTTCCGAACATATTTTTACATGATCCCTTGGACTTGTTTATCCATTGTACTTTACCATGGTCAACGTAGTGTTTTCCATCAATCTAATTTGCATCATATTCCTGCATTGATCCTGTGTGGTCAAAGTCTGCTTATGCGCAACCCACCATCTGGCAGGTGTCTCGCGCAGTGCTATATATAATGTTGGTATGCGATGTTCAGCTGCAAGTGATGCAGTATATTCTTGAATAAATGAATAAACATTAGTCGAACCATCATAGGTTGGGATTGGGCTTACCTTGATTTCAATCCAGTGCAGTGACTTTGTGATCTGCGCGCATCTTCTTGTAGATACTTCATGCATACGGCCTTACCAATTCTCCAGTCCTGTGTCAGAGTTTGAGATTCAAGAGCTGTCACATCGCCATGTTAGGATATTCCTATACTCCATCCTAGTCCTAGCAACATTTTCATTATTTGCATTTTCATTCATGCATGCACTTTTAGGGTTTGCATGCATTCACATGCATCCCAGTCATCATTCCAGCACCTAGCCCTCAGTTAGATATCCCTCAGAGCTTATTTCCACTCAATTTCAGCCCTCCTAGAGCTTAATGCGCCCTCCTTTCACCTACGGCATGAGAAAGGCTCCCTTCCTTACCTACCATTCAATTATCTTCAGTTGTCTTCAGTTCTTTCCTTGATTTAAGGCTAGACTGACTCTCAACTAACTGTATCACTCCGATGGACCTCCACTGAGTGTGATGAACCTGCAATAATTAATTAATGCAAATACACGAGATATCAGAAATAATAGAATAGAATCACTTTTATATTGATCACGGGCCACTTCGAGGGGGCAATCTCAATACAATTAACTTCATGGTGCCTTCAATGACCTCAACACACACTTATATACTAAGTCTATGCCCAATACTATGAGTCAAAACCATGGGACATATAATACTACGGGACGACTTACAAAGCATATGTGTCCAATACTATGGGTCAATACTATGGGCTAATATAAACTACGGATCAACAAATACTATGAGACAACTTACAAAGCATATGCATCCAACAAAAATATACTAACATAGTAAAGAGAAGGGTTGACATAGGTTCCTAACATCCCCTCTCCCTTAGAAAAAGCTTTGTCCTCAAAGCTTTGGTTGGAGAAATTGCTGCAGAATCTGAAGGAGTGGTTCCCCAGTAGCATCCTCAGTTTGCATTTCGGGCCACTGATGCCTTTGGAGTGTCAAGGAGGATTGCTTGGAAGGATGTAGATGAAGAAGAACTTTGTCACCTGCGTGGAAAATGCGCTCAGAACGGTGCTGATCGGTTTGTTGTTTCAGGCGAATTCTGGCCATGTGAAGATTGTCCTGCAAAATGAGAAGAATCTGATCGCGGTGTTGAAGAACCGAGTCAATTTCCTGAACTGGGGAGCTGCTAAGGGTGTATGGAAGAAGAACTGGCGGTGTTTTTCCATAGACTGCTTCATATGGTGTCCTTTGAGATGTGGTATTGTACCACCAGAGCGCTGCTAGGAAATCCATAGAAATAGTTGGCCAATGTTGTGTAGGGATGGGCAAGGGTTTGAGCAATCCTGAAAGGAGTGTCGTTTCCCCCTTGTTGACTTGGAAAGTATCATCGTCAACCACCATCTGTTGAATTGTCATTTTTAGTCCCGGCCAAAAGAAGTTACATTGTTCCCGGTCATACATTTTGTAGAACCCAAAGTGCCCTGTTGATGAAGAAGCATGGAGTTCATAGAAGAGATAGCCCTATTGAACATATTGCAACCAATTTGGAACAGGCAGAGAAAGAGCTGTAAGAGAAACTGGGTCATCAATTGTGCGAGAAGGAGCATCTTCCACCATATTGTCCTTACCCTTCTTGTAATTGATCACATAGGGATAACCCATGAGTTGGATAACCCATTGCAGGTGTGTTGGGGAGGAGACCCATTGTTCGGGAGATCAGTCTTGATGCAGAAATAAGTCCCTAATAGGTATGGCTGCCACTTCTGTACTGCATGCAAAATAGCCATCATTTCCTACTGAGAGGTAGATGTGGCTACATTCTTACCAGAAAGGTCTCTTGAAGGTAGCAAGCACATTGGTTCAGCAAAGATACTTGCATATCTATCCAAGGAAGTAGTGGAGACTGTTGATGGGTGCATCTGAATGGAATTGAGCTGAGCGATGACACCATGTGAATTCTTCTTAAGGATTTTTTCCAGGCGATGTGAACTGATGATGCAGAGAGACCCTGGTTGTAAGCCCATAAATTTGTGTTGTGCCCCATTGACTTTAAACTGCATCCAAAGTTCAGCAAAATCCCATAAGATGGGGCCAAGTGTGCATAACCATTGAATGCCCAAAACCACATCACATCCACCTGAGGACAAGGCAAACATGTCAGAGCGTAGGATATAATCTTCCATGGAGATACACACATTGTGACACTTCCCCTTGCAAGGTAAGGTGCCCCCATTAGCAACCATGACTTCAAAGTTGGAGCAAGGATGGACAAAACAATCAGCCTGTTTGGCAATCCGAGGGTCAATGAAGTTATGAGTGCTACCAGAATCAATGAGTATGGTAAGAGGGAGCTTCTTGAAGTATCCCCTTACCCGCATTGTTTGTGGGGTGGTGACGCCGATTACAGCATGGAGAGAGATCTCGGGTGGGTCGTCCTGAGATGGGGTGTCAACAGGCGGGTGTTGAATGTCGACCTGATCATCTACTATGTCTGTAGCTTCTTCACCAAGTTCTAAGGTAGGCGGAGAATCTACATCCAAGAGATAGAGCTTTCGTTGAACACATCTATGTCCCCGAGTGAATTTCTCATCACAATTATAGCAAAGCCCTTTTTCTCGACGTGCCTGCATTTCTATTTCAGACAAATGCTTGATAGGAGTTGGTTGAGGAGCAGGCGTGATGGGAGGTCGTTGGGAAACCATATTTCTGAAGGGAACAAAGGTGGGTTTGGAGCGTTGTTGAGTTGCGATCTTGTCCTCAGCCAACTTAGCCAACCCTAGGACTTCCATCATTGTGTTGGGACAAAACATTTTGACCTCTGAGCGGATTTCATCCTTGAGACCACTGATAAAACAACTCTTGTAGAATTCATCAGACAATCCTTCTGTGTGATTGGCTAGTTTCTCAAATTCCATCTGATACTCTCTCACTGTGCCAGTTTGGTGAAGTTTAGTGAGTGCTCCTGTGAAGTTGTCAAAAGCACTAGGACCAAATTGTGGCAAAATGAGTTGGCAAAAATCTGTCCAGTTTGGCTCGGGATGAGCTTTGATGTACCAACGGTACCATTGAAGGGATTCCTGTTCCAAATGAAAGGATGCAAGTGGAACTTTCTGAACATTAAAAGTATTATGCAGACTAAAATATTGTTCTGCTCGGTATATCCATCTAGTCGTATCAGTACCATTGAAGCGAGGAAAATCAAGCTTCGGCCCATGAAAATTGCTATAAGAAGAGAACTCGGTGGCTGCAAAAGATTCTGGCTGTCTGGTATTGTTCATGGCTGAATGCTAAAGATGGAGGCTGAGAAATTTTTCATCCAGATCTTGGAGTTTGGTTTGGATGGCTGCAAGTGCTTCCTCCATTTTTTTTGTTTTTGTTTTTTAGAATTGGATCGGCAACAGTGGCGCAATGGCATGGAAGGGATAAAAAACGACTGGATCTGGAACGACTTTCAGAATAGATCTGAAACGGCTGGATCTGGAGCGGAAGTGATCGGCAATAGTTCAACTGAAAATAGATATGGACCCCAGGTATGTACGGCTTCCTAACAGTTCAGGTGTTTCACTCAGCCACCAATGCTGTCTAACGGCTTGCGTATTGGGGCAGTACCCCTCACTCCATGGCTCAGTTAAAACTAATAACCGCTTTGCCACAAACGACAGCTCTTGGTTTACCTCACAGGTGGGAACTAGTCAATCAGGTAGGGGTTGTTGCCCTTTTCGCTGGCAGGTTCTCTCAATGGGCAAGCTACTTTGGGGTTCCTGTGGTACTCCTCATAATGAGTTTTAGGGCTTATGCCCAAGTACTTCTCATAGTTAAGCGGATAGGGATTATTCCCAAATCCGAACCTACAATAGATGCGAAAAAAATTTTGGCAGAAATTCCACCCAACGAGCCCAAGAAAGTGCTTTGATACCATATGTGATGAACCTACAATAATTAATTAATGCAAATACATGAGATATCAGAAATAATAGAACAGAATCACTTTTATATTGATCACGGGCCACTTCGAGGGGGCAACCTGCTTTGAACAAGCTCAATACAATTAACTTCATGGTGCCTTCAATGACCTCAACACACACTTATATACTAAGTCTATGCCCAATACTATGAGTCAAAACCATGGGACATATAATACTACGGGACGACTTACAAAGCATATGCGTTCAATACTGTGGGTCAATACTATGGGCTAATATAAACTATGGATCAACAAATACTACGGGACGACTTACAAAGCATATGCATCCAACAACAATATACTAACATAGTAAAGAGAAGGGTTGACATAGGTTCCTAACAATGAGACTTGACTGCCCATTCTGACTCTGGTTAGCTCCTCATGCGCCCTCCATTGAGCCTCCTTCATTCAATTAGTGCCAGTTACACCTACCACACTCTGTTAGACTCAGTTTGACTGATGGTTGACAGTTACTTGAGTATTGATGACTCCACTGATGATGAGATAGACTACTAGTTGTGCTCCGATGACACTCCAGTTACCTTTTGATCACTCCATGAAGGTTAATTCGAATTGCCACCTTAGGCATTCGAATCCTCATGCATTGTACTATTTATTTGTCCATATTGTGATTAATTAATTAGTGTGTGTGAAGTTATTTTTCTTCTATCCGAGTTCTACTGTATTATTATTTTATTGCTCATTATACTGCATTGACCACTCTTCTTCTATTTTCCTGCTTAATCATAATTATTCTCTTGTGAGGTATACATCATCTCTTAGATCTGCTATGAGGATTTTCACATGGTATTAGAGCATGTTGAGAGTATTGTTTATCTCCATTCCTAAGAGTTTTTTGCAGGTTATTATCAAGATTTCGAGTGCAGCAGTTTCTGCATTTTTGCAGCAGTAGCAGTTGCAGATATTCTCTGTTGTTTTTGTAGGTCTTCTACAGCTTCAATTTATTTAGAAGGAATTCCTCCTCTTTCTCCATTCAACTATGATGAATGGAAACCAAAAATGATATCATATTTGAAGAGCCATGATCTCTTTGATTGTTATTTTGAAAGAGAGTTCGAATCCTCTGAAGAGAAGATTGACTGGTTGAATAAAGGTGACATGGCCTTTGGAAGAATGATGCTTACTTTTCCTGAATACATGTTATACCAAATCATTGATGATGTTGAAACTCCAAAAGAGCTATGGGCCCATCTGGATAAAAGATTCGGAAAACATAATGAAGGATTTGGTCCAAACCCCTTCAAGAGCAAGCAAAGTGATGCATTTGACCTCCTTGATGATCTCATTGATCATGAACCAGTATCAAACACATCTCATATTGAAGTTGTTCACAAAGAAGAAGAACTTGCAGATTCTACACTCATGCTCCAAATTTCTTCCCTTTCTGTTCCAGCTCACACTCTAGATATTGCATAAGGTCCTAAATCCTCTCTTGCACCAGAGTCTGTTGGTCTGCATCATGATCTATTGAATGTTTCAGAAGTCAAATCAGCTATTGGAGGTAATGCATTCGCTCTCCTCAAGCAATCACCTCTTATTTACTACTATATGATCATTATTCCATGCGAAGGTTATTGAAGAATATGGCCATTGCCATTCGCGTGGGATAATTTCTCATGCACATCATGGTTTTGATCTCACCCCTACTGGTTCAAAGGAGATCTCAAGAAACCATGATTCAAGTCTTGGATCCAATTTGGATTCTAAGCAATCACTACTTGGGATAATTTCTCATGCATATGATGGTTTTGATCTCACCCCTGCTGGTTCAAACGAGATCTCAAGAAACCATTTATCAAGTCTTGGAGCTCTTTTGGATTCCAAGAAATCATTATTTGATGGTTCGTTTTGGCATAATATCACCCATGATGGTTCGAAGGAGAAGACAAAAGAATATTTGCACATTCATAGATTTGATCCTACCTCAGCTGATTCGAATCACAGGTTCAAGGATCATCCTCATACTTTTGGATTTTTTCTCATCACATTCAATCTGAAGAGAAAGTACAAGCACATGATTTTTGAGCATGATCCACTTCTTCCCAAGAAGAAGATACCTCCATACATATGACCAAGCATCACACCTACTTGAGTTTGGAGCATTTATTTTTGTGTGTGCCTTACAGTCTATTTTGAGGGGGGTTATTTTTTCCATGAGGTTTTCCCCATTTCCTTGGTTTATTGACTGTTATTATTCATTATATTGGGTGACCTTTGGTCTTTGTTACCAGGGCCCAAAGTGTGTGCTCGTGAGGTGATGAACCCAAAATAGAAGTGCCACAAGGGGGGCAACTTCTAACTATCAATAATGCTGGAATTGAAACTTTAACTTGTAAAATTTTCTGAATTAAAAATACTGAAATTTTAAAAAGACTCTGTAAAAGGAACAGAAATTGTGTTGCAGAAAGGCTGTAAGGGAGTGAGGCTGCAGGTAGGACAGAGGGCTGTTCAGATGCAGAAAATATTGCAGCAAAAGGGGCTGGGCTCAAAACAGGGAAAAATGCAGAAATCAGACCGTGGGTCGGTGGCGAATCGGAACAGGCAGACCGCGGGTTTGAGGGAAACAGACGCGGTCAGGTCGCGGCTTTCAGACCAACAGAGGCGTGGTTAAGGTTGACCAGCTCACCTACTATGATCCCAGTGCTCCCGCGGCACCTGAAAATGTTCTCCCCATGGTTGAACAACCTGTTTCTCATGCCACCACCTCGTTTGTTTCCTCTACGGGGCCTGGAGTCTACTCAGACGCGCCGATGACCTCCACCTTTCAATCCATTCCTCCCCCGTCATCTACACCCGAAGTGTCTGACTTATGTACCTTGTCCCACGACAACCAACCACCTAACAATCAACCACCCTTGTTGCCTAAACCACCATTGGTACCTAGCCACATTGGTGTTACACCGATCCATACCATCCCTTTTCTAGTCCCTCCATCGAGAGTAGTAAGCGCCCCGGTCATGGCTACCCTTAGCCTCCCGGGGTTAACCTTGGGATTACCCGTCTGGTACCTTTCGCCTCCCGTTCGCCCGCCGACACCCGATGTCGTGCTCCAACCGGTGCAACCCATGGCTACTACCTCTCAGCCACCTCCTGGCGTCTCTACCCCTTCGTCCTCCATGACTCCCCCTCCTACTGCCAAACCCAATAGGGGCAGAGGTCCACAACCTTACACTGCTGTACCACCTCCCAAGACAGTCAAAAACCCTCCAGTATTTCGTGCTCCTCCCAAATGCTCGTTGTGTGACGAGTTGGGCCACACGACCCACCAATACCCACAATTACCAGCATTGCAGAAGCACATGCAGATGCTCGACGATGACCCCAACATCCCAACTGTCGAACTAAACCCCACTCCCAAGCCTAAAGATAAGTCCCTACGTACCAACCACCCCTGGGCCATATGCGGTATTTACGGGCATTACTCACATCATTGTCCCGATCTCCCGGATTACCGAGTGGCTCTCTATGAGATGAACAATCTGGATCTTGAGACGGCACCACCCACCATTGAGGAGATTCACCCCCCGGTCTCTCCCCCCTCAGGAGAGGTCAACACAATTTATATGATCTCTTCCACCAATACTCCATCGTCAACCGATTTGACGACGCAAACTTTCCGTACTGATGAGGAGATTCTTGAGGCCCTCACCGCCCCTGATTATCCCTGGGATGATATGCATCATCGTTCCTACTTCATCCCAGAAGAATCCTCCTCTAGCACAGCCGCCCAATTCACGGTTGAATCCAAAGACTTCCTTCCCACTAAGGTCGACTGGTTCAAGGACCCTATTCCTGCTCCTGACGCCTTCGAGGAAGGTAACATGGCCAACATCTCACCCATCATCTAATTTGATATCGCTGCCCCAGGCCATGCCCCTGAACTCATCACTTTAGGAGCATTCTGCAGTAAACAAGAGATTGAGGACTACATAAACCTTTTCAGAGAATTCCGTGATGTCTTTGCCTGGTCCTATACAGAGATGCCTGGTCTTGACCCCGCCATCATAGAGCACCACCTTGACACCTCTGAGTCAAGGGGCATAATAGATTCCCTTGACCTGGGATAGGGGGCATGATCAATCATTTTGAACCTTCCCCATCACATCTATCTCAGCACGTCAATGAACCCATTGTTCAAATCCACACATATGTGATCCATAATCACAAACCCCATGCACATAGCATGGGGGCAAGTCATTAACCCTGCTCACTTTTTCACACTTGTGATCTCAACCATTTTTTAGGTCACATATCACTTGTATATTTGCTTTTATACACCTAGTTAGTTCCTTTGACCATTCCGGAGTCCTTATGACCTCCGTTTTTAGCACCATTTGCACTGTCGGATTCATTTTTCCGAGCCGGTGATGCTGCTTGAGATCATTTCTCGCTCTCACCCCCCAATTTTTTGGGTATTTTTCCAAAACGCCCCCGTCACCCCGGTTTGCGTGCCACATCGGCCGTAGCCTGTTTTTGATATATTTTATATCATCGGATTCATTTTTCTGAGCTGGTGATGATGCTTGCGATCATTTCTCGCTCTCACCCCCCGATTTTTTGGGTATTTTTCCAAAACGCCCTCGTTGCCTCGGTTTGTGCGCCACATCGGCCGCTATCGGATTGTTCCACATTTTTACATGAGCCCTTCACTCCTGTCATACTGCAAATGTTTCGTTATTTTGCCACCATTTCATCTACCCCGCAAGGAGGCCCACCAGTGTTCCCCCCTACCCTCGTTCTTGATGATCATTGCTGATCCTTGATTGAACACTTCCTCCTTGCCTGGCCATTCCTTTTGTTCGGTATAATTTTATCCCTTTTTTGGGCCGGACAAGTCCTTTACGAAAAAGGCACTTAGGGAGTTTCCATTAAGCTCTTTTCTGACTCCTAAAAGAATGAAAAGATCGCCGAGCAATCTTGCTTCCTTTCATGCTCGTTAAAGTACCTGAAAGGGCGTCTATCTGGTATAAGTTTAACCCTTTTCCGGACCTAGTAGACTAATTACGAAAAAGGAATACTCTAGTCACACCGGCTAGAAGAGTTCTTCATTGCATCCTTTTATGCTTCTTTGGGCCTTGGAGACTAAATCTACGAAAAAGCAACCCCCTGGAGTCTTCTTATTTGCTTTCAGACTCTCTAAAATTGAAAGCAACCACGAGCATGCACTGTCCTGGGCTCGTAAAATCCACACGACAGTACCATTCCATTACTTCAGAGTCTTCTTATCACTTTCAGACTCCTTAAAATTGAAAGCAACCACGAGCATGAACTGTCCTGGGCTCGTAAAATCCACACGACAGTATCATTTTACACACACTTCTTCTAGTTCCTTAACCCATGAAGAAGTCTCCTCCCGTGCCTCCTGGCACTTTGATCAATCATCTCGGTAGCACCCCCAATCAGGTCGCCTTCGTTCAGAGTATTCTGCAGTCTCCTGCCATTTTACCACAGCTTGAGTCTCCCTCAGCCCGGTACCCTTCCCAAATCCAATACAGCTATGATCCCTTTCCCCTCAGTCAGTTTCCTATGCTGCCAGATCATGCCCATTATCATACTCTGAACAAAGGAAGTTTGAGTCCACCCACTCTACTTGCCCAGTTGTCTCCCCACAGTTTTGTCAGTCCTGCCATCAGTACTATCACATTTCGGTCCTGCACCTCGCGCTCCTGTCAAGGAAACATCATTGCCTTGATAGTTGCAGGTCTCCCTCTGTCGACGACAGCTCCTCTATTCCAGAGGATAGGCCCAGAGGTCCCTACGCCATGGAATTATCACCATCTGTGGTAAGTGCCTACGGATCATTCTGAGAGGAGTCATCATTGCCTCTCCGAGTGGTTGTTCCTCACATGCTCGACTTCAGCACCTTGATCGCATCGTTGAGGATCGCGTAGGATTATATCCCATCAGTTTTTAGTCGAAGACCCTGGATTTCCCCCGACTCTAGCACATTGGTGAGTCACTTCGGAACGCCCAGTTATCTGTTCCCGTGGATGTCCGGGCTGCGTTGGCGATTGTATTCGGAAGCCATCCAGCTATATGCTTCCTTGAGTACCCATTTCAGTTCCAGTTCAGTGTACCATTGAGAGTATGACCCAAGTCACTATGATCCAGCAGCTCATCAGTTCCTTTGGTACCACACTCAGCTGCACTGTTGATGTTCCAGTGCACCAGTTCTTCAGTTACCACATGATCAGCTCAGTAGTATGTCCCAGATTTGGGTCCCCTCTGGACTTTTATGATGTACACAGTGGTCATGTATCTTACAGGTCCTCCTTTTCGGGACTCACAGTTCTGTTTATGTATCTTGATACGAGCATGGTTATGCCCGCCTCGTCCATATATTGAGATTATTCCTCAGTCAGTATTTGAGGTCATGTATATGTCAGGTCCCCATTTTTGGACCCCATTTTTATTGTTATGTTATATCCTGATACGAGCATGGGAATGCCCGCCTCGTCCATATGATCAGATGATTCCTCATCCATTATTGAGGTTATGTACTTTTAGTTCTTGCAGTTGTTCGGGATCGTTGTTCCGGGCCTCAGTTTGTTTCTTCTCTTCTCTCCACACCCAGGAAAACCATTCATGACTTATGATGTCCATCGGCCATACGATGAGCTCCTGCCCTCGCACATCAGGGGGCAATCTGTTAACACCCAAAAAGTGCTCACTACCTCATCTACCACATTATATGGCTCATTTGTCCATTTTCCTACCATATTTCCCTTAAAAACCCAAAAAATCCCATTAAAAAGCCTCCAAAAGGCCTAAAATGCCTCCAAAAGGCCACAAAACCATCAAAATAGCCTCAAAAAGGCTAAAAAACCCCCTTTTTCCTCCAAAAATAGCAAAAACCCCCTAAAAAGGGAAGAAAAATATAAAATAATGAGGAAAAGGAGGAAAAAACCCTATACAGCTGTCCTAAACCATGTGTTACCCAAAACCATGGGTCAGCACTCCACCACCAAAAAACTATAAATAGGTGATGGAGATCCCTTATTCCATATCCACAATCAAGTATACCCTTACTCTGCCAAAATCTCTCTCGAAACCCTAGTTCACCATTGAACTACTTTCACCTTGAGAGCCACTTTTGGCCCATTCCCACCATTGGAGAAAGAGAAGGAGCACATTGGAGCTTGGAGCAACCCTCTTGGACATTGCAAGGAGCTTCATCAACCTTCGCTTTGAAGGTAACATTAATACAAAAAAGCCATTCTTTACATCTTTTGTTTATGTTTAATGCACAATGTTTACAATAGTTTATATCTTTGTTTTAGCTTAATTATTTACATTTACTGAACTGCTACTAAGGAGTCCATTCTCCTTAGTAGGTGCTCATTTGCACAAGCTAGGGGTAAAACCCTAGCTACAATATTGTGATTAATTAATTAGTGTGTGTGAAGTTATTTTGCTTCTATCCGAGTTCTACTGTATTATTATTTTGTTGCTCATTATACTGCATTGATGACTCTTCTTCTATTTTCCTGCTTAATCATAATTATTCTCTTGTGAGGTATCCATCATCTCTTAGATCTGTTGTGAGGATTTTCACACGCCAACTAAGTGCTCCATCCACAATAGGGTTAACGTAGTCATCTTGATTCACATTCATATTGTAAATGCAATCAAGATCCTGTGCTCTAGATTCTTCCTGAATCGGCTCACTGTATCTTTCTCCTTGTGAAGGGTCGAATGGTGCAATGACCCTTATGTCCTGCCCTTCAAAGATTATCTTCTTGGTCTTCAAGTTTATGATGGTGAGGTTATGATGGAGAAAGATCACTGTATCTTTCTCCATCTCCCAGTCTATACCCAACATTGCTGGATAAGGCTGGATATCATCCACAATCTTGATAACCTTGAAGTCTGCATGACTTCTCACTCCATCAATGCCAACAAAAATGTTGGCTAATCTCCCAAAAGGTATGACTTTCTACTAGTTGGCCAATCTCAACTGTATGGGTGACCACAACAACTTTGGTCTTCCCATCTGCTTCCATGTCTGCTTAGTCAAGACATTTACCTTTGATACTAGGTCAAGGATGATTTCATCCATCTCATAATCTCCTATCTGCGCACTGAGCCTCATTTCTCTTCCTATTCTTTTGTGGCTCTTGATGTGATGAACTGTTCTCTGGACAGTATCTGTCTCACTGCGTGGTTCATATTGGCTTAATAATTTTTGTAATTCCACTACAACGTATGTGCTCTTCAATAATTTCATACAGCTCCTTAGGAACTGTGCAACAGAGGTGCACGTCTCTGTTGCGGGGAACATTTTGTCATACATGGCAGGCATATCTTCCATATGCGTTGTTTCACTTTGCAACGAAATTCTTTGTGACATAGGTGCTAGTTCTTTGAATATGTCCCATGCTTCTTCAAAGGATTCTTTGCTTTTCTCCAGGTTGAAAGAAAGTGCTTTCCCAGTAGCTTTTCTTATCCAGATCATTTCAACGAGGTTTTGCTTAGTTTCAAAGTCTCTAGAAATCGAAGCTTATACTTGCCTATCTCTCCATGTGACACGCCACTTCGCGTCACTGCATTGATACTTGGATCTGCAGCCCTTCTCTCTATTGCGGTCAACTAAACATTTGGGTTAGGTACATCTTGCTTTCTCTTCTGCATTTCTGCCACTAACACTGGGAAGTCTTCAATAACATGATCAAAAGATTTACAATAATTACAGGTAGTACATGGATAGGTACAATCTCTAAATAAGTGACCTGGATGGCCACAGTTATAACATATCATCTGGCCTCTTCATCTTCCTTGTACTGGGCCAATATTTCTTCCTCTTCCGTGGGATCCTCCATGGCCTCTGTATGTGCCTTGATCATACTACGTGTTCTCTTGTTTCTGTGGATTTTCTTCTTGGAATCTGTATACTCCACCATGCATATGCTCCATATCTTTATTTCTTTCCATCATGAGGTCATATGATCTAGAGTTGGAATCATCGTGTCCAATGGATTTATAGAATGTGCAATGTAAATTCTTAGGAGTTCACACATACTTTTGAAGTAAGTAACAGTCTTCTGGCCGGTGTCCTCTAGTTCTATAGATCTCACACCATGGCACTTGGTTATGATTTAGTGGGTTTGGTGCTCCACGGTTAAGGTATTCTGAAAATAAGGGACAATGCTCTCTAGTGTGTCCTTCTCCTCTACATCATGTACACTAGACTTCTTGTCTTTGTTCTTTCCCCTTCTTCATGTCCACTTCATGTCCTGCAACTGTAATGTCAAGGTAGCTAGTTGGGTCTGAATCTAAGACATTCGAGTGCTACTCTCTCCTATAGGTGAATCTTATAATTTCATCGCAATCTCCAAGGATTCTTTCGACGAATCCACCTTCTTCTGCATCAATGACAGTCTGATATGGGGAAACAACACAGCTATAAACCACTTCCAGTGTTGTTGCGGTGATATGACAAAATCGACTTGGTCTAACAATGTCTTAAACTTCTGGTCAAATTCCCAGACCGTCTCATTAGTTTTTTGCTTAATTTCCTTCAATTAGGTTATACATTGGGATTCTGACTTTGGTTTCTTGAACTCACTCAAAAGTGCAGCCTTAATCTCCACTAAGGTTCTCTAATGTCCCTAAGAATATTTCATGAACCAATTCAAGGATCTGTATCTAAATGTAGTGACGAGCTACGTTTGTTTCACAACATCATCCTGAACTTGATTAACACTCCATACAGCTTCACATAGAAACCAATGTTCCTCAGGGTCCTCTAGACATGTTCCCTTAAATATCGGCAACTTAATATCATCGATCATCCTCCTTCTAGGTGGTATAGTGGTATTCTGAGTGGTGTTAAAGAAGTTACTACGCGGAATGTTTTGAATCGGAATATTCTGAGTTGGGATGGTCTGAGTACTCACTCCCACGGTGTTATTGGTATTGATGCTCTGAGGATTAGGAATATTAAAAACCGGAGGGTATCAAACTGGTGGATTTTGTGCAATAGGCGGTGCGGTGTTCACAACTGGTGGGTTCTGCGGAGTAATAGGCTAATAGGTGGCTAATGGAGGTGCGGTCTGGCTATCAAGCTCAGTTTGTAAATCAATATCTACATGGATTCCATGTTCACTGGAAGTCTTCTTAGTAGTATACTTATATCTTTTTCCACTTTTCAAATTGTGTGTATCTTCGTCAGAATCACCATATATGCTATTGACCATTTCAAATTCAAAATCTTCTAGGATTTTTACTACATTCTTAAAACACCTTTCTCAACTAAAAGCATTTTAATATATAAACCCAGATTGTTCAGGTACTTACCTCTAAAACCTTTGAAAAAATATGCTTCTGCTATGCTGTAGGACTTCAACATGTCCACAGTGAACTCTGTCACGAAGCCTTCTAGTATACTGTCAACCCAAAAGTTGACTGCTTGCAAGAGTGGGATATATATTGCTTTGAGCCTCTCAATGAGCTCTGGGATCCACTCGGTCGGTACTCCTTCTGGTCGAAAACAATTTTTTCGCTCTGCAACTCTTGATATCCACTCATGCAACTCGTTTCCGAAGAATGCCCATAAAATTTCGTGAACGTCCTTCCATAGGTACTTACTTAACCATTCTATGTCGAAGAGATGCAGCTTTGTTGGCTTATATAATTGTCTTGAGGTTTTCTATAAAGACCCAGGTTCTACACGATTCAAGGAACCAACAAAACCCCTTTTCACCGGCCCTTTCGGCAACAATCTGCAAGCAGACTGAGATCTCACCCGAGGTGAAGTAATGGGGGGGTTGCGGAATCAGGTTTCCACAAACAGGTGATGAGTGTTTAACCAAACTGATGAGTAGCGCACTACAGTATTCTCACTGCAGACGTTGGGCTGCGCGACGCTTAACCCCTTCACATTTAACACTTAGTCTATCGCGCATCCAAGGACTGCACGATGTCGGATGGTCTTTCAACGACAGGACAATGCAAACGATAACTATGCTTCCTCTTCGGACTTAACAAACTTCAATGACTTTACTTAGATTTTCCTATCCATTCATCAATTTCCTTAGGTTATTTTTCTTATGATTTATGCAATATGACAAAACAAAATGTACTGCGCACTTCCGGTGCTGTGCTTTGAGGGAATCACACGACACAAACTCCACTGATTCTAGTGTTTATTCAATTAACTTATGCATTCATTCTGACTTGGAAATACTTATGCATCTAACATTCATCCACATATGCGATACTTAACATATTATTCCCATCTTCATTCTTTATGGTGAATACATATAAAAGTAAGAACATATAAACTGATAAACGAGATATTAAGCATTAATTGTAAGAAAATATACATATTCAAGAACATAAATAGTCACACAACACAAAATTTAACGTGGTTCACCCCCAGGATGGGAGCTACGTCCATAGGAACTGTTGTTATATTATCTTGGGAAGGGTACAAGAGTTCCAGTCTATGCACTCAGCTGCAGACTCTCTTCTCTCTCGATAGGTCTCTACACACATAGCTTGTAGAGCCTTTATAATAGCTTCCAGCAAAAGAAACAAGTATTGCTCAAGATTATACAATGAAGATTCGTATTAACCCTTTCCCTTAAAAAATGTGCCCTTTTATAGATCATGCCCGTACGTCATGTATTTACAATGCATAGGCAAAAACCCTAAGGTTTCCCAAACCTGTCGTGGTTTTCCTCTAACCAGATTGTTAGGCTCTGATAGTGACTCCTCCGTTGTGGCCATCCTCTACACGTGGTCACTTCGCTTTCATCCCCCCTACCAAGAGCATGCCTACAGGTCGCTTTCACCTAGTCGTTCCTTCTCTAACGGCTTTATGTGGCCGGTTCACGTAGTGTTTCCTTTGCTTGTGTGACTGGTCATTTTCCTTCCACATTACTCCTTACCCGCCTACTTGGTAATCATGGAGTATATTAACCAAAAATAGACCATCGATGGTCTTACCGGAATGTATATTGTTTTCCTTCCAAAACTCTGCCTTGCCGTATCTCTGTAGATCGGACTCTTCGCAGCACTACCTCTTCACAACGTTGTACTTCGCAGCACTGAATCTTCGCGGCGTTGTCTTTCTTACTCTGTCGATGCTGGCTTGCGTTGTATCCTCGCAGCTTCCAAAACTGTCTTTGCCAAAAATTATTCAACTGAACTGCGCTCAACTCTGCAATTCCAAAAACTGTCTTCTCAAAAATGCCTTACTTGGGCCAGGCCCAACACCAGCGAAGGTAGAAGCCATTCTAGCTCTCCCTTCACCCACTAACATTCCAACACTCCAAAGTTTGCAAGGGCATGCAAACTTTCTATGTCATTTCGTTTAAAATTTTGTAGAGATCACAAAGGGCTACATGAGGCTTCTAAAAAAGGACATCCCTTTCATCTGGGATGACAAAGCCCAACAATCCTTTGACAATCTGAAGGTATGCCTCACTAAGGATCACGTAACTCAACCCCACAACTATACATGGGATTACATCTTGTATCTCACAGCTTCCACTTCCACGATTTTCATGGTGTTAGTCTAGGAAGACGCCAACGACATAGACCATGTAGCATATTATCTCAGCTAGAGTCTTCTCGACTCCGAAACCCGCTACTCGCATGTGGAAAAGCTGGCTCTGGCCACATTTTTTGTTGTCCAGAGGTTCCTCCATTACATTCTTCTTTGCAAGACCACTATCATAGAAGACTTCAATCCAATGTACTACATCCTCACACGCCAAGTGCTTGGGAGAAAATATTCTTGTTCTATTTTTGTCCTTCAAGAGTTTGAATTGGAATTTTCTAAGGCAAAATCCAAGAAATCTTTGGTCTTCGCAGAGCTGATTTGTACTTTGCCCCGTGTGACTGAGCAACTGGAGCTCATCGATTCTCTCCCAAACGAATCGTTGTTTCTCATTGGAACATCTGATCCTTGGTATTGGGATATCATTCTGTATCTCCAAACCCAACGCTTTCATCCCGAACTCAATCGGGATGAACGTCAACGCATTCGACATCATGCTAAGTATTATCTTATCATTAACGATACTCTTTATCACCATGGTGTTGACACAATTCTATGACATTGTCTAACTTTAAATGAGGCTGACCAAGTTCTCAATGACTGCCACTCTAGAGCATGTGGTGGTCACCTCTCTGGGATGGCTACAGCCCAGAAGATTTTACGCATGGGATATTTCTGGCCCTCGATTTTCAAGGATTGCATTGAAACAGTCAAGAAGTGTCCACCCTTCCAATTCTTCCATAACAAGAAGCACTCACATCCTGCGCCACTTCATCCTGTTGTTGCCGTCGGCCCCTTTTCCAAATGGAGCATCGATTTCATGCATTGTAAGCTCACTTCAGCCGGGGGCATGGCTATGTGATAGTAGCTGTAGATTATTTCACAAAATGGGCTAAAGCGATGCCTACTTTTGCAGAAGATGGAAAAATAGCAGCACAGTTCATATTCAACCATATTATAGCTAGGTTTGGAGTTCTGCAATCTATTGTGACCAATCATGGTTCCCATTTCAGGAACCATATGATTGAAGAATTGAGTGCCAAGTTGGGTTTTCGTCACAAAAACTCAACCCCGTATTACCCGCAGGAGAACGACCAAGTAGAGGTTATAAACAAGGGCTTGAAGCACATGATTCAATGCACTGTAGGTACCCAGAAGTCAATTTGGAACTTAGCTCTCTTTTCGGCTTTGTGGGCCTATCGAACCTTAGTAAAAAATGCAATCGGGTTCACACCATTTCAACTGATGTATGGCCTGGAAGCTATTTTACCAATTGAATGTGAAATTTTGTCTTTGAAGATAGTCGTTGAGCTACTTCCCAATACAACCTCTGAGGAAGAATGGTTTATGTATATATCCAAGATAGATGAGACTCGCTGCAATGCCGCTCTGGCTAATGAATCCCACAAGAAATGCATCAAATCACAACATGACAAATCCATTCAACCTCGGATCTTTAACGATGGATACCTTATCCTTACATATGACCAAATGCATGACAAGTTAGGAAAATGAAAGTTAGAGTCGATGTGGTACGGTCCCTATATCGTGAAATGCGTATTAGAAAAAGGAGCTTACGAGCTCATCAACTATGATGGCACACCTTTGGCACAGCCCCGCAATGGGCTATACCTCAAACGGTTCTACGTGTAGGTTTACCCTACATGAGACATCTTGTACATATTATACTTATCTTGTTTTCAGTTTTATTTCTTTTTGTGTGTGTCAGCATCGATTTTGTTTGATGTACCTTTATTTACCTTGACTTTTGCTTCTATGCGCAAATGTCAGCTTACTACGGATTCACAAATGGAGCTATCCAACATAACTAGAACCTTGCTTCCACAACATGGGTTATTTATTCTCCTACTGGCAAAATGATATCCTTAGGCGGCACTTGCTTGGGCCTCGCAACCAACAACATTACAGAGTACCATGCAGTGATCGGACTCTTAAATGAAGTTGCTTCCCTTGAAATATGCACCTTTTTGGTCCACTTGGATTCCCAACTCGTGGTATCCCATTTGAACCGTGTCTACACTATCCGCGATCCTACGTTACTTCGTTAATTTAGAAGAGTATACCTCTTGGAACGACCATTTGATTATATTTCATATCAACATGTACCAAGAGAATTCGATATTGTAGGCTTGTAGCTGAGTCATTGGCTAACTACATATTGGATTGGCATCTAGCTCATACATAAAATACATCATAAACAAACACGCAAGCTGCTGTAAATAAACAAGTCATAGAAATAGGTCCAAATCTATATAATCACATATAAAATGTTTTTTCTGAATACATATAATAAGATGTGTCCAAAGACAAAATTTGGGATATCATCCCATACAAACATTGTCTCTTTGGCCTACATATCATGTACATGTTGCTAAAAACAAATACTGCTATCTAAAACACTAATCTTCATCCTCGTGATGCTCGTGGTAGCATACTACTTCTCTGGCTACCCGATGAAGCAGTCAGCCGATACGCCCTAGCACACATATAGTATTCCTTTGGAGATGAAGAGGGATATCATCCATCCTCATAACAGGAACCCCCATGGTCAAACCTTGAAGGTTCCACTCTACATCGTGGATCCCTCCTACTTCTTCTTCCTCCTCGTCGTCCTCATCAATGGCACGTTGCTGAACACCTCCTCGTTGTAGCGGAAGTATCCTGCTAGCCTCCTTGGTCCACGATCTGTAGCATGAACATGTACATACATTAGATCTTTCTACACATCGAAAAATCACTAAAAATCATATATTAACAATTATCAAAAAACACAACGATGAAGGTCATATACCTGAATTGTCCCAGTCCACATCCTCAGGCAGTGCTAAGTCAATTTCCTCCCAAAAATCCACCCCTTCATAGCAGTAGTCCTCGATCATAATGATCTGCTCCTCAAGCCATGAGAATAAATATTCACCGAATGCTAAGACTTGTGGCTCGCCAAACCATCCTTCATAATCACTCCATCTCCCCATCCGAGGCTCAGTCCTAGCGCGGATCAGCATGGATACTTGAGGGCGAAACAATGGCACCCTCCGTAGGAAGATGGTGACCAGGATACTCACATACCCAAACTGGCGAGTGTCCCCATTTCTACACTTGGTGACTTGTTCCTTGAGGTTAGTTAGGACCCTTCGCACCAGTTGAATAGTGTCAATGCCATGCACTCTATAGCAAGAGTCATTTGTCCTCGTGTTGCATGGTGGGGACCCACACTACCTGCTACTCATGTAATGGTGAACAACACAGTTATCAATGGAAGTTCTATGACCTTTTTATGGGCACTTTCCCACTTGACTTGCAGGAACCCTGTTTGCAGTATGGGCACTTTCCCACTTGACTTGCAGGAACCCTGTTTGCAGTAGTAAGTAACCAAATCACTTGTGCTCTCTTCTAACACCCTGTGCCCAGATCGGTTAACCCTTGCCCCTCTCTTGGAGATGCCAGTGAGGAAGTAGATGTCCTCGATCTCAATCTTGAGGGTGTGTTCCCCGATCCAGAAATCCTGTATGTCACTATCCCACATTTGGATTATATAATTCAAAATACTTCCTTGCTTCTAAATACCCCTAGTTTTGAAGAACTTGAGTAACCCACATTCACGCAGTGCGGTCAGTGTCATTTGATCATTCAAATCCAATCGGTCATCACCTTCATATTCCCTCTCTTTCCAATCAACCATATTTGCTTAGACAAGTTGTAAAACCCTGACACAAGACAAATAAAGCATCTATTAGAAGATGGCAACCTGATTTCATATTTCAAAAATGAAAACACTTGAACATTGTTCTTTTCTACCAATTTTCGCGCTGCATAGGTCTGGAGCTACGCGAAAACTAGTAATTTTCGTGTTCCATCTTGACACTGTTGCACGAAAATCAGGTGTTTATCGCGTTTCTCGACATGGGGACGGCGTGAAAATTCCTGAGGGAGAAAATGATTCCCTAGGCTCTTTCCCGAAAAATAAAAAATGCCTTGAAATCGATAAATGTTGATATGAAATGAAAGAGAAGATCAAGAGCACTTACCTGGTTCAGACGGCGGTCGAAATGGTGCCCTGGATCTTCGGATATCTCCGTTGGAATATTTTCCCTCTCCAAGTTAATTTTCCTCTTTGGGTGAAATGGCCAAGGTAAAATGAGTAATTTCCTCTTTTGCCCTCCTTTTATACTTCTAAAGAGTCATTTTTTACTCATTATTTTATTGTAAAAACCTTTTTGAGTCAGATTTTGCTTATTACTAATGTCCTATTTTCCAAGGTGGTTGACCAATTTCTGGCAGGATCTTTTACGTTGTTCACACGGGTGTTGAGACATTTTTTTTACCTTCATTTTGAGCTTACTTTTTCCTTTTTCATGCTCTCGATTCAAACATGAAAAATATTTTAAGCGCTTTTCGCACCTTAGTCATGCTTGTTAAAATCTAGAAAAATGGTGTCAAGCTTAGTCGAATTTACTCGTGCTCGTAAAACGATGAGGAAAGTATCATTTTGGTATTATTTTATTCTTTTTCAAACCAAAGTGATTAAAAATTACGAAAATGACCTATGGAGTTCTCTTTAAGCTCTTTTTGGACTCCCTCATTATGAAAAGATCACCAAGTGCACTTGTCTCTTTCACACTTGTAAAAGTATTTGAAAGAACGTCTATTTGGTGATAGGTTACCCATTTTTCGGCCCGTCTAGACTAGTTACGAGAAAGGTATACCTCAGTCAACTTTTTGACAGGGAGAGTTCTCTTAGGAATTTTTTTACATGTTTTCGGATTTGAGGGACTAACTTTACGAAAAAGTCCATTTTGGAGTCTTCTTTAAGTTATTTCAGACTCTCTAAACATGAAAAACTGTCGAGTTTGCCTTCTTTGGAATCGTTAAAATTCAACATAGAAGGGCCCACATTGGGATGAACCCCTCCTTTCTCAGGTTTGTAAAACATGTGAGATCGGACTCATCCGTCATTATCGTATCATGGATCTACAATTGTTCATTGTAGCCATGATTTTTCCATAATCTATATCATCTTAGTACTCATGGATCTGCAGTGTATTGGTAGGTAGCCATGCTTTGAGTCAGTTGTTCTGAGCATGGGTATGCTCGCTTCATTAATATTTTGACATTGTGTTTTTGTTTCAGCTCCTTGTTGCTTCCCTCGATGCAATCTTCGCGAAATTTATTTGTAAAGTCTTTCGGCCATCAGTCTCTTCTGACCTCACACTTTAGGGAGCATCTCTTATACCTCAAAGTTACACTTTGAGCCCTAGTGTCACATATATGTACCATGTGACCTAGCGACATTTCTCCCTAATAACCGTCACACATTATTGGCTCCCTCCTTGGTCTCATCTGGAAACCCAGGAGAAAAATGCATTGACTGAATGCCAAGACATGACCTTATCTGCCATGTGTCACAGCAGCTGGCCCTATCTGCATAGATTTTCGCACTCTGCACATCTACTGGGTAGCAAAAATTAGGGTTTTTGTGTTTTGCACTTTCCCTAGGGCACAAAAATTGAGATGATTTTTCATGTTATGCTCAGACCTAGGGGCGTGAAAATCCCTTTTTATCCCTTTTCCAAGGATCATGGATCTCATCCTTTGAGATATTTTCTTGGGATTATTAGTCCTGATTCGATCCCAACCCCCTCTCCTTGTTTAGTTTGGCCGATCCACTAAACACTCATTAGATCCACCTTACTCTCTTTATGGTTAAACCTTCCAAACATTATAAAGGAGAGGCCTTCCATGAGCCAAGGGGGGACTACTTGGGGAATCCAACCTATGATCTTGATACTTTTGCAGAGATAGCTAGAGGAGGAACGTGGAGCTGAAAGTTGGCTTGGACATCAAGCAACCATTGTAAGCATTCTCAAGTTTCCAATAAAGATAACTTTTCCTGTTTCCCAATTGTGTATGTTGATTATGATTCAATTACATGATTTGTATCTAGCTAGATTTAGATTCTAACTTGTAATTCAAGCTACTTGGACAATTGTATATGCTTGTATCTTGTCTGATCTTAACAGGTTCATCGCGAGGAATTCAAGATCTAGACTAAAAGCGGGACAAACATCAGGGTGAAAGGTTAGTCATTTTCTCTCATATCCTCCAATACTGAAATCTTGAAATGCTTGTTTGATCTAAGATTCAAGGTAGCATTTTTTTTACTTTTATCTTAGATTAGAGTCAATCTATCATGATTTAACCTAAAAGGGCTTCTTTCAATCCGTAGGAAGAAATCTCTACAACACTCAAAAGGGTCAATCCCCCAAGAGTCCCCAGATATGAAAAAATCCTAGATATATCTCCCACGCTCATCAAGTATTGGAGGGCTATCTCTGCAACCTACCTCCCGTGACCTCATGCTTAACTCTGGCATGAATAGAGCATCCTGAGAATACCGATGCATACAATGGGTTTCACCAATCCCTGGTCAGACACATACTGTTTGTTTGATAGTCTTAGATTGTTTACTCTCAAAGGTTATATTCCAAGACTCTACAACCTATACTTTTTGGTGTACCCTAGAAAATAAAAACGTTCTAATCAATTTTAACTAAGAATTAATTTTATTGGTTGTGATTACTCAAAGGAATATGGTCGTGAAACTAGTGATATGAAATGACTCAATAATATGCACACCTGGAAACACTAGACTCATCTACCAATATAACTATGTATGCCACTAAATGACATTCAAACCAAAGTCTCTTTTCAGAAATAAAATGCAATCTCTCTATAATATTTCATGCTCAATCAAACCCTAATGAAGTCACAAGCACTCCAATGCAAAATACAATTGCAAAAAGCAAAAAAAAAATTGTATTTTCAAAATAAATGAAAATGCAACTAGAATAAAAACTTTTCAGAAAAAGAATGCAGTGCAGATAACCCAACAAACCCCCAAAAATCAAGACTCAGCCAAGCCAATGAGCTATATAAAGAAAAAATGGTTCAAAAAAACAAAGAAAGAGGAGCTTCCAGCCACTAAAAGGGCAAGAGACAGTGATAACATAGGCGCAACAAGACTCAGGAACACCCAGAACTCACCCAACATCAACCAAACACCATAAACAAGGTTAAACCAGACCTATACGCAATTGTTCAATGAAAAGTAGCGTATGTACGCGGGCTAGTCAACTATTAGTGGCGTGTACACGTCGGTAAACCACAGCTAACTCGCGTACAGGGAAGGACAGGTGACCAAAAAATGAGTGAAACAAGGCTGAGAAACTCAGGATTTTTCTATAAGGACCTGACAACCTACAAGTGACACAAAAACCCAAAAGAACAGAGAATCAGAACAAGGAAAATTTTTCCCAAAAGACCCCAAACAGAGGCCTCTCCCCAGTGGAGTCGCCAATTTTGTTACGAAGAAAAAATTCCTATGGCTTGGGGTAGACCACAATAGACAGATGAAATCAAGAAAATGAACTCATTTTCCAACGTATGTTATATAAATGTAAATGCAGATAAACAACATAAAGGACCTACCTCAATCCGGACGTTCGATGAAGAATTTCGTTGAGCTTCCGAATCACAACACTTGAACGTGCAGCTTAGTCTCAACAATAAAAGCAAACAAGTGCATATGATATGTAAAATATGTTAGCATATACAATAGCAGTATACATGATATATATAAGCAAATGTACCTAATGATAATAAACGATCATTCACAATATAAATCGATGAGAAAATGAGTATTTCTATTAATATGAACAAGAAGTACAAGAAACAACCTCCTGTCGGCAACTCATATGAACCAAGAACTAGGTCCCTCCACTTGTGCCTCCACCACTTCAATCCCCCATACAATGGAAAACTCTCAGGCAAAAGAATGAATACTTCACCATATATGAAAGAGTTTGGGAGGTGAACATAAATGGTTCACAACAACTAGGATCAGTGGATATAGACTCAAGCAAGGAAAAATTTCGATAGAGTTTCAATGCTCTTCTCTTTCTCTTCCTTCCATACACCATAATATCTCAATATATAACCCTCCAAAAGGCAAGTGAAAGGTCGAATCGACTCGTTTCAAAATACATGGAGGGCGAAAGGTCACAATGGCCGCTTTTTGGAGTGAAAAATAGAGTTTTTACTCTCATTTACCTAAACGTCGATGTACGTTGGCTGTAGTGATGCACCCAACGTATACACGAATTGTATTGAAGTAGCTCGTGTACAGGAGGAAAAATAGGGAAACAGGGGTTCAAGGAGAACCACAAATATGGTTTTGAGTCTATAGATAGGTAAGGGAGGCCAAGGAGTATAAATTCTCACAAGGTGGGAAAATACGGTGTAACACTTGCAAAGTCTTATGTTGGAAAATATTCAACCTCGATGATCTGTGGGACCGATGAAGTTTGGGAAATGAGTTGAGGTTCTCTAGGGGGTTCAATTTTTCTAGGTAGTTCAAAAGAACCACTTGAATTTGTTCTGTGCCACTTAGGTGGCGGTGGAGGCTCCACTATGAGTGGAGGAATGTTTCTTAACCTTATTGACATATGAGGAGGTTGGTCCTCCACAATTACAACAAAAATTTTCTATTTAATAAACCTAGGGGCCACTAGAAAAATGATAAACAAACAACACATCCCTACAAAATTTCCTATAGTGATCCAGACCAAGCAACAACTTTGGTCTTCCCATCTGCTTCCATGTCTGCTTAGTCAAGACATTTACCTTTGATCCTAAGTCAAGGATGATTTCATCCATCTCATAATATCCTGTCTACGCACTGAGACTCATTTCTCTTCCTATTCTTTTGTGGCTCTTGATGAGATGAACTGCGCTCTGGACAGTATCTGTCTCACTGCGTGGTTCATATTGGCTTAATAATTTTTGTAATTCCACTACAACGTATGTGCTCTTCAATAATTTCATACAGCTCCTTAGGAACTGCGCAACAAAGGTGCCTGTCTCTACTGCGGGGAACATTTTGTCATACACGGCTGGCATATCTTCCATATGTGTTGTTTCACTTTGCAACGAAATTTTTGGTGACATAGGTGCTGGTTCTTTGAAGATGTCTGATGCTTCTTCAAAGGATTCTTTGCTTTTCTCCAGGTTGAAAGCAAGTGCTTTCCCAGTAGCTTTTCTTATCCATATCATTTCAACGGGGTTCTGCTTAGTTTCAAAGTCTCTAGAATTCGAAACTTCTGCTTGCCTATCTCTCCATGTGACAGTGCCACTTCACGTCACTGCATTGATACTTGGATCTACAGCCCTTCTCTCTGCTGCGATCAACTAAACGTTTGGGTTAGGTACATCTTGCTTTCTCTTCTGCATTTCTGCCGCTAACACTTGGAAGTCTTTGTGAAAATCCTCACAGTAGATCTAAGAGATGATGTATATCTCACAAGAGTAATTATTATTAAACAGGAAAATAGAAGAAGAGTGGTCAATACAGTATAATGAGCAACAGAATAATATGGTACAGTAGAACTCAGATAGAAGCAATAATTCTTCACACACACTAGTTAATTAATCACAATATGGACAAATAAATAGTACAATGGTAGAGAGGATTCGAATGCCCAAGGTGGCAATTCGAATTAGCCTCTTAGAGTGATCATAAGATCAATAGAGTGTCATCGGAGCACAACTAGGTGTCCTCGTGACCATCGGAGCACAACTAGAAGTCTTCATCATCATCAGTGGAGTCATCAATGCTCAAGTAACTATCAACCATCAGTCAAACTAACTCTGGTAGGTGTAACTGAGTGTAACTAACTGTAACTGAGTGTAACTGAGTGAACTGAGTGTAACTAAGTGTAAATTGAAGAAAACTAGACTGGTAGGTGAAGAAGGGTGAGTTGCTCCCTAAAATCAAGGAAGAAGGGCGCATTAAGCAACTGGAGGGCTAAAACTGAATAGTGAGAAGCTCCTGGGGGCTGGCTAAATGAGGGCTAGGTGTTGGAATGATGACTGGGATGCATGCAAAATGCATGCAAAGCCTAGAATGCATGCAAACCATAAAGGTGCATGCATGACTGAAAATGTAAATGATCAAAATACTGGTGGGACTAGGATGGAGTATAGGAATATCCTAACACCCCCCCTTAATCCATCCCGGGCCCTGGTAACTAAGACCAAAGGTCACCCAATACAATGAATAATAACAATCAATAAACCAAGGAAGTGGGAAAATTTCATGGGAAACATACCCCCTCCTCAAAAAATAGACTGTAAGGCACACATAAAAATAAATGCTCCAAACTCAAGCAGGTGTGATGCTTGGTTATATGTCTGGAGGTATCTTCTTCTTGGGAAGAAGTGGATCATGCTCAAAAAGCATGTGCTTGTACTTGCTCTTCAGATCGAATGTGATGAGAACAAATCCAACAGTATTAGAATGATCCTTGAACCTGTGATTCGAATCAGCTAAGGTAGGATCAAATTTTTGAATGTCCATATAGTCCTTTGTCTTCTCGTTCGAACCACCATGGGTGAGATTATGCCAAAAAGAACTATTACATGTTTGCTTGAAATCAAAATCAAATTTAAGACTTAAAAAACAGTTTCTTGAGATCTCCTTTGAACCAGTAGGGGTGAGATCAAAACTATCATATGCATGAGGAATTATCCCAAGTAGTAATTGCTTAGAACCCAAATTAGATACAAGACTTGAATCATGGCTTCTTGAGATCTCCTTTGAACCATGAGAGGTGAGATCAAAACCAGTAGATGCATGAGAAATTATCGCAAGCGAATGGCCATGGCCATATTCTTCAATGACCTTCTGAAAGCACGAATTTATGATCATATAGTAGTATAAAAGAGGAGATAGCTGGAGAGGAGCGAATGCATTACCTTCAGTAGCTATTTTGACCTATGAAATAATCATGTGATCATGATGCAAACCAACAGACACTGGTGCAAGAGAGGATTTAGGACCTTCTGCAATATCTAGAGTGTGAGTTGGCACAGAAAGAGAAGAAAGTTTGAGCATGAGTGGAGAATCTACAAGTTCTTTGTCAACAACTTCAATATGAGATGATACTGGTGCATGATCTGAGAGACCATCAAGGGGAGCGAATGGAACACTTTGATTGCTTTCGAATAGATTTGGACCAATCCCTTCATTCTTTCTGCCAAAGTTTTCATCCAGGTGAGCCCATAGCTCTTTTGGAGTCCATAACTCTCTTGGAGTTTCAACACCATCATGGTATTCGAAAAGAAATCTCTGATATTTAGGCAAAGAAAGCATCATTGTTCCAAAGGCCATGTCACCTTTATTCAACCAATCAATATTCTCTTCAAAGGATTCGAACTCTCTTTCAAAATAACAATCAAAGAGATCATGGCTCTTCAAATATGCTATCATTTTTGGTTTCCATTCATCATAGTTGAATGGAGAAAGAAGAGGGATTTCTTCTGAATCCATGGAAGCTGTAGAGGACCTGCAAAAACAATATAGAATAACTACAACTGCTACTGCTGCACTTGAAATCTTGGTAATAACCTGCAAAAAACTCTCAAGAATGGAGATAAACAATACTCTCAACATGCTCTAATACCATGTGAACATCCTCACAACAGATCTAAGAGATGATGTATATCTCAGAAGAGTAATTATGATTAAGCAGGAAAATAGAAGAGTGGTCAATACAGTATAATGAGGAACAGAATAATATGGTACAATAGAACTCGGATAGAAGCAATAATACTTCACACACACTAGTTGATTAATAACAATATGGACAAATAAATAGTACAATGGTAGAGAGGATTCGAATGCCCAAGGTGGCAATTCGAATTAGCCTCTCAGAGTGATCATAAGATCAATAGAGTGTCATCAGAGCACAACTAGGTGTCCTCATGATCATCGGAGCACAACTAGAAGTCTTCATCATCATCAGTGGAGTCATCAATGCTCAAGTAACTGTCAACCATCAGTCAAACTAACTCTAGTAGGTGTAACTGAGTGTAACTAAGTGTAACTGAGTGTAATTGACTGTAACTGAGTGTAACTGAGTGAACTGAGTGTAACTGAGTGTAACTAAGTGTAAACTGAAGACAACTAGACTGGTAGGTGAAGAAGGGCGAGTTGCTCCCTAAAATCAAGGAAGAAGGGCGCATTAAGCAACTGGAGGGATAAAACTGAATAGTGAGAAGCTCCTGGGGGTTGGCTAAATGAGGGCTAGGTGTTGGAATGATGACTGGGATGCATGCAAAATGCATGCAAACCCTAGAATGCATGCAAACCCTAAAGGTGCATGCATGACTAAAAATGTAAATGATCAAAATACTGGTGGGACTAGGATGGAGTATAGGAATATCCTAACAGTCTTCAATAACATGATCAAAAGATTTACAATAATTACAGGTAGTACATGGATTGGTACAATCTCTAGATAAGTGACCTGGATGGCCACAGTTATAACATACATCTGGCCTCTTCATCTTCCTTGTCCTGGGCCAGTATTTCTTCCTCTTCCGCAAAATCCTCCATGGCCTCTGTATGTGCCTTGATCATACTGCGTGTTCTCTTGTTTCTGTGGATTTTCTTCTTGGAATATGTATACTCCACCATGCATGTGCTCCATATCTTTCTTTCTTTCCATCATGAGGTCATATGATCTACAGTTGGAATCATTGTGTCCAATGGGTTTACAGAATGTGCAATATAAATTCTTAGGAGTTCGCACATGCTTCTGAATTAAGTAATAGTCTTCTGGCCGGTGTCCTCTAGTTCTACAGATCTCACACCATGGTGCTTGGTTCTGATTCAGTGGGTTTGGTGCTCCATTGTTAAGGTATTCTGAAAATAAGGGACAATGATCTCTAGTGTGTCCTTCTCCTCTGCATCCTGTACACCAGACTTCTTGTCTTTGTTCTTTCCCCTTCTTCATGTCCACTTCATGTCCTGCAACTGTAATGTCAGGGTAGCTAGATGGGTCTGAATCTGAGACATTCCAGTGCTACTCTCTCCTATAGGTGAATCTTATAATTTCATCGCAATCTCCAAGGATTCTTTCGGTGAATCCAGCTTCTTCTGCATCAACGACAGTCTGATATGGGGAAACAATGTAGCTATAAACCACTCCTAGTGCTGTTGCGGTGCTATGATAAACCTAACCTGGTCTAACAATGTCTTAAACTTCTAGTCAAATTCCCAAACCGTCTGATTAGTTTTTTGCTTAATTTCCTTCAATTATGTTATACATTGGGATTCTGACTTTGGTTTCTTGAACTCACTCAGAAGTGCAGCCTTAATCTCCACTAAGGTTCTCTAATGTCCCTAAGAACATTTCATGAACCAACTCAAGGCTCTATATCTAAATGTAGTGACGAGCTGCGCTTGCTTCACAGCATCATCTAGAACTTGATTGACACTCCATACGGCTTCACATAGAAACCAATGTTCCTCAGGGTACTCTACACACGTTCCCTTAAATATCAGCAACTTAATATCGTCGGTCATCCTCCTTCTAGGTGGTATAGTAGTATTTTGAGTGGTGTTAAAGATGTTACTGCACAGAATGTTCTGAATCGGAATATTCTGAGTCAGGATGGTCTGAGTACTCACTCTCGCGGTGTTACTGGTATTGACGCTCTGAGGATTAGGAATATTAAAAACTGGAGGGTATCGAACTGGTGGATTTTGTGCAATAGGCGGCACAGTGTTCACAACTAGTGGGTTCTGCGGAGTAATAGGCTAATAGGTGGCTAATGGAGGTGAGGTCTGGCTATCAAGCTCAGTTTGTAAATCAATATCTACGTGGATTCCATGTTCACTGGAAGTCTTCTTAGTAGTATACTTATATCTTTTTCCACTTTTCAAATTGTGTGTATCTTCATCAGAATCACCATATATGCTATTGACCATTACAAATTCAAAATATTCTGGGATTTTTACTACATTCTTAAAACACCTTTCTCAACTAAAAGCATTTTAATATATAAACCCAGATTGTTCAGGTAATCACCTTTGAAACCTTTGAAAAACTCTGCTTCTGCTGTGCTGTAGGACTTCAGCATGTCCACAGTGAACTCTGTCACGAAGCCTTCTAGTATACTTTCAACCCAAAAGTCGACTGCTCGCGAGAGTGGACTATATATTACTTTGAGCCTCTCAATGAGCGCTGGGATCCACTCGGTCGGTACTTCTTCTGGTCTAAAACAATTTTTTTGCTCTGCGACTCTTGATATCCACTCGTGCAACTCGTTTCCAAAGGATGCCCAGAAAATTTCATGAACGTCCTTCCATAGGTACTTACTTAACCATTCTACATCGGAGAGATGTGGATTTGTTGGCTTATATAATTTTCTTGAAGTTTTCTATAAAAACCCAGGTTCTACATGGTTCAAGGAACCAACAAAACCCCTTTTCACTGGCCCTTTTGGCAACAATTTGCGAGCAGGCTGAGGTCTCACCCGAGGCAAAGTAATGGGGGGGTTGCAGAATTAGGTTTCCACAAACAGGTGATGAGTGTTTAACCAAACTGACGAGCAGTGCGCTACAGGACTCTCGCTGCAGACTTCGGGCTACGCGAAGCTTAACCCCTTCGCATTTAACACTTAGTCTATCACGCATCCAAGGACTGCGCGATGTCAAATGGTCTTTCGACGACATGACAACGCAACTGATAACTATGCTTCCTCTTTGGACTTAACGAACTTCAATGACTTTACTTAGAGTTTCCTATCCATTCATCAATTTCCTTAGTTTATTTATCTTATGATTTATGCAATATGACAAAACACAATGTACTGCGCACTTCCGGTGCTACGCTTCGAGGGAATCGCACGACATGAACTCCACTAATTCTAGTGTTTACTCAATTAACTTATGCATTCATTCTGAATTAGAAATATTTATGCATCTAACATTCGTCGACATATGCAATACTTAACATATTATTCCCATCTTCATTCTTTATGGCGAATACATATAAAAGTAAGAACATATAAACTGATAAACAAGATATTAAGCATTCATTGTAAGCAAATATACATATTCAAGCACATAAATAGTCACAAAACACAAAATTTAACGTGGTTCACCCCCAGGATGGGAGCTACGTCCACAGGAACTGTTGTTATATTATCCTGGGAAGGGTACAAGAGTTCCAGTCTATGCACTCAGCTGCAGACTGTCTTCTCTCTTGATAGGTCTCTGCACACATAGCTTGGAGAGCCTTTACAATAGCTTCCAGCAAAACAAATAAGTATTGCTCAAGATTATACAATGAAAATTCGAGATTAACCCTTTCCCTTACAAAATCTGCCCTTTTATAGATCATGCCCGTACGTCATGTCTTTACAATGCATAGACAAAAACCCTAAGGTTTCCCAAAACTGTCATGGTTTTCCTCTAACCGGATTGTTAGGCTCTGATAGTGACTCCTCCATTGTGCCCATCCTCTACACGTGGTCACTTCATTTTCATCCCCCCTCCTGAGAGCATGCTGACAGGTCGCTTTCACCCAGTCGTTCCTTCTCTAACGGCTTTATGTGGCCAGTTCACGTAGTGTTTCCTTTGATTGTGCGACCAGTCGCTTTCCTTCTGCATTACTCCTTACCTACGTACTTGGTAATCATGGAGTATCTTAACCAAAAATAGACCATCGATGGTATTACCGGAATGTATACCATTTTCCTTCCAAAACTCTGCTTTGTCGGATCTCTGTAGATCAAGCTCTTCGCAGCACTACCTCTTCGCAACATTGTACTTCATAGTGTTGTATCTTCGCGGCATTGTCTTCTTTACTCTGTCGATGCTGGCTTGCATTGTATCCTCGCAGCTTCCAAAATTGTCTTTGCCAAAAAGTATTCAACTAAACTACGCTCAACTCCGCAATTCCAAAAACTGTCTTTTCAAAAATGCCTTACTTCGGCCAGGCCCAACACCAGCGAAGGTAGAAGCCATTCTAGCTCTGCCTTCACCCACTAACATTCCAACACTCCAAAGTTTGCAAGGGCATGCAAACTTTCTACGTCGTTTCATTTGCAATTTTGCAGAGATCACAAAAGGCTACATGAGGCTTCTAAAAAAGGACATCCCTTTCATCTGGGATGACGAAGCCCAACAATCCTTTGACAATCTGAAGGCATCCCTTAGTAAGGATCACGTTATTCAACCCCCCAACTATACACGGGATTGCATCTTGTATCTCACAGCTTCCACTTCCACCATTTGCATGGTGTTAGTCTAGGAAGATGCCAACGGCATAGACCATGTGGTTTATTATCTCAGCAAGAGTCTTCTCGACTCCGAAACCCGCTACTCACATGTGGAAAAGCTAGCTCTAGCCACATTTCTTGTTGTCTAGAGGTTCCTCCATTACATTCTTCTTTGCAAGACCACTATCATAGAAGACTTCAATCCAATGTACTACATCCTCACACGCCAAGTGCTTGGGGGAAAATATTCTCATTGTATTTTTGTCCTTCAAGAGTTTGAATTGGAATTTGCCAAGGCAGAATCCAAGAAATCTTTGGTCTTCACAGAGCTGATTTGTACTTTGCCCCGTGTCACTGAGCAACCGGATCTCATCGATTCTCTCACAAACGAATCGTTGTTTCTCATTCGAACATCTGATCCTTGGTATGGGGATATCATTATGTATCTCCAAACCCAATGCTTTCGGCCCGAACTCAATCGGGATGAATGTCGAAGCATTCGACATAATGCTAAGTATTATCTTATCATTAACGATACTCTTTATCACCATGGTGTTGACACCGTTCTATGACATTGTCTAACTTTAAACGAGGCTGAACACGTTCTCAATGACTGCCACTCTGGAGCATGTGGTGGTCACCACTCTGGGATGGCTACAACCCAGAAGATATTATGCGTGGGATATTTCTGGCCCTCGATTTTCAAGGATTGCATTGAAACAGTCAAGAAGTGTCCACCATTCCAATTCTTCCATAGCAAGAAGCTCTCGCATCCTACTCCACTTCATCCTGTTGTTGCTGTCGGCCCCTTTTCCAAATGGGGCATCGATTTCATGCATTGTAAGCTCACTTCAGCCGGGGGCATGGCTATGTGATAGTAGCCGTAAATTATTTCACAAAATGGGCTGAAGCGATGCCTACTTTTACATAAGATGGAAAAATAGCAGCACAGTTCATATTCAACCATATTATAGCTAGGTTCGGAGTTCTGTAATCTATTGTGACCAATCATGGTTCCCATTTCAAGAACCATATGATTGAAGAATTGAGTGCCAAGTTGGGTTTTTCGTCACGAAAACTCAACCCTGTATTACCCATAGGAGAATGGCCAAGTAGAGGCTATAAACAAGGGCTTGAAGCACATGATTCAACGCACTGTAGGTACCCAAAAGTCAATTTGGCACTTAGCTCTCTTTTCGGCTTTGTGGGCCTATCGAACCTCAATAAAAAATGCAACCGGGTTCACACCATTTCAATTGGTGTATGGCCTGGAAGCTATTTTACCAATTGAATGTGAAATTCTATCTTTAAAGATAGTCATTGAGCTAATTCCCAATACAACCTCTGAGGAAGAACGGTTTATGTATCTATCCAAGCTAGATGAGACTCGCCACGATGCTACTCTGGCTAATGAATCCCACAAGAAACGCATCAAAGCACAATATGACAAATCCATTCAACCTCGGATCTTTAACGATGGAGACCTTTTCCTTACATACGACCAAATGCATGACAAGTTAGGAAAAGGAAAGCTAGAGTCTATGTGGTACGGTCCCTATATCGCGAAACACGTATTGGAAAAAGGAGCTTACGAGCTCATCAACTATGATGGCACAGCCCTGCAATGGGCTATACCTCAAACGGTTCTACATGTGGGTTTACCCTGCGTGAGACATATTGTACATATTGGACTTACCTTGTTTTCAGTTTTATTTCTTTTTGTGTGTGTCTGCATGGATTTTGTTTCATGTACCTTTATTTACCTTGACTTTTGCTTCTATGCATAGATATCAGCTTACTACGGATTCGTAGATGGAGCTAGCCAACATACCTGGAACCTTGCTTCTGCAACATGGGTTATTTATTCTCTTACTGGCAAGTTGATATCCTCAAGTGGCACTTGCTTGGTCCCCGCAACCAACAACATTGCAGAGTACCATGCAGTCATCGAACTCTTAACTGAAGTTTCTTCCCTTGGAATCTGCACCTTTTTGGTCCACTTGGATTCCCAACTCGTGGTATCCCATTTGAACCATGTCTACACTGTCCGTGATCCTACGTTACTTCGTTAATTTAGAAGGGTACGCCTCTTGGAACGATCATTTGATTATATTTCATATCAACATGTACCGAGAGAATTCAATATTGTAGCTAACTCATTGGCTAACTACATATTGGATTGGCATCTAGCTCATACATAAAATACATCATAAACAAACACACAAGCCGTTGTAAATAAGCAAGTCATAGAAATAGGTCCACATCTATATAATCACATATAAAATGTTTTTTCTGAATACATATAATAAGATGTGTCCAAAGACAAAATTTGGGATCTTGTCCCGTACAAAAATTGTCTCTCTGGCATACATATTGTGTACATGCCGCTAAAAACAAATACTGCTATCTAAAACACTAATCATCATCCTCGTGATGCTCGTGGTAGCATACTACTGCTCTAGCTACCCGATGAAGCAGCCAGCCGATACGCCCTAGCACACATATAGTATGCCTTTGGATATGAAGAGGGATATCATCCATCCTCATAGCAGGAACCCCCATGGTCAAACCTTGAAGGTTCCACTCTACATCGCGGATCCCTCCTACTTCTTCTTCCTCCTCCTCGTCCTCATCAATGGCACGTTGCTGAACACCTCCGTTTTGTAGCGGCAGTAGCTTGCTAGCCTCCTTGGTCCACGATCTGCAGCATGAACATGTACATACGTTAGATCTTTCTACACATCGAAAAATCACTAAAGATCATATATTAACAATTATCAAAAAACACAACGGTGAAGGTCATATACCTGAATTGTCCCAGTCCACATCCTCGGGCAGTGCTAAGTCAAATTCCTCACAAAAATCCACCCCTTCAGATGGGTAGTCCTCGATCATAATGATCTTCTCCTCGAGCCATGAGAATAAATATTCACCGAATGCTAAGACTTGTGGCCTGCCGAGCCATCCTTCATAATCACTCCATCTCCCCATCCGAGGCTCGATCCTAGGGCAGATAGACATGGATACCTGAGGGCGCAACAATGGCACCCTCCCTAGGAAGAAGGTGACCAGGATACTCACATACCCAAACTAGCGAATGTCCCCATTTCTACACTTGGTGACTTGTTCCTTGAGGTTAGTTAGGACCCCTTCACACCAGTTGAATAGTGTCGGTGTCATGCACTCTACAACAATAGTCATTTTTCCTCATGTTGCATGGTGGGGACCCACACTACCCGCTACTCATTCAATGGTGAACAACACAGTTCTCAACGGAAGTTCTATTACCCTATTATGGGCACTTTCCCACTTGACTTGCAGGAGCCCTGTCTGCAGTAGCGAGCAACCAAATCACTTGTTCTCTCTTCCGATGCCCTGTGCCCAGATAGGTTAACCCTTGCCCCTCTCTTGGAGATTCCAGTGAGGAAGTAGATGTCCTCAATCTCAATCTCGAGGGTGTGTTCCCTGATCCGGAAATCTTGTATGTCACTGTCCCACATTTGGATTATATAATTCAAAATACTTCCTTGCTTCTGAATACCCCTAGTCTTGAAGAACTTGAGTAACCCACATTCACGCAGTGTGGTCAGTGTCATTTGATCATTCAAATCCAATCGGTCATCATCTTCATGTTCGCTCTCTTTCCAATCAACCATATTTGCTTAGACAAGTTGTAAAACCCTGACATAAGACAAACAAAGCATCTATTAGAAGATGGCAACCTGATTTCATCTTTAAAAACTGAAAACACTTGAACATTGTTTTTTTCTGCCAATTTTCCCACTGCACAAGTCTGGAGCTGCGCGAAAACTAGTAATTTTCGCGTTCCATCTTGACACTGTTGCGCGAAAATTAGGTGTTTATCACGTTTCCCGACATGGGGACGGCGTGAAAATTCCTGAGGGAGAAAATGATTCCCTAGGCTCTTTCCCGAAAAATAAAAAATGCCCTGAAATTGATAAATGCTTATCTGAAATGAAAGAGAAGATCAAGAGCACTTACCTGGTTCAGACGACGGTCGAAATGGTGCCCTGGATCTCCAGATATCTCCGCTGGAAGATTTTCCCTCTCCAAGTTAATTTTCCTCTTTGGGTGAAATGGCCAAGGTAAAATGACTAATTTCCTCTTTTGGCCTCCTTTTATACATCTAAAGAGTCATTTTTTACTCATTATTTTATTGTAAAAACCTTTTTGAGTCAGATTTTCCATATTACTAATGTCCTATTTTCCAAGGTGGTTGACCAATTTCTGGCAGGATCTTTTACGTTGTTCACACGGGTGTTGAGTCATATTTTTTACCTTCATTTTGAGCTTACTTTTTCCTTTTTCGTGCTCTCGATTCAAACATGAAAAAATTTTCAAACACTTTTCGCACCTTAGTTGTGCTTGTTAAAATCTAGAAAAACGATGTCGAGCTTAGTTGAATTTACTCGTGCTCGTAAAACGATGAGGAAAGTATCATTTTGGTATTATTTTATTCTTTTTTCAGACCAAAGTGATTAAAAATTATGAAAAATACCTATGGAGTTCTCTTTAAGCTCTTTTTGGACTCCCTCGTTATGAAAAGATCGCCAAGTGCACTTGTCTCTTTCACACTTGTAAAAGTATTTGAAAGAACATCTATTCGGTGATAGGTTACCCATGTTTCAACCCGTCTAGACTAGTTACAAGAAAGGTATACCTCAGTCAACTTTTTGACTGGGAAAGTTCTCTTAGGAATTTTTTTAAATGTTTTCAGATCTGAGGGACTAACTTTATGAAAAAGTCCATTTTGGAGTCTTCTTTAAGTTATTTCAGACTCTCTAAACATGAAAAACTGTCGAGTTTGCCTTCTTTGGACTCGTTAAAATTCAACATAGAAGGGCCCACATTGGGACGAACCCCTCCTTTCTCAAGTTCGTAAAACATGTGAGATCGGACTCATCCATTAGATGAGATATACCGAGCATATGTTATCCTCTTCAAGCTCGTAAAACAACAAAGGGGTACTCGAAATTTATGATGGGGGGGAAATGGGGAATGAGTCAAGTTTACCCTTTTTGGCAGCTTGAAAGTCGTCACCTTTGAACATGGCATGTGTCCACACCTTGTCTTCTTTTGGGTATTAATCTTTTCCTGCTGAGTTATAATCATAGTCTCGAGTCGTCTCTTTGGCCATGAGTCCACTCGCCTTGTGGTTGTTATTTGCTATCTATAATCCAGGCTGCCAAGTTCTGCTTCATGCTGTTACATGTTCAAAGGGTCTGCGTTGCTTCGAGTCATCCATTATGTCAAACCTTCCATTGTGTCAGTAATATCCTTTCAGACTATTGCTTCACATCTCTCTCCTGCTGATTTCGTGTTGATGATGTGGGATTCATTTTGGCCCACCTTCGACGAGTCTATTCCTGTCGACATCAACTCACTATCCAGGAATTAGGCTTAGGGATCAACAATTAGTACCTTGGTACCTGCATGCCTCAATGGCAGGTTTCCTCGCATTCAACAGTAGGTTTTCATCATTGGCTTCTGATTGAATGATCTCACGAATGTTCGACGTCAACTCATCTATTTGCATTCCGTTGAGATGTATTGGAGATACCTTGGGGATCATTGTCGTCATTGGTGATTTCCCTCATACTTGTTAACAACTTACATCATTGGCTAGTAATCAAGTAGTTTCTGCCATGTTCGACTTCAAAACATTGTAATCACATGGTCAGATTCATATCGTATGGGTTCGGGTAGAAGACCCTGGACGTTTCTGATATTGTTTCCATGTCCAGGTTACGATGGCGATTATTGAGTAGGTCTCCACATACACATCACGTTGAAGACCTCAATATTGTATTGTCACACAGATCCACTATTGTATTGGTAGTGGCTATGTCATTATCGTCTCATGGATCTACAATTGTTCATTGTAGCCATGATTTGTCCATAATCTATATCATCTTAGTACTCATGGATCCGCAGTGTATTGGTTGGCAGCCATGCTTTGAGTCAGTTGTTCTGAGCATGGGTATGCCCACTTCGTTAATATTTTGACATTTTGTTTCTGTTTCAGCTCCTCATTGCTTCCCTCGATGTTATCTCCACGAAATTTATTTGTAAAGTCTTTCGGCCATCAATCTCTTCTGACCTCACACTTTAGGGAGCATATCTTATACCTCAAAGTTACACTTTGAGCCCTAGTGTCGCATCTATGTACAATGTGACCTAGCGACATTACCCCCTAATTACTGTCACACATTATTGTCTCCCTCCTTGGTCTCATCTGGAAACCCAGGAGAAAAATCCATTGACTGAATGCCGAGACATGACCTTATCTGCCATGTGTCATAGTAGCTGACCCTATCTGCATATATTTTTGCACTCTACACATCTGCTGGGTATCGAAAATTAGGGTTTTTGTGTTTTGCACTTTCCCTGGGGCGCAAAAATTGAGATGATTTTTCACGTTATGCTTAGACATAGGGGCATGAAAATCCCTGTTTATCCCTTTTCCATGGATCATGGATCTCATCCTTCGAGATATTTTATTGGGATTATCAGTCCTGATTCGATCCCAACCCCCTCTCCTTGTTTAGTTTGGCTGATACACTAAACACTCATTAGATCCACCTTACTCTCTTTATGGTTAACCCTTCAAAGCATTATAAAGGAGAGGCCTTCCATGAGCCAAGGGGGGACTACTTGGGGCATCCAACCTATGATATTGATACTTTTGCAGATATAGCTAGAGGAGGAACTTGGAACTGAAAGTTGCCTTGGACATCAAGCAACCATTGTAAGCATTTTCAAGTTTCCAATAAAGATAACTTGTCCTGTTTCCCAATTTGTGTATGTTGATTATGATTCAATTACATGATTTGTATCTAGCTAGATTTAGATTCTAACTTGTAATTCAAGGTACTTGGAGAATCGTATATGCTTGTATCTGATCTGATCTTAATAGGTTCATTGCGAGGAATTTGAGATCTGGACTAAAAGCGGGACAAACATCAGAGTGAAAGGTTAGTCATTTTCTCTCATATCATCCAATACTGAAATCTTGAAATGCTTGTTTGATCTAAGATTCAAGGTAGCATTTTTTTTACTTTTATCTTACATTAGAGTCAATCTATCATGATTTAACCTAAGAGGGCTTCTTTCAATCCGTAGGAAGAAATATCTACAACACTCAAAAGGGTTAATCCCCCAAGAGTCCCCAGATACGAAAAAATCCTAGATATATCTCCCACACTCATCAAGTATTGGAGGGATATCTCTGCAACCTACCTCCTGTGACCTCATGCTTAACTCTGGCATGAATAGAACATCCTAAGAATACCGATGCATACAATGGGTTTCACCAATCCCTGGTTAGACACATAATGTTTGTTTGATAGTATTGGATTGTTCACTCTCAAAGGTTCTATTCCAAGACTCTACAACCTATACTTTTTGGTGCACCCTAGAAAATAAAAACATTCTAATCAATTTTAATTAAGCGTTAATTTTATTGGTTGTGATTACTCAAAGGAATATGGCCGTGAAACTAGTGATATGAAATGAATCAATAATATGCACACCCGCAAACACTAGACTCATCTACCAATAGAAATATGTATGCCACTAAATGACATTCAAACCAAAGTCTCTTTTCAGAAATAAAATGCAATCTCTCTATAATATTTCATGCTCAATCAAACCCTAATGAAGTCACAAGCACTCCAATGCAAAATGCAATTGCAAAAAGCAAAAAAAAAATTGTATTTTCAAAATAAATGAAAATGCAACTAGAATAAAAAAATTTCAAAAAAAGAATGCAGAAAATGCAGTGCAGATAACCCAGCAAACCCCCAAAAATCAAGACTCAGCTAATCCAATGAGCTATAAAAAGAAAAAATGGTTCAAAAAACCAAATTCTCAAACAAACAAAGAAAGAGGAGCTTCCAGTCACTAAAAGGGCAAGAGACAGTCATAACATAGGCCCAACAAGACTCAAGAACACCCAGAACTCACCCAACATCAACCAAACACCATAAACAAGGTTAAAACGGACCTATATACAATTGTTCGATGAAAAGTAGCGTACGTACGCGAGCTAGTCAACTATTAGTGGCGTGTGCACACCCGTAAACCATAGCTAACTCGCGTACAGGGCAGGATAGGTGACCAAAAAATGAGTGAAACGAGGTCGAGAAACTCAGGATTTTTCTATAAGGACCTGACAACCTACCAGTGACACAGAAACCCAAAAGAACGGAGAATCAGAACAAGGAAAATTTTTCCCAAAAGACCCCAAACAGAGGCCTCTCCCCAGTGAAGTCGCTAATTTTGTTACGAAGAAAAACTTCCTATGGCTTGGGTTAGACCACAATAGACAGATGAAATCAAGAAAATGAACTCATTTTCCAACGTATGTTATATAAATGTAAATGCGGATAAACAACATAAAGGACCTACCTCAATCCGGATGTTCGATGAAGAATTCCGTTGAGCTTCCGAATCACAACACTTGAACCTGCAGCTTAGTCTCAATAATAAACGCAAACAAGTGCATATGATATGTAAAATATGTTAGCATATACAATAGCAGCATACATGATATATATAAGCAAATGTACCCAATGATAATAAATGATCATTCACAATATAAATCGACGAGAAAATGAGTATTTCTATTAATATGAACAAGAAGTACAAGAAACAACCTCCTGTTGGCAACTCATATGAACCAAGACCTAGGTCCCTCCACTTGTGCCTCCACCACTTCAATCCCCCATACAATGGAAAACTCACGAGCAAAAGAATGAATACTTCACCATATATGAAAGAGTTTGGGAGGTGAACATAAATGGTTCACAACAACTAGGATCAATGGATATAGACTCAAGCAAGGAAAAATTTCGATAGAGTTTCAATACTCTTCTCTTTCTCTTCCTTCCATACACCATAATATCTCAATATAAAACCCTCCAAAAGGCAAGTGAAAGGTAGAATCGATTCATTTCAAGATACATGGAGGGAGAAAGGTCACAATGGCCGCTTTTTGGAGTGAAAAATAGATTTTTTACTCTCATTTACCTAAACATCGATGTACATTGGCTGTAGTGATGCACCCAGCGTATACACGAGTTGTATTGAAGTAGCTCATGTACAAGAGGAAAAATAGGGAAACAGGGGTTCAAGGAGAACCACAAATATGGTTTTGAGTCTATAGATAGGTAAGGGAGGCCAAGGAGTATAAATTCTCACAAGGTGGGAAAATACGGTGTAACACTTGCAAAGTCTTATGTTGGAAAATATTCAACCTCGATGATCTATGGGACAGATGAAGTTTGGGAAATGAGTTGAGGTTCTCTAGGGGGTTCAGTTTTTCTAGTTAGTTCAAAAGAACCACTTGAATTTGTTCTGCGCCACTTAGGTGGCAGTGGAGGCTCCACTACGAGTGGAGGAATGTTTCTCAACATTCTTGACCTATGAGGAGGTTGGTCCTCCACAATTACAACAAAAATATTCTATTTAATAAACCTAGGGGTCGCTAGAAAAACGATAAACACACAACACATCCCTACAAAATTTCCTATAGTGATCCAAACCAAACAAACAAATAGTATTCCAAAGGGAATTATGGGATGATTATGGCCCATAACAAGCTAGTGGAGTAATAAAGAACAATTATATGGGGTCCACAGTACAGTCACGATGGGGCCAAGTGTTGGAATCACCCAACCACCTTCCTAAAGAGAAGCAAAGGATTTCCACCTAGATCTTTCCTAAGTGAAGTGAAAATATCCTTTCACTCTCACCTGTGTAGAGTCCTATTGGTCAAGATACTAAGGCTACAATCAATGCAAAAAGAGTCTGGGGGGACATTCGGAGGTTGAAATAACACACGTGAGCAGGGTAACTAAGCCCAAAATCCAAGAGCACACAAGGTACTAGTGATCCCCATACGTGTATCAGTCTTGGTAGATGCTTGATTGAGAAGTGAGGGGGGTATCCTTAACTAATCAACCTCGCATGACCTCGTGCTTAACTCCGGTTTGAGTGGAGCTTCCCAACACACCTTCCAAAAAGCTAGATTTACCTAAAGATAGTTCACTACGATTTTGAGTTAAAAATGGTTTTGGATAGTTTAAGATGATCTAGTCCAAAACCCTATCCTAAGCTAGTTGGTGTGTGTTCCCTAGAAAGAAAAGTTACTAATAGATTTTAACTTAAAATGTTATTTTTAGGGATTTTACTTACTCTAAAAGGAGTGATTGTGTGTGCAAGATGGTTACAACTAAAAAAGTAAAGTGTATAAAATACAATTTCTTTTCACAAATTTCTTTTCGCTTATAGTTCAAAATTAAATGCTTGGAAAGTAAACCTAAAATATTAAAAATGTTTTTACTTTTTCAAAGAGTTAGCATATACAACTAAAATCTAGAAAAATAAATTCTCTTTCTTAAAGAAAGTACTTTCTCTTTTGGTTTTCTCTTTAACGAAAGAAATGGTAAATAAATATAAACAAGGCAAGAACACTATAAAATGCAAGTATAAATGACTGTACTTAGACCTATAAAACTCATAAATCTACCCTCAAAAGAATCTAAAGATAACAAACCCAAAAGCTATCTTCCACGAAGCTAGAAGTAACTAAGTTCGGTAAAGAGACACTATGTGATCAACTGACATAAAGAAGAAAACATAGAATCAAACAAGATATCGGACTACCCTTCCACAAACTAGTGACCATAAAGGGAAAGATCCAAGCATCCACCAAACACAAAAATGGATTTGATATACCTAGGTACTCTCTACGAGCAAACAAAAACCAAATAAATCTCAAAAAGAGGCAATAAAACTCAGTGTAAACCTACAGACAGGTATAAATGGTCCATAACTTAATAGAGAAATCTTTTAACATAAAAAACACAGACCCAGAGCTCAAACCCTAGTATAAAAACCTAAAAACTCAGGAAAAACTGCAACTATCAGTGCAGCACCATGCTGGTGACTTGCGGGTCCAGAAGTAAGAAACTCACAAATAAAGGGGAAAATTCGTGACTATAACTAAGTACAACGCACGGGTCAGCTTTGATAAAAGTCAAAAAATGAAAGAAAACTCAAGAAAGACCAGTTTTGAGTCACTAACAGGGGTACGGACACCCTAAAAACTCTCCCAGAGACCTACAGGAATAATGAAACTGAAGAAAAATACCCTAGGATTCCCAGAGCAACAACAAGAATTCTCCAGTGGAGTCACCAGTTCTATTGTGCGGTAAATCTACCTATGATAGGGAATTCAATAGATCATCAACATACATGTAATTGAGTTATAGATATAGAATAGTAAACAGTTGTAGCATGCAATAATTTTTTCAATGGAAAAGAACTAATATCTAAATTCAAAATGAATACTTGAATAACTAACGTCTGGTCCAAGCTTAAAACTTTAATCTCCTACTCCAGTGCTCGAAATGGATTACCTACAATAAAAAATATACCCTTCTCAAAGATTTTTTACCAAATAAAAATGAATGCTTAACATGAAACTCATACATTAAGAGATATGAAAGATTCAATGACACAAATTCATACAATGGACAAATATTTACCGGAAGGAAAGTCTCTGTATTATTTGGATTAAAGGAAATCAACTAAACTTGTTCTGCAACTAGCACTGTTGAAACCTAACCCTGGGCTCCTGTTCCTCTTCCTTCAGTGGAATTTTATCCATCATTTCCTTATCAAAATTGGTTCTCCATTTCTCAAGGCCCTCTCCTTGTATTTATAGAAAGGCTGAGAGGATAGACTCGAAAGGTAATTGGTTAGGGAGGTTATGGTAGTTAGAATAACTGCCATAAATAATCTCTAATCATCTTTTCTTATATTTTTCTCATGATTTAGAGATACCCACGAGTGTGTCTCTTGAAAACTAGCGATTGATTAGCGAGTATAGTTTCCAGCAACATGTGGGTGCATCTTTTTAGGTCTTACCCGCAGGTTGTCAATATAGACTGTCGCGGTTAACCCACGATTTTACTGATTGGAGAGTCGCGGTTATATCTCAAAATATGTCACATAAATAGTTATTTTAAAGAGAATATTGCAAATTCTGGGCCAAAGAATATATTATCAAATAGGAATTTCCATCCATAAGGTCCTTTGTGGACCGACAAGGCAATTTAGTTGTAATGTCCCCATTCCAATAAGTGCATAGTAAGACAATCCCATCAATCCTACTAGTTTCCTAGGTTGGATGGGCACATGTGAGATGGTAATAAGGAAGCTAATAAATGATATTTAGACATTAGAAGGGTTCAAGCATTTAATAAATATGGTGAATAAATAAATTCAAGAGAAATTATAAGTGGCAAGTGGTTTTGGAGACATATGGAGGTGGTGGGACCCACACTAGCTTGATTTTTCAATGACACATGGTAGCTCTCTCTTGCCAATTCGAATTCATGGGAAGGTGAACACTCTTGGGTGAGTTGGTAAGCCATAAAACATGGCATTGAGCATATTAGGTCGAAATGGGAGGGAATAATAACCTCCATGGGAGAGGAAGAGTCAAATTGGAGACTAGTGGACACTTGGGATAGATTCCCTAGTTTTATGACAACAATAATGAAGCATCTATGACATTTATGAAAAAATTCAGACCTGACTTCTTACACCTGACCATTATGACATGTCAGCCCCAAAAATAGGCTCAAGGAAGGCACTCATGGATTTGGGGGAAGCTAAAGAGACTCAAATTCGAATTTGGGAGAAGATGGAAGGTTGGAACTAGGAGACAAGTGGCAAATGAGGAATATTTTCTAAATGGAAATTTATTGAATCTATTGAGAGGATTTTGACCCCTTGAAAGCTAATATTGGTTATAAAATGTAGAAATCAAGTATGAGAATGGATTTTGATGATTTGAGAAAAAATTGCATTTGTGAAGAGAGAACTAGTGGATGACTAGTTTCTTGCCTTAGCCAATTTCGAGGGTGAAAGATTCCCATCCAAGTTGGTGTTTGCAGAGGCCACTCAGTTCTTTCATGGTACTTTAATGGATTTTTATTTGTAGGTATCAGCTATAATAAGTTTCATGGTTTGGTTTAGTGTAGCACTTTCTCTCCACCATTTCCAATTTTGAAGGCATATTCGGGCTCCTTGAGGGATTGTGCTTTGGGTGAGATCTTGCACTCATTGGGAGAGCTTCATATGATATTTTTCTGATTGTAATAGCTTCATATCCTCTATTATTCATATTCAAAAACTCTCAATTCGAAATACCCATTGACTATATGCAAAATTATTGATTAATGAGCAAACAATGTCCATTTCCCCAATGCTTTGATGTATGACACTATAAGGTTGATTATTTCAAATGGATGGATGATTCTCTGATATATTTGTGATTCATATACTGCCATGGATATATTCTACAAGTTTCATGTATTGTACTTGAGCATTTGAAGCATTTTTCTCAGTTTTTTTGTCTTGAGAGGTGAAATAGTGCCATTTCCCCAAGGATCGAATTGGGGGTTTTCACTGTTGAATGTGAGAGAGTTAGAAAAGTAGTAAAAATAAATTAATGGTGCATATGAGACCTTAATCACATACTTAACACATTACATACCTCTGTTTATAAATTCATGGTATTTTGGAGGCATTTGGAAGGCCATTTGCAGTGTTACCCCGAGGGGATTTGATGCACAAATTACTAGTCAAAATTACATATATTGATTTGAATACAAATCAAGTTTGCAGCAGTATTTGGAGGGCCATAAAACATACTTGAACCTAATATTCAAGTCTAAATACCATTCATACACTCCTACAGAATATTTGGGAGCATTTGGGTTGATTTGGAGGTCAAAACAGTAAAACTAGTCAAAGGTCGAAATTGGGGAAAAAGTGGAAAAATTGGCATTTTAATAAAATTTTGAAAAAGGTTCATTACAAGTGGTATCAGAGCATGGTCTTGGAACCTGATGGTATTAACAAGAATCCAAACAAATAAACCACCACCCTTTGAATCAGTAGTTGAAGAAGAGATTGTAGCAGAAAAAGAGTTTTTTTCTAAAACAATGGGTAGAGAGGAGGAGGAAAAATTAAGACATAAGGAGGAATTTATTGAAGCCTTAAAACCGTGTTTTGAAGGAATTACCATGGTTATGCTAGATATGAATAAACAAATGATGAAAGGTTTTGAATTGTTGGGTAGCCAACTTTCAGGCAAAGGGATGATAGGAGATAATAGTGGTTCACACTCAGGGAAAAAGATGAAAGGGAATGAGCATATTTTCTCAAGTACAAGACCTCATAATAGACCTGATGAATTTCAAAGCACACAAAGGCATACTGCACCTAAATTTCTCACACCCAAAGAAGATCCCAATCTTGAATTGGATTACAAGAAACTAGTAAATGATTGGAATGATTTGAATGAAGAGTGTAAAAGAGGTGTACCACTCAGTGACTACATTGATGCTATGCAAAAGATTAAAAGGAAGGGAGACAATAGGAGTCCATTCCAAAACAAAGAATTGAATAGTGCTATTGGAAAAATGTCACTTCCTACTTTAGATGGTTCTTCTCAAAATTCTACTAACACTTGGGTGCAAAAATTGGATGTATATTTTCAGCTGAATCCTATGTTGGAAGAGGATGCATTAAAAATGGCCATTTTGCATTTGGAAGGAGATGCCAATGAATGGTGGTTTCATGGGATGAAACCTTGGGTCATAATCAAGTTAAAACATATGGAGAATTTGTTGACAGGGTACTAGAAATATTTGAACAAAAAGATCTAGAATTGCCTTTCAAAGAACTAGCTCAATTGAAGCAAACTAGGTCCCCTACCGAATATATGTTGGAATTTCAAAAATTATCAATCAAGGTGGCTGATGTATCTATGGGGATATTAGTATTTATATTCACTGAAGGTTTGGCTGAACCTTTAATAGTTTTGGTGAAATCCCACAATCCAACTACATTAAAAGATGCAATGAGTTTGACTAGGGATCTCCAAAATGTGCTTCCTAGAACGAGATTTCCTCCTAATCATAGCTACAAATTTGAAAAGAAACCTTGGCAAAGGGATGGATATGATAAGAAACCTTGGCAAAGAGATTCATTTTAGAGGAATAAAAAAGAGGGACTAAACATGGATGAACTTAGAAAAAATAAACTGTGCTTCACATGCTTCCAACCATGGACACCGGGGCACAAATGTACCAAAGGAAAGGCTCAATACATAGAAGTGTTTTCTGATAATGAGGGGTATGATGGGGGCATGGATGAAGATGGACATATTTTAGATCAAGAAGAGGCATATGAGACAGCAGTAGAAGAGGAAAGACAAGAAGAAAATCAGCCTTCATCGGACAAAGCAAGAATGGTAGTGCTTTCAGCAGTACCTCGCTATCATACTATCCGATGCAAACGTGTGGTACAAGGACAAGAACTTCAGTTTTGGCATATGGAGGAGACACTCATAAATTCATTGATGCAGAGATGGTAGAGAAAATAAATATACCTATTGAACCATTTTATGGCTTCACAGTTGTCATTCCCGGTCACAACACAATGCAATCCAAAACATGGGTTCCAAAGTTGCAAGTCACCGTAGGTAACTATACTTTTGTTGATAGTTTTTATATGGTTGATGTTGCTGATACTAATGTGGTTTTGGGAGTGCAATGGCTTTATCAAATTCCCGAAATGAAATTCCAAGACTCAAAAGGAGTACAAAGAATTGTGAGAGGGCAACACACTTATCCAAGTCAAGTAGTAACTTGTAATAGTATGAGATCTATATTGAGGCATGGGGATATAGAATGGGCTGCTGAATGTCATATTACATCTCCCAAGCCAACTATAAATATTGTCAAACACCCAAAGGATATAGAGAGACTTTTGAAAAAATATGAAAAGGTTTTTAGAGACCTTCCACATGGTAGGCCACCGGATAGGGGGGTTGAGCACAGTATTATTTTGAAGGAGGGTACTTAACTTATTTAGATACCAACTTATAGACATCCTAAAAATTTCAGAGATGAGATTGAAAAATATATCCAGGAACTCCTAGAGTTGGGACTCATTAGACCAAGCTCTAGCCCTTATGCTTCTTCAGTAGTGCTAGTGAAGAAAAAAGATGGAACATTGAGAATGTGCATAGATTTTAGAGCCTTGAACAAAAATACTATCAAGAATAGGTATCCTATTCCTAGGATTTATGAGCTCATGGATGAGCATGGGGCCAAATACTTCCAAAAATTGACCTTAGATCAGGGTATCACCAAATTCGAATGAAAGATGAAGATGTGCAAAAGACCGCTTTTCGATATCATTTTGGCCACTTTGAATTTCTTGTCATGCCTTTTGGGTTAACTAATGATCCAGCCACCTTTCAAGCATGTATGAATAGGATATTTTTCAAGCAACTAAGAAGGTTTGTTTTGGTTTTCTTTGATGATATTCTCATTTACAGTAAAACATGGGAAGAGCATTTGCAGGAGTTAGAGATTGTGTTGAAAATCTTGCAAGAAGAGTCCTTATTTGCTAAGTTATCAAAATGTGAGTTTGGGATGAAAGAACTAATGTATCTTGGGCACATTATTGGGCAAGAAGGAGTGAAGGTACACATGTAAAAAATCAGGGCTATCTTGGAATGGCCATCACCAAAAAATATTACCGAATTGAGAGGTTTTATTGGCATATGCACCTACTACGGAAAATTTGTGAAAGGGTTCTCCAAGTTGATTTCTCCACTCACTGATTTGACTAAGAAGGATGCTTTCAAGTGGGATGAAGTGGCTGAAAAGGCCTTCCAAAAAATGAAAGAGGTAATGAGTAGCTGTCCCATACTTGCACTTCCTGATTTTACTAAACCTTTTGTTGTGGAATGTGATGCTTCAGATGGAGGAATAAGGGTTGTCCTAAAGCAAGGCCAACACCCCATAGCCTTTGAGAGCAGAAATTTGCAGCCTCATGAAAAAATTTACTCCATCTATGATAAAGAAATGTTGGCCACTATGCATGCACTGGTCAAATTTAGACAATACTTGGTGGGCAGCAAGTTTGTGGTGAAAATTGACCACAATAGTCTAAAACACTTTCTCACCCAAAAAGATCTAAATGAAAGGCAAAAAAAGTGGGTAAGCAAGATTCAAGCTTATGATTTTGATATTGAATATGTCAAAGGAAAGAATAATATAGTAGCAGATGCTTTGTCAAGAAGGCCTTCTTTTTCTCTCATGGATATTGCCAAGGATTGGAAAAACATGCTACTAGTTGAATATGCCAAAGACAAATTTGCTTGTGATGTGTTGGATGGAATCAAAGGGGCTGATAATTATAGGATTTTGAATGGGCTTATATATTATAAGGAAAGAATTTATTTAGTTCATAACTCTAAGCTCAAGTACCGAATTTTGCAAGAAGCACATGATTCCCCACTAGCGGGCCATCCAGGGATCTTCAAAACTTATAGACAGTTGAGGCAAAGATTTTTTTGGAAGGGACTGAAGGAAGATGTTCAGAAGTATGTGAATGAATGTAAAGCATGTCAACAAAACAAATCAGAACTTACATGTCCAGCCGGCCTATTACAACCATTGCCCATTCCAGAGCAAAAATGGGACAGTATTTCCATGGATTTCATCACCAGATTGCCTAAATCCTTTGGTAAGGATTACATCTATGTGGTAGTTGATAGGTTGACAAAATCTGCTCATTTCTTTGTTGTTACACCATCTTTTAGTGCTGCACAAGTGGCTGATATTTTTTTCAAAGAAATCTTCAGATTGCATGGGCTCCCCAAGAGCATTGTCAATGATGGAGATAGTAGATTCATGGGTGCTTTTTGGAAAGAACTTTTTAGATTGGTAGGCACTCACTTGACTCCAAGTACTAGCTATCATCCACAAACTAATGGACAAATAGAGAGGGTAAACCAATGGTTGGAAGGATACCTAAGAAACTATGTGGGAGGGCAACAAAAAGCATGGGCAAAATGGCTACACTTGGGTGAGTTTTGCTACAACACCACTTATCATATGTCAATAGGAATGTCTCCTTTCAAAGAATTATATGGTTATGATGCACTTACATTTGCTGACATTATATTTGGTGATATTAGAGCCCCAAAGGCTAAAGATTGGGTGGAAGAGAGCCAAGAAATTTTAAAACTCTTGAAAGACAATTTGCAGGTTGCTCAAAATCAGCAAAAACAATGTGTTGATAGGCATAGAGAAGAAAGAACCTTTCAAGTCAATGATTTAGTATATTTAAGGTTGCAGCCTTATAAAAAAACGTCTCTCAAAAAGAATAGAGCAGAAAAATTAAAACCAAGGTACTATGGGCCATACAAGGTAGTGCGGAAGGTTGGAGAAGTAGCATATGAACTAGAACTTCTAGAAGGGAGTAAAATCCACAATGTATTTCATGTTTCTTATCTCAAGAAATATCTTGGTCAGTAAATCATCACTTCAGAAATACTTCCTCTTTTGGATGATGAAGGTCAGCTCACACTTGTTCCGGAAAAGATTTTGAAGACACGGGAAAGAAGGTTGAGGAGTAGAATCATCAAAGAATATTTAGTGCAATGGAAGGACTTACCAAATAAAGATGCCACATGGGAAGAGGAGAAGATTTTGCAGCATCCAAATCTGAAATTGCTTGAGGACAAGCAATCTTGGGTGGGGAGGACTGTAATGTCCCCATTCAAATAAGTGCATAGTAAGACAATCCCATCAATCCTACTAGTTTCCTAGGTTGGATGGGCACATGTGGGATGGTAATAAGGAAGCTAATAAATGATATTTAGACATTAGAAGGGTTCAAGCATTTAATGAATATGGTGAATAAATAAATTCAAGAGAAATTCTAAGTGGCAAGTGGTTTTGGAGACATATGGAGGTGGTGGGACCCACACTAGCTTGATTTTTCAATAACACATGGAAGCTCTCTCTTGCCAATTCGAATTCATGGGAAGGTGAACACTCTTGGGTGAGTTGGTAAGTCATAAAACATGGCATTGAGAATCTTAGGTTGAAATGGGAGGGAATAGTAACCTCCATGGGAGAGGAAGAGTCAAATTGGAGACTAGTGGACACTTGGGCTAGATTCCCTAGTTTTATGACAACAATAATGAAGCATCTATGAAATTTATGACAAAATTCAGACCTGAATTCTTACACCTGACCATTATGACATGTCAGCCCCAAAAATAGGCTCAAGGAAGGTTCTCATGGAGTTGGGGGAAGCTAAAGGGACTCAAATTCGAATTTGGGAGAAGATGGTAGGTTGGAACTAGGAGACAAGTGGCAAATGAGGAATATTTTCTAAATGAAAATTTATTGAATCTATTGAGAGGATTTCGACCCCTTGAAGGATAATTTTGGTTAAAAATTTAGAAATCAAGTATGAGAATGGCTTTTGATGATTTGAGAAAAAATTGCATTTGTGAAGAGAGAACTGGTGGATGACTAGTTTCTTGCCTTAGCCAATTTCGAGGGTGAAAGATTCCCATCCAAGTTGGTGTTTGGAAAGGCCACTCAGGTTTTTCATGGTGCTTTAATGGAGTTTTATTTGTAGGTAGCATCTACAGGAAGTTTCATGGTTTGGTTTAGTGCAGCACTTTCTCTCCACCATTTCCAATTTTGAAGGCATATTCGTTCTCCTTGAGGGATTGCGCATTGGGTGAGATCTTGCACTCATTGGGAGAGCTTCATATGATATTTTTCTGATTGTAATAGCTTCATATCCTATGTTCTTTATATTCAAAAACTCTCAGGTTGAAATACCCATTGACTGTATGCAAAATTATTGATTAATGAGCAAACAATGTCCATTTCCCTAATGCTTTGATGTATGACACTATAAGGTTGATTATTTCGAATGGATGGATGATTCTCTGATATATTTGTGATTCATATACTACCATGGATATATTATACAAGTTTCATGTATTGTACTTGAGCATTTGAATCATTTTTACTTAGTTTGTTTGTATTGAAAGGTGAAATAGTTCCATTTCCCCAAGGGTCGAATTGGGGGTTTTTGCTGTTGAATGTGAGAGAGTTAGAACAGTAGTAAAAATAAATTAATGGTGAATATGAGACCTTAATCACATACTTAACACATTACATACCTCTGTTCATAAATTCATGGGAGTTTGGAGGCATTTGGAAGGCCATTTGCAGTGTTACCCTGGGCGGATTTGATGCAGAAATTACTAGTCAAAATTACATATATTGATCTAAATACAAATCAAGTTTGCAGTAGTATTTGGAGGGCCATAAAAAATCCCTGAACCTAATATTCAAGTCTAAATACCATTCATACACTCCTACAGAATATTTGGGAGCATTTGGGTTGATTTGGAGGTCAAAACAGTAAAACTAGTCAAAGGTCGAAATTGGGGAAAAAGTGGAAAAATTGGCATTTTAATAAAATTTTCAAAAAGGTTCATTACAGTAGTCACGGACGGAGAAGTTCCATTTTGACTGATAAAAAAGAGTAACATTCAATTGAAGATAGGTCTCTCTTGAACTTCTTTCTCTTTTGAGGTCTTTGGGATCTTCTTGGAGATTCCTCATGGGAACGTACATCATTCTTCCTTTTCCTTCCACATTTGGAATGAGTTTCCAAAGCTTGATCTTGATTGTCATTTAGTTTCTCCTCGCTTACCACTATTCTTTCTTCTTCTTCTACACATTCTTCCCATAGTTGTCTGAACTGGATCAGTTTCTTTCTAGCACATATGCCACGAACAAATGGTTCCCAATCTTTGGGGAGACCATTCAGAGTGGTCATCACAACTTCAACATCTTATACAGTGTCTCCAATAGCTTCTAATTGTTCTTTGATCTGGGACACTCTGGATAAGTATGCGTGCATGGACTCAGACTTCAATATATTCACTCCCTTGAGTTGATTTCTCAAGGTCATCTTCTTATTAATGTTCTTTCCTTCAAACATGTTGGTTAGGGCATCAAACATTTCTTTTGGAGTCTTCTTTAAAGACACTTGAGGGATCAAGTGATCTTTCATAGAATCATCTATGATCCTATTTTCCTTGACCATATTCTTATTATTCCTTGCTTTGGATTCATCTCCCTCTGGTTCTATAAGTCCTTCCTTTATAAAGTCTTCTGGGTCATGTTCTTCAAGAATGAGCATGACTCTATATTTCCATGCCCTAAAGTTCTCTTCTCCCTCAAGATTCTCATCAAGCTTGGTATTTTTTTTCATCTTGATAATATGAGAACCTCAAATGGAAATAGAATAGATATGAGACTTGCCAGAAAAATTGTCCTTCTGAAAACTGCTTCTACCTTGACCTAGGGTTGTTCATAGAAACCCTAATTTTCCAACTTCGAGATGTTGGAAAACTGATTGGATAAGAGAATTTTCCTCCTCAAGGAGAATTAATCAAATTACTCCTTCTCCCAATTCTGTGAGCAGATGATCCAAAAACTTGATGCCCTAGTTCTCTCGGACTATAGTGGGGACCCAAAAATGAAAATTCTCAGAATTGAAATCTGCTTTGATAGAAAGATGCGCCCTAGTGAGGCGAGTTAGTTGCACCCTATTTTTCATTTGATCTATGGAGGGAGTTCAGAGAACAAGAAGCCCTAGTTTCTGCAGTTGTGGAGGCTGCACATGTTTTCTTTTGGGCCTGCTCTGAAACAATGTGATAGATTGTTTTCCAGGTGAACAAAAAAAGTCAATATGAATTATTTAATGAAATTTGAGTAATAATCTACTTAGCAATATTCACTAATATGTTTCAAATAATGTAATTCACATATGATGAATGTTATGTAGGGACTGATAGTAATAGAAGTCAATGTCATCATAAGAAGAAAAAAATTATGGAAGATGCAAATGATGATCAATTGGTCCTTAGCTCATCTGGAGTGGTATTGGAAGTTAATAGAAGGGGCAAATAATTTTATAATATTATGAGGGATTTAGTGGAAAGAACATACAGATGTACTTTGCACTTACAATAGGCATTCCCAAAGCAATGGTCAATGAGACTTGTCAGGATTGCAATAGCAAAAACATACAACAACCAAAAATAATCATTCAAAAGGTAATATTTTTAAACATGTTTATGTAGAATATCTATCTATAACTACTACAAAGCGCCATTCATTCAATAATTTTTATTCTATCATATTTATTTTCATATATAAAAAAAATAGTTTAATGTCATTTTACATTTTCAGGAAGATTATGAGAATCCCAAAGGATGAATGAGGTAATAAGTGAAATGTGTCAGTAGGGATGTACAAGAAAGTGTACAAGGAGATGGTCAAGGAAATGGACATAATTGCATCGTGGGAAGAGCCATCTCAATAGCAACATGCTTCAAATGTATGAAATCATTGGTTTTTAGGTTTATGTTATACATTTCATTAATTAATTTGTCGCTAAATATTAATTTTCAATTGTTTTGTTGCAAAAAATAAAATGGAACCCAATCACAAGACAAGACAACAAGGAAAAAGGGGGTTAGTAGCAAAGTTTGTGAGTATTTGTGATTTCCTTGTAAGAAATAAATATTTTGTAGTGGTTGTGAAATTGGTATATTTAATTTTGTTTAATTTTTCTTCACAGATGATCCTTGCATGCCTTCAAACGGGTGTTAACATACAAAGAGGAGCCATCAGAAGAATTGATTGAAATTGGGTTAAGAAAGGGTTGTGATTATATGTTGGCATATCAAAAATTAATTGTGGATTTTGTAAGTCTCTATGTTATTTTACTTAATTAATAAAACAACAAAAATATTTTATATTAAATCTATGATTTGTGAAGGGGCATAGCACTTGCAGGAAACAAAGTATGGAGTGGAGCCTGTTTGTGTCAGAAATTGTTACTAAGGCTAAGGTAACAAGCCAACACAATCTCAAAAGTATAAATCAATTCAAACTAGGGTTTAGGGTTTTGTTTCATATGTTTTTGGTCATTGACTTCAAGAGCATAAAGGGAATACGTTCAGTAAATAAGCAACAACTAAATCATATACATATATCAATAAAGATGTATATATATCACAATAATCCAACAAAAGACTGTAAATGAAGTTCACACATAAAGGACAAACATCACTGGAAATTACACATAAACCAGAAATGAATTTGTCATTCATGAAACTAAATAAGTTCAAAATGAAGCCAACACAGATCAAATGAAGGGTAAAGAGTCATATATTCATAGTTTCATCAAAAATGCACATGAGAGTTTACAGTACCTATCACTGAACAAGTCTGGAAGTATAAGCAGCTTAGTAGACCTCCTAATGCTCTCCAAAATCAGAACCTCTACAATGTTTTTCTTTCCTCTCTAAATAGTTTTCTTCTCAAAAACAATTAGGGTTTTTCCCTCCTAACTCTCCATCGAATCACTAGATTAGGTAAAGTAAAATTTACATTTTTACAAAATTACAAGTTTGCTAAAAATAGCAAATTCTTTAACTAAAACAAAAAGTTTGTCTAAAATAACTCCTAACTAGTAACTGCCTCATATCTCCTTCGCTGCTTCCACAAGAAGAGATATACCATCTGGGCTTGAGGACCTTCTCTTTACTCTTTTATGCTTCTTCTCCAACTCAGCTATCTTCTTCTGAAGGTGCTCATTTTCCTGTTGTAGATTTTCAACTGTTTTTTCCAGCTCTGAACAGTGCCTGTCAGAAGCCCTTTTCCTTCTGAGTGCTTCCTTGGCATCCACCACTAATTCCTGAAAATTGTCATGAACATCCTGAAGATCCTCTCTTAGTCTTCTATTTGCCATCATTAAACCATCATTAACTTCCTGCATGTAATTCATTTGATGCTTATACTGTTTGACAGTCTTCTTTAAATTTTCTTTGTCAGAATTAACCAATTTCTCTATTGCAGCATCGTGCTCTTCATTAGGTTTCCAAAACATGTCAAACTTCTTAAATATTTGTGCTTCCTCTTTCAACAGTTTCTCAGAAGTATCTTCAATGATGGACTTGGAGTTTCCTTCATTTGCTACTTTCCCTGACTTAATATCCTCTTCTTTACCTGGCTGTAGTTTATCTAACTTTGATTTATCATCTCCCATGGATTCTTCATCATAGATAGTCACCTTATCAGTCTTCAATTTTGGATTTAACAGCTTTTTCATATTTAACCTTAGCTTATTTTTCGACCTAGTTTTAGGTCTCCAGAGAGTAGCTGCCTCTCCCATCATTTTCAGTTTTCTGCCTTTGTACCTAACAGAAGATAATTCCACCACTTCCAACTTATTTATTTTCTTGTTAGGTTTCATAGTTGTGCCATCTAAAACTTGAGCTTCTTCAAATTCAATTTTGACCTTAATCTTAGAAACAGGCTGTTCCTCCTCTAACATGTATCCTTCATCATCCGAAAGGATTGTAATGGGGCTTCTTGGCCGAATAGGAATTTCTTCTTTAGCTACAGGAACTATTTTAATATCAACTTTACTTTCATCCTGAGGATCTGCTACAGGTGATTTCTTTTCGAGCAATTCCTTTTTGTCTTCAAATAATGTGAACCTGTTTTTAGTATGATCTGGAATTTCTTGGAGCTGATTGTCATCCTGTCTCTTTTCTGCTACCTGTTTAGTCACCTTCTTAGATTTAATGTCATGCTTGCTTGCAGGTTTGACTGAATGGCCTAACTTTTGCATCATTACCTTCCCCTTGTCAGTTTGTCTTTTTGGTTGCTGATCTTCTCCTTTAGGATGAACTCCTGACCAGAACAAAAAGAAATCCCAAGTCTTTCCCTCATGCTGCAACACTGTAGTGATGATTAGTTTAATGAGACCATGGTGAAAAAGTGATTGAGACGTGTGATCATCATGTTGTTTTATTTTGCTTGACATTTTCTGCAGGCTTTTAAAGAAAAAGAAGGGCAGATTCATTTTAGAAACCCCTGCCATGTGTTGAAGGAACCTGAGATGATATTTGAACACTAATGAATATCTTCCTTCACAAGTCACATAACTCTGAAGTATCCTTATGGGCTCAATCCATTCTTTCCTGAAATTATGAATGAGAATACCCTTGTTCCAGTCAGGAGTCACATTAGGCAATAAGTACCTTTGGGGATCAAACTCGAAAGGTGACTTCTTAAACCAGTGCTCACCCTCATTACTAATCTCAGTAGCTTCTGCTATTAATTCTACAGTCAGCTTGAATCTCAAAGTATCCATTATAATCATCTCATTTTTAAGTCCCTTAGCAAAATTGCAGGACACCTGAGCATCAAAACCATCTATCCTTTTGAAAAATTTCAACCAGCCTGCCTGTTGAAACAGCTCTGCACATTCAGGAAGCTTCTGAATCCATGTTAAATCTGTGGGCTCAGCCCTGTTGACCTTACCACTTTTACCACTTTTCCCCATATTCTTCTTTTCAGGAAACAGGAACAGTCTGATTTCAGGTTTCAAAATATATTTTATAGACTGTTTTCTGATGCTTTGAGCTCCTTTGAACTATGCTATACACTCCTGGACAGATTCAATTCAATGTTCTCCGAGCAAGTGATTTTACAGGTCACAACAATTTTTAGCAATGTTTAAACCACTTGCATAAACTAACAAACGCCTTCTGTGTAAAAACTGAGCATTACAGATAGATCTGTGAGTCTTTTCGATGCTATTTCCTGTATTTTCTGATGTTTAAAGACATTAGGTCATGAGAGGAAACAGTCCATGCACATGCCTCATACCGGGCCTCAGATAGCTATTTCTGTGGTGAATTTCTTATTTTATGATCTATTCTATCTTCTTCAGCAACCAATTTCTCCAGAAAATCGTGCAGCGAAAAAGACCCAAATTTTCCAGCTATAAGGGTTTATAACGGAATACCTGTCAATTGCTCATCTGCCGTGGCTTACAGCTTCGTTTTGGGGTGTCAACGATCTCCTCTTATGAGCACAAGTGTCCTCCTGTCGTTTCTTTAACTGCTGGTGAATGAATTCGGAAGCCCTAATTTTCGCTGGCGATTAAACACACCTGTCTCTTTTTCTCAGCAACAAAATCCACCGTTTAGTAGTGAGCTCTCCTTCACAAACACTACTCTCCTGCAATGATGCGTGTAACAAGAGGAATTTGACAGCTAAACCGGGATTTGCTGGTTTATGTGCAACTGATCCCGCATACCATGCAATGATGAGCTTGTTTTACTTCGTGACGAGCAACCAACAAAAATCATGCTCAAACTGCTGCAAACACGTGTTAGAACACTCACACAAGGCGATTAGACACTCCCATTCTGCATCATGATTGAAATCGGTTCGAAAATTGAAAAAAACACAGGCCACGATATTCCTGTAGCGCGCTCTTTGTTAAACTTTTGTATAGCGCTACAAGAATAACTTTTAGGCCAAAATTTAGCAGTTTTTTAACTTTTTGCTAATTTGTTGGAGGTTTTGGCAGTTTTTTTAGTTTAAGAAATAAGTTTAACTGTTCTCTAAGACATTAATGATTCTACTTTTAAAAATATGACTCTCATTGACCCCCTTTACAATATAAAAAATCACCAAAATCAAATAAAATATGAAAAGACTGGGTTCCAAACTTATTCAATCACCCATGAAGTTTCTAAGATGACTAAAACTAAAACTTAAAATCAAAAAATTTAACTGAAGTAGATTCAAACACAAACCAAAAATGGAGGAAAATAAATAAAAAATGGAGAAAAATTTACTGACTTAACATCTGGCTCCAGCTGCGGGATGAAGTCCTCCCTGTGAGGCTTCAAGAACTTGTAGACTAGTGCCTTCTATCTTCCATTGGGCTATGGAGTCTTTATTTAATCTCAGTCACACCGGTATATACAATGAAAAGTGACAATGACCCTCATTAACTGTAGAAATGTTTGAGGAATCGCCCATTGACAGGGCTGAGAAACTCCTCCCCTTCCAAGGACTGCAAGATGAATGTATTATTTTCCAAAACTTTAGATATCAGAAAAGGACCGAACCATAGATTATCAAATTTGTCGTGCTTACCTTTCTGTTCCTTTCTTGCATCCCATCTTAAAACCAACTCACCTTCTGAAAAAATATGTTCTTTAATATTTCTGTCAAACCTGGTTTTCATTTTAGCTCTGTATAGCTGTGCTTCTTTGTCTACCTTCTCTCTATTTTGCTGTACCTCAATCATTTCGAATATTCTTCTTTGTAAACCATCTGGTTCCTCTTGAGAATTCTGAAGGAACTTCATTACTGGAATTCCCAATTGCACTGGAAATACTGCTTCTGTTCCATACACTAGCTGAAAGGGAGAAGTACCAATGGCTTGTTTTACAGTAATCCTATCTACCCACAATGCATATTTCAACATTGAATCCCAAGATCTTTTATTGTGTTTTAGCAACTTCTTGATGCATTGAATGATATTCTTGTTAGATGATTCAGCCTGACCATTTCCCTGAGGGTAATAGGGAGTTGAGTGTTTTAGAATAATACCATTTTTCTCACAAAAGGCCACCATTGCCTTGGATTTGAATGCTTTGGCATTATCAGTAATCAATCTTTGTGGACAACCAAATCTGCTCAGAATATTATCTTCAATGAAATCCATAATCACCTTATCTGTAGCATTCCTTGTGGGAATAGCTTCCACCCATTTTGTAAATAAATCTGTAGCAGTCAAGATCCAATGATGCTGACCCGAAAATGCTGGGTTTATTTCTCCAATAAAATCCAGACCCCATTGCTGAAAAGGGGCATTGACTGCAATAGGATTCAAAGGTAAAGATAATAACTTCTGTTTACCTGCAAATTTCTGACAAGGTATGCAATCTCTTACCTACTGGTAAACATCATGGAAGAGGGAGGGCCAATAATATCCAGCTCTCAAAATTTTATAGGCTGTTGTTTTCCAGTATTTATGTCCTCCACAAGCTCCTTCATGGGATTCTGAAATTACTTCTTCTATTTCAGCCTGATCTAAACACCTTAACAAGATTCCTCCGGGGTCTTTCCAAAACAATTGATTTTCTATCAAACAATATTTAGTAGCTTTTAATTTCAGAGATCTGGCAGCCTTCCTATCCAGGTGTTCTGGACATTGCAAAAATAACAAAAAATGAACAATATCAGCATACCAGTCTGAAGATGAATAAGAGTCCATTATTCTTTCTTTTTCCAGGGATGCTTGCTTTTCTTTAGGTGCTGATTCTTCTGTCATAACATGTAATCCTAAGGCTTGACAATTTGAGTCAGCCAGCAGTTTGGCCAATCCTTACCCTTTAACCAGTTTAGTAGGTCTGATTTCCACTTCATATTCCATAATTTTGGCAATCCACTTTCCCCTTTTTCCTTCACTATCAGGCTGTGTCAAAACATCTTTCACTGCAGCATTTGGAACAAATGAAATAACCTTGGAATGTAAAATATATATTCTAAAAAAATTTAAAGCCTTCACCAGAGCATAGGCTTGTTTTTCCAAGATACTGTATTTCAACTCTGAATCTCTAAGTGTTTTACTGAAAAAGGCAATTGGTTGTTCCAATCCCTCATTATTCTTCTGAAGTAGGACAGCGGCAATAGTATCCTCTGAAGCAAAAGAAAAGGTAAAGAATTCTTTGGTAAAATTAGGGCTTACCAGAACAGGTGCTTCAGTCAGAGACACCTTGATTTTCTCAAAAGATGCCTTTGCTTCAACAGTCCACCTGACCTCTTGGTCTTTCTTTAACATAGCTGTAATTTGCTTAATAGTTTCAGCAAAATTAGGAATAAACCACCGCAGAAAATTGATTTTGCCAATAAATGATTGCACATCCTTTTTGCTCCTCGGCAAACTAATCTTCAGTATTGCTTTGACTCTCTCAGGGTCAATCCTAATACCATCAGCTGACACCAAGTGGCCAAGTAATTTACCTTCTTGTACAGCAAAATGTGATTTTTTGGGGTTCAAAGATAAGCCAAATTTTCTGCATTTTATGAAGGTTTGCTCCAAATGCTTCAAGTGTTCATCATCAGATTTTGAGAAGACTGTAATATCATCCAGATAGATAACCACAAACTTATCCTTTTCACCCACGAATGCAATATCCATGGCTCTCTGAAAGGTTGCTCCAGCATTCATCAAACCGAAAGGCATCTTGTCATACATAAATGTCCCCCAGGGGGTTGTAAAAGCTGTTTTTTCTTTATCATCAGGGTGCATAGCGATCTGATTATACCCTGAGAAACCATCTAGCATAGAAATCCTTTGAGCTCCAACTACCTGCTGCAAAACCTGTTCAATTTTGGGGAGAGGATAATTGTCTTTTAATGATGATCGGTTCAGATTTCTGAAGTCAACACATAAGCGAATCTCCCCATTCTTCTTTCTGACAGGAACCAAATTAGCCACCCAAGAAGAAAACCTAAGAGGCACTATTATCTTTGCATCCAACAATTTCTTTAATTCTTTTTCAATTACAGGAAACAAGGTTGGATTGATTCTTCTCAATTTTTTGCCTAAAAGGTTTGACATTAGGTTTCAAAGGAACCTTGTGCTGAATAACTGCTGTATCATAAGTTTTTAGTTCCTTGTAAGACCAGGCAAATGCATCTATATATTTTTTCAACAGCTTAATATATCTACTTCTTTGCTCTACTGTTAGATTTTTGGAAAGTTTTACCATTCTGGGATGTTCTGCTGAACCAATATTGTAGTCCTCTACGTTGTCTTCTGAAGATTGAATTACTGGCTTTGAAGGTGTATCATCCTTGCTGAATATTCTTTCCAAAGGCACTAAGCCTTTCGGAATGAAATTACTTTTTAATTCAATGATTTTATGCCCTGCTATATCTTCTGCAGCAAACTCATCTAACTGTTCATCTTTTCCATCTTCTTCTTGATCAATTTGAATATTTGAAAACTCATTTACAAGCTCAAGAAATTTTTTTATTTCAATATCATCTTCAAAAACCCTCCAATGTTTTATATTGTCAGGAACACAAGGTCTATACCTCACTTCTATAGGATACTTTAGCTGAGTAGTTTTAGGGATCCTAAAATATGTGGCAGCCAGGGCTAAAGAATCTGCAGTTTCATTATGATTCCTGGGAATATGAGTGATATTAAATGCTATAAAGTAGTTTTCAATCATATCCCATACCTCATTCCGATATACTTTCAGCAAACCCTGCTTTACTTGATATTTGTTCTTCACCTGTTGAACAACTAGTTCGGAGTTGCCAAATGCAGAAATTTGCTGAATTCCCAAATCTTTAGCAGCTTTCAATCCTAATAGCAAAGCCTCATACTCAGCAGTGTTGTTAGTTGTAACAAATTCCAATTTATACATAAGTTTCACTGTTTCACCGCCAGGGGAGATAAGTAAAACTCCAGCTCCAGCACCCTCTCTGCATGAAGATCCATCAAAATATAACTGCCACACTGCATCTTTTTCCTCTATGCTATGTTTTATTGGCTGATCTTTTTCCACATGTAACTGACCAGCAGAATTATCTTCTTCACTAAACTGTAACATGCATGAGCCAAGGTCTTTATCCACAGAGTAAACTGGGTGATTAGTGGGGTTCTTATTATCTGTGACAATATAAGCAAGCTGTAGTTCTCTGTAAAGTCTCCTATTTTCTCCACCAAAAACAGGAATAGTGGCATAAGAGAGGTCCATCTGTAATGTTCCCCCAACCTTCTTAGCCCATGACCTAGATAGAAGCAAGCCAAATTTTGGTGTGATGTCAGCTACCACAACATCCATTATTACACTTTTCATTGGAAACTGAGTAAGGTTAACAACCATGTCTTTTATCACTCCTAGACACTTTACAGCTCGGGAATCAAAGGCATATAGATCATGATAAGGTTTTGTGACATTAAGGCCCAGGGCTTCCATCACAGCTTTTGGCATCAAATTATGGGATGCTCCTGAATCTAGCAGGCAATTATGAATCATCTGCTCATGCACAGTCAAAGTTATATAGAAGGGAGGAGAAGCACCAGCTTCGTTTTCAGTCTTTTCAGCCAAAGCTGATCCAATAAAGATTCTAGGGTTTTCTTCCTGCAGATTCACTGTATCTGAAACTGGCTGATTATTGGGCATATTCATCACTTTCAAAACTGTATTCTTGTATGATGGATTTTTTATAAGCTCAGAAAATGGTACAGGAATTTTTAATTTACCTAACTCATTTTCCAAACTAAAATTTTGACCTGATTTGTTTACCTCTTCAATTTCTGTATTTTTCTTGGACTTTTCTGCAGATTGTTTCTTTTCTGCTACAGGATCAGCAACTGATTTATCAGGAATAACTGGAGCAGGAACAGCAGCTTTCTTCTTAGGATCTTGGACTACTTGTTTCGGGCTAGATCTGAGATTAAGAGTCTTCTTAATTCCATTCTGATTAGCAACAGCATTTACAGCAGTTTTTTCAAACTCCAATTCATCTTCAACTTCATACAAGTCTGCATCATAATATTCAGCATTTAGAAAATCTTCTTCTGTTACAAAACTTCCAGATAAGCCATCTCCAAAATGATTCACATCCTGATCTGTCTCATTTTCTTCAAACAGTAACTGTTGATCAATTTCTTCTTCATCCATCAAATTATTTTGAAAAGATGGGGGTACTTTTTGATCCTCATTTTCCCTTCTTTCTCGCTGAATATCATTATTTCTGCGCTCTCTTGGCATGAATCTAGGAGCGAGTTGCCTCCTGAACTGATTTTGGTTATTTGGGTTTCGATCAACTTCTGGGGCAGGTTTAGCAGAATTCTTTTCCAGTTCTAGTTTATTTAACTTGGCAGTGAGAATCTTTACAAGTTTAGCCATTTCATCTATTTTAGCTTCAGCAGGCTGAGGTGCAGCACTTGTAGAAACAGCTTCCTTCTTTCCCTTTCTTTCATACTGCTGCTGAGGTGTTTCTTTCTTGAGCCTATTAGAAGCCAGTAAATTTGACTCTACTTCTAATGCTGCCTCTTGCATGTTCATCAAGGTAATAGGTCTTCTTTCTCTAAGCAATAAAGAGAATTCATGATCAAAATCATTTGCATAGGTCAACTTAGCTGATGTTTCAGTGGGTTTGATTTCTGCAGGAATCCTAGTATACATCTTGTTAAATCTTTTGGAAAAGTCAGAAATAGTCTCATCCTTCTTCCTTCTCAAAGCTCCAAACTCAGTTACGTAATAAGTGTGATCCTTGGTGTCTCCCCACTGTCTCAGAAAAAGATCTTTTAGTTCTTCAATTATGGTGATGGAATTAGCAGGCAGTCCTCTGAACCATTTTCTCACATCTCCATCAAGACTTTGTACAAATACCCTCATCCATACATCTTTAATTTCAATGTTCTGATTATCCGCATAACTCTCAAAAGCTTCCCAATGTTCTTCTGCAGTTGTTTCACCTTGTCCATTGAATCGAGGCATATACTTTTGGTAATCATGTGTAGGCAAGGCATGTAAAGGCTGAGGTAATACTAATGGTGCATATCTAGCTGCTACCATTCTGTCCATCATATCTATAGGTGGATTTTGGGCTGCCATTATGAACTGAGGTTTAGACTGAGATTTTGAGGAGGAAGAAATTTGACTGGAACTTTTTTGGAAAGGATTTCTTCCTACTTTCAACTGAAAGATGGTTATTTTATCAGGAGAAGAGGTTTTAGCTTTCAAAAAGCTTCGAGGACTAGTGAAAACCTGGAAAGTGCTCTCAGGGATGTTAGGTTTTATACAAGGTGAAGTTTCAACTGGGTCTAATGATTCACCCAACTGGTGAAAGTCACAAAAGGCTGGTAAAGATTGAGACCTGCTGAGCTTTCTTGCTGTTCTTATAATCTTTTCAGGATCTGTCACACCCAGATGTAATGAAGATGTAGGTCTGCTCCTTGTTCCAATTCTGTTAGAAGCCACTGTGACAATTTTCTGGTGAAAATAGCCTTCAAAAATGCTGGTTCAAGTCCACCTCTTAAACCAGAAAAAATGATGAGTATCCCAGGGAAGATATGCTTTAGCTTCGTCCCCGGCATCGGCGCCAAAGATGTTTGTGTCAGAAATTGTTACTAAGGCTAAGGTAACAAGCCAACACAATCTCAAAAGTATAAATCAATTCAAACTAGGGTTTAGGGTTTTGTTTCATATGTTTTTGGTCATTGACTTCAAGAGCATAAAGGGAATACGTTTAGTAAATAAGCAACAACTAAATCATATACATATATCAATAAAGATGTATATATATCACAATAATCCAACAAAAGACTGTAAATGAAGTTCACACATAAAGGACAAGCATCACTGGAAATTACACATAAACCAGAAATGAATTTGTCATTCATGAAACTAAATAAGTTCAAAATGAAGCCAACACAGATCAAATGTAGGGTAAAGAGTCATATATTCATAGTTTCATCAAAAATGCACATGAGAGTTTACAGTACCTATCACTGAACAAGTCTGGAAGTATAAGCAGCTTAGCAGACCTCCTAATGCTCTCCAAAATCAGAACCTCTACAATGTTTTTCTTTCCTCTCTAAATAGTTTTCTTCTAAAAAATAATTAGGGTTTTTCCCTCCTAACTCTCCATCGAATCACTAGATTAGGTAAAGTAAAATTTACATTTTTACAAAATTACAAGTTTGCTAAAAATAGCAAATTCTTTAACTAAAACAAAAAGTTTGTCTAAAATAACTCCTAACTAGTAACTGCCTCATATCTCCTTCGCTGCTTCCACAAGAAGAGATATACCATCTGGGCTTGAGGACCTTCTCTTTACTCTTTTATGCTTCTTCTCCAACTCAGCTATCTTCTTCTGAAGGTGCTCATTTTCCTGTTGTAGATTTTCAACTGTTTTTTCCAGCTCTGAACAGTGCCTGTCAGAAGCCCTTTTCCTTCTGAGTGCTTCCTTGGCATCCACCACTAATTCCTGAAAATTGTCATGAACATCCTGAAGATCCTCTCTTAGTCTTCTATTTGCCATCATTAAACCAACATTAACTTCCTGCATGTAATTCATTTGATGCTTATACTGTTTGACAGTCTTCTTTAAATTTTCTTTGTCAGAATTAACCAATTTCTCTATTGCAGCATCGTGCTCTTCATTAGGTTTCCAAAACATGTCAAACTTCTTAAATATTTGTGCTTCCTCTGTCAACAGTTTCTCAGAAGTATCTTCAATGATGGACTTGGAGTTTCCTTCATCTGCTACTTTCCCTGACTTAATATCCTCTTCTTTACCTGGCTGCATTTTATCTAACTTTGATTTATCATCTCCCATGGATTCTTCATCAGAGATAGTCACCTTATCAGTCTTCAATTTTGGATTTAACAGCTTTTTCATATTTAACCTTAGCTTATTTTTTGACCTAGTTTTAGGTCTCCAGAGAGTAGCTGCCTCTCCCATCATTTTCAGTTTTCTGCCTTTGTACCTAACAGAAGATAATTCCACCACTTCCAACTTATTTATTTTCTTGTTAGGTTTCATAGTTGTGCCATCTAAAACTTGAGCTTCTTCAAATTCAGTTTTGACCTTAATCTTAGAAACAGGCTGTTCCTCCTCTAACATGTATCCTTCATCATCCGAAAGGATTGTAATGGGGCTTCTTGGCTGAATAGGAATTTCTTCTTTAGCTACAGGAACTATTTTAATATCAACTTTACTTTCATCCTGAGGATCTACTACAGGTGATTTCTTTTCGAGCAATTCCTTTTTGTCTTCAAATAATGTGAACCTGTTTTTAGTATGATCTGGAATTTCTTGGAGCTGATTGTCATCCTGTCTCTTTTCTGCTACCTGTTTAGTCACCTTCTTAGCTTTAATGTCATGCTTGCTTGCAGGTTTGACTGAATGGCCTAACTTTTGCATCATTACCTTCCCCTTGTCAGTTTGTCTTTTTGGTTGCTGATCTTCTCCTTTAGGATGAACTCCTGACCAGAACAAAAAGAAATCCTAAGTCTTTCCCTCATGCTGCAACACTGTAGTGATGATTAGTTTAATGAGACCATGGTGAAAAAGTGATTGAGACGTGTGATCATCATGTTGTTTTATTTTGCTTGACATTTTTTGCAGGCTTTTAAAGAAAAAGAAGGGCAGATTCATTTTAGAAACCCCTGCCATGTGTTGAAGGAACCTGAGATGATATTTGAACACTAATGAATATCTTCCTTCACAAGTCACATAACTCTGAAGTATCCTTATGGGCTCAATCCATTCTTTCCTGAAATTATGAATGAGAATACCCTTGTTCCAGTCAGGAGTCACATTAGGCAATAAGTACCTTTGGGGATCAAACTCGAAAGGTGACTTCTTAAACCAGTGCTCACCCTCATTACTAATCTCAGTAGCTTCTGCTATTAATTCTACAGTCAGCTTGAATCTCAAAGTATCCATTATAATCATCTCATTTTTAAGTCCCTTAGCAAAATTGCAGGACACCTGAGCATCAAAACCATCTATCCTTTTGAAAAATTTCAACCAGCCTGCTTGTTGAAACAGCTCTGCACATTCAGGAAGCTTCTGAATCCATGTTAAATCTGTGGGCTCAGCCCTGTTGACCTTACCACTTTTACCACTTTTCCCCATATTCTTCTTTTCAGGAAACAGGAACAGTCTGATTTCAGGTTTCAAAATATATTTTATAAACTGTTTTCTGATGCTTTGAGCTCTTTTGAACTATGCTATACACTCCTGGACAGATTCAATTCAATTTTCTCCGAGCAAGTGATTTTACAGGTCACAACAATTTTTAGCAATGTTTAAACCACTTGCATAAACTAACAAACGCCTTCTGTGTAAAAACTGAGCATTACAGATAGATCTGTGAGTCTTTTCGATGCTATTTCCTGTATTTTCTGATGTTTAAAGACATTAGGTCATGAGAGGAAACAGTCCATGCACATGCCTCATACCGGGCCTCAGATAGCTATTTCTGTGGTGAATTTCTTATTTTATGATCTATTCTATCTTCTTCAGCAACCAATTTCTCCAGAAAATCATGCAGCGAAAAAGACCCAAATTTTCCAGCTATAAGGGTTTATAACGGAATACCTGTCAATTGCTCATCTACCGTGGCTTACAGCTTCGTTTTGGGGTGTCAACGATCTCCTCTTATGAGCACAAGTGTCCTCCTGTCGTTTCTTTAACTGCTGGTGAATGAATTCGGAAGCCCTAATTTTCGCTGGCGATTAAACACACCTGTCTCTTTTTCTCAGCAACAAAATCCACCGTTTAGTAGTGAGCTCTCCTTCACAAACACTACTCTCCTGCAATGATGCGTGTAATAAGAGGAATTTGACAGCTAAACCGGGATTTGTTGGTTTATGTGCAACTGATCCCGCATACCATGCAATGATGAGCTTGTTTTACTTCGTGACGAGCAACCAACAAAAATCATGCTCAAACTACTGCAAACACGTGTTAGAACACTCACACAAGGCGATTAGACACTCCCATTCTGCATCATGATTGAAATCGGTTCGAAAATTGAAAAAAACACAGGCCACGATATTCCTGTAGCGCGCTCTTTGTTAAACTTTTGTATAGCGCTACAAGAATAACTTTTAGGCCAAAATTTAGCAGTTTTTTAACTTTTTGCTAATTTGTCGAAGGTTTTGGCAGTTTTTTTAGTTTAAGAAATAAGTTTAACTGTTCTCTAAGACATTAATGATTCTACTTTTGAAAATATGACTCTCATTGACCCCCTTTACAATATAAAAAATCACCAAAATCAAATAAAATATGAAAAGACTGGGTTCCAAACTTATTCAATCACCCATGAAGTTTCTAAGATGACTAAAACTAAAACTTAAAATCAAAAAATTTAACTGAAGTAGATTCAAACACAAACCAAAAATGGAGAAAAATTTACTGACTTAACAGAGCCAACATAAGACTTGTTGATAGAAGGCATGAAATTTGGTTTTGAGAGAATGCGCATCATTCGTGAGTCGATTATTTCTATGGCATGTTGCTTCTCAATTTACATTGATGTATACTATCTATTTTTTTTCATTATTCCCGCCGGTAATGTAGATACACTCAGTATACTTTATTTTTATGTTTGTGGATGGAAGCTGAATAAGAGGAAAACAATCGAGCCAATCAACAAAATATTCGGTCGGATAACCCAATTGATGCAAGTGGCTCGATCACCAATAACAGTTCCAATGAAGAATGATGCTCTGTATTTTATTTTTATGTTAATGCAAGTTGTTGTAGCTTGTTGTATATTTTGAAATAATTGTCTGTGAAAATCAGACATTTTGTATAATATGTATTGGACATAGTGTCTAATTCAAAGACGAGTTACCAATAAGTGTAACAATAATTACATGCATGTTTCCATTTTGATTATTGTTGTCTCTATGTTGTCGTATTTTGTATGACAAAGGCACTCTTATTGATATATAATCAAATAAAAAAATTTATTCTATTGCATTCTTCAATATTATTGTCAAATATTACATGTGAAATGGTACATTGGTAAAAAAAATTCAAGAAAAAAATGTGTATTTTCATTCAAGATGGAGCAAAAATAAATTCTTCAATGCCATACACCGGTCATAAATGGTACATTGGTAATTAAATGAATGGATGATTAAATATTACAATACATTCTTGATCTATGATATAATAAATTAATCGAAACAAACGATTTCAATAATTAAAATTGAAGTGAATTTTACTATAAACAAATATTTCAATTTAAAATTAATAATGAAATTTTAAAAAAATAAAAATATAATATATATATATATATATATATATATATGAATGAAATATCAGTATCCATTCTTCAAAGAATCATATTCGGTGCATTTAGTAATATATGTTGCACCGGAGCTCCTATACTAACATTGTGCACAGGTGCGCATAAACGAATATTATGCATTGGTGCATGTATAACATTGAGCACCGGTGCGTTTTATTTTATGAATCACACCGGTGCATCTAGATTGCTTATGCGAACTGAGAACGATCAAAGCTTATGCCCACCGGTTTTTAGTTTTTAAGCCTGATGGTGTATTTGATGTGTTAAACTGCATCGGGTCATGTTGATAGTTTGTAAGCATCGGTGTGTTTTAGTATTAAACACACCGGTGCATTCATGTATGAAATGCATCGGTGCGGCCTGATAATTGTACAACACCATTAAATTTAAAAATAATGGAAAAATATACAGTGTGTATGCTATAAAATATCACACCGCTGCATTTATGTTGTACGGACTCACCGATGTGTATATGCTATACTCAAGGACTGGTATGATGTTAATATTTGATTCTTTCCGGTGATTTTTCTGGTCGAGTGCACTGGTGCATATGTTCTAATCATCCAGCTCCAGTGCGTAATAGTAAAAAATGCATCGGCACGTATAAATTCAGTTGTGTGCACCGATAAACTAACCTCCACTAAAACCTCCGGCCACCGAGTAGTTTTTAGTTATAAAATGTATCTATTATGACCTCCATAAAAACATCTGCTACCATTGGAAGAGGTAGTAGTAGATGTTTTTTTGACAATTTTTTCCTATCTTGTAATGCTAAAAAAATCTGCTATGACCTCTGCTACAGGGCATTTTCCTTGTAGTCAAAATTGGAAATTCATAGTAGAAATAACATAATTAAGAAATATTTCAAAATGAAAAAATAGAATTACCACAACAATAGACAATTGTAGATAACATAATATCACAATAGCATTACCTTTGATGAAAGCAATGTTCGCTTGCCTCTTTTGAGGGACTAGCTCCAATTACAAAATACTTCACAAGACATCTTGTTATATTTTTTCTACTCATATGTATAGCTTCTAGTGAAGGAGCTTTCTAGTAGGTGAAACCTTCTAGTAAGCATTCTTAGTGAAGAAACTTTCTAGTAGGTGGAACCTTCTAGTAAGTCTTCTTACAATTATTGCTTTTACACTATATATACTTTATTGGATTTGTTTGATATAGATGCCCTCAATACATAACAAGCTATCTATTTAAGGGGGTTAAGATAGGACCCTAACAATTCACAATTGTCCAACCAAACATTTTCACATAATACTTGTTGGATATATTACATTACAATCTTGACGTGTTGTGGTTCTTTTATATTAGAACACATAATAATGTAAGCATAATAATTATTAGTTTAATTTACACCTTTATTGAATCCATTTAAAATAGGCATGGATACCTTGGTACATGGTATCCATTAATCAGTCTAACCCTCCTTTATATATGGTAAGTAAACCTTCAAATTGTGGGATATAACATTGGTTAACCAAGTTCACCTACATCATTCTTAGCACAATTGGTGACTTTGGTAGATTGCTTTATTCATGGAAGAAATCATGTTAGAAATGTGACATGAAAGTGATCTGTTACATATGTAAAAGGAAAATGAATATCATTGATGAATTATGTCAATGTAATCAACATTATATATATATATATCACCTATCAAATGTGGATACACACAATTTGTATGTATTAGTGAACTTACTATTATTTCATTTAAATCATTTCAAAGTTATATTTAAAAATAATTTAGTTGAATACACATTGAAATAGAAATAATAAATGGTGTATGTTGATGGTATACATATATATATAGTATTATTATTTGTTAATTGAGTCTAGCTCGAGTAGTTGTAGGATGGAGTATTATCCTCTACACCTGGATTTTATTCTCATAAGTAACATGATGAAATCTTAATGAGTATATTGTTTTATAAGATTCAAACCGAGATCTTAAAATTATTATTATAATAAATTTATGTTCAAATGTATGTAAGGCTCGTCTCGAATCCCTATCTAAATTCTACTTAACATTTAACCATTTACCCATTCTCAATATAAATTGTAGAACGAAATTGTGCATTTTATTTGTAAAAGAAAGATAATACTTCCTTCCTGCAACTTAATATTTTCAAATGAGGGTGTGCACATTAAAATAGATCTAGATTCAGTACATATTACAAGTTCAATGTAAACGACAAATGTGGATCACCCGCTTCACTAAACCAAATAAAATCACTACATAAATTTCAATACAAAAGAAAATTTAAGAAAAGAAATACAGGTTTGTGATGGTCGATCCAGTAGTTGAAGAAGTCACCAGAGGGGTTTCCCCTTAATCCGATCCAATATTTCAACAATTTTACCTAAGGACTCCTCGGTTGACCTCCCTACCACACTGGGAGTAATCTTCTTCCTCCCAGTCCCCCGAGAAAATAGGGGGCCACAAAGAACATACAAGCCCAAAAACTCAGAAGAGGAATCCCAGTATCCAAAGTAATTCTCAACCAAACTCACAGAGATCACACTATTCTCAAATTTCCATGACGGAATCCATCCAGCATTAGGGAGCAAGAGATATTTTCCTCTTCATTCTTCCCTTCTTAAATAGAAAATTCTTGGACGACATGTGTCATCTCATGCAAAATTAATTAATTTATTAATTTTCTAATCTTCATTCTCATGAAACCATTTGTCACTTTCACATGATAGTGCACATAAGTTCCTCAATTCTCTCCTAGTTGTCTCTTTAGTCTAAAATCCCAACCCTAAATCAGTGGGTGCATGTGGAGTTAAGCTCGTGAATATCTACCAATCTAGATTTGCTCCAAAAATCAAATATCTCTTATTTATTTATTTTTTATATTTATTCAATGCATGCCTTCCTAAATCAGTGGGTGCACATGTAGTCTACCTCAAATGCCCCTCTTTAATATTTGCTCAATTAAAATACTTTTTCATTTAATTATTCTCAAATTTAATTTTAACATATGCATAATTCAAATATGTGTCTAAATATGTTAGTGCAACTATGCAAGTAGTTCCATGTATTGTCGTTGTCTAGGTACTACGTCTATGGGTCCTTCTGACAACTTTCTTGTCCTTGTCCTCGTGTGGGGAATGAGATGTAGCGATTAGGAATCATTATCGTAATCATCCGACTACATTTCTATGGAGACTAATGGCTATTGAGGAATAAGATCTTCTTATTGTGCGCCCCTCAACACATCGTACACGACCAAATCGTGATGGCCTTGCCCATACAGCACATGCTACCCGAGTGCACTGATAGGACTTCTGACTCATGCGTGGAATGTTATTTCAGAGCCGACAGACCATCGTCGTACCCTATGTATGTTTCTCGTTCTTTATGACCCCCATTTTATTCCATTTGAGAGTCAGTCGGTAATTCATTTTACTTGCAAGTGCACACACTCAAAGTGCACATTAGTAGCACAGCACCATATTAAGTATATCATCATGCATTATTCATCTTTACTCATTTCTATCTAAACAAGTGGCATTTATTCACATCTATGGAATAAAAATCATCATTTTTCTTTCATTCATTCATAACATAATATTTAATTCATATTTCTCAATCAATCGAGCATAATCATCATTTGCTTGTCAATCAACAAATTTTATTCAAATAATAAAGAATAACACATTTTTCAAGTTTATTTGACTAGGTCACTTCAATACAAGTTCCCTCAAAATCTAGTCAATCAATTGTGTCAAAGGATGGCGTTACATACACCCCCTCTTATTAAAAATTCCATCCCGAATTTAATTGTGTTCTCGTACATTCGATGCTAGGCTCCACTTTCATTTCATGTTCTCATATTCCTATCATTCTCTTCTATTTTTATCAAACAACCATGGCCATAAGCACTAGTGGTTCTACCATCACTGGTTTTCTATTTCATCCAACATGGTTCCAACACATCCTCGGGGACTCAATCATGATTTCATGTAATTTAAATCCAATAATAATTTCAATAATTGTTAATACCAACATAGATTTTCTACACCTCCTAGTCATCTGCAAAGATCTGTGATATCCAATTAAACTATAATCTAGATCACATCAGTACCCACACTATAGGTACCCGATCAAAATCCAAGTAAGAATTCAAATATATTTGACTAACCTCTTCCATGAAGTGAGAAGATAAACATCATACAATATTCGGTAAGATACATATTGGTAGTTATAATCATGAATTATTGGTTCAAGGGAGACTATCCCATCATCACAAATCCATGCATAAGTCATTCAATATTCCCATAAGACTACTTCCAAATCCATAATTTTTAATAAAATTGATTCTCAACTTGATACGAAAGTGTCATAACTTAGCGACTTAGATGAACATATTGAATTTAACTACCTGGTCATTTCGTTAGCGCCATAATGTCCAAGTCAAGGTGCTCATATTTTCCTTACCTCATTTCATCATTTCCATGATCATATGACTCCTCTGGAAGATTTTCCAAGTCACATCCTATATATCAATATAGTCTCATCATGTCTTGTCTCAAGGACCACTAGTATTTTCATATAGGTTTCACCATGTTATGTGGTTAGCATAAATGCGTTCAACTTATCATGTTGATAGTCTCCATACTTTTTTTTTTTTTAAAGATCGTCCTTATTTGACCTTTTCAGTAGGTTTGTCAAGTTACACGTTCCACATTATCATGTGAGGGTCAAGTGAAATTTGTAGTTTTTCATTTTCGTTATCAGTCTCATCATGATAAAAAAAAACAATGTGATCATGTTCATCTCATGAGGTTGGTCACTTCGGTATCTCTTTTTTCAATTTTTGAGTCTAATTCACCCTCTAGACTATCTATCAAATTCTCGAAAAGTATATGCATTTTGCATTGTGATGGCTAAAACTCACCAAGTTTGCCTCCTTCGTTAACTATCCCTACTGTCACACTTTATCCATTATGCCATTCCCCATATACCTCTTTATCTTACTATTCGGGTTCCCCTTTCTTTCCAAGAATATGAAAATATCATATCATTTATGCCAAATAAATAACAATGATCGTCTATCAACTTAAGTGCAAAGGAACATTAAGAAACACACTGTAATCACCAATGATCCTCTTCCACATCTCATCATTTAATTGAGTTACTTCTTTCTTCTTAAGAAACTTGTGTAACCACAATCATAAAAAATTTTATCACAATCAATTTCTTGTGAAGGAATGTTCTCTAATGAATTTTCATACTCTAGTTCACAATTGGCCATTTTGACATCCACAATTCCTTCTACCTCTAGTAGGTATTCAAAGACATGTTGTTCCTCTTGTATCCTTGAGCATCATCATTTTCCATGTATAGGGTATTCCTCAAACACCACCAAATACAAATGGTGTTATCCAAGGAACATCTTCCCAAGACTCATCTTTCCTTGGTGTACATTTAACACATTTATCCTCATTCCCACTATCCTCCATGTCACCCTCACATTGTCTTTCATCTGCATGTTGTATGGAATCCATTATCAATATTGTTCACTTCATGATTATAGCACCTGGTTCTCTAGTCACATTCATCATAATTAATGTCATGCACTAATGTTTTTCTTATCTAAATGTAGCACATTCATTTTTGCTAGTCAAAGTCAAGGTCATGAAATTTTATTTTATTTTATACCTTGAAAACAATAGCTGCGTTTTACATTTCTTTACAACCGAAGATGAATTCATCCAATATCAATTTCTTCCATTCCACAATTCTATTACACTTATATAATTACAAACAATAGCTATACCTTAAAATAACAATTAGGTATCCAATCCCCTTTTCAACAAACATATATAACCTTTGTTAGGAACCCATGTCAACCCTTCTCTTTACTTTGTTAGTATATTGTTGTTGGACGCATATGCTTTGTAAGTTGTCATGTAGTATTATATATTGATCCATAGTTTTTATTACCCATAGTATTGATCCATAGTATTGGACGCATATGCTTTGTAACTCATCCCATAGTATTATATGTTCCATGGTATTGATCCATAGTATTGGCACCTAGACTTAGTGTATAAGATTGTGTTGAGGCCAATGAAGGCATCGTGAAGTTATTTGTATCGAGCTTGCTCAAAGGAGGTTTCCCCCTCGAAGTGGCCCATGATCAATAAAAATATTATGTGATCTAATATATCGTGCATTTTATCAACTAATTGTTGCAGGTTCCTCACATTTGGTATCAGAGCACTTTCTTGGGCTTGTTGGGTGGAATTTCTGCCAAAAACTTTCCGCATTTGTATTTGTTCATAGCAATCCCATTTTTCATATTTCATTCCTGAGGACCCTACCCCAAATTCCACTTCCCAAAGCCAAAAATCCCACATTTGTCTACTTAGGGTTTGCCATAACTTCTTCGATTTTCACCCAATCACCTTCAAATTTTGCCATAGTGTTCATTTCCTATTTTTGCTTCTTTGTCTCTCTTTGACAAATTTTCCCATTCTTTCATCCCGCTTCTGAAATCCGCATTTTTTGCTTCCCTATCCATCAGAAAGTGTCCAAAACCTAGTCAAACCCCAATTACCCATCAGATTTTCCCCAAATCCAAATTTCCCTTTACTAAAGAAGCTTTTGTTTTTGTTTTTCTACCCATTCACAAAAAAAAACTCCTGGTTATGGTTGTCACCTGCACAGGAGCACAAATCATGGAGGAAGAACTTGCAGCCCTCAAAACCAAACTCCAAGATCTAGATGAAAAATTTCTTAGCCTCCATCTTTAGCATTCATCCATGAACAATAAACGACAGCTAGAATCTTCTGTAGACACTGGGTTTTCTTCTTCCAGCAATTTTTGTAGGCTGAAGCTTTGTTTTCCTCGCTTCAGTTGTAATAATCCGATTGGATGGATATACCAGGCAGAACAATATTTCAGTCTGCATAAGACTTTTGAGGTACACAAAGTTCCACTTGCATCCTTTCATTTGGAACAGGAAGCCCTTCAATGGTACCATTGGTACATCAAGGCTCATGACGAGCCCCAATAGACAGATTTTTTCCAACTCCTTTTGCAACGATTTGGTCCTAGTTCTTTTGATGACTTCATAGGAGCACTCACTAAACTTCACCAAATTGGCACTATGAGAGAGTATCAGACAGAATTTGAGAAACCGGCCAATCACACAGAAGGATTGTCTGATGAATTCTACAGGAGTTGTTTTATCAGTGGTCTCATGGCTGAAATCCACTCAAAGGTTAAATTGTTCTGTCCCAACACAATGATGGAAGTCCTAGGGTTGGCTAAGTTGGCAGAGGACAAGATCATAGCCCAATGGCGCTCCAAATCCACTTTTGTTCCATTCAGAAATATGGTTTCCCAATGACCTCCCATCACGCCAACTCCTTGACCAACTCCTATCAAGCATTTGTCTGATGCAGAGATGCAGGCACGTAGAGAAAAAGGGCTTTGTTATAATTGTGATGAGAAATTCACTTGGGGACATAGATGTGTTGAGAAACAACTCTATCTCTTGTATGTGGATTCTCCGCCTGCCTTTGAACTTGGTGAAGAAGCTCCAGATACCATAGATGATCAGGTTGGCATTCAACAGTCGCCTGTTGACCCTCCATCTTCAGACGACCACCCAGAGATATCTCTCCATGATTTAGACGGATTCACCACCCCACAAACAATGTGGGTCAGGGGTTACTTCAAGAAGCTCCCTCTTACCATACTCATTGATTCTGGTAGCACTTATAACTTCATTGACCCTCGGATCACCAAACAGGATGATTTTTTTGTCCATCCTTGCTCCAACTTTGAAGTCATGATTGCCAATGGGGGCACCTTACCTTGCAAGGGGAAGTGGCGCAATGTGCATATTTCTATGTAAGATTATAAACTACACTCTGACATGTTTTCCTTGTGCTTAGGAGGATGTGATGTGGTTTTGGGTGCTCAATGGTTATGCACACTTGACCCCATCTTATGGGGTTTTTTTGAACTTTGGATGTAGTTTTCAGTCAATGGGAAAAAACACACATTAACGGGCTTACAACCAGGATCTCTCCACATCATCAGTTCACATCGCCTAGAAAATATCCTTAAGAAGACTTCACATGCTATCATCGCTCAGCTCCATTCCATTCGTATGCACCCATCATCGGTCTCCACTACTCCTTTGAATCTACAACAAATTTTGGATAGATATGCAGGTGTCTTTGCTGAACCAGTGGGATTGCCACCTTCAAGAGCCCTTTCCGGTAATAATTTAGTCGCCTCTACATATGAGAAGGAAATGATGGCTATTTTGCATTCAGTACAGAAGTGGCAGCCATACCTATTAGGGAATCATTTCTCCATCAAGAATGATCACCAGAGTCTAAAATATTTCCTAGAACAACGGGTCTCCTAGTGCAACTAAAATGGGTTTGCAAACTCACGGGTTATGCTTATGAGATCACTTACAAGAAGGGTAAGGACAATCTGGCAGCGGATGCTCTTTCTCACAATTTGATGACCAAGTTTCTCCTTTAGCTATTTCTATGCCTATTTGGTTTCAATATGTTCAACGGGGATATGTCTTCTATGAACTCCATGCTTCTCTATCGACGGGGCACTCTGGGTTCCTCAAAACCTATGAGCAGGCACAGTATAACTTGTTTTGGCAGGGAATGAAAAGGACAATTCAATAGATGGTGGTTGTATGTGATACTTTTCAGGTCAACAAGGGTGAAACAACACTCCTTTCGGGATTGCTCAAACCCTTTCCCATCCCTGCATGGATTTGGACAGATATTTCTATGGATTTCCTTAAAGGGCTCCGGTAGTACAATACTGCATCTAAAATGACTCCATATGAAGCAATCTATGGTCAGGAACTGCTAGTTCTTCTTCCCTACACCCTCACCAGTTCAACAAATTGACTCGGTTCTTCGAAAACGTGATCAGATTCTTCGCATTTTGCAAGACAATCTTCACATGGAAAGAATTCGACTGCAACAACAAACCGATCAGCATCGTTCTGAGTGCACTTTTCAAGCAGGTGATATGGTTTTTCTTTAGCAATCCTCCCTAAAAATCAAAGGAAGTCATAAGCTCGCTCCAAAGTTCTATGGGCCTTATAAGGTTCTTCATAATATTGGGTCTGTTGCTTATAAATTGGAACTTCCTCCTTCTTCCTGCATTCATCCAGTACTTCATGTCTCTTGTCTAACGAAAGTTCTTGGCACCAACATCATAGGACAAACTATTTTACCAGAACTGGATAATGAAGGATCCATCCTTTTGGAGCCGAAGGCCATTCTCAATAGGTGCACTCATCAGCTTCGCTCTCGTTCTATCACAGAGTTCTTAATTCAGTGGCACAGAATGCAACCAGAGGATGCTACATGGGAACCACTCCTTCAGATTCAGCAACAATTTCCACATCTAAAGCTTTGAGGACAAAGTTTTTTCTAAGGGGGAGGGGATGTTAGGAACCCATGTCAACCCTTCTCTTTACTTTATTAGTATATTGTTGTTGGACGCATATGCTTTGTAATTCCTCCTGTAGTATTATATGTCGATCCATGGTTTGTAGTAGCCCATAGTATTGATCCATAGTATTGGACGCATATGCTTTGTAAGTCATCCCATAGTATTATATGTTCCATGGTATTGATCCATAGTATTGGCGCCTAGACTTAGTATATAAGTTTGTGTTGAGGCCAATGAAGGCACCGTGAAGTTATTTGTATTGAGCTTGTTCAAAGGAGGTTGCCCACTTGAAGTGACCTGCGATCAATAAAAATATTATGTGATCTAATAAATCGTGCATTTTATCAATTAATTGTTGCAAGTTCCTCACAACCTTTTTATATTATTTAAAACCAATAACCCCCTTTTTTTAAAAAATAAGAAATATAATGTCCAATTCCAATCTTTTCATTTTCAACACATATATATAACTTTTACATATCTGAACTAACACACACACACACATATATATTCATTTTAAAACATCTTTTAAATAATTGTATCTACTCCATTATACGCATGCCTACAAATGGTTAAATGTTAACTGGAAATTAGATAGGGCTTTGAGACAAGCCTTACAATGTATAAATTATATTTATTGTTTTAACATAAAAATAAAACATATAACACTAAGTAAAAATTGGTTGTGGTTAAGTAAAAATTTTACCTCAAACATAAGATTACAACTAGTGAAGATCCATCTTAATCCCAAATCTATCATGCATGAAGAGGTATTTTCAATCTTTCAAGGTGCAAATCTTTTTTAGATTGCAAAAACTTGGGGAAATGTTTGTAGGTGTAGATCCATCCAATAATCATTGTCAAATAAGTTTTCAATTTGGTTCTCTTGAGAAAACATTTCTATGAATAATCCATAAATAAGTATATTCTAATGGATAACAACAAAGATCTCGAGTTTAATTGAGGTCTAAAGAAAACATCAATAGGTTTAGCATTTGTTAATTCTTTTGGTTAATTTTTATCTAAAAATCATATTCATGATATAACCATTACTTGGTATTATGATTTGGTTATGATTCATTGTGAACTTTGGAGAACTGAATTGAAAACCCATTCAACAATGATATCATTAATATTGAAAGAAGAGGCTTCAAAGTTACAATCATTTCCATGCTTCATAAGAAGTCATGTTTAATCATTTTATTGATGGGCATATTTTTGTAGGGATAATGTTTGGCATATTTACACAAAGATTCCAATAGTTAGACAACATAATTATACTCTCGACATAGTCTCATCAAAGTGTTTACATGCTTTTTAACATTTGGGAAATATTCAACAATGATACATTTATATAAGTGAAATCACAATAAATTGGGATCTTGAGTTAAGATGGATCTATTTTAAATTTTAAATTAAGGTCAACATTGTATATATTTTATATCTTTTAAAACTTCCATTTTTTATCTTCGCATTGAGGATGGATGGAATTATACATCTCCCTCATATTGGGTTGTAAAAAGAACATATCAATGCAAAAGTTGTTCGATGTTACAATTTGGTTATGATTCACTATCGGCACAAGAGAATCGAATTGAAAGTCCATTCACAATGGCATTATTAGCATTGAATGAGGAAGCTCCAAAGTTGTAATCATTTCCACATTGTATAAGAATTCTTGTTTAACATTTTTATTGGCAAACATATTATGTGTAGGGTCAATGTTTGGCATATCTGCACAAAGATTCCAACATTCACAATACATAGTGATACTTTCAAGTTGGTCTCATCAAGTTGTTATCTGTTTTTTAACATTTGGGAAATGTTTAACAATGATACATTTATATAAGTGAAATCACGACAAGTTTGGTTTTAGAACTAAGATGGATTTATTTTTAACTTTAGATTAGGGTCAATATTGTAAAACTTTTTATTTGCTTAATGTTTTTATAATATTTCTGAAGTTTAACTTGTTAACTTCATATTGAAATGGATGGGAATACACATTTTCCTTTAAAAATTTGTAAAAGGCACCTCTTATATATATATATATATATATATATATATATATATATATATATATATAATATTTTTCTAAAAACATATTTTTACACCTATTCAATTTTTAAATTAAAAATTATAATATATATGGATGGGTGAATTTCACAAAATAAGTAACCAAACATCTCTTAAATAATTGGGAATCGAACGAGGAAGAATTGGAATTACATATTAAGTAACCAAGGTTCAACGTATTTTGATAGTTGTTCCGCAATGGGTTTTAATTATTTAAATTTGCCAAGGAATTTTTTTTAATTCTATATGAGAGAGACGAAAGAACAAGAGTTTTATAGTTGACTTATGTTTGGGAATTTGTTCACCTAACTCACATCATATCGAAAGATATGATCAGTTTGATTCTTGTTATATATTGAAATTTCCTTAATAAAGAAAGAAGATATATCTAGTTATTCTAATTGTTAGATGAGGATATTACTAATTTTAATTTGATTATTAATGAATAGTTGTAATCGAGAGTTGAACAAGTTTTGATTTCTTTTATGAAGCTGTGAACAAGAGTATCTAGAATACATAGATTGGGGTACAAAGTATATACAAGATACTACAAGAGAAAAACTGGGCATTTGAGGAGGCTAAGATAATCGTGGATATTGCTTATCAAAAATTTAATCTCGCCAATCTCAATGGGACCTACAGAAGCTTGAGAAACCCTAAGAGAATAAACTAAGATCTTTAGTGGCAACATGTAAGAAAATGATTTTCAAGTGTAAGGGACAATTTCCACCAAAGAAAGTACCTCAAATAGGGGATACATCCATGCAAAAGGATGAAAATGATTATAAATTAAATCATATCCTCTAAAAGAAATGGCATCTTATAGTGACTCACGTCACAATAAACAAAATATCAAAGACCAATGTCCTCAATTGAGGAGGGGATATCCCAATCTACATAGCCAAAGGATACAGTTGTTGGTCACTATAATTGCCTATTAATTTAAGTTAATAAACAGAGTGCTCAATATAAATTGTCAACCTAGGGAAGTCTAGTTATTTCAAAGGTAATCAAGCAAAGTATATGCGTAAAAAAATCAGTAACTGATTAAAGAAATGAAAGTCGCCCAATCTACCTAGTTGCTATGTCTATGCTCTGCTCACTAATCAATTCTACCTCAATCACCAATTTAAGAATTAAGAGGATTCACACTCCTTCAACATAATCAATTATGGGATTAACTACTTCAAGAATAAATTAGCTAAATTGCTTTTGCGAGAAGTTATATCCTAAAACATCAACATAAAAGAGAGTCAATTCATAACTGCAATATTTAACCATAAAAGGAATCAACTCTTCTTCTAATCTATAAGTCTATATGTGATCTACATGTTTCAGCACTTCATGAAAGAGATTTAAGCAACAGTAATACGCAGTAGCAGACCGCAACTGTATCAGTGACAATAAATAACACTTGCACAAAGAAATGATACACTACTCAGTCGATTGTTTCAGCGATAAGCTATGAAAGGAAATCCTATACCTAATGCTCACACCATTCAACAAACCAAAGGAAATTCTAATCAATGAATCCTATGCCTAATAACCAAACTGTTACAACAAATTGAAAGTAAATCTAATTGCAATTTCACACCAACAGAATTAAAAGATCAAAGCAAATAAATAGCTAAGTAATTCGGAAACTCTGTGTGAAGGTGGGCCCTTGCCTTCTAACAGAGATGCCGCTAGAGGCTACCATAACTCAACACACAACAATCAGGAAAATGTTGCTTCTTTCATTGATATAATGAAATCCAATTACAAAGTTCTTCACCCCTGTTACAATTCTCTCCAAAATAACCCTAACCTTATGAATGATCTCGTCTCCCCATATATACTTAGGCAAGACATTTCAGGTTCCTTTAATTCAATCAGCCATGAATATCGGAGATCTTTAGGCTGTCGATTATACAATTCAAAAATAGAAACAATTACAATAATTGTTACATTGAAATGAATCTGTTTCATAATCATTTATGTTCTTCTCAGCTCAAATTGATCCAATCGTTAAACGAGTTTCAGCTGGCCGCGTGGGAGAATAACCTGAGATGTTTCAGCAACAACCTGGACTAAGCCCTGAAGATGTTTCAGCAACAACCTGGACTAAGCCCTGAAGATGTTTCAGCAACAACCTGGACCGAGCCCTGAAGATATGCAGCTGTGACCAAGTGCTTCTACATCCATGTGTATCAGAAAGCTGATAGACCTGGATTCCCTGTGGTCTTCAAATCACTTCTCAACAACCCATCATAATTCAGCGCAATTAGGAATAAAATCCATAAACACGGGCAATCTTAAGCATTAGTATAACAAAGCAATAATGAATTATACCTGTTCAAATCCATGCTTTTCTTGGGAAAGATAATGACTTGGTTGTAAATAAAAAGGCAAAAACAAGGAAAAAGGGCTCAATGGAAATAAGCAAAAAGGGGCATTTCTGGCACCCAACATCTCCCCCCAACTATCCAATTGCATGTCCTCATGCAACAACCTCCAGCTAATTTGAATATGAGTCTGACTCAAAACTCCTCTTGTGGAAGTTGGTGAACTTAAAGGAAGATTCAGGTTTTTCTCCAACATTCAAAAACTCATTGCATGCAATTAAATCAGCCCAACATTTCTTTTTTGCTTTCTTGGTCAATTTTGTATATGCTCTTATATTGCTTCTCAGGAAGCCATATAATTGGAAATATAAATTTCAATCCTAACCAGTTTGGCCCACATGTCTCCATACATTTGACATATTCTGGCACTCGAGACAAAGCATACCTAAAATTTTCAAAACAGTAGGGGTCTTTTGCTCTTAAGGATGTGGAAGAAGCCTCCCACCTGTGCTTGTTTCCTTCCAGGCCTAGGGATGGGATATCATTCTGACACATGTATAGATAACCTATTGCTGAAATGCTATCAATTGATAAACCTTTCGAGGAGATGAAAGGTTTCTTTTATATCTTGCAACAAGGGACACATGGGATTGAGGCTTGCCTTGAATCCAGAGAGTGGAATTGTCCTCATTCTTTTGAATAGTCTAAGAATCATTCCACCAACTCATGTGATTGGGTGATGAAAGAAGTGAATTCCCTCAGATGAATGTCTCCTATGTGAGGAACAGGGTTAGACTGAAAGTCCACGAAGCATGCCATTTCATGTAGATAAAGCTCACATAATAAATTCTACCCGGGGAAATCGCTCTAAGGCATCCAAAAATTCAGGAGTTGTCATAATTTGATAGGAATTCCCTTCCTTCAGAGCTCTAAGCTTGAACAGAGTCAATTGTTCATAAAGAAATATCGAATAGGAAGGTGATGGAGCTCTGCAACTTAAGATTTCCTAAATTAAAGTGTACATTTGCTCCTTGTCCTACTACATAGGCTTAAATTTCCTTAGTTCTTTCAGCTCTTCCTACAGACTTTCCCAACGAAATTTCTGGAAAATTAGTTCTTTAGCCCACCTCTCTCTGATCTCTTTAATGGCCTTCCTATGCTCATGCAGAGGGACCATTCCTTCCTCGCACAGGGAAACACGATATCTCCATTTTCTTATTTCAAGCTTCATTGGCGAAATCTCCTTTGCCATTTCCTGATTTCTTTCATCTATTGTGTCCTCTTCATCCTCGATATCTAGCTCAATAATCTCTAGAGGTTCATGAGTTCTTGATTTATCCTCAATTTTCCCAGGTAAAGGTAGGTTCTGAGTTTCAACAACTTCTTCTTGTCCCACCAGTTCAGGGATCGCAGCAAATTCTTGTTGTGCCATTCTTTCAACATCGTCTTCATGACCCAGCACTCCATGGACCTCGGCAGTTTCCTCTTATGCCACTGTTTCAACATCATCTTCATGACCCAACAATTCAGGGACCTTAGCAATTTCCTCCTGTGCCACTGTTTATGCAGCTTCTTCTTCGTATGACACTGGTTTTTGTGGTTCAGCATCTTCATTTTGGATTGTCGGTTCTTGTGTTTCAACATCCACTTTTGAATCGTTGGTTCTGAGGCCTCGGAAAATTCTTCTTGTGATGTTGGTTCTTGTGTTTCAGTAGCTTTTTCTTGGGTTGTTTCAACATTTTCCAAGTGTTGAGGCAATGTTTCTTCTAATTCTTGCAATCCCTACTCAGGGGTCAACAATTTTTATGTAATGACAATCTCAGGTTCTTTACCCAGTGATTCTTGACTATCCAAAGTTGGAGGGGTTGTTTCCACTTTTTTATTCTTCTCATCCCCCATCATTGGCCCTGTTTGTGTTGACCTGATCTCCTCCTGTCTCAATTGTTCAAGTTTCCAGGATGGTAATCCCATCATTGTGACCTTATACCCCGATATTTCAAAGATATCCCCACATTATGGGCACACAAGTTCATCATGCTCCATATCTTCTGCTTTAGAAGGCAGGTTTTCCACTTGGTTAGCAACTTCATCTAATGTGCTTAATCTCTGAACTACCTTATTCCTCAATACTTCCTTCAATCCTTGCAGCTCTTCCCTTAGCACTTGTACCTCCTATTTCAGCAGGTGATTTTCTAAGAGCAGGGTTTCTATTTGAATCTCACCCTCTCCTACAACAGGTTCTTTCGGGTCGACGGACTTTGGATTGAATTTGAGCTACCCCCTGGTTCTTGTGTTTAGGAGGTGACTGGGGTTTTAAGATTAGGATTTCAATATCTACCTCAATTTCTTTTGCTGCAATAGTAGCTCGGGTCCTTGCTTTATTTGATGGACTAGGTGATTGTTTATGGGTACATGACCTCTTCTTACTTCTCTATGGCATAGGGGGAGTGAAACCTTCTGTGAGTATTTCAACTTCCTTTGAAGCAAAGAAAGGAGAATCATCCTTTCGAGATGTTTCATCCCTCAACTGACTAGTTCCTTCTCCCGTTTCAACAGAAAATTCAACATCTTGAATTATAACTCTTTCTTGTTCAAAAGAGGACTCGATTTCCTAAATTACTCTATCCTGGACTTCAATATTCTCCCTCACTTCTCCCACATTGGTTTTTTTTTGGTGGATTGGGCTTCCTATAGGATCTTGGGGGTTTATGTTTTGAGAATATTCTACTATTACAGCTTCCTCTAAACCCATCCCTTAATCATTTTCAGCTTCTTTGGCTTCCCTATCACTCCCCCCAACTTCATCTGACAAGCTCCAATCGTCATCCTCCTCATCATTATCTCCTTCCTCCAAAGCCGCACGATCTATCACAGCCCCAGCAACAAATTTCTCCCAAGTTTGATGTCTTCACTCAAGGAACCTCAGTATTAACAATTTGATAAGGCCATGGTTAGTGATGAAGGCTTGAGGATGTTGAGATCCTCTTGCATAGTGTGCCATGTTTTGCAGGGTCCTCTTAAGATAATAGGGCATATTAACGAATGTTCCATGGTGCAAGTGAGAAATTAAAACAAAATCATATGTATATACGACTCAGTACCTACCTTCACAGGGGGTGTACTTCTTTAGTAATATTGCAACCTGATCCCATGGCCAAGGTAAATTTTCCAGTGTTGTTCCTCATCCCCTTGGTTGAATGCTTTCCCCTGCTGCAAGGAAGTCTTCTATTGCATTTAGGTCGGGCCTCTTCCTGCCAAACCACTTCTTCCCAAACCTGGGCAGACCTATCACATCTTCTATCACACATTCTGAGGCTTCAATGTTCAATCCCCCAACTATTTAACGGTCTCCTCTCATATTCATGGTGAATTGCAATGCCTTTTCCTCATGGAACCTACTCAATCTTTCAAAATATGTTATCCATCCAACCTCTTTGAAAATGCTAAAAACTTCTCCATTCTGATGCAGCGCATCCATTGTTTCAGCCTCATGTCAGATTGTGAAACCCCCATATTCCTTTCTTCTGTAACTTCAGATGATGCAAGCAAAAATTTTCCAATTCAGATGCTGGATTTGCGTCATGCAGAGACAACGATGGACAGTGGAGTTTCCGTTGGCTATTTTTGGAAAGTTGGTGCAATTATGGAATGGGATCGTGCTAAAAGTTGTTATGTGGATTGGACAAGATGGTGGTGATCAAAAAGTATGGGAAAGGGTAATGATATGTCCCTCCTACTGAAAAAATTGGTTAAAAATTGCTGACAGGGATATGCGAACATAGTATAATCATGACTACTCTGTCAATTTATGCCTAGTCATACTTGTGATTAGAATTCATAACTTTACGCTTATTGTGATGGATCGTCAGCCTCTGAGGTGTCCTACCTTGTTGTCAAATTAATTGATGAATACATCCCTTCACACGTGGATTTATAAAGTCGGTTGGCCTCCATCCCTGTTTAAGTCATGTGGGTTAAAGGGTTATTAGACCACCCTATTGGGGGTCATCCCTATCAGCATCATGCTATGTGATTAAGTTGAGGCCGACCTAGTAAGGTTATTAGGCAAGTCAAGTCATGTATAAATAGAGTGCAGGAGGCACTCTATTTGATCATTCACTTTCTCACATATACACTCATTGGACAGTGGCGCACTAGTGGAGGAGGAGAAGTTGTTGCTAGGAGACTATCTCTTATGCTTAAGTTTTGTATCATTGCTCTATCTATCTCTGAGGAAGTTGTTGGGGCTTTTCACCTTTATGGTTTTCCCCAAGGAAACTCTGTGTGTCTATTGTCTATTGTCTCTTGTGTTTGCTTCTTGTGATTGATATGTTGTACATGTTATTCTCTCAGTAAAGATCCTAGAGTATATTGAATTGATGCTCAAAAATTAACATGGTATCAGAGCTAACCTAAGAAGAAGACACTGTGCAATTGCGGAAGCTAGGGCTTCTTGTTTTTTGGGTTTCTCTCCACAGATCTTGAAATCCAGTAGGGTAGATTGACTCTCCTCAGCAAGGCGCATCTTTCTGTCCAATCAGAATTCAATTCTGAGCACTTTCAGTTTTGACCCTAAAAATTAGGGTTTCCACAAAAAGTGGAATTTCTGAAATCTGAGACCATGGCTAGATGCTCCTAAAAAAAATCGAAGTTTAGAGCTTTTGATCGAACTTTTTGGTTGGGTGAAGCTCCGGGAACATCAAACCCTAGTTTGGAATCCTGTCTAGTGAAGCCGAAAATTAGGGCTTCTGCAAAAATTGGAATTTTTGAAATCTAAGAGCATGGCTAGAAGCTCCTCACAAAAATCAATTTTAGAGCTTTAGATCAAACTTTTTGGTTTGGTGAAGCTCCGGGAAAATCAAACCCTAGTTTGGGGTCCTATCTAGTGAAGCCAGAAATTAGGGTTTCTGCAAAAGTTGGAATTTTTGAAATCTGAGACCATGGCTGGAAGCTCCTCTGAAAAATCGAAGTTTAGAGACCAAGATAGAACTTTTTTGATGGGTGAAGCTCCAGGAAAATCAAACCCAAATTCAAGGTCCTCCCTAGTGAATTTGGAAGTTTGAAAAGAAAATTTGAGGGGTGAAACTTTGCAGTTTTCAAATTCTGAGTATACCATCTTGATCAACTCATCAAGGCACATCTTTATATCCTTTCAGAAGTTTGAAATTCAAAGTTTGAATTTTTAGGGTTTCTCTGACAAACCCTAATCCAACTCCAAATCCAGATTTCTACAAATCAAGTGGTAAGACCTAAATATTTTCTATTTCCATTTGAAGTACTCTTTAAGATGTATCACCACACCAAGCTTGAGGATAAACTTGAAGGCGCTGATAACTTCTGAGCATGGAAGTATAGGATTGGGTTAATTCTAGAAGAGAGTGAGTTGGACACCTACATAAGTGAAGGTTCCTGTCCCAAAGGGAGAAGAGACTAAGGCCTTACACAAGAGGAACCTGGTCAAGGATAAGAGGATCATTGTTGATTCTATCAAATACCATCGCATGCCACATGTGTCATATTTGAAGACACCTAAGGAAATGTTTGATTCCTTGACCAAGTTATTTGAAGGGAAGAATATAAATCGGAAGATGACCTTGAGGAATCAATTGAAGAATATCAAGATCCGGAATGCAAAGACCATGTAGTCTTATTTCTCAAGGGTCTCCCAGATAAAAGAACAACTTGAAGCTGTGGGAGAAGATATAGAGAATGGAGAAGTGGTAATGACCACTCTTAATGGCCTTCCTAGATCATGGGATTCCTTCATCCAAGGAATTTGTGCTAGGAAGAAACTTATCTCATTCAGGAGGCTATCAGGAAGAAGCTCAGATTGTAGCTCGAGAAGAAAAGATGAGGAATCAAGATCAAGCTCTCACGGCACATACCAAGAAGAGGACACTTTTCTTAGATTGTCCTAAGAGCAAAAGGAACAACAACAACAACTACTACAAGCAATCTGACATGTATGACTTACAAGTATGTTTTAAAATATGTTCATGATTAAGTTTATGATATGTTTGTCTTCATGTTATTGAGTTTAGTAACAATCTTGATCATTCTTAGACTTGTATTATCACTTTAGTAAAAGTATGAATACGTGTGAATGATAGAAGACATTCTTTGATGATTGTACTAATGCACTATGGTGTTGTATGAGGATAATGTTATTCTCTAACATGAAAGGTACAAATCAAGTTCTAGATCAAGACCATGGTGACATGAAGACAAAGACCCATCCATAGTCATGGATCACATAGAGGTATGTATATTTTACAATGGTTAACTTATGAGTTATGCAGGTCATTGAAGGGAACAAGAAAACATTGCTAGACATAACTAGCAAATATGGTGACCGGGTATGTTTTTCCTATATCAAGTTAGAATCCTACCCTATGTTAGGATCGTATACTTTTGCATATGATTATTCATGAAGTTAGAAATTTAAGTAATCAAGAGTTTGTGCATATTATGTCTCTTACCTTGATTGATGATATGACTAACCAGAAGAGTTCTATGATCAAATATGAATATGCATGAGTAAGAGAAGTTTTCCCTGAAACCTTGAATACTAATGCTTATTATCTGTGTTTGAAATGATCATGACTATACATGTTTAAGATTATTGTGTTTTGATAGTATTGATACTATACTAATGAATGTATAATTATGTATGAGATCTCGAGGATATCACAATAATGATACTAGTAAGCATGCATAGTGATCGAGGATGGATATAAGTTCAAGGATAGGTAATCTAGGAAGCAAAGATCAAGAGGGAGCACACTCCAGTAGTTTCTGCAAGGAAGCAAAGATTGAGAGGGAGTCCACCCAACAAACAAACAAAGATAAGTATTTTAATTATCATTTCTTATTGTTTAAATAATATTGTTCAATGATGTATATGCTTATGTTCCTAGACTTAGGTTGTGTATTATGCATATTAGAATAATTGCATTAATGAACAAGTGTACTACTAATATGCATGTGATGGGTAAGTGGGCTATGGCACTATACAACATTCCATTGCTACTTATCTAGAATGAAACCTCTTTGCTGACATGTTGGGAGTAGTGCACACTCTTAACAAATGTTCTGGTAGAGATGGAAGGCATCTAGAAAGTTACAGAAGATAAATGTTGTATTGAAGCATTGGCTAAGATAATTGCATGACTGTATGACTTATGTTTTTATGCTTAAGATTTTGTTATGAAAACTATGAGATGTTTCTAATCATGCAATTCAACTTGTCTTGTAGGAAAGATCGTATACAAGTACCTACAAAAGAAGGACTACAACATTTGTTCAGCAACAAATCTATCTATTGAAGAATCTGAAGTTCTCAGGATTCGGGATGAAGTAATGATGCCATGATCCGTCGATCATGAAGAATGATGTTTGGGATGTGGTCCCAAGACCAGAAGGGAAGTCTATTGTGACTTCCAAGTGGATTTATAAGATCAAGCATGTGGTAGATGGCAGCATAGAGAAATATAAAGCAAGTGATGAGATGGAAGATACACTAGATGGATGTCAAGACAGCCTTCTTGAATGGTGTAGTCGAGGAGGAAGTGTATGTGGAGCATCCACTTGGTTTTGAAACACATGACAGAGAGTCATATGTGTGCAGGTTGAAGAAAGCCTTGTATGGCTTGAAGAAATCTCCTAGGACTTGGTATGGTAGGATAGATAACTTTCTATCCAGTTTGGGCTTTACCAAGAGTAAAGCGGATTCCAACCTTTACTACAAGGTTGAGGAAGGAAATCCTATGATACTCTTATTATATGTGGATGACATGTTTGTAATAGGAGAGGATAGATTGATTACCGACACAAAGAGGAAGCTTTCTTCCGAGTTCGAGATGAAGGACTTGGGGATGATGCACTACTTTCTAGGCATGGAGGTGTGGCAGAGTGCAGAAGGAACCTTCCTTGGCCAAGGGAAGTATGCAGTAGAGATCTTGAAGCGGTTTGGGATGATGGACTGCAAGGCCATGGCCACACCTATGGCATCGAATCTGAAGCTTCTGTGTGATGCTTCATCTGATCCGGTTGATGTCACTGTGTATTGTTAGATGATTGGGTCCTTGATGTACCTGACGAACACCAGACCAGACATTTTCTTTGCGGTGAACACATTGAGCCAGTTTCTGACGGATCCCATAGGTGTTCACCTGGTTGCTGTAAAGCATGTTCTAAGGTACCTAAAGGGTACAATTGATTATGGGCTCAAGTATGATGTGAATCAAAAGTTTAACCTGCAGGGTTATGTTGATTCGGACTGGTAAAGCATTGCTGCAGATAGGAAGAGCACTTATGGGTGTTGCTTCAATATAGGATCAGGTATGATCTCTTGGTTTAGTAGGAAGCAGTCCTATGTAGCACTGAGTACAGCCGAAGTAGAGTATGTTGCAGCTTGTTCGGCTAGTTGTGAGGCAGTATGGCTGAAGAAGCTAATATCTGAGTTATTTGATCTCCCGTTGGGTGCTACTGGTATCTTTTGTGACAACCAGAGTTGTGTGAAGCTGTCTGAGAACCCGGTGTTCCATGACAATTCAAAGCACATTGAGATCAAATATCACTATATCAGGGATATGGTGTAGAGAGGAGCAGTGAAGCTCCTGTGTGTTGCGACGGACAAGCAGATAGCCGATGTGTTGACCAAGCCGCTGGCCAGGGTGAAGTTTGAGTACTTCAGAGAGAGACTTGGTGTACTTCATATTGAGATTCCTTCCAAGGGGAAGTGATGAGTCCAAAGACATAGATGCACATGAGCCATTCTAGCATGGTTGAAGTGTGTCTTCCCATGGCTGAGATATAAGGGCTGGGGCCATTCCGACATGGTTGAAGTGTGTCTTCACATGGTCGTTAATGTAAGAGCTGTGCCATTCAAGCATGGTTGAAGTGTGTCTTCCCATGGCTGCAATACAAGTGTTGTGCCATTCTCGCATGGTTGAAGTGTGTCTTCCCATGGTTGCGATATAAGTGTTGTGCCATTCCTAGCATGGTTGAAGTGTGTCTTCCCATGGCTATGGATATAAGTGCGATGCCATTCTCGCATGGTTGAAGTGTGTCTTCCCATGGCATAGATATAAGTGCTAATCCTTTCACGGATGGTTGAAGTGTGTCTTCCCATGCCGGTGAATGTAAGTGTTGTGTGATGTGCATCTGGGTTGTGCTCCGTGGACTATGAGGTGATTTGAAGACAATGAGGTGACAGTATGGTACACAGGTTTTGCAAAGGCATATAATTGGTCCTGAGATGCTCTTGAAAATTTTGCAGAGGCAGTGTAATTAGTCCTGGGAGATCTTACAAGTTTTGCAAAGACAGTGTAATCAGTCATGAGGTGTACTTACTTGATGGCTTGCTCATAGAGATGATGAAGACCCACATGGAGGCTAGGCCTACATCCAGCATGAAAAAGGGCTGGCTCTGTAGATGATGAAGACCTGCAGGTGGTAGGCCTACATCCAGCATCAAAAAGGGCTGGCTCTGTAGAACTTCCTATAACGAGTAGATTTGAGATTGATTGAGATAGCAGCAGCAGTGATGATGACGATGATTCGATGACGATGATCCAGTGATGATGATCCAAAGAAGAAGACTTGTGCTAGCAGATCTGTGTCGAGAAATACCTTCATAGTTCAGAGGGAGTGTTGATGTATTTGTAACTTTGGAATGTATTTCACATATGTATATTGTATTCCTATAGAGATGCTATTATTCCTCTATACGGAAGTGTCGTCATTTATATTGTAAGTGTCGTAACTTATACTTGATGGGTTATTAGACCACCTTGATGGGGTCAGCCCTGTTTAAGTCATGTGGGTTAAAGGGTTATTAGACCACCCTATTGGGGGTCGGCCCTGTCAACATTATGTTATGTGATTAAGTTGAGGCCGACCTAGTAAGGTTATTAGGCAAGTCAAGTCATGTATAAATAGAGTGTAGGAGGCACTCTATTTGATCATTCACTTTCTCACATATACACTCATTGGAGAGTGGCGCACTAGTGGAGGAGGAGAAGTTGCTGCTAGGAGACTATCTCTTATGCTTGGGTTTTGTATCATTGCTCTATCTATCTCTAAGGAATTTATTGGGGTTTTTCACCGTTATGGTTTTCCCCAAGGAAACTCTATGTGTCTATTGTCTCTTGTGTTTGCTTCTTGTGATTGATATGTTGTACATGTTATTCTCTCAGTAAAGATCCTAGAGTATATTGAATTGATGCTCAAAAATTAACATGGTACCCCATCTGTCACTATTTATTTAGGCACCCCAAAGCAAGTAAATATTTCTTCATATAAGAAATCTATAACATATTGATCAGTGGCTCTTACCAAGGTTTTGGCCTCTACCCATTTAGTCATGTAGTATGTGCAAACTAGAATGTAAACCTTTTGTTTGGAAGGAGGGTTGATGGGTCCCACAAATTCCAAGGCCCATTTCTCAAAAGGTTCAGCCACCACTTGTGGTTGGAAAGGAATCTCATCCAGTCTATTAGGATGAACTGTCCCCCATCCTTTGGTAGCTATCACAGGCTTGCACATGCCACTTTGCATCTTGAAATAAAGTTGGCCAGAAATAACCCATCCTTAACACCTTATGTCTAGTTCTTTTTTTGGTGAAATTTCCTCCACAAGGTTCATCATTGCATGCTTTCAGGATACTGTGGATCTCATCTTCCCTTACACATCGCCTGATCTCCAAGTATAGGCCTGTATAAAATATATATCCTTCTATCCAACAGTACCTAGCACTTTGTTGCACAATCCTTTTCTTTCCCTTTTTGATAGATGAGCTGGAAGCTTTCCTACAACAAGATAATTAGCAATGTCTGCATACCACAGTGAGTGAGATGAAACTGCAGATAGATGTTCATCAGGAAAAGAGTCCTCAACTGGATAATTATCATCATTGTTGGTTAGTTGAGAAAGAAAATCAGCAACAATATTTTCTTTTCCTGTTCTATCAATAATAGTGATATCAAACTCTTGCAGTGACAGTAGCCACCTAGTCACTCGAGCATTAGTAACAATATCTAATAGCCGAGTGATCGATATGCACAATAGTAGAGTACCATGTGATATAGTGTTAGAACTTGTTGATGGCATAAATAATAGCGATGAATTATTTCTCAGCCACTGTGTAATTGAGTTCAGCAGGAGCCAAATTCTTACTAACATAATAGATAGCATATGGACTATGACCTTTCTGTTGTTCCAACACAACCCCAATGGCATTATCTGAAGCATCAAAAGAAATATGGAAAGGTAGGGTCCAATTAGGCCCACACGAGATAGGTGTTGTGGATAACCTCTTCTTTAATTCTGCAAACGTTGTTTGACATGCATCTGTCCAATTGAATTGTGCATCTTTCACTAGCAAGGTAAATAGAGGAGGTGCTAGTTTATAAAAATGATCAATGAAATGTCTATAATAACCATCATGTCCAAGAAAACTACGTACCTCTTTCTGCATTCTGAGAATAGGGATGTTTAGAATTACCTTAATTTTGGCAGGGTCCACTTGTATTCCTACAGCGGATATAAAATGTCCAAGGACTACACCTTCACTCATCATCATATGACATTTTTCAGTATTGAGTGATAGGTGAGTCTGATCGCATCATTTTAAAACCTTTTCCAAATTTTGCAAAGCCTCATAAAAAATTGCACCATAAGGCATGGAATCATCCAAAAAAAATTCCATACTATCATTAACCATTTCAGAAAAAATTCCAATCACAGCTCGTTGAAATGTGGTCGGTGCATTGCATAACCCAAAAGGAAGAACCCTATATGCAAAAGTGCCCCATGGACATGTGAATGTGGTCTTATCTTGGTCTTCAGTGAAGATATGAATCTTATTATACCCACTAAATCCATCTAGAAAGGAGAAGAATTTTTTTCCAAATAGTGTATCAAGGACCTGATCGATAAATGGAAAAGGGAAATGGTCTTTGTGTGTAGCCTTATTCAGCTCTTGATAGTCCACACAGATGCGCCATTTTCCATTTTTCTTAGGAACAATTACTAATGGAGAAACCCATTCGTTGTCTGAGATGGGATAAATAAATCCGGCCTTTAGAAGTTTCTGAATTTCCTCCTTCACAATGGCTCTCAAATTTGGATTCATTCTACGTTGGGGTTGACATATGGGCCTACAATCATTCTTAATGTAAATGTGGTGAGTACACAACTCAGAGGGAACACCTCTCATGTCTTTGTATTACCATGCAAAGGATCCTTTATATTGTTTAAGCAATGTAGTTAAACGTCCCAATTCATCGGGTGCAAGGTTGGGATTAACGTTGAGGGTCTTTCTAGGCTCAATCTCTATCGGGACACTCCTTAAATTCTCAAGTATGGGAATAGTTTCAGCATTCTTAGCTAGGGCCTCCTCAGTAAGTTCTTCTTGTTCAATTTCACTCAAGGTACTGTCCAGGATTTGATATGCATGTTTGGTAACCGACGTTGGCTTGCTAATGAAACTACAGATAGCATCATCCTCAGTTTCATTTTTAAAATTTAGGGCCCTTCCTATGGTCATAAGGGGATGAGTATTTTCTTCCTCCTCCAAGTCTACCCATAATGGAGTATTAGCATCTAACATTGGTCTGGCTGGAGGATATAAGGTTAAGCTTTTAGTATCAGCCCCGTCATATATTGTCATAGACCCTGATCTACAACTGATATATGCATCTTTTGTTTCCAACCAAGGTATTCCCATAATTAGTTGATGTCCCCCCAACTGAGATTTAGGCTGTAAGACAAGAAAATATGTAGGGCTTTCCCATGAATCCACAAAAACTACCAAGTCTACCCATAATGGAGTATCAACATCTAATATTGGTCTGGCTGGAGGATATAAGGTTAATATTTTAGTATCGTCCCCATCATATATTGTCATAGACCCTGATCTACAACTGATATATGCATCTTTTGTTTCCAACCAAGGTATTCCCAGAATTAGTTTATGTCCCCCCAACTAAGATTTAGGTTGTAAGACAAGAAAATATGTAGGTTATTCCCATGAATCCACAAAAACTACCAAGTCATCCAAAATTCCCTCAGGTCTAATCGTGGATCTATCATCCAATTCTAATATCGTGGGGGTCGGTCTGAGGTTGGTAAGCCCCAATTTATTTATAGTTTCAATGGTCATCACATTTATCGTTGCTCCCAAGTCAACCAGGACATTAGGAATCTCAGTATACCCAATATGTACTGTCATAGTGGGATTGCCTGGATCATCATATTTATCCAAGGGAACCTTTCCCATCATTAATTCATACAATTTCCCCACCACATGAACTGTAAGAGGATCTTTAGGTTTCCTACATGGTTTCTTCATGCACAGATATCTAATAGTTTTCGCATAGATAGGTACATCATGAATGGATTGCAACAATGGAATTTTAACATACATATTTTTCAGTTCACCTAGAATATTGAAGCAAGGTTGCTCTACTGCTTTACGTAATGCCAATCACTCAGGATATGGTGGATTTCTCAAAATATGTATAGGGTTAGTCTCAACATGTGGTTCAGGAAGTTTTTTAGTCAGTGTTTCAGCAAGTGTTTCAGCATCCTTAATAATGGGTATTGATGCACCGACTGGATCTCAATTTGTTTAGTCATTCTTTCTTCGGTCACAGGGGATGGAACATCCTCAATGACAATAGGTTTACTATCATCCCAGATCGTAGATGTAATTCATTGCATGGAATGGGAGTAATAGAATAAGCTAGCATGTTTGATGTTTCAAATTGATGCATTGCCTTATTGTTGGGGTTAGGATTAGGTTGACCAGGCAGTTGGGGTCGAAGTGGTGCATTAATTGGTGCAGCGTTATTAGGGAGTTGCAGCTGTGGTTGCTGATACTATGGGTTAGTAACTTGATTGTGAGTAAACGGATTCCCTGGATATGGATTTCTCCAACTAGGAGACCAAGGGGCTTGTTGGTTTGGCTAAGGTTCCCATGGAATCCAAGGAGTAGTTTATTACATTATAGGTTGAGTAGATGGATGCCATTAAGTGTTGGGACCAGAATATTGTGAAGGAAACTGATTATTCATATTATTCCAAGAATTGAAAGATGTAGGATATGGATTCATACCTGGAGCATGAGGTTTCCAAGGCTTCTTTTGTGAAATGAAGTAATCTTTCTCCATGTCCACGCTGGATGCTTGAAGGACTGCCTTAACTTTTCGCAATGAAGGGAACTCTTTAGTACTGTGATCCAAATCACAAAGGCCACATACCTCTGCCTTGTCAAATAGGAATTCCCTCAATGGGTACTTCTTTCTACATTTAGAACAAAATACACCAAGTTCCAAATATTCATTTTCCTACCTCTGCTTTGCTCTCAAAAAATCCAATTGTGAGGAAATGGAACTCATCATATCAGTTTTAAAGTTTCTGAGAATATTACCTATTTCTACTCTTGTAGCTCCCCCATTGGCTGACTTTTGTGCCCTTGTAAGGACATCTCAGTCTCTTGTGTTGGTTCTAGAAGATCCCCCAAAGTATCTTCAACACAGATCCACAATATGATCAAAAGGTTCTCTTTAGATATCCCTCTTCCCCAGCAGATTAAGCACATCCATATGGTCTTCTCTAATTCCTTGCAATAGAATAATTTTAAGGACATCCTTTCCAATGTCAGCATGACCAAATCTCTGCAAATTGTATAAAAGTCTTTCTACAAAATCCTCCAAACTTTCCTCCTCTTTCTGGACTATTTTGAACAGTTCTTCCCTCCTATCCTTAGTTCTACAATAATATTGATATTTAGCAAGGAATATTCTTTTAATTTGGTCCCATGTTGTAATAGTCTCACCGCCCAAACTCATAAACCAACGTAGGGAATTTCCCTTTAAAGTGGTGGGAAATAGTTTCAACTTTTGTTCACTGGAGGTGTAATCATAGCTCCGACAGAGGATATCAAATTCAAAAAGAAACTCATCCGGATCTTCGGTGGACTTACCATAAAAATTTGGCAAAACCGAAGGTGAAATATTCTTCATGGGATCCACCCCACATGTTTGTCGAATAGGGAATTCAAGTGTAGCAAATGTTTCTCCATGTTGATTATTACCAGTATCCCCTATTTCTTCTTCATGATCATTAGGGTGCTCTCAATGCCCTCTATGTTCTTCATTATTCATGTTTTCCTCGTTCCTCTGTTCTTCTCTCCTTCTTTCTTCCTCCAGTTCCTATCAATAATCCAACCACTCCTCCTTAGTTACTTCTCGTTCGTTGATTCAATAAATATCCTTTGGATCCTTTGTACCCACAACACTTCCCTTATCTTCTGGAAGTACCTTCTTTGAAATGGGAGTTGAGACTTATATTTCCTTATCCATGGTTGATACCGATGATTCAAGCTTGGGGAGAATGAAGCTTCCTCTTCCTGAAGATTTTTACGATAATATGGTAGAGGAATCATCTTTGGCGATCAGTTCATCAATAAACATTGCTCTTCCTAAACCCTAGTTACTACCACAACCTCTTCCACCTGCAAAGTTAGTGCTTTTGGGGGTTTCATGTTCTTTTCTTCTTGTATTCATGTAAGCTTAAATAATCATACCTAATTCTTGGGGTAAGAACCCGTTCTATCTGTTGAAGGATGTGAAGCTCTTCACCGTGTCTTATCATCCATGCAACGCCAAAAAATTCAAGATAGCTAAAGAAATCAAACTAATCAACTACAATCTATGTCTACCAATTACCTTCCCTGGCAACGACGCCAAAATGTTGTTCACTGTAATTTCTTATTAATTTAAGTTAATAAATAGAGTGCTCAATATAAATTTTCAACCTAGGGAAGTCTAGTTATTTCAAAGGTAATCAAGCAAATTATATGCGTAAACAATTCAGTAACTGATTAAATAAATGAAAGTCACCCAATCTACCTAGTTGCTATGTCTATTCTCTACTCATTGCTCAATTCTACCTCAATCACCAATTTAAGAATTAAGAGGATTCACACTCCTTCAACTATATCAATTATGGGATTAATTGCTTCAAGAATAAATTAGCTAAATTGATTTTGCAAGAAGTTAAATCCCAAAACATCATCATAAAAGAGATTCAATTCATAATTGCAATATTTAACCATAAAAGGAATCAACTCTTCTTCTACTCTGTAAGTCTATATGTGATCTACCTATTTCAGCACTTCATGAAAGAGATTTAAGCAACAGTAATACGCAGTAGCAGAGCATAGTTGTATCAGCAACAATAAATAACACACTTGCAGAAATAAATGATACACTACTCAGTCGATTGTTTCAGCAATCATCTATGAAAGGAAATGTTATACTTAATGCTCACACCATTCAGCAAACCAAAGGAAATTCTAATCAATGAATCCTATGCCTAATAACCAAACTGTTACAACAAATAAAAATTAAATCTAATTGCAATTTCACACCAACATAATTAAAATATCAAAGGAAATAAACAACTAACTAATTCGGCAAATCTATGAGAAGGTGGGTCCTTTCCTTCTAACAGATATGCCGCTAGAGGCTACCATAACTCAACACACAACAATCAGGAAAATGTTGCTTCTTCAATTGATATAATGAAATTCAATTACAAAGTTCTTCATCCCTATTACAATTTCTCTCCAAAATAAGCCTAACCTTCTGAATGATCTCGTCTCCCCATATATATTTAGGCAAGACAATTCAGGTTCCTTTAATTCAGGAAGCCATGAAGGTCGGAGATATTCAGGCTGCCGATTATACAATTCAGAAATAGAAACAGTTACAATAATTGTTACATTGAAATGAATATGTTTCATAATCATTTATGTTCTTCTCGGCTCGAAGTGATCCAATCGTTAAACGACTTTCAGTTGGTCGCGTGGGAGGATAACCTGATTTGTTTCAGCAATAAACTGAACCTAGCCCTGAAGATGTGCAATTGTCGCCAAGTGCTTCTACATCCATGTGTATCAGCAAGCTGACATACCTGGATTCCCTTTGGTCTTCAAATCACTTCTCAACAACCCATCATAATTCGGTGCAATTAGGAATAAAATTCATAAACAGAGGCAATATTAAGCATTAATATAACAAAGTAATAATTAATTATACATGTTCAAATCCATACTTTTCCTTGGGAAACATAATGACTTGGTTGCAAATAAAAAGGAAAAAACAAGGGAAAAGGGCTCAATGGAAATAAGCAAAAAGGGGCATTTCTGGCACCCAACAAGAGCACCATCCAAGAGTAGTTCAGTCATAAATCTACTACCTACAACAATGGATAAGGAGATTCTAAGAATGAGAAAATCCAATCACGTCCACCTTTGAACATAATGGTCATGTAGCACCAAGATGCACAAGACATGTTGGAAAGACTTGTAGAGCCACATTTATAGCACAAGAATATATCGATTTTATAAAACATAGAAACATAAACGATGAAGGGGACATACCATATGACAAGGAATACATAGTTCCCAAAAATAAGGGATATGTGAACCATGATGAAGATGCTAAAAGGATATAGATTATAATGTGCAATAAGTCTATTAGTACTAACTTGTTGGCATGAAGATTTAGAGAGGTTTCATTGGAGTCATTAAAAGGACAATTCAAGGACCCTACAACAAGAATAGGCTTAGTCGAAGGACCCCAACAACAACCCTAAAGTCATTGGAAAACCACTAAAAATTCAAACTACCTTTTGTAGTATTTTCTGCATAGAATTTCAATAGAGACATCAAGGCAAGACATCCAATAGACTACTTGTTTTTATAAGGGTTGGATAATTGTTGGATGTGTTTATTCTTTTTGTATAGTGATTAAGTGGACTAGATCCACATAGTGTAATAGATTTAATGTATAGAAGTATATCAAACCCAATTCATTTATAGGAAAGGTAATGAAATGTTAGTTGTGTTGAGTCTATAAGAAGGTGTCCTTAGGGTTTGGGTTGGTTGTTTCTAGCTAGTTGGTTAATTGTTGTTACATTGTTATAGGTATGCATCAAGGAAAATATTTGTAAGAACAATCTCTTAATGGTGTTGAACTAGTTCTAAATATGTAATATTTGTTAGATGATATGGATATTCTTAGTTCAACATTGGATTTTTCTCTTCATACTTAGGTTCCAAATATAAACATTAACACTTATCGTGGTTGTTGTGGAAAATTGTAAATGTTTATTAATTATCTTGATATATAAGTTAGTTACCAATACTTTTATTATTATGTTTTGTCATGACCTATTAAATGTACTCTGGCATTTGCAAATAAACATGTGTTGTTACAGATATCCCTAATAAGTCTTTTCTTTTGTTAATCATTATCTTTGTAATTTAATGTGCTCAGATTGATGTGTTTATGTGTATGATGAGGAAAAATTACACATTGGACAACTAATAAGTCAAACAATCTACATTACATAATATATTCATGTAGAGACACAATCTACATAACCCAATAACGAATCAATGAAAATAATAAATCACATGACAAGCACTAGATTCACACATTCTAATAGATAAGACACTTGAATAATTAAGGTGAAAACTTGATAGAATTCACATGGTGAGGGATAGAAGCTAACACCATAGATTGCATGAAAGGAAAAAGTGTAGATAAGAAGCACATGACTATAGTTAGTAAACTATGCACAATTAACCAAAGAGTTATGATAAAGCAGTGGAAACTAAGATGAATTCATTTCTTAAGGACTAGACTTGGAATATAGTACTTACCTACATACTAGAAGGTAATCAAATGAATATGGATGTATAATTCCACTTTAACCCATGTCTAACAGATACCACATGTCTACTAGTTACTAATCTAAGTGGACATCTACTCAACAATGGTCATCACCTAGTCATTCCTTTCATTGTCTTCTCTCTTTGGAATCCCAAACATATGTGGGACCTATTATGTTGAAGTATTGCAAGATGTCGACTATGGGCATGAAAGAAAGGTGGTAGAAATGTTGGTAAAGGCATCCACAAGAGGGGTCCTCCACATGGCTTGTGTTAGGGTGTAGGATGTGGAAGATGAGAGAGGAATCATAAAAATTCACATCTAGGTGTGTGTAAGAGGGATCTTCTAAATGACTTATTGTCAAGTGCATGATGTGGGATATAGTACATAGGAAGAAAGTTCATGGATTTCCTAACCAAGAACTTGCAAGAGGATCCTCAATCAAACTTGTTGTAAGATATGGGATGTAGGGAGTAGATAAGCTCTAAAATAAAATAATAGTAGTGACTGGTTCACCAAAATAAATTTCTAATATAAAAGGATTTAGAATTGCCACTTAAATAAACAAAATTTGATTTATATTTTAAATAATTATTAGGTACCAAACTTTATTTCATAATAAAAGGAAAAACAAACCAATTCTGCAAACCTGAAACCATAGTACAAAATGTATATAGTAACGACATTGTGACTTGCTCCATGGTCTACTAAATAGCCTTTGTGTTTTAACTCTAATACATAACATACCCATTTGGTGTAGAATAGACAGTGAATGGGTGTACTGTTAAGAAACTCCTTGTGTAAGGTCACCGGTTCAAAACTTAATGAGTACTAGCTTAAAAAAACTCTAATACAAAACATAGTAATGACGTGACTTGTTCCTTGAGCTACTAAATAGACTATATTTTAAATTTAAAAGAGAAAAGTGTGTATATGAAGAGAAATTAACTAAAATGACAAGATGCATTAGAAAAAAACATTTTTTTTAATGATGATTATGGTGATGTGAGTTACTAAATATTTATGTATTTTGTGATTTGTTTTTACATAAAAGAAGTGAATATAAAATTCAAATTTTATGAAATTTTAAAAACCAAATTATATATATATATATATATATATATATATATAATTAATTTTTATCATAACGGTTTTTAAATGTTGATTGAAAACAATACATTGCACAACTTTACATTGGACATGTACTAAGATATCTCAAAATTTATGAGATCGGTATATAATTAACTTCATACTAGTGTGATGTGGAGTATAAACAATGAATTCATAACAAAATATTTTCACAATGGATTCATAATGATTTAACTTTTACAAGCATTGCAATTAAACAATAATACATATGAAACAAATAGACACTTCACTTATTTAAAATGCAAGCTTATGAGTAAATTGAATCATAATTGCAGGTTTAATATTTACAAAAGTGAATAGAAGAATAAACTCAATAATAATTGACTATCTAATATCTACTAAACAGGGACAACCAATTATACTTCTTGTTTCATAATGATTAGAAAAGCATTATCCTTAATGCTATGATTGAATTTATAGGTCACATTATAATTTGGTTGTGATGTTATTTAGTGGTTGAGAAAAAACATCATTACTAGTGATGTGTAGTATAACAATGAATAGATAACAAAATATTTTTACAATGGATTCATACTGATTTAACATTACACTTAGACAATAATACATATGAAACAAGTAGACACTTTACTTATTCAAAAATCAAGTTTAAAAGTAAAACAAAATATTTTCACAATGGATTCATACTGATTTAACTTTTAGAAACATTACACTTAGACAATAATACATATGAAACAAGTAGACACTTTACTTATTCAAAAAGCAAGTTTAAAAGTAAATTGAGTCATAATTGTAGGTTTAATATTTACAAAAGTGAATATAAGAGTAAACTTAACAATAATTGAATATTTAATATCTACTAAACATGGACAACTAATTATACTTTTGTTTCATAGTGATTAGACAAACATTATCTTTAATGCTATGATTGAATTTATAACTAATTATACTTCTTGTTTCATAGTGATTAGACAAACATTATCCTTAGTGCTATGATTGAATTTATAGGTCACATTGTAATTTGGTTGTGATGTTATTTAGTGGTTGAGAAAAGACATCATTTATATTTATTGGTTCATTTTGTACCAACAAAACTTATCTTTAAAGTTATTAAATTTATCATAAAAATCATTATTATGATGATATATTTTCTCAACTACTAAATTATAATACAAAAAATTCTAATACTATTTATATATTAAATAACGTTAAATATAAATTTTTTAAGTACAGTATGAATCAATAAATATAAATGATGTCTTTTCTCAACCACTAAATCATAACATACAACCAAATTTAATGTAACGTATAATTTCAATCATAGCATTAAAAATATTGTTGTTTATGCAATATGAAATAATAGGTATAAATGGTTTTCCATATTTAATAGATATTAGATATTCAATTATTGATGAGTTTACTCTTATATTCACTTTTCTATAATGAATCTTTAATTATAATTTAATGTATTTTTATACTATTTTTTAGATATTGAACCTTCAATTATGAATCAAGTTACTTTTAGAAATGCATTTTGAATGAGTAAGGTGTCGCTTTATTTTATATCTTTTATTATTTAAATATTTTATTTATTATTATTAAATCATTATAAATTCATTGTTAAAACATTTAGTTGTGTATTCATTGTTGTGATACACATCAAGACATAGACCATATAATATGCAACTCACTCTTAGGTAGTAGAACAAAAGACACCATGGTATTATAACCTTGGTGTCTTTCTTAATGCTAGATTGATTTGGATTTAAGGAGACGAAGTAAGGAAAAAATAATGATATATGTATTAAGAACCATTGGACATGCCCTAAAAGATGAGGGAAATTTTCACTTAGTCCATATTTGATTTGTTTAAGTAACAGGACACAATGAGAATCTGACCTCTAGATGAGGATACTACCAACTTTAATATGATTAAAAATGTTAATTTCTGGATAAGGATTCCTATTAATATGCTCTATTGTGATCTATTAAGTGTAATTTTGTTGTGATCTATCAAGTGTTATTTAGCATTTACTAATAAACAATGTGTGATGTTACAGATATCTCTAATAAATCTTTTCTTATGTTAATATGTATTTCTTTATCTTTGTAAGTTAATATGTTCAAACCTAAGTATAAATTAACGCATTTGATGTGTTTATGTGTGAGATGAGTAAAATTCACATTGGACGGCTAATAATTCCAACAATCCAATCACTCATCATTAGTAGAACATGATTATTGATGTAGAGACACATGCTACACAACACAGTAACCAATAGAATAACAAACCAAGTTAATAAAGTAAATTACATGACAAGCACTAGACTCGCATATACTAATAGATAAGACACTTGAAGAATCAAGGTCAAAACTTGAGAGCATTAGCATAGTAAAGACTAGAAGTCAAAAGCTAACAAAGAGGGCACACAAGGAAAACTTGTAGCTAAGAAGACATTATTATAGTGAGTGAACTATGCACTAATGGAACAAATACTCAACATTAATTAACCGTAAGGGTTATGAAGTGTCATTTAGAAAGGAAGAATGACAACTAAGTTGAATTCACTTTCAAAGGACTGGACTTGAAATCTGATACAATTACCTACACAGTGAAAAGCAATTATATGAAGTTGGACATATAATTAGGCCATTTTAACACATGTATAACAAATACTACATGATAACTATTTACTGGTCTGGGTGGATGTGTACTCATCAATTGTCACCACTCGATTATTCCTTTCTTTTTCTTCTCTCTTTGGAATGATGACCATTTGTGAGCCCTACTATGTTGAAGTGGTGTAGGATGCAAACTATGGACATCATAGAAAGGTGGTAGAATTGTTGGTGAAAGCATGTGTAAGAGGGGTCCTCCAAATGGCTTGTTGCAAGGTGTAGGGTGTGTAAGAGGGGTCCTCCAAATAGCTTGTTGCAAGGTGTAGGGTGTGAGATATGAGAGAGGATTCATAGAAATACATATATAAGCATTTTCAAGAGAGGTCCTCTAAATGATGTTTTATGGATTATAAGATTGGGGATGTAAGACATGGGAAGAAAGTTCACAAAGCACTTGTACAATAACTCACAAGAAACCCCGGAGGCGGGTGTCAACGAAGTCCAAACCACAGATGGCAGCATGGATCGCCCACCTGGAAGTTGCACACAACACTTGTCCTCACCTCGGCAGGCTGGCATGCACTCGTGCGAGGCAGTTAATAAGGATGATGCTAGGATGGTTGGCAATGAGGCTATAGTTAATATGCATGTGCCGAACTCGGTTGTCTACGTCCCTTCGCATTAACTGGAGCAGCTAGTTCATGATGCTCCCACGTGTGGTGCCTCAGTGCTCTCTCCCCAAGTCCCTTAACATGAAGGATAGGCATACCACCACCCTCATTTGCAATCTTACGCAGGTTTCCGCAGTAGACTGCTCTGCTCGGATTTTCATAACCTATGAGCTTGTGTTCTATACCATGACTCGTCCGCGAGGTACCTCCAGGAGAGGAGCAGGTCATGGCATCGGTCGGAATGCAGCCCCCTGGACAAGGATAAGACGGTCATTAGTGGCTACGACGGCAATGTCTCAGCTCTAGTTCGAATGTTAATTGATGATTGGGAATCCAGCAAGGTAGCAGATATACTCGCATTCGGTAACCAAGGGAACCAAATTAACTACTACCGGTTGATCAAGAATATGATGGGGACCCTGGTAGAGGAAATGATGGCAAATTGGCACATTGACAAGACCTCCATTCTGGATATCAGGGCCTACTTGGTTCATCTAGACGAAAATCTAGCAACTTTGAACACCAGCTTAGCTGGTGGCAAATAATACTTTGAAAGCAACACAATTCTTCGCAGAGGGTCCGGTCAAGACAAGCCCAGCAAAAATAATGAAGGTCCAGATAATGCAAATGTCACTCGGCCTGGGGTGGTCGCCTCTGCTTCGGGAGCTACTTCTCAAGGCACGCAAGTCGCAGCTGCAGAGGTCTCTGGCGCCGTCATGGGTACCCCTTATGGGTCAGTCTCTCATGCCTCGGGTGCCTTTCTGGGGGTCCCTCCCCCTGAAGCCTCCTTTCCTACTCTGACTACCATCGATTCTCTCCACTATAAACAGGTTTGGAAAATTGAAGGGGACGCTTCTCCCTGGTGCAAAACAGAACCACTGACGCCCAAGCTCCCTTCGTAGAGATGGGATGAGGATTTCTTTGGAAATTGTTCCATCATCGAAGAAAAGCCATCCCCCAGAATGAAGAAGCAAACACTTAGGCTTGCTCTGGCAGTCCCCAACTCTTACTGTGACAGTCAACGTTTCTGGTTTTTTTGGTTTTATAGTCTGTTGTTATGTACTAGTTTGTTCTTTGGGCTGCTATGTAAGACTCTTTTCGAACCTGGTCCTCTCGGACAAGTATTTTTTGCTCTATTGTTAATCTTCCTAACATTTTTGAGTATCTAGAATGGTAGTTTCATCACCCCAGACCGCCTAAACTAACTAGTCGATATGTAATTTTTGAACCCCTTCTTTAAATATACACTTGCAGTTTTACAAAAAAAAAAAAATAATAATAACTCATAGGAAGATTGTCAATAAGACTTGTTATAGGATGTAGGGAGTGGATAAACTCGAAAACAAAAAACAAAAATTGTTTGACGGACAAAAGTATTACATAATTCTAAAAACCTTTAAAATTGCTTATTCAAAACACATTCTAAATATAAAAGCCTTTAAACTTGCTTTTGATTTTAAATATTTTAAATAAAAAATGGATAACAAACTTTTATCAATAATTAAAGGGACTACAAAACCAATTCTATCGATAAAGTTTAGTAGTAAGACACCGTGACGTGTTCCATGTGTTTCTAAGATAGCCCTTTTGTTTTAACTCTAAAAAATATCTATCAATAAATTATGTTTCTATTAATTTCATGGATTATTAAATAGGGTTTGATTTTAAAGAAGGGAAGTAAATATATGATTCAAACATTTCAATTTTTAAGGAAAAGTAAAAAAAAAAAATTTAAAACAATAAATTTTATAAATTATTTTGTATGTTAAATTTTTTTTTTATTAATTACTAAAAGATTAAATATTATTTTTTATGTTAAATATTTTTTAAGTTTAATTAATAAAAGATAAAATATTTTAGATTTTTATTTGTTTTTAGATTTATCACTAAAATCCAACCACATATTTATTGTTAAAATTATAATTTATATTGATAAAATTATTGTTTTATATATAAATAAATTTAGCATTCTTTCTCTATATATTATTAATTTTAAATAATTATTGTTAAATTTCAAATAACATGAATGATTTTCTTTCTTGTTAATTTAAACAATTAAAAAAGACTAAATTCATAAAATGTTTAAAATATAATAATTAAATAATAAGATGTTGGATATGTCAAATTCTATTAGTATGGTTGGTTTCGATGGACCTTGTATGGTCACTCGAATTTGAATCCTACAAGATAGTGGAGAGGAGACACTTAAAATCTAGTCATGATAAAGGTTAGTGTGGCTTAAGCTAGGTACAATCCCCAAATAATTTTGATAGTTGAGATGCCTTTGGATCGCAATTTCTTAAACCAGAGATTAGTCATACAAATAAAAAACAACTTAGCAAAATAAAAATTACATAATATCTATATATATATATATATATAATTGAATTCATATGAACATAGTTAATAGATACACAACCAAATAATTTAGCAATAAATAGTGTGTTAAATCAACCAAATAATTTAGCAATAAACGGTGTGATAATTTAACATTGATAAAATTGCATCATATACATAGTACTAATAAATTAAATTAGAATTGAACCTTTGATCTCAACCTCGTAAAAGCTTGGCCCCGGAGAGTCCAATCAACTAAACTACTCACGGGGCTTCAACTCTAAGATATATATGTGAAAGATAATAATTTTATGAATTGGATAATGATAAGGTTAGTTATTTTTATCAATATTGTGGATTTTATTAATGTTTTTTAATAGATTAAAAAAATAATAAATGTCAATGATGAAAAAAAAATATTAAATATAAAAAGGAAAAAACACATTATTATTAATTATTAAATAATAAAATGTTGTAATAACAATTATTAAAAAAATAATTAAATCATTTTTATTATAATTTTGATAAAATAAATATCGAAGAAAACTCGACAACTCAACCATTAGGTAGGTGGACAAAAGACAACACGGTATTGTGACTTTGATGTATTTTTTTTTCAACCGTGGGAACCTCTCCAAACCGCCCAGCGAGCGTCGTCACTGAACCACCTGGATATCAAACCCATGAGTCGGGGCTAGCCTAAATGTTGAACAGGGCTTCCAGCGAGAGTATAGCCACCACCGCAATCGTACGAGCTTTTTCTGGGGTGCAGTTTTCTAAAGGAGCTTACGCCCGCCGCACCTTCCCCGCAGGAATCGAAACTGGGCTTCCGTCGGGACAACCATCAAACCTCACTGCTAACACCTGCCCTCCTGCTCTTAAAGGTAAAGTTAAGATTATACTTGGATTTGGGTTTTAAATTAAATAGAAGCAATGACAAAACATGTAAATCATGATAAATGATACAAAGAAGCTATGGACGTTTTTTCTTTGGATTGTCTTCAACCAAGTCAATTCATACCTAAATATGATAATAAATTTGATTCCAACCACTACCCTTGACATCTTAATGGCCTTACATTTTTAAAATATATTACTAAAAGAAGTTGAATATTCATTGACAAATTCTATGGTCCTGGGAAGGAATCCTACTTTATTGCTACTTTGTTATTTGTCATTTTGTTAGTGTAGGTATGAATCATGGTGACACCATCTAAATTGTGCCTTAGCTTGCAATTAAGTTTGGATGGATCATGCATCAGATAGATTTTAAGAGTGATTTTTATAAAGGAGGTGGATTAAAGAAAAAGTTTGCATGGAGTAGTTATGAGATTTGTGTATTTTGGAAAAGAGAATTTAGTCAATAAAATATGTTATATGAATTAAAATTAGCATAATCATTTAATTTTTGTTGGTGAATATTAATAAGCCACAAGTTAAGTGTCACAAATAAGTAATAAGTTATATGTTACTTGTTGTTTGTCATGAAGTTCTTTATCCATACATTAGCTAAGAGTTATCCATGCATTAACTACTAGTTATCCATGCATCAACTATCAGTTACTTTTGATATTATTTTTTCTTTTATAATTATTTATTTCAAATTTTGAACGACTATCATAAAATCAATCTAGACAATACACTTATCTCATCCTCATGTAATTTAGGAAAAGCATATATACTAGTCCACCCCAAATTCAAAGATATAAACACTTGTCGATATAATTAGTATTTGATAACATAATTTGCACAAATTAATGAATATTGAAAAGAAATTTAGATTCAAAAGAAGTAATATAGATCTTAATCTATAAACATTAATACTATTAAAAATGATGATTTATTATTAATTATTTTGTAATTTATTGATGATTTCACTATTATAAGTAATAATGAACATTATGTGTGTAATAATGAGAGAAGATTTTTTTTTTCATCTTTGATATCTTAAATCTTATTATATTGTATTACTATCTTAGCTTGTTATATTGCATTACTATCTTGGAGTAGGGTGGAAATTTGACAAAATTATAGAGGGATTTTCTTAGCTTATATGAAGTATTCCAGTGACATGATCAAGAAGTTCCAAATGTCAAGCTCTAAGAAATGTGATATTCCATTGGACCTTAGTGTGGAGGATCTCATAAAGGATGAAGGAAGAGAAGTAATTAGCACCACCTTATATAAATAGTTAGCAAGGAGCTCAATTTATTTAAGTGTTATTCTATTGGATATAAGTTATGCAAGGTTTAAGATATATGGGAGAACCAAAGTTAATCATTGGGAAGCAACTAAAATATGGTTAAGATATGTTAAGTGCATGTTAAGTTGGGGTTGGAATATTTTTAGTGTGGTAGTGATTTAGCATTAGTTGGATTCGGTATAGATGCACAAATGATGTGAAGTTCATATTTGTTTTGTTTTTCATGTTTGTTTAACAATAGTAAGTTGGAGGAGAGAGAAGCAAGGTAACATTTCCTTGTTCATAGTATAATGAGAACAATGGAGCATTTAATGCAATATGTGAAAGAGTCTGAATAAAAAGATTAAGTTTATAGAGATTAATGTAGCATAAAAGTGATTGTTGAGTGCAATTTAACATAAGCATAATTAAGACAAGTGATAGTTAGACAAGTGCATTTAAATTTAAAGCGATAAATTCAAATACAAAATCATACATCAAGAAATTATTACATTAAAAAATATTGATTACAAATATTTAGGAGTGCAAAGGTTGGCATGTATTATTACTCTTGATGATTTGGTAGATAATGTTAAGCTAGTGCATAATTACGATATGATGATGGTCAATCATTCGATTAGTTAAATAATATTCTTAGTTCATAGGTATTCAAACAAAAAAGATTTATTAAAAATTGATTATTGACAAATTCTATTTTGATCACCCACCATATAATTAGATATGTAACAAACCCATCCCTTTGAGATTGATTACACTAATAAATTTATAAGATAGCGTTGAATGTTTAGTAAAAATTCATGTATAGTGAGATATATGAGGTTGATTACACTAGTTGATCTATAACATAGTGTTGATTGTTTAGCAAAGATTTATGTATCAGTAAGACATAGTGTTGTGAATCTTAATGGCATCTTGAGAGTAGTAATCTTTGTGTTGTTTTGTGTTGTGTGGGTCAATTTTTTCATACAGTTTGAGCTCTAATGCCATCAAAGTTAAACATTTATTTTATGTAACTCTATTATAATGCTGTATATTTTAATTAACATAGGAATTTTTATACATGTTACGAATTCTCACTTTTTTTTTAATCATTTTTTAGCATAACCTACATTTATGACTATCTATTGTTGAATCTTGATTGTTAGAATAAATCTTAAATAATATGTTATGAATTCAAGTGATGGAGTCCTAAGGGTTAGTTTAGTCAATTAAATTATCTGTGTAAAGCATGTTGCTTACAAAGAAGCCATGAATCATAGGTTCAAATCCGATCGAGTCCGGTGGGTTTCCCCTCACCCTTGTGGCTAGCTGTTGAGCCGCCCTTCATTTAAATATTTCAAGGAATAAAGGAGATCCTGCAAGGCTTTCCTTGGAAAAAGAATTCTAGTGATGTTTAAGACATAGTTATTTAGATATAATGTGACCTGTAGTGTTAACACTTGGACACTACTAGGAATATGAAAGTGTGTTTTACAGTAACCAACACCTTGAATTATGTTGATATAGTGCATCACATGAACCCTTAAATTTTGGAAATTCTAAAATGATATTGAAGTCAATAAATTTAAATGCATTCATCAAAATACGCAACACACCCCTAAATAAAATAGCCCACCAACATTGAGAGTTGGAACACCAAAATTTTCTAACAACTCTTATTTATTAGGAAAATGCTTAAAGGGATATAAGAAAAAAAAATTGATTAAAGAGTAAAATTATATTCAAGAAATCTAATTATCATCTTCCAACTACAATCCTAATGAGTGTCTTCAACTACGGCTCTATAGTACTCTAAAGCAATTCATTAAGTTTAAACTATAAACTAGGTAAGTTGAAATAGTTTTTAAATCCAGGCATATAATAATAATAATAATAATAAGAATAAGAATAATTTAATTTTACTCTTAAATCCTAGCCAAATACCAAATTGGTGTATGAGACCCCCTTGTTTGTGGGATAAGGGACACCCTCCACACAATTATTTGACTGCTAAAATCTTCAAAGGTGTAGATACCCTACCCCCTTTCAATTTTAACATATAACCTCTTAGGAGAAAACACATGTTCTTAACCTTTAGTCTCAATCATAAATTAGATAATTTAACTTAGTTTTAAATCCAAACTTGCACATACATATAACTGTAAGAAAATTGATATTATGTTATTTATACGCTGAGGGTCAGGGTAAACTTTGCCCATTATGTAAGTGAGCTTGTGCATTTTATAATGATTATTTATACGTTGAATATGTTATAATAAAGTGTCACTTCACATACGTCACATGTTGAGAGAGACATCATGCCACATATATTCTCGTCATACCATTCTACATATCATTTTGTTATATCGGATTACATATCAACTATTAAAACGCATTATTGTATCATTTTCACACCATTCAAAATTATCAAAATTATATGAAGAAGATATTCGATAAACTTTATCTTCTCTTCTTCTCATTAGATAAGTATATTGAATATATACAAAGAAAATCCAATGCTTAGTAGACAAGATCCATCCTAATATAAATCCATTTTAGTACCAAAATTATTGAAGTATATGAATCAAGTCCAAAGCCTCCAGTGTGTGGTTATTATAGTTGTATGTAGAAAAATATTTAAAATAGAGGGTACAAATTATATTTCTATGAAGTAAAGTTTTATAAGTATTGTTATTTGAGGAGCACTATACCTATTAATTATTTTTAACGAGTTAAAATGAAATTATGAATTATAACTTATTATTATTTGAGTATTATATTATTTGTAAAAAAATTATTAAAATTTAATTAATTTTTAACCTACTTTTTAAAGTTTTGATATATATATATAAAAGATTTTTAAATTTAATGATATTACATTACCCATATAACATTATATCCTCGTAAATTTGTAAATTTGTAAATCTAATGTTAACCACATTTACCATGTAACATTATCTCTTCATAAATTTGTAAATCTGTAAATCTAATGTTAACAACATTTACCATGTAACATTATCTCTTCATAAATTTGTAAATCTAATGATAACAACATTTACCATGTAACATTTTACATATAACCATAATACCTCTCAATACAATCAATATATATAAACTTTATATTGATTATAATCCAAGATGCGACTGCAATGGAGCCAAAATATTCTGACTTTGACAAACGTTGCGACTGCAATGAATACAATAAATATATATAAACTTTATATTGAATTATAACATAATTCATTATGACTAAGCTGCAATGGAGCCAAAATATTCTAACTTTGATAAACAATGCAATGAAAAAGGATATGAAAAAAAAAATAGTTTTTTTTTCGTGATTTTATTTATATCTCATAAATATAATTAATTTTGTATATGCTTATGCATGTCATATATCTTTTGAATATCTTTTTTAAGCTCACACCTGACAAAAACTAAAGTGCCACTGTCTTCAACCTTTCAAATATGTCAGTATAGTCTTCCAAAAATAGATGCCCACTGTCACCTTGATAATACTAACAGTCCTTTATATTTTAGAAACCATATCCAGTTTTAAAATGGGTTATTACATAAATGTATTTAATGAATATTTTAGGAGCTAATTTTAGTTTATGAGTTATTTTTAGATTTTTTTTCCAAAAATTTGGTCAATTTGGTTTTCTCAATGATTAGTTGTCCAATTTCCATGAGATATTTTTTTACTCTAAAAATGGCCAAAATTATCCAAAACTATATAAAACTCTTATAAATTTGAATATATTTTTAAAAAAATGGCCAAAACATTTTAGGGTTGCAAATTTAAGAATTAGTAAGATTCACCAAGGTTTCTACAATTTGAGAAAATTATGGATCCTTAAAATTTTCTCTAAATACACTGTTACAGAGATATACAACTGCTACAATATGCTACGATCTTTTTCAAACATCCCAAATATTATATATCATTCCTCCAATCTACTCTCTAGAGACCCTTAGATTCCTTCATATTTCAAAAACCATATCCAATTTCAAAATGGTCTACTATTGTATTGCCACATATTTTTCAGGCATCCCTGATATAAATTTTGTCCAAGATATAATTCCACTTATTAATTGGATTTTTTAACATGAACTTTTTATTAAGGATTTTAATCCATTTTTTAAATATAAAAATTAAAAAAACATTTAGATTTTAAAAAAAAAAGCTTTGTCTAATTTTTAAAAAATTAACAAAAATTTGAGTTTATTTACTTTTAAACTCGGCCCCTTTATAATTAACATTAAAAATCTTATGTATTGTGGTTTAATGCATAGTAGCATAATACAGTTGCACTTTTTTTATCACATTCTTTGCCATAAATCCTTTCATCTAAATTTTTTAAATAAATATATCCATTCACTAACTTTAGATTTAGATAATTGAAATACCATTAAACATATCCTTTAAAAAAAAAAAAAAATATTAAAAATATATATATAAAACAAAAAACTTATAAAATATATTATATACCAAAATATATAATAAGTTGACTAGTTATTAAAATCTTAACATTAAAAAGAACTATATACTAAAAAATATTAACCATAAACAAACTATATTAAAATTTTAACATATCAAATACTATATTACCAAATGCTAACTAATAAACTAATTAAAGATATTAAAACTTAAAAACATATGATTTGGTAACTTTGAAGCTTAAAATTAAAATTAAATTAATATGTTTTAATTTGAATTTAATAAATTTTATCAAAGATCTATATCTTAATTTGAAACTAAAAATATCAAACTTTAAAAATACTATTACTACTTGGTAACAAAAACTATACGGAAACTAAAATTTTAAGACGGTTGTAGTGTCAAAATTTACTCTGTGAGTCTTCCCTTACAAAATCTATTATCAAAGAATCTAAATCATGTTAATCAAAATTGTTTTTTTTTAATTTCAAAATCCAATCTGCAGGTATTCCGTATTCATTGTTGTATTCAATCATATATATACAAATATGAATATACAAGAATACAAATACATTATAATCAATAATATATTGATAATATCATATTTATACCGCACCCAATAGTGATTTTTGTATTTTCTTGTAGGAAAGAAATGCTAATGCTAATTCGACCCAATTATGCCACTATACTTTAATATTAATTATTAATATTACTAATAATAATAATATTGGTTCAAACTTTGATTAGAATTAAATTCTTAATTATATATATGAATTAATTAGATTTAATTTAATTTTTTTTAAATTTTGTGAAATCGATATTTTTTATTTGAAATCTCTAAATGAATGACCATCTAATTGTCTATTACAAAAGTGACTAATGATCTTAAATTTTTTTTAACAAAATTTAAATTTATGATTCAGACATATACTTCAATTAATTAAACTAACTTCATTATAACTAATTAATCAAACTTGATTACTTCATATTAAAATGAAGTTTCTCATACAAATAACGATTCCTTAATAGAATGTCCCCTAAAAATGTTGAATTATTTCTTATTCTAAACTCTATAACTCACTTAACAACTTTTATGTTAAAAATATATAAAAAACACAAGAGAAATAACCGCAAAGCAGTTAAGTCCCTGCCTATACTAAGTGTGAAAGAGTGAAGAGAAAAATGTATTATTATAGTAGCAAATCCCATAACACTTCAAGCACATGTCATTTACTCATGTCAATGCACATATCTTTCCATGAGAGCTAGTTAACATCTTCCATGAAGTCAAAAAATCATAAATGCATCTTTGCTCAAATTGATTGCCTTCTCCAACAAATGTATAACATCCCTATTCTCCATTTTTTTTTTTTCTATGAAAATCTATGATTAAAGAAAAAATAAAGATAACTAAAAGTTACATATGTAATTTTGAAGTGACCTTAATGGAGATGACGAAGGGGCATCTAAGAGAGAACGTGTTTACAAATGAGGAATAATGCCATGGATTATGAGAATGTGAAATATGCATGTATGGAGGTAGACAAAGTCTATAAGCATTATTTCCTACCCATTGTAACACTTTGAAAGACAATCTTGCTTTGTTTGGGTGTCAATAGATGAGGTCTCCTACCATATGATTTGTAAAATGTGTTTGATATGTCAATTCGTAGTTCATGAGAACATATCTTAGTAAGCTATTAATAGAATGACACTATACTCTACTATACAATTATTCTTATATATGATTTTAAATAGTGTTAAGCACACACCATTCATACTCTTTAGACTTTTTTTTTAATCAAGAAGATTATATTAAAATAGAGCCTTCAGTACAAAGAGATCAAAACTTACATGCCCTAGCCTGCTTAAAACTTCTGCAGCGTTTCCTGATAAGACTTTTCCTATTTTTGTGATTCCCCCCGACTATCCTTGCTACACATTTATCATCTCTTTATTTCCCCATTACATTTAGAATTTTTCATTTCAAATCAAACTTGCTACAAAAACCCACAATACTGTCTGAACCATAGCTAATTGCCACAGATAAAAGCACTATAACTAGGATAAAACATGACCAAAACATAACTACAGACATATCCCTACCCACAGATGCTTACTCTGACACAATTATTTAGGCACGGGAGGAGGGTTTTGGTGAATCATGGTTCCCAAGCGCAGACCTCCTGATTATCGTCTTCTGTTGACACTAGCTGGTCCATCGTGTCGTGGAAAGGGCATGGGCTCTGATATCTTCCCGTAGAAAGCCCAACCTTAGATCCTTCATTTTCCGGCGGTTGGAGTGGGATTCACAGCTTCAGAGAAATGAGGTCAATTTTTTTGTGCATCAGTCTGTTATCATAATAATGATCCTTCCAAGCCTTGACTGGTCCGTCGTCGCCCCTTGCTTTGTTCTCCCTGTCCATCTAGACATGGACCAACAGTTCTTTCGTGACCCAATAAGTAGTAACCAGGCGATCGTAGGAAAAAATCCTGCCAGTCGTTGTGCTTGGGACGCTAACCCATTCCTCAACATCTTCCCTAACAGTCTCCATATTCATTTCTTTCACCCGGTTCCACAGGTTTTGTTCCATCCGCCCAATTTCATCGCGGATCATGGAGGGAATACGATCTTTGAAGAAGTGAGCTGCCTACGCTGCTTTTTTAAGTTCTCAGGTTACCTTCTTCCAACCGCAACCTCCAGTCTTCTTACCCCCGCCTCCCTTGTCTTCTTGGAGCCATAAGATCCGTCGCCAGATACCTATGCTGTTGCCACAACCAATCTTTATTTCTCACAGAAACCCACCCCAGAATATGAAGTTGCACAATGCTGGTAGGGTGGTAAATATTCTCTGGATAAATAGCCATCTTTCCAATCCATATTCGGTTAACCTTGTTGAAAACTCTGTACTTGCTCTCAGCTCGCATGGTACTGTTTCATATCTTCCTACTTTCCTCCGTGGTTCATCGTATGCTTCCCACAGATCAAGGGACCTTGCCCTGACAATTCCTCATTATTTGCAGATGGGGGGTTTGAATGCACACTCATGTTTGGGTTAAATATGGTTGTACTAGCGTCAAGGGGATTAGGGTGGCCATTATGGTTCCAAGTGTTGGATGGTACCATCGCGTGTGCACTTCCCATGTGATTCACCTCCTGCCTCGTGTCCGCAGTCACCTCCCGATAATTCTTAAGTTCCTGAGCCGCCAGATGGATTTGATTGTGCCATTCATTATCTCCAGCATTGGACAGTTGTCCTTCCACTATCCTTCCATGCTCCTTTCTCCTATGTTAGCAAGCATGTCTACCAACTTATTCCTGTCACGTTTAACGTGGGTAAAAATCCACGCGTTTTCCCTCTAATGAGTTCTTCCAGCCTTTCCACCTAGCACATCATATGCCAGTTGTCCACCACTTGGGAAACTCTTTTCCCTCCTTGGATTTTTTTCGCCATCTGGATGATTATGTGTGAGTCTCCCTCGATTACCAATGGCTCCCATATGTTAATTATTGAAAGTCAGATGACATGAAGTAGGCCTTCAAGCTCCGCCGCATTGTTTGTAACATGATCGAGGTTTCCATGATATATCTAGAGAACATTACCTTCTTCGTTTCTGATTATGCCCCCAAATCCTGCTGAAACTGGATTTCCTTTGGACACTCTGTCGAAATTCAGCTTGAAGTGGCCTTTTGGTGGAAGATACCACACATACGGATTTCCTAGAGTCACCTTCTTTGCCTTAATCTTTCTCCACCCTTGTGTCCAACATTCAAGTCCCCAACCTACCAAAATTCTCTTCTCGATGTCATTCATTTCCCAGTCTTTCTCATTTCATTGGTTTATTTTTATAGTTTCTTGTATATGCTTTTTTAGTTGGGTCCATACCTTTTGATGCACATGTTTCTTTCCTTCAAATATTATGTTGTTCCTTTCATTCCATATTTCCCACATCAGCATCCCAAGTAACATGAGCCAAATTTTTAGGATGATCGGATTCTTAAAAGCCTCCTTATCCCATCTTTTTATCATTTGATGGGTTTGGCTCCTTAGTCGAATCGTCCTCCTAAAAATATCTGCTTCGAAGTCCCATAAAGATGACACAAAAGGGAAAGAATCGAGAAGGTGGTTCATGGATTCCTCCTCCCATTCACATAGAAAGTAGAAGAAAGGGTCATTCACACACCTCTTAATCAAGTTCTCCCCTGTAATGATTCGCCTATACGAAACTAACCATATGAAAGTTGCAACCTTGCGCCATGGGTTAGAGTTCCATATTGCTTTCCAAGCCTCACCATGTTGTAGGTCTTCTTGGTTAAAGCTTAGTTCATACGCATCTATGGTTTTGTAGAGCCCTTTTGACTTATATCCCCATTGTAATTTATCTGGTCCTCTTTGAATTCAGATGCATATTTCCTGAAGGGATTCCTGGATTTTGGGTAATTCTTCAGCTAGGAATCTCTGGTTCCACCATTCCTGCGGGTGCCATTCGTGGAATTCTACATTATCCATCTCTTCTATCCAAAATTGTCGGAGTTTTGTTAATCCCAATTCCCTAGCTCTGGTCATACTTGCATTAAGATTTAATTAGGTAGTGATCTTTGGAAACTGCTGCCAAGAGTCATTCCAAAAATTTGCATCATTTCCTTCCCTGATTTCCTAGAAGCTATGGTCCTATATTATCCTTCTATTTGGAGAGGCATAATTCCATATATGAGATCCTTGCATGTTTTCATTGAACCTAATGAGATCTTTTTTCGGCTTCCCCTAAGCGTACTTACCGTGCCATAATTTTTCCCAAGGCTCATTTTTGTGCGAAACCCAATGCCACCATATTTTTGCACCCAGGTCAGTACTATTTTTCTCTGGATCTCTCAGACCAGGCCTCCTTGATCCTTTGGTTTATAGACATTTTCCCAATTCACCAATACCCATCTATGCTTGTCTTGGTTGCATCCCCAAATAAACTTCCTTTGGATCTCCTTGATTTGTTTTTATAACCATCTTCCTTTGGATCCCCTTCCTCCGGTTGTTTCTATTTGCTCCCCTTCATTGGATCTCTATCAATGCCAAGGTGAGGTGAAGCCTTTGTTTTAAGGATTGTTTGTTGCAGAAGTTCTAACTTCCTTCTGGAAACATACCCTTGATATTTCTTTCTACATTCCTTCTCTATTTCGTTTGGATCTAACTCCCCTAAGTCCATGTCCTCCACTTCCTCCATTATTTCTTCTTCCATAACTTTCGGCGGCCCTTCGATATGCATTTGCTCTGGATTGATTGGATATTTTTTTCCCTTCCGCGGCCCGAGAGCAGTTTTTATCCTTGTTGTGTTCCTCCTCTTCGTTCTCCATCCTACCCAGGGTTTCAAACCTATTCCCCACCTATTTTTTCTTCTATGTATTGTGCTTTGGCTGGGGTTGATTGTTCGTTCTTTTTCCCTGTTTCTTCTGATTCTGTGCTTGAGTGAACCCTTCATTATCCTTTTATTTTTCTTTTTTCCCCTGGTTTGGGCTTTTTTTAAGCTGAAGAGTTGGGAAATACCTTCTCAGGTGCCCATATTCATGGCATTGTCTACATCGGAAGGGTAACTTTTCATAATCAAGAGGTTAAACCCAGCATTCATCTTCCCATGTTAGATTGATTGCTTCTGGAATTTCTTGCGATAAGTTCATATAAACACAAATCTTGGCATAGGTTGTGTACCTTTGATGATTTGTTTTATCTGAGACCTTCACAAATTTCCCTAGGGTATTTCCAATGGCCTCTAGAATTTATGGTTCCCAGTATTCACAAGGAAGAGAGTAAATCCTAATCCAAACAGGGGCAATACTCATATCCTCAGTAGAAGGGTTGAACCTCTCCTTCCACGGACGAAGGAATAACCCTGCAGAATAGAAAAATTATGCACCCCCCAACAGAACCCAATATCTATCCTCCTATTTGAAGAAAATGACGGTGAAATTTTTTTTTTTTCCCCCAGATGAAGATCGTAGTGTCCTTTAGGGTTCCATGTTACCTTGATCCACTTGAGCAAATCCTTCTCCTTTGGCCATATACCAAAGAATTTACCAATGATTGCTTTATACTTCCATTGTTCCACTCGTTCCTGCAACTTCTCGTACGTGATCCGCAAAGATGGGTTTTCTGCAGATCTAGGTAAACAACCCCCTTGGGTCTTTTTTTGTTCAAAATCCTTTTTCCTCTTGCATGTTATCTCAAGATATGGTTGGTTCTTTGTTGAATCCTGTGTCCCTTCCTTCCAGGGCTGGGAGTGGGAGAGGGATCCACCCCCTCCAGACAACGCCATGCCTAACAGCCCCTTGTCACCTCCCCCGATAATCCTCCTCTCACTCTCCGTGCTGCTCCTGTCAAGCTTCCTACCACCTATGCTGCTAGAACACCATTGCTATCCTCTAGGGTTTTCCTTTCATATTCTTTAGACTTATTAAGAAATAAGAAATGAGTTATAATAGTGAAAACATGCCATAGAGCACCATAGACACGTGATTCACTATGGAGAAATCCATGAGGAAATTGTAGCTAAAAATAAAGCATTGTGTATTGCCTCTCACTGTGCTTTTGATAATTTGTCTTCAAAGCCAAGCTAAAGAAGAACAATTTAAGTGAGAAATTAAATCATTCCAATCCAAATCCATTACCATTAACATGGTACTTAATTTACATTCTATGATGTTTGTTCAACTTCAAAGATATCTTCGTTACTTAATGGCCATTAACATATAAAATTTTACAAATCTCTAATGATTTTTAAAATAATGTTAAGTTAAAGTAAAAAAAATTAAAAATTAAAAAATATTATTAAATTTTAATTTTATTTTTTAGGTTATTATGAATTAATTTACAAATTATTCAAAGAATATTCATGATAAAAATAATAATTAAACTTAATTATTTAAGTAAGATTTATAATAATAACAATAATAATAAAATAAGCTTGAATGTTACAAGATTAAATTTTAAATTATATACAAAAATTAAAAAATTAAAATTAATATAAATCTATCTAGTTGTTCAAAAAATGATAACAATAATCATAAACTAAGTTTATATATTACACGATTAAATTTTAAATTTTATAAAAAATTCAAAAATTAAAATTAATATAAATCTATCTTGAATTTAAATTTATAAAAAAAATTAATATAAAAACATGTTTCTTAATTTAAATAAATTTCTCTATTTTTTATTTGAACTTTATGAAAACCACATATTCCTAACTCTTAAATACATTTAAATTTGAAAGATGGAAATAACGGAGAAAGGAAAGGATTAGTTGCATGCAGGGTTGGAATTTCATTTCATCCTTGCCCTTCAAATTAATTTCTTTTACGTTTAGGACTTTTATCTTTCCCGTCACAAAATGTTTTGGTGAAAAAATAATCCTTTGCCAATGAAGTTTTATCAAAATAAATACCCTTCAATAATGATGTTTTTATTAAAAACTTTAGTTTCCAATTAAAATATACAATAAGCTCATTTACCCATGTTTTCCTTAACATGTACTGTGAAAATCAGATAATTACAACCATGATGGAACAAAACATCCTATCAACAATAACACATGGACTCAAAGTTAACATGTGCTACAGTTATTCATCTAAATTACCTTAAATAATAAACTTAGGAAAACAACAAAAACATGAGATTGTTCTATAAAGTTCTCTCCTTCCTTTTCCAAAAGAAGTTTATAAGGTTGTTTTTCGTAGATATGAATGTTTTGGATTTTTTAACAATTATTACACATGAACTTATACGCATAGAAAAATATTTGAGGGAGTGGAGTTGTGTATGTATTATCATGAACTTATATTACACATGATGCACTCTCATAAGTGTATTTAGTTTTCTAATATATGTAATTATTTTTTATTTAATTTCTTAAAATTCAATGATGTAAACTTTTATAATTTGACATTGCAATTTGAATATATAAAAATTCTTCATAGCTTATGAGCATATGATAAAACCTATTTTTGAACACAAATTTTGTGGTATTGCTAGATTACCATAATGAGCCCGTGCTTACTACACTTGATTTCTTGCCATAAATATTTCAGATCCAATAAAACTTAGGTAAGGGATATGATGTGATGAAATTTTATCGTTCAAATTGAGAACCATGGGAACTAGGTACTTTCTTCTTTGGACCATTCTCTTAGACTATAAGTAAATAAAAACTTCTTTAAGCCATTCTCTTAGACTATAAGTGAATAAGAAAAATCCACGCTCAATTTCAAACATATTTAGAAACATTTTTTCAATCAATAATATTACTAAAACTACAAAATACTAAAATTTTACTAAATTTTAACATAAATAAAACCCTATTATTTTCCATACCAAGATTCCTCTACCCGACGTGGTCTTTGTCTAAGCGTTGAAACTTAGCAAGTAGTACACATGAGGTGATGGTGGGTGGCTAGGTGAATTCCTTCAATAAACACCACCACCTTCCCCAATTCACATGGTTAAAGAAAGACAAAGTTGTATTAGTTCCAATTAGTTTACAAACAAGTATCCTAGAGCCTACAGAATTCACGAATCGGGAATCAAAACAATATGGAGGCATACACATATCTTAAAGGATCGATCAAGAAAAAAATTTGACAGTTTGAAAAAAGAATTAAATGTCAAAATTACGTGTTAAAGAATAGTTTACCCGTTCAATTAGACGGATTGCTAAATTTTTTGACGGGCAAAATGCCTAGTGACGGGCATTTTGCCCGTCAAATTCCAACCCTAGTTGCATGTAATACATAAAAATGATGAAATTAGCTCACTCCACGGGTTGGTTTTGGGTTGTGTAATTCAAAATTGAAATGACAGCATCATCATTAATTATTTAACATTGAAGAAAGAGTACACAATCAAGAGTGGTTCCTTTATATTATATATTAATTTTACCGTACCTCAACATTGATAACACCAACATTACAAGGTGGCGCCGAACACTCATTCACTCTTCTATGTGATCGAAGGGAGGACGAAGATCAGCCGATTGACAACTTCACATGGGTTTCGATTTTCCAGTCAATGTTTATGTCATTTACTATGTACTTTATTGATCTTTACTACTTTATTGATGATGTGTTAAATTTCTTATTTTTTTAATATTTTTAAAATAAATTTTATATGTAAAAATAAAAAAGCTCCACCACGGATTTATGTCAAATCCAAAGTGTACTTTATCAATAGAAAATTTCGATTTTCCTTTTTCAAAAATTAAAAAATATATTTTCAAATTTTTAAAAATTCAATTTAATACTTATTTTCTTACCAACATTATAAAACTTAAAAATAAATAGCATCAAAAATTTAAAATTAATACAAGTCAAAATATTTTGACTTTCGAATGAAAAGTATATCCCTGCATAGGGATTAAAAATTTTATTTAAACATTCTTTTAACCATATTGGTAAATAACTATTTATGTATTTATATAACATGTTGACTATATCATTTCTTTAAATTAAAAATAATAAAAAAAACATATATATATATATATATTAATAATTTTAAGCTTTAGAATAACCATTTTTCGATACAAAATAGAGTATATATCGTTTTAAGATCCCACCAAACATGCTTTAAGAAAAGACAACATAGTTTAAGATCCCACCAATCATGCTTTAAGAAAAGACAACATAGTTTCTTGACTTTATATGCATAAAGATAACAAAGTACTTGGTTTGGGGTTGAAAAATTCCCTAGTTTGTATTTGAAAAATTCCTAGAAAGTGAGTTGGTCCTACCACTCTGGCAAATAAGATAAAACCAAGATAGAGCATTTTCATAATGTTAGCTGTTCCAAGATAGGGAATTTTCAGAATGTGAGTTGTTCCTATCACTCTGGCAAATAAGATCAACATGTCAAAACATGGAGACCACATTAGGAGCAAATAAAACCAAGATAAGGAGGTGGAGTAAGAAGAAATGGTCATAAAATAAACAAGTATGCACTCAACGTGCCCAAGGATAGCTTAACGAGGTACTCTCATAGTTATCCATAGTGATTTTTCATCAATCAAAAATGCCAAAAAAAATTCAATTGAATATGAAATTGTCCTAACCTCTTAGTCAACCAATTCTAACCTCTAGTGGGATACAGATATAAAGCGAGGAAAAAGACTCGTTGATTTCACTTTTTTTTGGATATGATTTGGATGAAAATAAAATTGTTGGTTTTTTATAATTATTTTGGTTATTTTTATATATATAATATCTAATTTTAAAAATTCATATTAAATCGATGTATTAAAATAAACTCTTTTCTTATAAGATATAGCATTTTAATAATCAAGTTTTGTTTAATATTTTTATTAATTATATGTTCTTTTTTTCCAAAATAAAAATCGTATCTTTTTTCATTCATAATAAAAATCAGAGAATACATTCTACAGTTGCAATTGTGCACAATATTTAAAAAAAGATACAAAATTTTTGCACTATAAAAAAACATATTGTTCAAAAATTGTAATCAACCATGTTCATTAAATATATTAATTTTTTTATATAATAAATGTTTTTATCAACCATGTAATAAATTTATATTATTTATATATTCATTTCGATCGATATATATATATATATATATATATATATATAATCAACCATGGATTCATTAAATCCTTTAACATTCATTAGTTATATATCGCATTTAGAGGTCATGTGGCAATTCTTTTTACAATTTGAATGTTGCTATGATGGTTTATGAATGTTGGTATGATGGGTTTTTACATGTCTTTGTTTTAAGGATGGATTTACAAGGGTAACCCTATAATTAGCTTTGAAGTTAACTTGAATGGTTATTAATTACATGAGATTTATCTCCCAATATAGGGTAGGTTATGAGTTTGGTTCTTTTAGATTCCCTTATAGTGATGTTCTTGGAACTTAAGCACCATCTACTTTAAAGTGGGTACCATCTTCAAAATGAGGAGAAGTGCCTAGCATTTTTAGGAGGAGTTATTTTCCAAGGAAAAAGGAGGTAACCCCATAACGAGAAAATGATGACTAAGTATTTCTCTGACCCATAAAATTTAAGGGTTGACAATTTTACTATAATTAAAAATGCTTATGTGTAAAATTTCAAGGAAGAGAATATGGGAGTAGTTTATTTATTATTTATTCTAAGCTTTGGACTTTACGGTGGGTTATGGTCGGAATCTGGTAAAACATTTTTGGTAAAATCTAAATTCAGAATTGTTTAAATTATGTTTTTGAATTCATAAATAGATTTAGCACCCTCAAATACTCCCATGACACCCAAATTATGCAATTTCCATAGCTAATATATGTGATTCTAGGAATATTTTAAGATTTCCAAACGAACTCGAACAAAATAAGACGGAAAATATGCTCATAAAAGATTGAAAATGTAGAATATTTAGATTGCACTAGAGAAAATGTTCACATGTAAAATTTGAAGGAAGAGAAAACTTGTCACAGAGTGGGATATAAAGCAAGGTGAAGTAGAAAACATGTTTTCTTCTCAACCACTCAAGTTACACCCAATTGACAACCATCTTGAATTTAGAATAATAAAGATTGAGATTTAAAGTTGAATATTAGAGAAAGACCCATAACCATACACAATAAATAAATGAGACTTCATAAACTAAGACTTCGTGTATATGAATAAAGTTTCATATGAAATTGAATTTTGTTAATTTAATTATATGTATAAATTAGATGAATTCCATCATTTTGAAATTTGAAATTTTATATATAAAAAATGGGCTATTATTATTAGAAAAAAAACATTATCTTAGAATTTAATAACTAGTTTAGAAATTATACTTAATATTATAATTTTAAATAATTGATTTTGATCAATTTCATAATAATTTATTTAAATAATTTAATAAGTAGTTTTTGAGGATTTAAAAAAAAAAAATAACAAAGAAATACTATAAACATAATTTTCACAAGATTATGGTTCATAGTTAAGTGGCTAAGGCAGTTACTTAACATAATTTTCACAAGATTATGGTTCATAGTTAAGTGGCTAAGGCAGTTACTTAAAATGGTATCATATGGGGATGAAATAATATGTCTTTGCTATTAAATTGTGTGTCAATTACATCAATAAGCAAAAAGATTCCTTATTTCATAAACAAAAGATTTTATATACTAAAAATTGGTATCTAATTTGGTTATAACCTTAAAGATATATTATTATTATAAATCATTAAATTATATACAACTAAAACAAAATTACAAAAATATCCAGATTAATTACTAAACCTGAAACATCATATTAAAGAACAAAGATAATAATGTTCTTATCATTATCTTTCTAATCTTTATGAAAACATCATAATAGTAATGTTCCTATCATTGTGTTTCTCAATCGTTATAAGATGTTTTTGCTAAAAATAAATGTTCTCTTTCAAAAATGACTAAAGTCACACTAAGAAGCTTATTAATTCAAAGAACATTGAAAATATATGACGGAGACTAACTTTTATATTACTTTTAATGCTCATGAACAATACAACTAGCTTTGTGTAAGGGTTTATTAATGAATATTTAAAAAAGTGAGGCAAACTAACTATTAAATGAATAAGGAGGATAAAAATATTTTAAAATTAAATTCATTATATTAAAAAGAATAATATCATGATATTATCTTTTATTTTTTTAAAGTAGAAAATTTATAATAATTGGAGTTATTATCTATTTTTTGTTGATACAATTTCAAGATCTCGATGTGCAGTAATATCATCATGGGTGGAAAAAATCTAGCTACTTGAAATAACTTGTTAGTGATCTATAAAGGAGTAAACTTCTATGCTTATTAGATGCTTCTAGGTCCTAGGTCATTAACATTTTTTCTTACAAACCAGGGAAGACAAGTTCTTAGCCAATCAAAAGCAGTTTTTTGTCATACTCTCAAACCAAAGAGCAGTTTGGACTAGATAATATTTGTGATAAAACCAATACCCCTTATTATCATTGTCGAGATTATCTCTAATAAAATCATGTATTTTTTAATAGCATTTAACTATAATCCCATACATAAAACCAAATAATTTATAATCCCATACATAAAACCAAATACTACTCAATTATAATTTAACACCATATCTAAAAAATACCATAATATTATATAACTAATAACATAATATATTTGTAAAATATTATTACTAACCATTAAAAAGTTTGCACTAAAATCAAGAAATGGAGATGGATCAACAAGCCTTTTGGTCATTATATGTAATGCCTGCCTATGATTGGGTTTGACTGGTGAACCTTTAAGGGCACTTATTTAAAAGTGACCTGGTTAAGTAAACAAGAATAAATTATTTTATGATTTTATAGAGAGTGTTGACCGATTAGCAATTAATGAAATGCTAGAATGCTGAATAAATTATGAAATTGGAAATAAAGCAGGATAGTTTCTTATGTTATGCAGGGATGAAAATAAATTATGTTTTCTTATTCTGTAGATGTGAATAAATATTGATTTCTGAATTGCAATGTATGGATAAAGGATGCATAACTTTTGAGATGAATAAAGCATGATTATTGGTTATATTGTACAACGCTACTGATGTGCAGTTTGAGTGTGCAGTGACAAGTATAATGATTTATCGACTAACTCTCATGTGGAAGTAAAAGGGGTCATAGAGAATGGGAAAACACACATAAGAGAACGACGATGGACTGTCGAATCTTAATAGCGACCCACACACGAGTTGAAAAGCCCTATCAACTTGTTGGGGTAGTGTGTGCCACATGGGTAGGCCATAACAACTTGGTCACATGTGAGGAATTTGAGGGGCACGCAATAAGAATGATCTTATTCCTCACCTGCCATTAGTCTCACATAGGTTGTAGGAGAAAGACTTCAGGTAGTGATTCCTAAGTCTCTACAACACACTCCCCGCACTAGACAATAATAATAATGATTGTTTGAAGGACACATAGAAGTGGTGCATTAGCAATCAAGTAAATTGGAAAAGAAAGGAAATAAACTGATTGTCGGAAGGACCCATAGAAGTGGTACCTTGACAACCACGAGAATCAAAATATACATCCATTTGATTTGTCATATAGAAATTGCATTTAGTTTTTATTTGCAAAAGAAAAATAAAAGCATATGATTGTATGTCATGTGGACTATAGATTAAGTTTTTGTGCACATATGTTATCTTGTTTGATTTTCTTAGATCTAATTTACATGTGAGGTTCTTTGTAAGAATTTGTGTCCAAAATATTGAACTTCATCCTAGTCGTAACCCTTCCGGAAGATGTAGTAGTTTCTCTGTTGCGTAATATTAACTGGCACATTAAGCGCGATAGGGTTTGCGTCTCTATAACCCCTGCATTGTGTTAGCCACCACATGGCCACCCTTGAATCCTCCAAATCCTCCCCTGGAGGAGATCCTCCGTCACCTGGACCTTGCCTTCAGGGCCCTTGTTGCCTCCACTTCCCCCCCCTTGCCCGCGTCTGATCCCCTGTCCTCTGCTTTTTTTAAACGCACAACAACACCTCGAATCCAAATCATGTCTGCAGCTTCATAAATGAAGGCCCTTGCCTTGAGCGAACGAGGACTCATCGGCCAATTTTCTGGGATTTGGCCTTTGCAAAACTCCATGGAGCTCTGGGTCTCCAAAAACTGGATACCTCTTTTATCTGGCAGTCTGCAGCATTGCTTTTGTGGAAAAGGGTTCTTCACCTTTCTCTTCGAAAAAAAGGAAGACAGAGATCTTATCTTTCAAAGCGGACCTTACTTCATAGGACCTAGAGGGGTCTACCTCAACCGATGGACCCTCTCCCTTGATCCCGATAAAGAGGTTCCCTCAGCAGTTCCGGTCTGGGTTCGTCTTCCCCACCTACCCCTTCATTTCTAGAATGATGAAGCCCTCCAGGCTATTGGAAACTCTTTGGGAAAATATATGGACAAAGTTGAACCAAAAGGCCTGCTTTTCTCCTGCGCCAGAATTTGTGTGGAAGTCGACCTTGAGAAGGGCTTTCCTGAAAGTGTTAACCTTGCTATGGACATATGGGAATTATTTCAAAAGGTGGAATATGAGAAACTCCCCTTAAGATGTAGAAAATTCCACGAATACAGTCATTTTGTAAAGAACTGTCCAAAATATTCTCAAGAGGAATCCGGGAAAAGTCAAGAAGAGGGATGGCATCATGTCAAAAGAGGGAAAAAGTCAAATACGTCTCCTTCTAGCAACAACACTGAGAAACAGCATGGAAAAAGCATAGATCAGCCCACAACAAATAAGGAATCTTCTACCGGTAACCACTTTAACACCTTACAACCTGAAGAAGGATAAATTCCAGATCTAGAAAATCCTACTCCAGAAATGGGTCTAGATGACACTAGGATTCAAATCTCTTCGGCCCCTTCCCCAGCAATAGTTGAAGAAATAATCGAAAAAGGTCCCTGATGAAATGGTATCCCCCGGTGGTACTTGGGTAGAAATGGTAAAGCATAACAGAGTAAACCCATTTGTTAACAGCTCAGGACACACCACCTCTCAAGAAACACAAGATCTGGCAGATATGGGACCATCCCTCTCCACCCGGGGAAGAAGATCACTAAGACAACAAAGATAACAAGAGACCAAAAGATAAATGGAGCTCGGAAGACAATTGAGCATAGAAGACACCAAACTTCTCCAGAATACAAAGATATTTTGTGTAGTCAAAGAAACTAGGTCTCGAGCAGGACTTCAATCATCGAAGAAGTAATGAAACTTGTCTCTTGGAATTGTAGGGGTTTGGGTGGCTTAATCAAGGTAGAAACCCTAAAAAACATCATAAAAACAGAGAAACCAGACATTCTACTAATCCAAGAGACAAAGATGACAAAATAAGAGGTTTTGAACCTTTCCAACCGCTTCTGGAAAAATATTTTTGGAAAGGCCATCAGCTCCAAAGGAGCTTCAGGTGGAATAGCTATTTTTTATAAACAAGACAAGTTCCATATCAAAGTAATAAAAGAAAACACTCATTGTCTTTTAGTTGAAATTCAAGTCGAAGGAAATTAGGACGCCTTCTTCATTTGTAACGTGTATGGACCTACATTACAGAGATAAACTGGTCTTCTGGGATTCCCTATCCTCTCTAAATAAATATCTGCATGGGAAAGATGCTATCATAGCTGGAGATTTCAACACCACCAAATCAAGCATGGAAAAGAGAGGAGGATCAGTTTCCAGGGATCCTTTCGGCGAAAAGCTTGAAGACTTGATAGCTGACCTCGATCTGCCATATCCCATCTCGAAAAATGGAAACTTCACTTGGAGCAACAAGCGAATTGGTCCTGGACACATTGCTGCACGTCTCGACCAATTCCTGGCAAGTTCTTCCTTCTTGAAAAAATATCTGCTTTTAACCTCAGCTATTATTTCCTCAGCCACCTCTGATCATAAGCCCATTTCCCTTTTCCTCTCTCTGCATGCTAACCTTGTCCCTATACCCTTCAGATTTAACCCCCTGTGGCTGCAAAACTCCAAGGCCCTCGAAATAATCCAAACAACCTGGACTTCCTCTTTCTCTGGTTCTCCTAGTTATATCTGGGAGTCAAAGTTAAGAGCAGTCCGCTCGGCCTTGAAATATTGGGCCATCTATTCGTTTCCTGACCCCTCCTCTGTAAAAAATAACTTCAAGTAGACCTAGCTACTCTTCAATCTAAAATGGATTCTGAGGATATCACTACTGCCACCATCTTTCAGGAAAAAGTGTTGAATCTTGAAATCCTAAAAGCTGCTAGAGAGAAAGAAGAGACCTGGAGAATAAAATATCAACAATTGTGGTTAAAAGGAGGAGATAAGAATACTACCTACTTCCATAAACAAACCAAGTCGAGAATTAGTTACAATTTCATCAAATACCTCAAAGACAACAATGGACAAAAAATATCTGGTCAAGATGCCATTAAAAATATGGCCTTTCAGCACTTCAACCATTTATTCTTTGATAATGGAGACTCAGATCCTATCTCTCAAGCATACCTCCTCTTTGGGATCCTCCCCTCCATCTCTTCTTCAAAGAATGAAGACTTGGAGAAGCTTATCAACGAACAAGAAATTATCAATGCAATATGGGATCTCCATCCCGACAAATCCCCTGGGCGTGATGGTTTCACCATCAACTTCTATCGAGCTGCATGGGAGATCATCAAAGATTATTTAAGAAGAATGCTAAATTGGACCAGGAAGAAAGAAAAAATTGGAGGAGCTCCAAACTCCACTTTCCTATCCCTAATCCCTAAAGAGAAAAACCCTCTCTCGATTGAAAGATTCAGACCCATCTCCCTCTGTAATACTTCCTATGAAATCCTTGCCAAAATTCTTGCTACCAGAATGAAAAAGATTATGGCTCACATTATTTCCGAAACACAAGGAGGCTTCATCCCGGGAAGACAGATCATGGACAACATTATAATAGTCCAAGAAGCTATCCACTCCAGCCTAGACCGCAAACAGCAAGGTATGGAAATCAAACTAGACATGGAAAATGCTTTTTATAGGGTCAATCATTCCTTTCTTTTCAACATTATGCACAGATTGGGATTCTCTAAAAGATTCATTAAATGGATAAAAGCATGCATCAACAACCCTTGGATCGCCCCTCTTGTTAATGGCATACCTGCAGGGTTTTTCCAAGCCTCTAGAGGACTTTGGAAAGGATTCCCCCTCTCCCCCTTTCTTTATATAATAGTGGTTGAATCCCTTAGTAGAAAATTAAAAATCCTTCAAGACTATGGTGATCTAAAAGGCATAAAAATTGTAAGGGGTGTCAAAGCTCCCAATCATGCCCAGTTTGCCAATGATACAATCCTCCTTGGTGGGGCCTCAGTAACTATTGCAGAAAGATTCAGGGAAGTCTTCTCCACATTCCTCAAATATTCAGATGGCAAAGTAAACGCCTTCAAAACCAAAATCTATGGCTGGAATTTCTCCGACAGAGCTATGGCCAAGATAGCCCAAACCCTGAGCTATGAAGGCACAGCAAATTGGAACTCATTCAACTACTTTGGCGTTCCCATCCATAAGGGAAAAAAGAAGTCAGCAGATTGGCAAGGACTTGTTGAAAAGATAAAAAGAAAAGTCACCTCTTGGGGAGTAATATGGCTCAATCCTGCTAGTAAGCTCATCCTTATCTCCTATATTCTCATTTCCTTCCCAATCTACTCCTGCTCTATTTCTTTAGCTCCAAAAATTATCGTCCAGGATATCGTCAAGGAATTCATAAAGTTTCTTTGGCAAGGTGGAAAATCCAACGACACAAAGAAGTTCCATTTGATAAATTGGGAAATTTTCTGCAACCCAAAATGATGTGGAGGAGCTGGCATCCATGACTTGGATAAGATGAATCTTTCCTTAGGTGCCAAAATCCTTTGGAGAATAATTTCTGGCAAAAATGCGTGGTGGAAAGATATATTAAGGAAAAAATATATGAGAGGAAGCAATAAAAGATGCATAGATGGCCTCCCTCTTGTTGACAATGTCTCCCCCATTTGGAAATTATGCAATAAAGCTGCCCCCATCATTCAAACCCACCTCTGATAGACCTCTTGAAATGGAAAGCAGATTCGAATCTGGGAAGACAATATTGGCCCCTCCTCCCCTTTTCACCATCTCGATGCCTTCAGGAATCTCAGGCTTTGGATGGACCAACAAAATCTTTCCCCCATCTACGATATCTCCAACTGGAAAAACAACGGCAGATGGTCAGGATGTAAAATTTTGGATGTACCTGAGAACTTATCCATGGACTACTATATGCTTTAAACGACTCTTCAAGGTGCTATCCCTGTTCACTGCAACCTCTCTGACTCCTAAAGCTGGGGAAATTCTGGTATATACTCGATCAAGGTAGGATACAATTCCATTAAAAAAATAACAAGAAATATCCTATGTTGATAAACATTTGGTGCAAGAACAATTTGCCAAAAATCAATTCCTTCTGCTGGATTCTTGGTCATCACAAAATCCTAACAGCTGAGAACTTAAAAAAAAGAGGCATTGAAGGACCTTTGCGATGTGTGCTCTAAAAAACTCGGAAGAAACTCTTGAACATCTCTTTTTGGATTGCCCCTTCTCCAGGGAGGTTTGGTCCTTATCCATCCAAGATCTCCATTTTAACCTCATCCTCGCTACAAATTGGAAATACCTCTTTACCTTTTGGAAAGACTACTACTATGGCTCTCTTTTCAAAAAACCCGACCTTTCCAAAGCTTGGATCTCACTCCCAATATACATATGTTGGAAAGTCTCGATTGCTAGGAACAAAGGAATTTTTGAAAATTCGAACCCCCACCCTCTTAGAGTCTCTTCCTCTGCAAAATTCCTTTGGACCGAAAATCTACTCTCAAAAGGCTTAAAACACATCCACCTTGAACCCCTGACAACCGAAGAGAAAATCTGGTCCTTTGACCTCCATTCCTACCCCTCCCTCTTCTTATCAAACCCCATCAAAAGACCAAACTCTCTAAGTTGGCAGATCAAAATGAATTCAAAAACATTCAACAACTGGTGGTCAAATCTTGGTTGTCATTCACTCTTTTGCGATGGAGCTTCCAAATGTAACCCTGGGCTGGCAGGTGCGGGAGGGGTCATTTTTTACCCTGGTGGAATCAGACGGAAAGACTATGCATGGGGATTAGGGAGGAACACGAACAACCTCGCTGAGTGGCTTTCCCTCATCAAAGGTTTGGAAATAGCAAGCTCCATGTGAATAAAAGATTTAGTCATCTTCGGGGACTCCCTTATGGTCATTAGAGAATCTTGTAAACTTATCATGGGATCTAAATCTCCTACTCTAAAGCTACACCAAATCCTCAACTACACTATCAGAGATTTCAATGCAATCAAATTCTTCCATATCCTCCGTGACAACAATCATTCTGCAAACAGAATGGCAAACAAAGGTGTCCATCCTTATTATGGCTTTATTGTCTCCAACAACTTTGAACCTCTTATATGTTGGGTTCCTTGATCCTTCTTGTCTTAGATCTAATCTCTCTCCTAACCATGAACTTTGGCTAAACCTTATCTCTACCCACTCAACGCTTCCCTCCTCTTCTCGTGGCGCTAATCTTGCTAGCTTCCAGAACACTCCTCTGCATGATCCCTTCGCCTTGAGCCAAACAGCTAGCCTCCCTCGATTTCGGCAGCACCTTGGCACGCGTGCATTAACTCCAGTAGGTGGGAGCTTGTATTTACACTCCATCTCTCGTTCTACCCTGCATTTGATCCCTCCTCTGCTCGGGTTCCTTTTTATGGACGATTCGCTCCTTGTCTCATCTCTAGCATCCACCTTGGGTGCTGGATCTTTTAGCTCTGCTATCGACCTCCATTTCTCGACCCAGTGCTTCCTCTGTAACAAACCTCTCCCACGTTCACATGCCTTCTTTGGCACTCCATACTTTGACCTTTCTAGTGAGCTAATTCTTTTGTCTCTTGAAGACTCCTACAAGGCGTCTTGCCTCAACTCTGTCTCTGTCGTTGGCTCCTCCAACCCGATGGAAAATCTGGAAAATCAAGTTCGACTCATCAGAGCTGAAAACTCTAAGATGAAAAAGACTATAGCAAGGATTTATACTCTAGTTTCAGCAACAATTTCATAAATAAGGAACAACAACAACATTTTGAACGGAAGGGTTTCCAACCTCTCTGACACCATGGATTATGTGGCCACAAGTATTTCTAATTTGGATTCCAAGGCAGATGATAACAATCGAAATATAGCAGATGTTGAAGGAAAGATCGACCATCTTTGTGAGGACATAGGCCACATCATCCCAGGTCTCCATGATAGCAACGGCTCTGGTGTGGGCATCCAACAGGATCACTCCTAGGAAAGCATTCCATGACCCCCAGTACAACGGCGACTCTAACTCTTTAGAAATTTTGGTTTTCAGCACTTTGTTCTTTGTTTTCTCCAGCAGCTAGTCTTCTCCTTACTTGCAATTTTGTTAATCTACTTTTTACTAGATGTTCAGACTTAAGGAGAAGTTTTAAATTTTGTTTCTTAATGCAAGACACTTGATCTATCATATATGAGCTATATTCAGGAAAAGGCTCCTTATGTGATGCTATGTCTCTGTATTTTCCTATTTGGACATTTTGTCAAAATCTCTATCCTCTTCTTTGGGCTCCTTAGAGACAACTCCAGAAATGTAACATAAAATCATGATGCCATGGGCAAACTCTATTTTTGGGAGCAGTCCATCTGCATATATTTGTATCACTTCATCTTTTTTTAATACAAATGACCATCAACCATTCTTGTTAAAAACAGAAAAACTGTGCACATATTGCATAAAAGGATTTAATAAATGGAAGAAAATAGAAGTGGAACAAATAATAGAGTCCTAGTGAGACTATGAGCTCTAAATGAGTCAACAAGAGTTGAACTCCACTTGCACCCACAGATTGAGGAATGGGATCCTAGCATCGTGGAAGACCTTGGAGTGATTTGTGGAACTCATCTGCACCTTCATGAGAAGGTGAAACATGGTGGGTGAATAATAATAATAGAAATTAAGCAAAAATGTTAATTTTGCATGAAAAGAGACATGTGTCGTGAAGGATTTTCCTATTAAAGGAAGGGAGCATTGAGGGGAAATGCATCTTTGGCTCCCTAATGTTGGATGGAACTCGTAATGGCCAATTGTGAAATTGTGTGACTATAGTGAGTTTAGCATCGGGATCGGCTTGGTGATCAGGAGGTCATTTCTTGGAATCCCTAGCTTGTGTGTTATTCTCTACAGCCCCTTATAGCTCGAGGGACTAGGAGGAAGGAGAGTACTCCTAGTGTGGTAAGGTGGTCAACCGAGGAGTCGATTAGAACTTGGAAATATTTGGTTCAGTTTAGTATTGTGCAGACCTTCAGCAACATCTACGACAACTAGATCGACCTTCAAAATTCAGGTTCATTTCAATTATTTATATTATAGTTTTGTTGAATTTTTCTTTAAGGAATTATTGATGTAATTTATTCTATGCTATAATTTATATTTGAGATATGGTAAATTCTAAATGTTAAATAGTTTTAGCTAGGGCCCCGAGAGGGGCACTGCATTATATATAGAATGTTGAATGTCAACTAGGGTATTTTTTAAGGATTATAATTGTATACTTAAGTATAATATTCTAGGCGGTTATTATGGATTCAAAAAAACATATATAGATAGGTAGGCGAATATTAAATATGAAACATATAATTTATTATGAGTTACTAATGAAACTTGTAAATTTTGGTTAATATTATGATAAAAAAACATATTGTATGTAAATATAGGCGATATTAGAGACTAAAAATGACCAAATATAGTGAATTTATTTTTTGAAAAAAGTCCCCAAAAAATAGCCAACTGACGAAATTTTGCCCCTAAAAATTTCCCCATTAACAACATGCCTAACATTGCCTTAAGGAAGTCCTAATGTTATATAGAAAATTGAAAGTCAACATGCCTCTCACTGACTTAAGGAGGTCCTAGTGTTCGTACTCTAACCGTTGCATAGTGAATTTTCATCATTCAAAAGGCCTTAAAAATTCTTGTTAATTTTAAATTGGTCCTAGGTTAAATTTACAACATTTTGTTTGGTTGATAAAAATTTGAAGAGTTGTTATAACATTAATAAACAAGAGCTGCGAGCAGCTTAGTCCCTGCCATTTGAATTTACAAATTGAGACAAGTGAATCAAGTCATTCAAGCTAAAATATAGAGGAGACATGAAAACCAAATTCATTTAATCACAAAGATTTGCTCATAACCATTTTAACTCCATATATTTTATTGTGTTAAAAGGTATCGCAAAACTTGAGATGCAAATATCAATTTTCTTAACACTAACATTCTAAGTACATAAAACATTGAAATTGGTACTCTCGAGCTTTTTGACACCTCTCGACCCATCCTAACCTTATATTTATATGATCCATTCAAAGTTGAGATATAGAGTTTTTTTTTTCCAAAAGAAAAAGAGTCTCTTGCTACTGGCCAATACCATATAAGGTGGGTATTCCAGAACTTTCTCCAAAAAAGAAACTAGGTACAGTGATTAATCTATACTGAAACTTGAGCAGATAATCCTATGCCAACGTTAAAATGGTTATGGACCAATCCTTGTGATTAAATTACTTGTGTTGAAGGTATACCTTCTAAACTCAAGTATCATGACACCACCACTTAACATACACCACCTTTATCATGCATCGTGACACCACCACTTAATTATTTAACCATGCACAACATTAACACAAAAAAATGTGACACAACACTTCACATAGATACACATTAACACCTAAATTTAGATGTCCTTCGAGTATTTACAAATATTATGTAAAAAAATAATATAATAAATATAGATTTTTTGTTTTAGTAGAAAATCTAAAATTAATTTTAATTTTATAATAATTTTAAAAAGAAAAATATATATTCTTATGTAAAAGACATTATAGGTAATTAATTCGTTTAAATGGTAACTCTTTCTTTTACCATATAAAGTGGATTCCATTTACATCTATATTTTTTTTATTATAAAAAAATTATATTAAGTGTATTCCATTAACATATATATATTTTTTTATTATAAAAAATTATATTTCTCAATCTTGAGATAAAATAAAAAAAATTGAATTAATTTTAAAAAAAGACTTAATTATTATCAAAATAACACACTAAATTAGCAATCATAAATTCCTCTATATTCTTTAATGTTTTAATGCTAAGATCCTCGGAATAATCATTACAACATATTGCAAAATCATTCTGTTTGCAATATGCTAAGGTCATCCTTAGTTTGAGACTTAGATATCGGTTTTAAGCTTATTCAAGAGATTTATTTTTAAATTCAGTAGTTGTGGAAAGGTAAGGTGTCTCCTATTTCCAACCAAAAATATTGACTCTTATTACAAATTTAAAAATACAAAACAAATAAATGACATAACTGCAATGGTCATTTTTCGTTCCATCAAATGACATTGCAACAATTCACACAACATGTTACATATAAACCAATATTAATCTTCATTGCATTTTTTGCAAATATGTAGTGTGCTCATATGTATGAACAAATACACATTAACCGTAATACCAATCATCAATAAATCTCAAAACATTTGTTAAAAAATTAAAATGTTTCATTCAATATTCTTATGAGAATCTACAAGAGAGGCACCTAAGTTAACTGCCCATCCATTCGTTCTCTCTAATGCTACATTCTAGTACAAAAAAACACTTTTATAACAAAAATATAATTTTAAATTACCACGAAGTGAATTCTTATTTAATTAATCATGTATTCTCAATATAAAGACCAAAGGCATACATTTAGTGAAGAGAAGTGTCCTCCTCCCCCTCTACTTAGTTACTACTATGCCCAGTAGGGTCGTAGATGGTCTCGTTTTGGAATTTAATTTTTGTGTTTTACATCTCATTTTGGGGTGTGTTAGTTAATAAAATATTCATATTTCAATTGTAATTTGACCAGACCCACACCTTAACCGAGTGAAAAAAAAGCCGTTGAAAAAAATGATTAAATGACTTTTGACATTTCCAAGAACATTAAAGCTACTTTTGTGATTTTCTTTTCCATGGAAATAGAAATCGACATCCATTATTAATTAGAAAATAAGAGAATAGTCTTTGTATGCAAAACCTTATTGCTAGACAGTTAGTAAATAGTATGCAATATACAATGTTCAGTCGATCTGACTATTAAGTCAAGCATGGAATGGTAACGGTTGTTATCCAAATGAATTGCTTAAATTTCTACATATATTTTGAACTTGTCAATCTACCCATATGAATTTAAAACCTAAACGTCTGTACATATAAACGCAAACATAAGTCTAAACACATCTCCAACATATAACTTGAACATAGTAATTATTTTAGAGTCGTTGAAATTCATTGATCTGTACATACAAACTTGGACTAGATAACATAATATATTGTTTGAAATTGAAATGGATCTTTCTACCTCAACTCTAAAACTAACTTTAGTACTCCACGAACTCGGTACTACACGTGGATTAACCATTACAGAACTGAACAATCGACAACAGACTCCAGAATTTGTCGGGCCTGAGCATCCCCTGCAGACTTGATTGTCGCTATGTATTCTTGTGGTTTGGAAAGAAAAGCATTTGTTTCAGCCGGAGTTTTGTCTAAGAGACCTTCAAATTTAGACATTGCCCATGTGAGACAGTGGTGAATGTTATGTGGAAATGAGTGAAGAGTTCACATGGGCGCCTGCTTTTCAGGAGGATCTCCTGATGCTCCATAGTTCTCAGTCAAGTGAGGGATAACCATTTGGGTGTTGCACTTGGTTCCCAAAGTTCCAGACTCTAGCAATGGCTTCTGGAAGTAAACACACTTTGAATATACATATAGCCCGGCATTGACATTGTCCAGAGCATTTAAAACAACATCAACCTCACTGCTCCAGAAGGAGTCGTCAAAGACATGTTGGTTATCTAGGCTCACATGATTTTGCAAATATTTTCATGTGACTATGACCTAGGAAAAGGCAATCCAAACATTAATAAAATATTTTTTTGGCTTAATTATGATTGTCAATTTCTTAATTAAAATAATTTATTTTTATCTTAAATATGATCGTAAATTTCTTCTTAGAGTGGGAAAACTGAATGTTCAGAGGTTAACTAAGTATATGTAACACTCCAGGTATGTAACACTCCAAGAAATAAGCACTGAGTGCACGTCCATTACGAAGGGGAGCATAAGAGTCTATACATAAGAGATATGCATTTGTACATTTTACACATAGTAGTGAAGGTTAATACCACGACTAGGACTAGCTTGTTTGGAGAGAAGATCCTGCACATTCAAGATGCAGAGGTCACACCTTTTTATTTACAGTACATTAGTGGAGAGGAATTTGTCTCCACGTAACTACCCCAACTTGCTTGCTCTGGAAAGATGATCATAATTGCCCCTCAATTCTCAATGAGCTCGGCTTTTCGTGGTTCCCTTCATGCCCTAAACCTTAAACCATTCTGATTAGCACTTAATGCCCTAAACCCTAAACCATTCTGATTACCACTTAATTCCCTACACCTTAAATCATTCTGATTATCACTTATGTTATTTGGAAAAAATTTGTTTAAACTGGCTTGGGACATTACATGGATTTTACACCGACAAACAGACACTTCAATACAATTCACTTTGATGCTAAGTATATTTATATCCATTGCTGTAATTGTAGGCATGGATGCAGGCCTGTAACAGACAGTACACAATTATTGTTACCTAACCCTATACAAATGGACATACATTGTGCTACTCATCTCAAATACATGACCACAATTTCACTATATATTTTGCACACATAAATCTAGAGACCATTAAAAGGAAAAACAAAAGGGAAGGGAAATAGTTAAAATTGAAGAAGAAACATAATTATTGCACTTGGGAAAAGGGTTGAAACTTGAAATGTGCTTGATATGAATACCTCTGAGGTATTATTCCCTTGTCTTCTATTATCAACTATTGCAAGAGGAGCATCTGATATATTTATTTATTTATTTTGTGCAAACACACGAGCTCGAGCAACACCACCAACATCTAGAGACACAACTACTAGATCCTTTGAGGAAATAATTTTGCTGGAAAGATAATCCAGGATCACTGGTTGTCCATAGACATGATCCACTGGAATGTCAAAGTAGCCGATCGATTTCCCAGAATGCAAGTCACAAGCAAGTACACGGTTGGCACCAGATTCAGTAATCAAGTTTGCCACAAGTTTTGCAGCAATAGATTCACGATGCAAATATGGGTTGATTACGGTGGCAACTGCTGCTGCCATTGTTAAATTTTCAGAATTTACTTCAATCTGATCTAGGATATTAACTGAGAGAACAACATGTACAGCATATCTATAGCATATCAATCATGGAGACAATAATGCAAGCACACAAGAGACACAAAGATTTACTTGGGGAAAACCATAAAGGTGAAAAACCCCAATAACTTCCTCAGAGATAGATAGAGCAATGATACAACCCAAACATGAGAGATAGACATAACCTAGCAGCAGATCCTCCTCCTCCATAAGTGCGCCACTCCTCCTTGAGTGCATGAGTGAGAAGTGAGTCAGTAAATAGAGTGCCTCCCGCACTCTATTTATACTTGACTTGACTTGCCTTTTACATAAATCATGTAGGCTTGAACTTAACCACATAACATAATGCTAACTGGTCCAACCCCCAATAGGGTGGTCTAATAACCCTTTGACCCACATGGTTGACCCCCAATAGGGTGGTCTAATAACCCTTTGACCCACATGACTTATACAGGGATGACCCCAACAAGGTGGTCTAATAACCCATCAAGTATAAGTTACGACATTTACAATATAAATGACGACACTTCCGTATAGAGGAATAATACCATCTCTATAGGAGTACATACAACATACATATATGAAATACATTACGAAGTTACATATACATCAACACTCCCTCTTAACTAGGAAAGTATTTCTCAGCACAGGTCTTCTAGCACAAGTCTTCTTCTCTGGATCATCCTCACTGGATAATCGTCAACGAGTCATCATCATCGTCACTGCTGCTGCTATCTCAGTCAATCTCTGAATCTACTCATCATAGGAAGTTCTACAGAGCCAGTCCTTTTTCATACTGGATGTAGGCCCACCACCTGCAGGTCTTCGTCATCACTGGCCATACTGTGAAAACCTCAGGGCTTATTACGTGCATCACAAAACCTGGCTGCAGCATCCCAGGCTATTATGAGCACACAGCTCTACCTGTAGGATCTCCCAGGAGCACATTACATGTGACCCATCACAAAACCTGGCTGAAGCATCCCAGGCTGTTACGAGCACACGGTTCTACCTGTGGGATCTCCTAGGAGCACATTACATGTGATCTCACCACAAAACCTGGCTGAAGCATCTGAGGCCTTTTTCATCATGTCCAGATCTCCTAGGAGCAAATTACATGTGGTCATGGCAAAACCTGGCTGAAGCATCTGAGGCCTTTTTCATCCTGTCCAGATCTCCCAGGAGCAAATTACATGCCATAGGACAAAACCTCGAAAGAGCATCTACCAGATATCCAGGGCACCGAACTACATGCCATAGGCAAAACCTTGAAAGACTATCTGCAGATCTCCCAGGGCACAAATTATATGTCCTCCCAAGCAAAACCTCGAAAGAGCATTTGCCAGATGTCCCAGGGAACCGAATTACATGCCATAGGAAAAACCTCGAAAGACCATATGCAAATCTCCCAGGGCACAAATTACATGCTTACCTGCACAACCTAATCCACGGCCACAAAGTATCATCTGATACTCACCATACATCATCCTGATGTACACATGATCATCCTGATCATCATCACTGCAACATCCTGCTGCATGTCATCTGGAGAAGCTCGTCATCCATGATCACCCTGATCATACAATGCATCCATCTAATGCACACCAAGTATCTACCTGATACATATCATCATACATAGTGTATCCACCTGATACATAGATACATGATCCACACAATGTATCCATCACCATACATGATCTACCTGATCATATCTGACACATATCAATATACATGATCTACTTGATCATACAATGTATCCACCTGATACATATACAGATACATGGTCCAAGCATCCAACATGATGCATATGCAAAATACATACACATGATCCAACTGATCATATCCAGCATCCAACATGATGCGTACATACATACAAATGATCCAACTGATCATATCTAGCATCCAACATGATGCGTACATACATATAAATGATCCAACTGATCATATCCAGCATCCAACATGATGCATACATACATACATAAAAATGATCCAACTGATCATATCCAGCAGAAACCAGAACATCATCCTGATGCTCATCATCCAGTGCTTACATCCACAGCCATGTGAAGGATCCTCCTTCCAACATGCTTGGAATGGTTTCAGCAGATGTGTCCATCACTTCTTCCTCGAAGTGTCCTCGATCTGAAGAACACCAAGCCTCTCTCTGAAGTACTCGAACTTCACCCTGGCTAGTGGCTTCGTCAGCACATCTGCAATCTGCTCGTCCGTCGCAACATACAGGAGCTTCACAGCGCCTCTCTGCACCATATCCCTGATATAGTGATATTTGATCTCTATGTGTTTCGACCTGTCATGAAACACTAGATTCTCGGATAGCTTCACACAACTCTGGTTATCACAGAAGATACTAGTAGCATCCAACGGGAGATCAAATAACTCAGACAGTAGCTTTCGTAGCCATACTGCCTCACAACTAGCTGAATAGGCTACAACATACTCTACCTCAGTTGTACTCAGTGCCACGCAGGACTGCTTCCTGCTAAACAATGAGATCACACCTGATCCCATACTGAAGCAACACCCAGATGTGCTCTTCCTATCTGCAGCACTGCCAGCCCAATCTGAATCAACATAAACCTGCAGGTTAAACTTTTGATTCGCTTCATACTTGAGCCCATAATCCACTGTACCCTTCAGGTACCTCAGAACATGCTTTACAGCAATCAGGTGAACACTCCTCGGATCTGTCAGGAACTGACTCAATGTGTTCACAGCAAAGCAAATATTTGGTCTCGTGTTCGTCAAGTACATCAAGGACCCAATCATCTGACGATACATAGAGACATCAACCGGCTCAGATGAAGCATCACATAGAAGCTTCAGATTCGATGCCATAGGTGTGGCCATGGCCTTGCAATCCATCATCCTGAACCTCTTCAGGATCTCTACTGCATACTTCCCTTGTCCAAGGAAGATTCCATCTGCACTCTGCCACACCTCCATGCCAAAAACAAATAGTGCATCATCCCCAAGTTCTTCATATCGAACTCGGCAGCAAGATTCCACTGTGTGTCGACAATCAATCTATCCTCACCTGATACAAACAGGTTATCTGCATACAAAAGTAGTATCACTGGATTTCCTTCCTCAACCTTGTAGAAAAGGTTGGAATCCGCTTTATTCTTGGTAAAGCCCAAACTAGATAGGAAACTGTCCATCCTACCATACCAGGTTTTGCACATATATGATTTCCTGTCATGTGTCTCAGAACCAAGTGGTTGCTCCACATACACTTCTTCTTCAACTACGCCATTCAAGAAAGCTGTCTTGAAATCCATCTGGTGTATCTTCTATTTCATCACTTTTATATTTCTCTATGCTGCCATCTGCAGCATGCTTGATCTTGATAGATCCATATGGAAGTCATAACAATCTTCCCTTCGGGTCTTGGGACTATAGCCCAAACATCATTCTTCATGATCGATGGATCATGGCATTCTTCCCATATCCTTGGAACTTCAATATCTTCAAATGTTGTAGTTCTTCGTTTGTAGGAGATGGCATACGATCTTTCCTACACAACAAGTTAAATTGCATGATTAGAAAACATCTCATAGTTTTCAGAACAAATTCTTGCACATAAATAAATATGTCATACATTCATGCAATTAAATTAGCCAATGCTTCAATACAACATTTATCCATATCCCATAACTTTCTAGATGCCTTCCAATCTCTACCAGAACATTGTTAAGAGTGTGCACAACTCCCAACATGTCAGCAAAGAGGTTTCATTCTAGATAAGTAGCAATGGACTATTGTACAGTGCCATAGGCTACTTACCCATGCATATTAGTAGTATACTGTTCATCAATGCAACTATTCTAATATGCATAATACACAACCTAATTCTAGGAACATCAGTATATACATTATTGAACAGTATTATTTAAACAATAAAATATGCAAGTAATGACAATTCAAATACTTATCTTTGTTGTTTGTTGGGTGGACTCCCTCTGAATCTTTGCAACTCCATTCTAATGTGGATTGTGAGAAGTGGTCAACTCCCTCTGAATATCTGCATCCTTGCAAAAACTACTGAAGTGTGCTCCTTTGCTTTCTTGCAAGAATAACTAGAGTGTACTCCCTCTTGATATTTGCTTCTTGGATTACCTGTCCTTGAACTTACATACATTCTCGATCCCTATGCATGCTTGTTAGTATAATCATTGTGTTATCCTCTAGGTCTCATATAAAATCATACATTCATTAGTATACTATTAAAACACAATAATCTCAAGCATGTATAGTCATGATCATTTCAAACCTAAATAATAAGCATTAGCATTCAAGGTTTATGTAGGATTCTTATGGTTAGTCAAATCATAAGAAACATTAAATGTCTAAACCTATAATTACTCAAACCTATGACTCTTCGAGTTACTCATATCATTAATTAAGGTAAGACACATAATACGCATATACCCATGATTATTCAAACTTATGACTTCATGAATAATCATTATCAACAACACAACAGTATAAGATCCTAACTCAAGGTAGGATTCTAGCTTGATATAGGAAAAACATACCTGGATTAGCATGCTAGCTAGTTATGTCTAATATACCCGCATAATGTCTTATGGTTCTCTTCAGTGACTTGTGCTAGTAACCTGCATGTCTCATAAGTTAACCATTGTAGAAACAAGTTATACATACCTCGAAAGTAGATCTTCTATGTGATCCATGACAATGGATGAATCTTTGTCTTCATGTCACCATGAGCATACGTTCTTGAAGTAGAACATGATTTGTCTTTCTTGGTGTACCTTTTATGTTAGCAGACAACATAAACCTCATACAACACCATAATGCATTAGTACAATCATAAGTGTCAACACCCTAACCAATGAATATCTTCTATCATGCATTCATAATTTTGTTAAGGTGATACGACAAATCTAAAATCAAGATTGTACTAACCGTAATAACATGAAGAAAAACATACCATAAACTTAATCATGAACAAATATCGAAACATACCTCGATGAGTCATACCTGTCGAGATCGCTTGAAATATTCTTATGTAAGGCCTTAGCCTCATCTTCCTTTGAAACAGGAACTTCTTCACTTATGCAGGTGACCAATCCATCTTCTTCTAGGATTAACCCAATCCAATTGATTTGTAAGAACTGGACCTGGAGATGGATATGGGTTTGTCAAAGAAACCCCAAAAATTCAAACTTTGAATTTCAAACTTCCGAAAGGATAGAAATATGCGCCTTGATGAGCTGATCAAGCTAGTATATTCAGAATTTGAAAACTGCAAAGTTTCACTCCTCAATTTTGCCTTTGAAACTTCCAGATTCACTGGACATGACCCTGAACTAGGGTTTGATGAAGCCCACTCTTCTTCCCAATCAAAAGGTTTGATCCAAAGCTCTAAGCTTCTATTTTTCTGAGGAGCTTCCAGCCGTGGTCACATATTTCAAAAATTCCCATTTTTACAGAAGCCCTAATTTTCCACTTTTCTAATCAAAGTCCCAAACTAGGGTCTGATCAAGCCCGACCTTCTTCCCAACCAAAAATTCTGATCTTGGTATCTAAATTTCTATTTTGATGAGTAGCATCCAGCTGTGGTCTCCGATTACAAAAATTCCAACTTTCTTCAAAGCCCTAAATTCCGGAAGCCATGAATGAAGGTACTAAAAAATAATTATGTTTTGACAGAAATATGTACCTGATTGTTTCTGGTGTAAATCCGAACTTTTTGATCCACAGGGTGTGAAAAAGTTTCCTAAGATATCCCGACCTGTTATCTTTCCATCCTGACAGGTCTAACCTCAATTGGATTCTTTGAGAGAGGGTTATGCCAAGTGTCGCAACATGACCTGTTTATGGGATAATACAGGAGAGTGAACTTGTATGGCGTGCCACGTGTCACTAGTTCAACTTCGGCCTCTGCAAAATTTTCCTGAGATAGTACAGTCTGTGTACTACCTATCATGTTTTACGAAATTTCATTTGGAGCTTCCTATCCCAAGTTATGACATTTTTCCCAAGGTCACCTGATTTTGACTCAGATCTGGTAGAGGCAGAAACCCTATATTGTACAGATCATAAATCACAAAGTACAACGAATTAGAGGTTGTTCTTTGGACACAAGGTACATTGGGATTTAATCTTCGACCTGTAAATATTTCAGATCCGAAAAATTCGCCAAAACGTATTTATAGCGAATGTGCTACGATGACTGGTTTTTTCTATATCAAGCCCTAGCATCGTAAGTGCAACAAATGGCATACATGCCATATCATGCCTTCTTTCAGGCTAGCTCTGATACCATGTTAAATTTTCAGAATTTACTTCAATCTGATCTAGGATCTTAACTGAGAGAACAACATGTACAACATATCTATAACATATCAATCATGGAGACAATAATGCAAGCACACAAGAGACACAAAGATTTACTTGGGGAAAACCATAAAGGTGAAAAACCCCAATAACTTCCTCAGAGATAGATAGAGCAATGATACAAACCAAACATGAGAGATAGACATAACCTAGAAGAAGATACTCCTCCTCCATAAGTGTGCCACTCCTCCTTGAGTGCGTGAGTGAGAAGTGAGTGAGTAAATAGAGTGCCTCCCGCACTCTATTTATACTTGACTTGACTAGCCTTTTACATAAATCATGTAGGCTCGAACTTAACCACATAACATAATGCTGACTGGGCCGACCCCCAATAGGGTGGTCTAATAACCCTTTGATCCACATGGCCGACCCCCAATAGGGTGGTCTAATAACCCTTTGACCCACATGACTTATACAGGGCTGACCCCAACAAGGTGGTCTAATAACCCATCAAGTATAAGTTACGACATTTACAATATAAATGACGACACTTCCATATAGAGGAATAATACCATCTCTATAGGAGTACATACAACATACATATATGAAATACATTCTGAAGTTACATATACATCAACAGCCATACTTGAATTTGAGACAATATTGTTCCAATGCAGATAGGGATTGGTTTTGCAAGCCTTCATGTTTTCATGATGTTCGAAACAATGCTTTGCTATTATCAAGATTTATTGGTTCCCTCGGACACTGTACCTCCATAGCTCCATCGTGGAGAGTGGTTCATGTTTAGAACTTGTATGTCCTTTGTTGAGAGTGGTTCATGCTTAGAAATTGTGTCATGATAAAACTTAAACTAGGGATTGTTTGAATTGTTGCTACATTGAATTGGTTAAAGATTAGTTATTATACCCGTCGAGAGGTAGTGTATATGGCATTCAACTTGAGTTGAATTTATATTAGTCTTAGCGTCGACATAAAAAATTGGCCCTTCTTCCAAACTCTTGGATTAGAGATTGGATTTTTATTTTTATTTTTATCTAGTATTTACCTTACATGCCATTCGTTGATCAACTTGGGGTCTTATTGTAGAGCCGATAGTGGGCTCCAATATTTATCTTACATGCCATCTGTATGCCATTCATTGATCCAACTTGGGGTTTATTGCAAAACAAATGGTGGGTTTCTTGGCATTCAAAAAGATCTTTAATGCTTGAAGTCCACGTGCTAGCTGGAAGAGGGTATTATTTACACCATCTTCAAAGGTTAATAATTAATATTATTAAAATCAGTGGCATGCACACATACTTTTCGAAGGTTAATGATATAATATTATTAAAATGACTTATATGCATGCATATCAATCCAAGTTAACATCTGACTTATACATCAAATATCCATAGAAGTTTTGATCCTAAGTACTTGTTTGAGAAAGAGTCAAGTAATGCTGGAGCATTGATCAGAACCAAGTAATGTTAACTCTTATTATTACATTATTTGGTCAATCAATATTTTAGAGGCAAATTTCCACTGCCATTGTCCACCGTCTCTAGGCAACTAGATTGGAACCCTTGGTGTTGCAACTTGCCGATTCAACCAAACATTTTTTTTGCTTATTTGTTACGAGAAGAGGGAGCTCCTTCTGGGGTTTTAGTGAGGCCGTTTTGGCCATTTGGAACGCTCATAACCTATGGGAGAAATCGGGTTTTCTCCTTGGGGATGAATTTCCCTTCCCACAATTCGTTTTGGGTGAGCCACGGTTTGGGGAAAACCCATGGAGCCTATTTTGTAAAATACCTCGATTGTAAATGTGTATCCATGCCTAGTTTATGAGTTTGCTGTGTGTAATAGAATGTTGGGATTGAGATGGGTATCCATTGCTTTGGCTTGAGCTTGAGTGCAAGCATCCAAAAATGAAGAGGGTTCATATTTAGCCTGATAAACCCAATTGTAGACTGGCTTGGCTTAGATGAAATGATTATTTGACTGTGCCTGAGCTGGAATGTCCCCTTTTCCTTATAGAAATCATGCCCAACTCGGGGGTGGTCTTTGAGTGTTGAAATAATATAGGCTGGGTAGAGACCTATGGTTGGGTGGAACGTTGCAGCAACATAGCTAGTTGTTTGGGACAGCATTACATCAAGATGAGTATTTTCTTATGTGTAATTACTTTTGCAGATGTATTAATTTGTTGACTGTGTTAAATTGAATGGCATCATGTAATGTGTGTGGATGATGTTATTCCGCTGTGCATGTTTGCTTTAAATTGCATTTGCACACATTTGATTTTTAATTGCTATGAATTTAATGAATGGGATAATTTTATCTAAGAGCCCTAGATTGGCATCATGTTCCCTTCCACGAATTGGGGTCCGCAGGAGGGGATGTTACAAAAACCCATGGTTATGGGTCAACCTCGCAAAACCCACAGTTATGGGTCAACCACACAAAACCCTTCTCTTCATTGGTAACTAGCACATTGTAATCATGGGTCTCTTTTTAGCATGAAATGATGGGGACCATCATTTTCTAAGGGGGGAGGAATGCTCCGAATTTTAGGAAGCATATGGTCTAAATTCGGATGTATAAGCCATAAAAACATTAAATGGAGAGGCCACCCTCTCCCATTTATCATAAAAGCATTAAATGGAGATGCCACCCTCTCATATCCATGGTATTTGGTAGCACATGGTTTTGGCCCATGGTATGGCCTCAAGACACATTGTAATAATGCTATATAAAGGCTTAGCAAGCCTTCTTATAATAACAAGTTACTCATTTGGTTTCTGTCATATTTTCTATTGTTCATTGTGGGATTAATTAGATCTAAGTGACTTATTGGTAATTAGTTTTAGAGGTGGGGCTCCTCTTTGAGCCTCACCTCCCATTCACTTCATATGTTTTTGTTCATGCTTATTCTCATGCAAGATCAGTGTTTTTCATGTGAATTTTATGACAGACTTGCATGCTTAATCTCCTCCTCTCTCGACATTCAAGCCTTTCGGTTCTCAACTCCCATGATTTGGATCATTCATTGTCACCATTATCATCATCATTGTCATAGGCATCATCATCATTGTGTTATTAATTTCATCTATTCATGGATGCAATTCATGAGAACAAAATTTCAGACTGTTTTCATCTATTCACCGATGCAATTCATGAGTACAAAAATTTCATGTATGTTTTCTTTCTTGGAAGTTATTGGGTTGAATTATAAAAAACTAAAAAAAATGTTGGATTTGTCTAGTACTAGACAATGGAAAACATTGCCAGCGAGCATATGAATAGTTCTTATCTAGCAATTTTGATATAGTAGTCCATTCATTTTAGCAAAAAATAAAGAACATAATCCATTGGTTTTACCTGGAGGTCATACAATTTGGTCTCTATATAGATTTATGGCTTGATATAAAAATATGGATGAGATTATACATACAGAGTGGGTAGGCAGTTAACTTCGCCTATCTAATTCTTCACAATGAAAGACATCGATATTGTATATCCAACCGAATTCTACTAAAATATTAACAAGTGAGCTTGGTTTTGAGGGGAATAAGCATACTGCATGATTTAGAGAGATATGGTTGTGAATCCGAATGTAGTGGTGCAGGCACAGGCACAGGCACAGGCACCTCCATCAACTCCTCCTCCTCAGTTGAATGCACGGGATTGCAACAGCAACTCCTCCATCACTTCCTCCTCAGTTGAATGCGGGATTGCAACAACAACTGAACCTGGAATATGTCAAGGATCAAACCTAGGACCTCTTCAATTCCATCTTCTGAATTCATCAACATTGAGGCCAATCAAAACACTAAATGGTGAGTGTGTTTGGCTCCACTCTTTCCCTTCTATTATGCACTTAACTATTTATCATCAAAAACAAAATCCATAATGAATTCATCTACCGAATAAAATAGAATGAGCTGAATGGACCATGCCATTAGACTATTGTGCCAGTGTCACAATGAGCTGAGAGGCAATTCAATTCACCATGGAAGAGCATCCAAATGAGACTTGAGTATACTATGCAAATTCTGGAAAACGTTCAACCAAGAGTTTCATTCAAGTTTTGGACTAAGGGATTTATATATTTTAATCACAATTTCAATCAAGAGTATATTACATTTCAACCGAGTTTCATTCAAGTTTTGGACTGGGCGATTTATATATTTTAATCAAAATTTCTTGCCATTTATATATTTTAATCAAAATTTCAACCAAGAGTATATTACATCTCTCGAGGGAGAACATATCTCTAGAGTGATAGTTAGCTCTATGCTCAACCCAAAGATGTGGGCATAAATTCTTCAAGATGTGCAATATTTTATTATTTGTAGCCGGATGTTTTTATGACTTGACAAATGTTAAAAGTAAAACAACCAAACATATTGATGCTAACATATCAATAAAACATATTGATAAAAATGGAAAGATAAAAGTTCAGTCATTCCAATGCTAACATATTCATCCACTACGATTGGATTTGCGGACTATATGAGTTAATAAATGTAATGATATTATTTTGAGTTTTAGAATTACCTTTTTACTTAGCGCTCAGTAGTAAATGCAAAAAATCATAGAAGTTAAATAATGAAGGGGAAATTCCATTATTTAAGACGAATTATGAAAAGCATTAACCGGTTATGGTGAGAAAGAAATAAAACCTGGAAACTTGGATGAAACTTTCCAGAACATGCTTTCACAACCTCCTGCCCAATGATTCCACCAAACATAGCTGCCATGGGATTCAACAATTCCACCAAACATAGCTGCCATGGGATTCAACACTGCACGAAAACCACTTGCTAAATGCTTGAATACATTTACATTTTCATCTTAATCAGGTGTCACTATCATTTAAAGCCCTAGCTATATCAATGAATGTACTGGCATCTTCCTCGAAAGCAGCACAAGGGAAACACCCAAATTGATGAACCTTAAATTTATGTAGAGCTCGGAATGCTTTATTTATCAACTTAAGAATGGTTCATTATACTAAATTCAATATACTTATTAAAATATCCACTAAGAATACAAATACCACCAAGAGTCAAATTTAACATCTATACTCAAGGCTTCTGCAACAGGCCCACGAAGAACGTGTACAACGGAAGAAACACGAGGCACACCATACATGCACTTGACAATTAGAACTAGCAGCAAGGGTGCCCTTCAATTTTAAGACAAAAGTCCCCTATTGATATAAGATTTAAAGACACTCTCAAGTAGTACATTTCACATGAAATTGAGATCCTTTTTATGTTCAATTGTTTATCCTGTCTTGCTGCATTAGCAAGGAATCTGAGGATGTTTATAAATCTTGACCAAAATTTTTGGGGTTAAATACTTATCAGCAAAGCAGACAGGACATCCATTCTGATAAGATGCATAGGATGTCTTGAATTACAATGTTGCAAGGGTATGTAAACAATATGACCATACAGGAAAGATGTATATCCACAATAAATACAGCATCTTCATGTAGTCATTTCAATAGATATAAAAAAAGTGTCTCATGTTGTCAGATCCTTGGCTTGACCAAAATATTTTCCTGCTATTGATATAAGTATGTTTAACATAGCTTCCTCTTTAAGAAAAGACTAAATGATAACAATAGTAGGAAACAAAAACTGAGCAGCTTCCCACCTGCATTAAAGCATGCCAAAAGCAACTAGGTATGAGCCAAATAATGCTCTTGAGTCACCATGTACATCAAAGAACTTGAACTTGGAAATAAGAGATCCACATTGAATTGCAACAAAACTCTTAAAGTAGTAATGAAGTAAATTAAGAAACGGATGAGCATTGCACAATAAGGTCTTTCAAATAATTTGCATTTTCCAAATTGCAAGCTCATTAACACAACCAAACTATGCCCCTAACAAAAACCATGCCCTATTTATGTCCAGTTGGGACCATTAAGATTAGATAAGATAGATCATCATCTCATAACTAGTGTTGCTTTACAATCAAAATTGTTCATGGAATTTCTGTTGACGTCCAAAACTAGTTTGTCTATATATTTCCAGCTAGATGACCTTGTAATGCAACTTAATGTTATGTTACTGTCAATAATAATTTCCTAGAAATTTGTGCATGTCTGTAGAAGTATGAACCACAAAATAATGAAAATATTTACATATAAGGAATTTCAGATGAAGAATATAAATGTGTACTAATAAGTTACAATATGCAGATACGTTTCAAGCCATAGAGTCTTAGAAAGCTTGCAAAAATAAGTGTTTCTAGCAACTTCTTACAGAAAGCATGCAATTCCAGCAAATTTCCTAAAAAGTGCCCTAGAAAACAATATTTTCCTACAACTTTTCAAGGCCAGAAATGCACCAGTAGCATTTTTGCCAACAAAAACTTGTGGAGTAACCCAATACTCATGAGTACATATCCTGCAAGAAGCGCTCACCCTTGCAATCAAACACCGTTGTCGAATGAGGGCATGAATAGGCTTTGAAAACTTAAATTTCCTCCAAGTTTCAAAGATCCCTAAGCCTCCTAGGTGAAACCAGCTTATACAAATGCCAAACTAGAAATCTTGGTTTCAATCCTGTGCATCCAACACATTTTGCAATATTTCATTAGTGAGATACCTGACCCAATTGAGTTGAATACCATTGTCATAGACCTTACCCACATATATAGTTCTACCCTTTCAATGGGTACACAAAACCTGTGTAGACAGCATACACAACAACTGGGCTGCCATCACCACCGAAAGGCTATTGATGGAACCGATATCATACCCTCATCCCTTTGGCTATGCAAGATACTTACTGCACAGAGCTTTCTCCATCGCCTTCTGGTTCTTTGGGTCCTTCTATGTCCATCCTTTGATGAAGGAACAACAATTGCTTCATCCTTTGATGAAGAAACAACAATTGCTTTAGTTCCAAGCTGGAACAACAATTTCAAAAATACTAGAGCAGAATACTGCCTGTTAATGTTGTACTCGACAATGAGAAGCCTTACATATTGACATTTGATTTTTTGGCTTCACGATGCTGAACCCTAAATTAATTATACAATTTTTGGGAGCATCAAATTGATGAGATTAAGAAAAGATTTAATGACATCAAATGGCGTGATCTGAATTATGAGATAGCTTCCTCTCTAAGAAAAGACTAAATGATAACACATTGTCAGAAATTCTTATGGAATGACAATGATAAAAATTAAAGTCCGTAAGTAAGGTAACTAAGGTTGTGGAGTATTTTTTTTATATTTATAATTTCTACTAATAGTCGGCAATGATAAAAATTAGTCAAATCATGCTCTCTAATCCAATAGAAGTCATACACATCTGAAAATAATTATTATTAAAAAAAACAACAAATGATTATTTTTCTGAAACATTAGCCAACTATATAGTCATTTTATGTTATCTTACAAATTATTATAGCAAGGCGGAACATATAGTCTCCTACCTACAGCAAGGACTAAAAATATGTAATATTATAAGTTAAATATGATGTATTTATAGTATTATAATAAATAAAAATAAAAAAATGGTAAGAAAGAGAATTATCTTTCTTTATAAATGACAAATTTTTGTAATCATAAAAGAATCATAATTCCACAATTATATTATGTTTATATTTGTAATGTTTCATTTATGGTTAGGTTTATAAAGTCATTGCAATTGTTTAAGATCATCTTAGATGGACAGATGATTGATATTGAATATGTGTGTGTTTTCATGTAATTTATTATTTGAGACATTATGTGGATATGAGATGGTTTTATGTTACGTTGTGATATTACAACTGACGTGTGATGGTTTATTACATGAGATAGATGATTCTACTGCATGATGTAGCATTATGTGATATGTTTATGATTTGATATTTGGATAGATGTATCCTAATATTGACATTTATGGTTCTTATGCATTGGTTATATTATGCTATGACTTTGTAGTGCCATTGATGGTTTGTCACCGATTGCGACAAGAAAAGCCACAAGTGTATATAAACATTGGATTGCATCATATTATATAGACTCTAAATTGAGTTGGGACATTGCAATTTTCCATGTGTACATTTATTATATTTTCATTTATGATTATTTGCTTATTTGATGTGTTGCTCTCAATGTGTACAGAGACATAAAAATTATTGCCAATCAAGCTACACATGGTGACAAGGTTGTATGAAAGGTGTGCATGGGTACCATCAAATAGGAGTAGCATTGTTCTTACTTATACCTACCAGTGCTCATTTTTGTTCAGCGAGTTGAAAAGTAGGTATTACTTTTACACAAAGGATGCACATTGTTATTGGGGTAAGACACAGATTTGGTCATTCACGAGTATTAGGTGAGGGGCATGCAATAAGGCGATGTATTTATTCCTTGGTGACTATTAGTCTCTCAACATGGTATGAACAAATCAAGCTAAGTTGGTCTCAACCATTATCACACACCCACAAATGAAAAATAAATACTTGAAGGGCATAGGAAACATGGCACCGTTGGTATTGAATTTGATTACTAAACATACTTGAAAAATATCCTTTGAACATATGCATTTCATTTAACAAGGAAAAATATAAAGAAATACATGTATGATTATTTATCATATAGAAAATAGATATTCTTATATGAAGGAAAATAGTTGATTTTATACTTATAAATATGAACATGGCTAGAAGTTGTGCATGAGATAGGAAATAAAATTGCAATATAGTGGGTGAATGAAATAGGAGAAAAAAAATTGTATTTAAATAGAAACTAATTAATTCATATGCACCCATTGAAATAGGGAAGGAGGAGGAGATCAAGGGAACATCTACGAGCAAAAATAGGGGATGTAGTTGCATGTGATGAATAATCTTTATTTTGAACTATTTATTTTTTAATTACTTGTTCATGGAATGACACATGGTTGGGTGAATATTAACTAAATTAGCATTTTTGCATGCATTTAAAAAATGGCTTGGGCCACCAAGCCTTTAAAAGAAGGATTAAGCTAGAGAGCACATATAATTTTGCACCCTAAAGCTGGATAATTGTCGTAATGCTGAAATTTTTCTTGGTGAATTGTTGAGTTTGGTCAAAATTTTGAGTAACTATTGGTAGGTGGGGTTCCTCTCAAGCTTGAGGAATTTAAACTCATACTATTTCTAGTTATTGTACTTCTTTATATGACCACATTGCAATGTCACTAATACTATTGATATCAAAGGAGAAAATAGACAGACTTACAACCTTGCTTGAAATGCCTCCATCCTCTCTTGCTTTGAGATATCCTTCTCCATCCTTGCCTTTGATGAAGATGAGCTTTCCAATCTCTAAATATCCCCAACATGCCTTTTCTCTTCCTTTGTCCTTCTCTACCATGCCCCAAATGCCTTTGTTTTATAGTATTGGGAAATGGGATCTCAAGTTTCAACCTTCAATGTGGGATAATCCCTTTTCTTGATTTTTGATTCTTTTTACTCAAAACTCCACTTTCCATAGTATTTTCAAGCTTTTGTCACAAACTCAGAATTCTCAAGCACAATTAATGCAATCTTGTGCATTTCTTCTCACTGTTGACTGATGGAGACTAGATTTGAGCTTTCGATTGATCAGTTCAATCACTGAACCTTGTCTCTTTAGGATCCTTCTTTCTTCACTCAATCTATCTGATCATGGAAGTAGTGATTAGATAACAAAGGATTGTTCTCCTAAGTACTTTTCTTCTGGATTCATGTTGTGGGCGCATAGTAAAATGTGCTTTTTCCTTACACTTTGTTAAGGGTGTTAATTTGATTGTTAACAATGCCATATCTTGAAATATTGCATTATCATCTTGGGATGGAAGTTTGATAAAAATTTAGAGGGATTTTATTTTCTTAGACATTGTATTGAAGTGACCTAATCAAGAATTTTAGACTCTAAGACATGCAATACTCCAATGGATCTTAGCATGAATATCATACATGATTAAGCAAGAGAACTAGTTAAGGAGATCTTTTATAGACATTTAACAACGAGTTTCATTTATTTGAGCAGTACTTGACTTGATATTTGTCATGCATTTGGAGTATATACATATAAAAATATAAAGTAGTCTTTAGAAGTAAATAAAAGACAATTCAGATATGTTAAGGCCGCATTGATTTAGATTGTATTGGAGTATTCCTAATATTGTATACATTTAACAATCGTTGGATTCACATGTTTCAATTCAATCACATGCATGAACAAAATGCAGTCCAATTCTTTTTTTTCCTCATGTTATCTTAGGAGTGGTAAGTTAGAGAAGAAAGAACCAATGCATTGTTTCCTTGTGTTAAATCGAAGTTGACTACAAGGAGCATTTAATGCAATATGTGCGAGATTATGGATGACAAGGTCAATTGTAGAGATTATGGTAAAATAGAAGAAACTTACAATCATCTTTTGTAGCAATCAAGGTATTAGATAGTTAGAGAAGAAATATGTCTTCATCCATGCAACAGAAATATTAGAGTTCACGTTCGTTGCTTAAAAACAATTCAAGAAGAAGGACATATTTAGTTGTAGCATTGTACTTTGAATATTGAATTCCCTAATATCCTTAATAAATATATGAGAAAGGATATTTTTTTAAGTTTAGTACTATGCTTGGTATTAGAAAGAATGATTTTATGTGAAGGGATTTGTCGGAAAGTAATGAAAATTTTTAGCACGTTGAAAATAACAAAGTGCAAGAACCACAAGTTGACATTAAGTGCAATTCAACATACACACGATAAGTTTGATTTGGTTGAACACGGGTGAGTCTAATAGAATATAATCAAGCGTAGACTTAGAGAGAGAGAGCGAGAGAGATGTAACGATCTCATTTCTTTGAGGTTGATTAGGATAGTAGATATATAAGTCTAATGTTGAATCTTTAAGAGAGAGTTGTATATCATTGAGACATTGTGTTGTGAAGCTTAATGTGAATTTGATAATGGTAATATTAATGTTGTGTGGGACAATTGAGAGAGAGAGAGAGAGAGAGAGAGAGAGAGAGAGAGAGAGAGAGAGATGTAACAATCTCATCTCTTTGAGGTTGATAAGGCTAGTAGATCTATTAGTCTAATGTTGAATCTTTAGGAGAGAGTTGTATATCATTGAGACATAGTGTTGTGAAGCTTAATGTGAATTTGATAGTGGTAATATTTATGTTCTGTGGGACAATTGTTCCATGCAGTCTAAGATATTAATACATTGAAGTTAGATAGGCGCTCCATGTAATTTTATTCTATTGTTCTATTTTTTTAAGGAACAAAGCTATTTTTTTTTTTTCGAATTATGAATTCTCACTTATTCAAGTATGTGGCCTCTCCTGAGCATAATCTATTTATGGCTACCTATTATTGAACATTTATTATCATTAAAACAACTTTGAATTTATATGTTATAATTGAACCACAAGTACACTATCAAAGCCAACATCTGGTAGTCGTTGGTGGCACAAGAGAAGGGGTTCAAGTTAAGAAGGGAGTCCACATAGAATGTCCCTTAGAACAAACACCCATGCAAGGAATTGATGAGGAGATATGGGAACCCTCTATACTAGCACCTTGTAATGAAATATGGAGTGCACCCATGCAGTGGATAGCTTACACTACTCATAATTAAAGGAATGTTTTCTTACAACCAAATCCACTACAATGTCACCAATAGACGATATAACATGACAATTCATGTAACCTCTAAGTTGAAAAGTAGCCAAAAGGAACAAAAGCATGAGGAACAAACAAAGAAGAGGAAACACATGGATTTGATGGTGCCCATTCTAGTGTATGAGACTCCTCCAAGGTAGGAGAATATAACAAAAGGATATGAGAAAGAAGAGGTATGTAAGAGACAACTAGAACATAGAGATAGAGCACTATCTAGTGGAGGAATGCTCAGGAAGAACACAAAATGGCATATTATTGGCCTATATGAAAGAAAATAGAGGTGCAATAGATTGCTAAAAGGTTTAATGAAAGGCGCAAGCTAGCTATGATTTGAAAAATTCAAAAGTTAGAGGATTGGGTAAGACAAAAAAAAGGTCACCAACAACTCACATGTTGATGTATAACTAGCTAGCATTGTGTCAAACTTAGGATTCTCCCAAAGCCAATTTACATGTTATTCTCTTACTCTGGATTTATACTAGCAAAAAATTGATCTTAGCAAGGCACTATGATGAATTGGAAGATGACAACAACAAATCCTTGCATTTGAACAAGAATTGTCATTTCATCCTTTAGGCTATAGGGTTCAAAGAGGGTCTCCACAGAAGATGCAATTGAAGAGGAAGTTGAATAAACAATGGGCACATACCCCAATTGTCCCATCCAACTAGACAATCATGATGATTATTAGATGACCTTAGACTCCAGTTCCATCTTCTATTTGTTATTCTATTTATTTATGATTTTTAGTAATATGTTTAGAGGTCATAGGTATGGTTATTCTCAAAATTGTGTTTTCTAGTTTAGAACTAAACTTAAAAGCCACAACTTTTGCTATAGATTTTACTATTTCAAATTAAATGCTCGAGGGCATGTTAATAGGCAGACATGAACTTCTTTATTTTGTTTTCAAAAGCCAAAAAAAACTATGAATTGTATTATTCAAATCAAAGTCTCCATAATAAGCTTCTCATCTCAAACATTTGGCTTGGTATGTAGTTATATTTTATCTTATATGATATAAAGACTTTAAAAAATGAAAAACTAATACCTTGCATTGTATTGCAGTAACACATCATACTTGAGATAAAGAATTCTTAGATTATATCAATATTAATAAATTGAATTGCATTATATTTGGGTATTTTTGTAATGGAACATCTATGATAGAATACTTGGACTTAGATTTTGAAAATCTTACAACCAAACTCCTTTGATAGTATTTTACCCTAAACTTTTAATACACCGACACATAGTGTTGGAGTACTAAAAATTTCTTAACAACCCATGCCTTATATAAATTGATAAATTGTGGAATATATATATAATGCAAAGTCAAAATAATTATCTTCTTTAGATTCAAAGGTTAATAACTATATATAAATTAATTGAGTTAAATAATTTCATTTTATATTAATAATGAATTTCATTATGAAAATGTAAAATTGAAATTTATTATTTAATAAATAAATAAAAATTATATTTATTTTCTCAAAAATATTAATAATTGAAAAAAAATTGTATTATATATTTATATTTTAAAATTAAAATTAAATATAATAATTGAAAAAATTAAAATATTAAACCAATTATATTTTTAAAAATAAATAATGTTTTTATTAACATGTTGAGGATGTATGAATCCCATTACAAACTATTTTTTTTATCACAAAATGGCCATAATCTCACCACACAAATGTTATGGAGGGAAATTGTTCTAGGAAGTGTAAGGCTGTCCTCATAGTGGGTTCTCATCTCTCAATTTTGCCATAAAAATTCAAATGGTCCATCACCTTTAAAAATGGGCCACCATCTTTAAGAATACTCATCACCTAAATTTTCCTTATCATGTAAGGAATCCCCTTCTCTCCACTTACGAGTATATTCTCATCCTTAAAAGTATACATAAAATATTTTAATCTTAATTGTTTATATTTTTAAATATATTGTTAAAGGGAAAAGTGGAAAAAGTCACTTTTTATTGATATTCACAATTGACTTTCATTTTTAATATTGATTAGCTTTAGTTTGATAAGATATACTAGTTAACCATATTTTTTTATCAAAATCATTTTCACATATACAAATTTGATTTCTATAATTATATATAATAATATTTATTTTATTCAATAATATATATATATATATATAATGTGATTCATAACCTTGGAGTATAGTTGTTATATTTATGGGAAGAAATCCACAAGGGCCTACTCAAAGGGGCTTCACTTCGCCATACGGAGCTTAACCTAGTGGGGACATCAAGAAAGGCCCTTATATATCTATGCATAGCCACTCGGGGATTTAACGCCAAGATCTTCTGCTTACAACTCGCAACTCTCAATCACTTAAGCTAACCCATCGAGCTATATATACTTATAAAATTATATAATTTTGAAATAAAAATAATAATAAAATATTATTCACAATCAAAACTTACACTTATGTATATTTCAATTATTATATTTCTATGCTTGTGTCATTGCTGCCATATCACCGCGTAGGATAAAAGACAACCAAAATGCCTCGCTTTTTCGGTGATTTTGGGATAAAAAACCAGTTAAAATTCTTGTTGGAAATTGCTATTTTTGCATTTTTGTAATTTCAGCAATTGGGATTGCCTATTCTATACTAATTGCCCAATTTTAAAACTACCCAGATCGCTGAAATTGCAATCTAAGCACTCCAAATTGCGAATTTGGCAAGAATTGTTCTACCAGATTCCGACGAGTCAATGGCGTTTTAGTTAGCCATTATACAACTCCCCATATCACTAGTCTATTATTTCTAGCAATAATTATATTGGATGGAAAGCAATCATTATGTTAATTGGAAAAAAAATTAATAAACATAAAAAAAATGAAACATAGAATGCCTCAAACGTAATTTTATTAGAAAAATGGGATCGCAGAGCAATAACAATAAACAGAAATGCAAATATAATCACACACACATTACAAGAGAGACACATATATATCGTGGTTCACCCAACTTGGGCTACGTCCACACTGAAGTTGCCTGTCCTTATTATTATTCCGTCCAGCAAAGTGAAGGGATACAACCTGCAGCACAACCGCTGCACTTCCTCTTCACTGTCTCACGGTCTCTCTTCTGATCTCACAGATCTTTACAATGCATAAAACCTAATACATCAAACCCTAGCCGTGTTACAATGTCTTTCTTTTATAAGGGAAATACAATGGGAAAATACCACGGGTTACCCAAAACCATGAGCCCAAAAGATGGTGGCAAAAACAACCCCAAAAATTCCCCCCCCGGACCCCCTAGGGATCATGCCGAGATCATAACCAAACCTAGGGTACGGACACGGCTGAATAATAATATCTCTAAATCTGGAGATCAGGCTCCACAACCAACAATCTCCCACTTGGAGACTGATCACAACAACTCCACCGCTGCTGCACTTGCTGGACCTTGGAGTTAGCAACTTTCTCATCTTCACCTTCATGCTAGAAGGCCAATTGAAACCGAGCAGGAACTCAGTTTCTCTCTGATCATTACCTTTGTGAACATGTCTGCAGGATTCTAGCTTGTATGTATCTTTTCCAGCTTCAACAGTTCATATTCTAGAACAGAGCATATGAAATGGTACTTGAGCTGTATATGTTTAGTCCTGGAATGGAATGCTGAGTTCTTTGCAAGATGAATGGCACTTTGGCTGTCACTTTACAACCTGCTATCCTTCTGCTTCTTACCCAATTCCTCCATAAACCTCTGCCACCAAATCATCTCTTTACTAGCCTCTGTAACAGCAACATACTCTGCTTCCGTTGTTGAAAGTGCAACAAACTTCTGCAGTTTCGAAATCCAACTTACTATTGTTCCACCTACAGTAAACACATACCCTGTGGTACTCCTCCTACTATCCTTATCACCTACCATATCTGCATCAACATATCCCTGTACAACAATGTCTGAACCTCCAAAACATAATGCATGAGTGGTAGTACCTCTCAAATACCTGAGAATCCACTCTACTGCCTTCCAATGTTCTTTACCTGGATTGTTCATATATCTGCTCACAACTCCCACTGCTTGTGCAATATCTAGTCTTGTGCACACCATGGCATACATCAAGCTGCCAACTGCTGATTGATAGGGAATCTTGGACATGTAATCTGTCTCTTCCTGTGTCTTGGGACACATTTCCTTACTTATACTGAAATGGTTGGCCAAAGGTGTACTTACTGGTTTTGCACTTTGCATTCTGAACCTCTTCGACACCTTTTGTATGTACTCACTCTGAGATAATTTCAATTTGTGATTTTTCCTGTCTCTCGTTATTCTCATACCAAGAATTTGCTTTGCAACACCCAAATCCTTCATCACAAATGAATTAGGTAGCTTCCTTTTGAGTACATTTATATCCTGCATGTTAGACCCTGCAACAAGCATGTCATCCACATACAATAACAAGATAATATATCTTTCATTGTCTAGCTTCTTGAAATAAACACAGTGGTCAAAATGGCATCTACGATAACCTTGTTCTGTCATAAACCTGTCAAATTTTAAATACCACTGCCTTGGAGCTTGCTTCAATCCATACAAGCTCTTTTTCAACCTGCACACCAAATTCTCCTTACCTTTTGTTAAATTTTCAAAATTTACTTCAATCTGATCTAGGATCTTAACTGAGAGAACAACATGTACAACATATCTACAGCATATCAATTATGGAGACAATAATGCAAGCACACAAGAGACACAAAGATTTACTTGGGGAAAACCATAAAGGTGAAAAACCCCAATAACTTCCTCAGAGATAGATAGAGCAATGATACAACCAACCAAGAGAGATAGCCATAACCTAGCAGCAGATCCTCCTCCTCCATAAGTGCGCCACTCCTCCTTGAGTGCATGTGTGAGAAGTGAGTGAGTAAATAGAGTGCCTCCCGCACTCTATTTATACTTGACTTGACTTGCCTTTTTACCTAACTCATGTAGGCTCGAACTTAACCACATAACATAATGCTGACTGGGCCGACCCCCAATAGGGTGGTCTAATAACCCTTTGACCCACATGTCCGACCCCCAATAGGGTGGTCTAATAACCCTTTGACCCACATGACTTATACAGGGCCGACCCCAAACAAGGTGGTCTAATAACCCATCAAGTATAAGTTACGACACTTACAATATAAATGACGACACTTCCGTATAGAGGAATAATAACATCTCTATAGGAATACAATATACATATATGTGAAATACATTCCGAAGTTACATATACATCAACACTCCCTCTTAACTAGGAAGGTATTTCTCAGCACAGTTCTTCTAGCACAAGTCATCTTCTCTGGATCATCGTCACTGGATAATCGTCATCGAGTCATCATCATCGTCACTGCTGCTGCTATCTCAATCAATCTCTGAATCTACTTGTCATAGGAAGTTCTACAGAGCCAGTCCTTTTTCATACTGGATGTAGGCCCACCACCTGCAGGTCTTCGTCATCACTGGCCATACTGTGAAATCCTCAGGACTTATTACGTGCGTCACAAAACCTGGCTGCAGCATCCCAGGCTATTACGAGCACACAGCTCTACCTGTAGGATCTCCCAGGAGCACATTACATGTGACCCATCACAAAACCTGGCTGAAGCATCCCAGGCTGTTACGAGCACGCGGCTCTACCTGTCGGATCTCCCAGGAGCACATTACATGTGATCTCACCACAAAACCTGGCTGAAGCATCCCAGGCTGTTACGAGCACACAGCTCTACCTGTCGGATCTCCCAGGAGCACATTACATGTGGTTCACCACAAAACCTGGCTGAAGCATCTGAGGCCTTTTTCATCCTGTCCAGATCTCCCAGGAGCAAATTACATGTGGTCATGGCAAAACCTGGCTGAAGCATCTGAGGCCTTTTTCATCCTGTCCAGATCTCCCAGGATCAAATTACATTCCATAAGACAAAACCGCGCAAGAGCATCTGCCAGATATCCCAGGGCACCGAATTACATGCCATAGGAAAAACCTTGAAAGACTATCTGCAGATCTCCCAGGGCACAAATTACATGTCCTCCCAAGCAAAACCTCGCAAGAGCATTTGCCAGATGTCCCAGGGCACCGAATTACATGCCATAGGCAAAACCTCGAAAGACCATCTGCAAATCTCCCAGGGCACAAATTACATGCTTTCCTGCACAACCTGATCCACGGCCACAAAGTATCATCTGATACTCATCATCATCACTGCAACATCCTGCTGCATGTCATCTGGAGAAGCTCATCATCCACGATCATCCTGATCATACAATGCATCCATCTGATGCACACATAGATACATGATGCACACAATGTATCCATCAATCATACATGATCTACCTGATCATACAAAGATACATGATCCACACAATGTACCCATCAACATACATGATCTACCTGATCATACAAAGATACATGATCCACACAATGTATCCATCAGCATCCATGATCTACCTGATCATACAAAGATACATGATCCACATAATGTACCCATCAACATACATGATCTACCTGATCATACAAAGATACATGATCCACACAATGTATCCATCCGCATCCATGATCTACCTGATCATACAAAGATACATGATCCACACAATGTATCCAACAGCATCCATGATCTACCTGATCATACAAAGATACATGATCCACACAATGTATCCAACAGCATCCAACATGATGCGTTCATACAAAATACATACACATGATCCAACCGATCATATCCAGCATCCAACATGATGCGTACATACATAAATGATCCAACTGATCATATCCAGCATCCAACATGATGCGTACATACATAAATGATCCAACTGATCATATCCAGCATCCAACATGATGCGTACATACATAAATGATCCAACTGATCATATCCAAGCAGAAACTAGAACATCATCCTGATACCCATTATCCAGTGCTTACATCCACAGCCATGTGAAGGATCCTCCTTCCAACATGCTTGGAATGGATTCAGCAAATGTGTCCATCACTTCTTCCTCGAAGTTTCCTCGATCTGAAGAACGCCAAGCCTCTCTCTGAAGTACTCGAACTTCACTTTGGCTAGCGGCTTCGTCAGCACATCTGTAATCTGCTCGTCTGTCGCAACATATAGGAGCTTCACAACTCCTCTCTGCACCATATCCCTGATATAGTGATATTTGATCTCTATGTGTTTCGACCTGTCATGAAACACTGGGTTCTCGGACAGCTTCACACAACTCTGGTTATCACAGAAGATAACAGTAGCATCCAACAGGAGATCAAATAACTCAGACAGTAGCTTCCATAGCCATACTGCCTCACAACTAGCTGAACAGGCTGCAACATACTCTGTATCAGCTGTACTCAGTGCTACGCACGACTGCTTCCTGCTAAACCAAGAGATCACACCTGATCCCATACTGAAGCATCACCCAGATGTGCTCTTCCTATCTGCAGCACTGTCGGCCCAATCTGAATCAACATAACTCTGCAGGTTAAACTTTTGATTCGCCTCATACCTGAGCCCATAATCCACTGTACCCTTCAGGTACCTCAGAACATGCTTTCCAGCAACTAGGTGAACACTCCTCGGATCCGTCAGGAACTGGCTCAATGTGTTCACAACAAAGAAAATATATGTTCTCATGTTCGTCAGGTACATCAAGGACCCAATCATCTGACGATACATAGAGACATCAACCAGCTCAGATGAAGCATCACATAGAAGCTTCAGATTTGATGCCATAGGTGTGGCCATAGCCTTGCAATCCATCATCTCGAACCTCTTCAGGATCTCTACTACATACTTCCCTTGTCCAAGGAAGATTCCTTCTGCACTCTGCCACACCTCCATGCCAAAAACAAATAGTGCATCATCCCCAAGTTCTTCATCTCGAACTTGGCAGCAGGCTTCCGCTGCGTGTCGGCAATCAATCTATCTTCACCATACCAAGTTCTGCACATATATGATTTCCTATCATGTGTCTCAGAACCAAGTGGCTTCTCTACATACACTTCTTCTTCAACTACACCATTCAAGGAAGCTGTCTTGAATCCATCTGGTGTATCTTCTATTTCATCACTTTTATATTTCTCAATGCTGCCATCTACAACATGCTTGAGCTGATAGTTCCATTTGGAAGTCATAGCAAACTTCCCTTCATGTCTTGGGATTACATCCCAAACATCATTCTTCATGATCGACGGATCATGGCATTTCATTTCTTCATCCCAGATCCTGGGAACTTCAATATCTTCAATATCTTCAATAGATATCTTTGTTGCTGGAACAAAATGTTGTAGTTCTTCTTTTGTAGGAGATGGCATACGATCTTTCCTACACAACAAGTTAAATTGCATGATTAGAAAACATCTCATAGTTTTCAGAACAAATTCTTACACATAAAGAAATATGCCATACAGTCATGCAATTATCTTAGCCAATGCTTTAATACAACATTTATCCATATTCCGTAACTTTCTAGATGCCTTCCAATCTCTACCAGAACATTGTTAAGAGTGTGCACAACTCCCAACATGTTAGCAAAGAGGTTTCATTCTAGATAAGTAGCAATGGAATGTTGTACAGTGCCATAGGCCACTTACCCATGCATATGCAATTATTCTAATATGCATAATACACAACCTAATTCTAGGAACATCAGTATATACATTATTGAACAGTATTATTTAAGAAATGACAATTCAAATACTTATCTTTGTTTGTTCGTTGGGTGGACTCCCTCTGAGTCTTCGCTTCCTTGCAGGAGCTGCTGGAGTCCTAATCTGAAGTAGCTTCTTCTACACCTTTTTGTTGTGGGATGTAGAGAGATGGTCAACTCCCTTTGAATATCTGCATCCTTGCATAAACCACTGGAGTGTACTCCCTCTTGATCTTTGCTTCCTAGATTACCTGTTCTTGAATCTCATATTCATCCTTGGTCCCTATGCATGCTTATTAGTATCATGAATGTGTTATCCTTGTGATCTCATATAAAATCATACATTCATTAGTATACTATTAAAACACAATAATCTCAAGCATGTATAGTCATGATCATTTCAAACAGAAATAATAAGCATTAGCATTCAAGGTTTATGTAGGATTCTTATGGTTAGTCAAATCATAAGAAACATAACATGTCTAAACCTATAATTACTCAAACCTATGACTCTTCAGATTAGTTGAATCATCAATCAAGATAAGAGATATAAAATGCATAAAACCTGTGATTATTCAAACCTATACCATCATGATTTTTCTGGTTAGTCATATCATCAATTATGGTAAGAAACATAATATGCATACAATCATGATTATTCAAACCTATGACTTCATGAATAATCATTATCAACAACAGTATAAGATCCTAACCCAAGGTAGGATTCTATCTTGATATAGGAAAAACATACCTGGATTAGCATGCTAGTTAGTTATGTTTAACATACTCACAAGATGTCTTCTTGTTCTTCTTCAATGACTTGTGCTAGTAACCTGTATATCTCATAAGTTAACCATTCTATAAACAAGTTATACATACCTCGTAAATGGATCTTGTATGAGATCCATGGCAATGGATGAATCTTTGTCCTCATGTTATCATGATCATATGTTCTTGGACCAGAACATGATTTGTCTTTCTTGGTGTACCTTTCATGTTAGTAGACAACATAAACCTCATACAACACCATAATGCATTAGTACAATCATAAGTGTCAACACCCTAACCAGTGAATATCTTCTATCATGCATTCATAATTTTGTTAAGGTTATACGACAAATCTAAAATCAAAATTGTACTAACCGTAATAACATGAAGACAAACATACCATAAACTTAATCATGGACAAATATCGAAACATACCTCGATGAGTCATACCTGTCGAGATCGCTTGTAATCTTCTTATATAAGGCCTTAGCCTCATCTACCTTTGAAATAGGAACTTCTTCACTCATGCAGATGATCAATCCATCTTCTTCTAGGATTAACCAATCCACTTGATTTGCAAGAACTGGACCTTGAGCTGGATATGGGTTTGTCAGAGAAACCCCAAAAATTCAAACTTTGAATTTCAAACTTCTGACAGGATAGAAATATGTGCCTTGATGAGCTGATCAAGTTGGTATATTCAAAATTTGAAAACTGCAAAGTTTCACTCCTCAATTTTGCTTTTGAAACTTCTGGATTCACTGGACGTGACCCTGAACTGGGGTTTGATGAAGCCCACTCTTCCGCCCAATCAAAATGTTTGATCCAAAGCTCTAAGCTTCTATTTTTCTGAGGAGCTTCCAGCCGTGGTCACAGATTTCAAAAATTCCCATTTTTACAGAAGCCCTAATTTTCCACTTTTCTGATCAAAGTCCCGAACTAGGGTCTAATCAAGCCCGGCCTTCTGCCCAACCAAAAATTCTGATCTTGGTCTCTAAATTTCTATTTTGATGAGTAGCATCCAGCCGTGGTCTCAGATTACAAAAATTCCAACTTTCGACGAAGCCCTAAATTCCGAAAGCCATGAATGAAGGTACTCAAAAATAATTCTGTTTTGACAGAAATATGTACCTGATTGTTTCTAGTGTACCTCCGAATTTTTCAATCCACGGGGTCTGAAAAAGTTTCCTGAGATAGCCTGACCTGTTATCTTTCCATCATGACAGGTCTGACCTCAATTGGATTCTCTGAGAGAGAGTTATGCCAAATGTCGCAATGTGACCTGTTTTGGGATAAAACAGAAGAGCGAACTTGTACGGTGTGCCACGTGTTACTGTTTGAACTTCGGCCTCTGAAAAAATTTCATGAGATATATCGGCCTGTTATCTTTCCATCCTGATAGGTCTGACCTCAATTGGACTCTCTGAGAGAGAGTTATGCCAAGTGTCGCAACATGACCTGTTTATGGGATAATACAGGAGAGCGAACTTGTATGGTGTGCCATGTGTCACTAGTTCAACTTCGACCTCTAAAAACGTTTTCTAAGATATTACAAACTATGTTCTACCTGTCACTTTTTACGAAATTTCATTTGGAGCTTCCTAGCCCAAGATATGACCTTTTTCCCAAGGTCACCTGATTTTGACTCAGATCTGGAAGAGGCAGAAACCCTATATTGTACAGATCATAAATCACAACGTACAACGAATTAGAGGTTGTCCTTTGGACACAAGGTACCTGGAGATCTTAGCTTCATCTTGTAACAATTTTAGATCCGAAAACTTCGCCAAAACGGATTTATAGCGAAAGTTCTACGATGACTGGTTTTTGCTATATCAAGCCCTAGCATCGTAAGTGCAACAAGTGTCATACATGCCATATCATGCCTTCTTTCAGGCTAGCTCTGATACCATGTTAAATTTTCAGAATTTAATTCAATCTGATCTAGGATCTTAACTGAGAGAACAACATGTACAGCATATCTACAGCATGTCAATCATGGAGACAATAATGCAAGCACACAAGAGACACAAAGATTTACTTGGGGAAAACCATAAAGGTGAAAAACCCCAATAACTTCCTCAGAGATAGATAGAGCAATGATACAACCAACCAAGAGAGATAGCCATAACCTAGCAGCAGATCCTCCTCCTCCATAAGTGCGCCACTCCTCCTTGAGTGCATGTGTGAGAAGTGAGTGAGTAAATAGAGTGCCTCCTGCACTCTATTTATACTTGACTTGACTTGCCTTTTTACCTAACTCATGTAGGCTCGAACTTAACCACATAACATAATGCTGACTGGGCCGACCCCCAATAGGGTGGTCTAATAACCCTTTGACCCACATGGCCGACCCCCAATAGGGTGGTCTAATAACCCTTTGACCCACATGACTTATACAGGGCCGACCCCAAACAAGGTGGTCTAATAACCCATCAAGTATAAGTTACGACACTTACAATATAAATGATGACACTTCCGTATAGAGGAATAATAACATCTCTATAGGAATACAATATACATATATGTGAAATACATTCCGAAGTTACATATACATCAACACCTTTGACCTCATACCCTTGTGGCTGCTACATATATATCTCTTCCTCCAAATCCCCATGGAGAAAGGTTGTTTTTACATCTAAATGTTCAAGATGCAAATCTTCTGCCGCCACTAGACTTAAGATAGTCCTAATTGAAGTCATCTTAACAACAGGAGAAAAAATTTCATCAAAATCTATACCTTTCTTCTGTGCAAACCCCTTTACAACAAGTCTCGCCTTGTACCGCTTCTTACCTCCTTCTTCTTCCTTCAACCTGTAAATCCATTTGTTCTACAATGCTCTTTTACCAGCAAGCAACTAAACCAGATCCCAAGTCTAGTTTCCTACCAATGAGTCCATCTCCTCATTCATGCCTTGCTCCCACTTCTTTCTAGTTTCCACCTGCATTGCTTCTTCATAACATTCAGGTTCACCAGCATCAATCATCAACAAATAATACATTGAAGGAGAGTATCGTTCAGGGAGTCTACTTAACCTGGTAGATCTTCTTGCAGTTGCAGGAGTTTCAGGTACTTGCTGTTGTTCTTGATTTTCTAGCACCTTTGGAACTTCATTTTCTTGAATTTCATCAAGTACTGTGTACTCTGTGTTTTCATTTTCCTGTTTCTTTCCCTGCAACAAATCTTTATACAAAACCTTTTCATTGAATATGACATCTCTACTTCTAATGAGTTTGTGATTTTCATAATCCCATAAACGATAACCAAAATCATCAACCCCATATCCAATAAAGGTACATTTCTTGGATTTAGCTTCAAGCTTTGTTCTATTTTCTTTATCAATATGGACAAATGCTCCACAACCAAACGTTCTCAAAAATGAGTAGTTTACATTTTTATCTATCCATGCCTCCTCTGGAATACCACCATCCAAAGCACTTGAAGGTCCTCTGTTTATTAAATAAACAGCAGTATTTACAGCATCCGCCCAAAACTGTAAGGGCAACCCTGTATGTAATCTCATACACCTTGCATAATCCATGATCGTTCCGTTCATCCTTTCAGACACACCATTTTCTTGTGGTGTTCCTAGGACTGTCTTATCTCTACGAATCCCATGATATAAACAGTAACTATCAAACTCCTTGCCGTAGTACTCACCTCCATTATTAGATCTAAGACACTTCAACCTTTTTCCTGTCTCATTCTCAACCAAATCTTTCCACTTCTTAAAAGTAGCAAACATATCAGATTTCTGTCTAATGCAATAAACCCAAGTTTTCCTAGTTGTATCATTAACAAATGTAACATAATAATGAGAGCTACCAAGAGATTGTACCTGAGATAGTCCCCATACATCTGTATGCACAAGCTCTAAATTTTTATTTTTCTTATGTTTCCCAACCCTGAGAAATCTAACTCTCTTCTGTTTTCCATATACACAGTTTTCACAGAATTCCAAACTTGCCTGCTTCAAATCTGGTGTTGATGTATATGTAACTTCGGAATGTATTTCACATATATGTATATTGTATTCCTATAGAGATGTTATTATTCCTCTATACGGAAGTGGTTGTATTCCTATAGATATGTTATTATTCCTCTATACGGAAGTGTCGTCATTTATATTGTAAGTGTCGTAACTTATACTTGATGGGTTATTAGACCACCTTGTTGGGGTTGGCCCTGTATAAGTCATGTGGGTCAAAGGGTTATTAGACCACCCTATTGGGGTTCGTCCAAGTGGGTCAAAGGGTTATTAGACCACCCTAGTGGGGGTTGGCCCAGTCAGCATTATGTTAAGTGGTTAAGTTGAGGTCGACCTAGTTGAGTAAAGGTCAAGTCAAGTTAGTGTATAAATAGAAAGTGTGTCTCTCTCATTTTACACATTCTGTTATCTCACTCACACTCGGGAGAGTGGCACACTTGTGGAGGAGGAGGCTTTGCTGCTAGGAGAAGACTATATCTTGTATTCTGGTTGTATCATTGCTCTATCTATCTCTAAGGAAGTTATTGGGGTTTTTCACCTTTATGGTTTTCCCCAAGTAAACTCTGTGTCTCTTGTGTGCTTGCATTATTGTGTCCATGATTGATATGTTGTAGATTTGTTGTACATGTTGTTCTCTCAGTCAAGATCCTAGATCATATTGAAGTAAATTCTAAAAATTTAACATGGTATCAAAGCTAGCCTGAAAGAAGGCATGACATGGCATGTATGACACTTGTTGCACTTATGATGTTAGGGCTTGATATAGCAAAAAACAGTCATTGTAGCACTATCACTATAAATCCATTTTGGAAAAAATTTCGGATCTGAAACTTTTACAGGTCGAATTTCAGATCCACATGTACCTTCTGTCCAAAGGAAAACCTCTAATTCATTGTACTTTGTGATTTATGATCTGTACAATATAGGGTATTTGCCTCTTCCAGATCTGAGTCAAAATCAGGTGACCTTGGGAAAAAGGTCATAACATCGGCTAGGAAGCTCCAAATGAAATTTCGTAAAAATTGAAAGGTATTACACAGACTGTACTATCTTAGAAAAACATTTTAGAGGCCGAAGTTGAACCAGTGACACGTGGCACGCCATACAAGTTAGCTCTCTTGTATTATCCCATTAACAGGTCACATTGCGACACTTGGCATAACTCTCTCTCAGAGAATCCAAATTGAGGTCAGACCTGTCGAGATGGAAATATAACAGGTCAGGCTATCTCAGGAAACTTTTTCTGACCCTGTGGATCAAAAAGTTCGGAGTTACACTAGAAACAATCAGGTACATATTTCTGTCAAAACAGAATTATTTTTTAGCACCTTCATTCATGGCTTCCGAAATTTAGGGTTTCGGATAAAGTTGGAATTTTTGTAATCGGAGACCACGGCTGAATGCTACTTATAAAAATCAAAATTTAGCGACCAAGATCAGAATTTTTGGTTGGGTAAAAGGCCAGGCTTGATCAGACATTAGTTCGGGACTTTGATCAGAAAAGTGGAAAATTAGGGCTTCTGTAAAAATGAGAATTTTTGAAATCTGTGACCACGACTGGAACCTCCTCAGAAAAATAGAAGCTTAGAGCTTTGAATCAAACCTTTTGATTGGGAATAAGAGTGGGCTTCATCAAACCCTAGTTCAGGGTCACGTCTAGTGAATCCGAAAGTTTCAAAGGCAAAATTGAGGAGTGAAACTTTGTAGTTTTCAAATTTTGAATATACCAGCTTGATCAGCTCATCAAGGCGCATATTTTTATCCTTTTGGAAGTTTGAACTTCAAAGTTTGAATTTTTGGGGTTTCTCTGACAAACCCTATTACAGCTCCAGATCTAGTTCCTACAAATCAAGTGGATTGGGTTAATCCTAGAAGAGGATGGATTGGTCGCCTGCATAAGTGAAGAAGTTCATGTTTCAAAGGGAGAGGAGGCTAAGGCCTTCCATAAGAAGATTACAAGCAATCTTGATAGGTATGGCTTACAGGTATGTTTCGAATTCTGTTCATGGTTAAGTTTATGATATGTTTGTCTTCATATCATTACAGTACAATCTTGATTAATTACTAGACTTGTCGTATTACCTTAATAGAAGATATTCATTGATTAAGGTTTTGACACTTATGGTTGTACTAATGCATTGTGATGTTGTATTAGGTTTATGTTGTTCGCTAACATAAGAGGTACACCAAGAAAGAAAAATCATGTTCTACTTCAAGAACATATGATCATGGTGACATGAAGACAAAGATTCATCCATTGTCATGGATCACATAGAAGATCTACTTACGAGGTATGTATAACTTGGTTCTACTATGGTTAACTTATGAGACATGCAGGTTACTAGCACAAGTCACTGAAGAGAACCAGAAGACATTATGCGGGTATGTTAGACATATCTAGCTAGCATGCTAATCCAGGTATGTTTTTCCTATATCAAGCTAGAATCCTACCTGTGTTAGGATCTTATACTATTGTGTTGTTGATAATGATTATTCATGAAGTCATAGGTTTGAATAGTCATGGCTATATGCATATTATGTTTCTTACCATAATTGATGATATGACTAACCAGAAGAATCATGAAGGTATAGGTTTGAGTAATCACGGGTTTATGCATTGATGATTTAACTAATCAGAAGAGTCCTATGATCAAATAAGAATATGCATGAGTAAAAGAAGACTTCTTTGAAACCTTGAATACTAATGTTTATTATATGTGAATGATCATGAATATACATGTTTAAGATTATTGTGTTTTGATAGTATTAAGATTATACTAATAAATGTGTGATTATGTATGAGACCTCAAGGATAACACAATGATGATACTAATAAGCATGCATAGTGATTAAGGATGGATGTAAGTTCAAGGATAGGTAATCTAGGAAGCAAAGATCAAGAGGGAGCACACTCCAAATGTTCCTGCAAGAAAGCAAAGGAGCACACTTCAGTAGTTTCTGCAAGGATGCAGATATTCAGAGGGAGTTGACCTCTTCTCACAATCCACATAAGAATGGAGTTGCAGAAAAGAAGCAAAGACTAAGAGGGAGTCAACCCAACAAACAAACAAAGATAAGTATTTGAATTGTTATTACTTGCATATTTTATTGTTTAAATAATACTGTTCAATAATGTATATACTGATGTTCCTAGAATTAGGTTGTGTATTATGCATATTAGAATAGTTGCATTGATGAACAGTATACTACTAATATGCATGGGTAAGTGGCCTATGGCACTGTACAACATTCCATTGCTACTTATCTAGAATGAAACCTCTTTGCTGACATGTTGGGAGTTGTGCACACTCTTAACAATGTTCTAGTAGAGATTGGAAGGCATCTAGAAAGTTACGGGATATGAATAAATGTTGTATTGAAGCATTGGCTAAGATAATTGCATGACTATATGACATATTTCTTTATGTGTAAGAATTTGTTCTGAAAACTATGAGATGTTTTCTAATCATGCAATTTAACTTGTTGTGTAGGAAAGATCGTATGCCATCACCTACAAAAGAAGAACTACAACATTTGTTCAGCAACAAAATTATCTATTGAAGATATTGAAGTTCCCAGGATATGGGAAGAATGCCATGATCCGTCGATCATGAAGAATAATGTTTGGGATGTAGTCCCAAGACTTGAAGGGAAGTTTGTTATGACTTCCATATGGATCTATCAAGATCAAGCATGCTACAGGTGGTAGCATAGAGACTTTTGCTCCTGTATCCAGATACGCTTCCATTAGATCCGTACTTATGAAGTGGAAGATACACCAGATGGATTTCAAGACAGCCTTCTTGAATGGTGTAGTTGAAGAAGAAGTGTATGTGGAGAAGCCACTTGGTTCTAAGACACATGACAAGGAGTCATATATGTGCAAAACTTGGTATGGTATGATAGACAGCTTTCTATCCAGTTTGGGCTTTAATAAGAATAAAGCGGATTCCAACCTTTACTACAAGGTTGAGGAAGGCAATCCAGTGATAGTACTATGTGGATGACCTGTTTGTAACATGTGAGGATAGATTGATTGTCGACATGCAGCAGAAGCTTGTTTCCGAGTTCGAGTTGAAGAACTTGGGGATGATGCACTATTTGTTTTTGGAATGAAGGTGTGGCAGAGTGAAAATGGAATCTTCCTTGGACAAGGGAAGTATGCAGTAGAGATCCTGAAGAGGTTCAGGATGATGGACTGCAAGGCTATGGCCACACCTATGGCATCGAACCTGAAGCTTCTGTGTGATGCTTCATCTGAGCCAGTTGATATCACTATGTATCGTCAGATGATTGGGTCCTTGATGTACCTGATGAACACGAGACCAGATATTTGCTTTGCGGTGAACACATTGAGCCAGTTCCTGACAGATCTGAGTAGTGTTCACCTGGTTGCTGTCAAGCATATTCTGAGGTACCTAAAGGGTACAGTTGATTATGGGCTCAAATATGATGCAAATCAAAATTTTAACCTACAGGGTTATGTTGATTCAGATTGGGTAGGCAGTGATGCAGATAGGAAGTGCACTTCTGGGTGCTGCCTTAGTATGGGATCAGGTGTGATCTCTTGGTTTAGAAAGAAGCAGTCCTGCGTAGCACTGAGTATAGCCAAAGAAGAGTATGTTGCAATGGATGAGTAGGTTGCAGATGTATTGACCAAGCCGTTGGCCAGAGTGTAGTTTGAGTACTTCAAAGATAGGCTTGGTGCACTTCAGATCGAGGTTCATTCCAAAGGGAAGTGATGAGTTCGGAAGATGCAGATGCACATGCGCTTTTTTGACATGGTTGATGTGTTCTCCCATGGTCGTGATGTAATTGCTAAGCCATTCTCACATGGTGGTAGATGTGTTCTCCCATGGTGTAGATGTAAGGGCTGGATCCATTCTCACATGGTGGTAGATGTGTTCTCCCATGGTGAAAAAGCAAGGGCTGGAGCCTTCCCCGAATGGTGGTAGATGTGTTCTCCCATGTCGGTGGTGTAAGTACTGGATGATGTGCATTTGGGATGTGCTTTGTGGACGATGAAATGATCTGAAGAAAATTTGCTATGATGATCAGGAGGATCATGGATGATGAGCATCAGGACGATGCTCTAGTTACTGCTCTATATGTATATCTACACATCATGTTGGATGTTGGATATGATCAGTTGGATCATTTATATGTATATGTATATGTACGCATCATGTTTGATGCTGGATATGATCAGTTGGATCATTTGTATGTATTTTGGATATGCATCATGTTGGATGCTTGGACCATGTATCTATATATGTATCAGGTGGATACATTGTATGATTAGGTAGATCATGTATGTTGATATGTATCAGGTATGATCAGGTGGATCATGTATTTGTATTTGTATCAGGTGGATACACTGTATGATTAGGTGGATCATGTATGATGATATGTATCAAGTAGATACTTGGTATGCATCAGGTGTATGCATTGTATGATCAGGATGATCATGATGATGAGCTTCAGGATGTTGCTCCAGATGATATGTATCAGGATGGTACAGTGATGATGATCAGTGTGATCATGAGCATCAGGATGATGCTTTGTGCGATGATGATCCATTGGATCATGAGTATCAGGTTGATACTTGGAGGTCAAAGATGATATGTGGCAGGTTGCGCAAATAGCATGTAATCAGTCCTGGGAGATCTTGTCGGTCGTGCTGCGGCACATAAATGTTCTTGGGATACTCTTTCTGGTATTGCTATGTAGTATGTAATCAGTCCTCAGATATCCGATAGGTTGAGCCGTGTGCTCGTAATCAGTCTTGGGATGAGGTATTACTATGGAGACATGTAATCAGTCCTGGAGATCCGAGAGGTTGAGCTGTGTGCTCGTAATTAGTCCTGGGATTCTCTTTAGAGATCTTGTCAGTCGTGCTACGGCACATAAATGTTCCTGGGATGCTCTTTAAAGGTTTTGTCTATCCACATGTAATCAGTCCTAGAGATCTAAGAGGTTGAGCTGTGTGCTCGTAATAAGTCCTGGGATGCTCTTTAGAGATCTTTCCAGTCATGCTATGACACATAAATGTTCCTGGGATGCTCTTTAAAGGTATTGTGGAGGAGATGCATGTAATCAGTCCTGGGAGATCTTGTCGGTCGTGCTTAGGCACATAAATGTTCCTGGGATACTCTTTCCGGTATTGCATCCGCACATAAAATTAGTCCTGAGAGGCCACCTCTATCAGACCGTTTGCACAGATGATGAAGACCTGCAGGTGGTGGGCCTACATCCAGTATGAAAAAGGAATGGCTCTGTAGAACTTCCTATGATGAGTAGATTCAGATATTGATTGAGATAGTAGCAGCAGTGATGATGATGATGACTCGATGACGATTATCCACTGACGATGATCCAGAGAAGATGACTTGTGCTAAGAGACCTGTGTCGAGAAATACCTTCCTAGTTAAGAGGGAGTGTTGATGTATATGTAACTTCGGAATGTATTTCATATATATGTATATTGTATTCCTATAAAGATGTTATTATTCCTCTATACGTAAGTGGTTGTATTCCTATAGAGATGTTATTATTCCTCTATACGGAAGTGTCGTCATTTATATTGTAAGTGTCGTAACTTATACTTGATGGGTTATTAGACCACCTTGTTGGGGTCGGCCCTGTATAAGTCATGTGGGTCAAAGGGTTATTAGACCACCCTATTGGGGGTTGGACAAGTGCGTCAAAAGGTTATTAGACCACCCTAGTGGGGGTCGGCCCAGTCAGCATTATGTTAAGTAGTTAAGTTGAGGCTGACCTAGTTGAGTAAAGGTTAAGTCAAGTTAGTGTATAAATAGATAGTGTGTCTCACTCATTTTACACATTCTATTCTCTCACTCACACTCAGGAGAGTGGCACACTTCTGGAGGAGGAGGCTATGCTGCTAGGAGAAGACTATCTCTTGTATTCTGGTTGTATCATTGCTCTATCTATCTCTGAGGAAGTTATTGGGGTTTTTCACCTTTATGGTTTTCCCCAAGTAAACTCTGTGTCTCTTGTGTGCTTGCATTATTGTGTCCATGATTGATATGCTGTAGATTTGTTGTACATGTTTTTCTCTCAGTTAAGATCCTAGATCAGATTGAAGTAAATTCTGAAAATTTAACATCTGGCAACAACTTCCTTGAGTGGAGAATCTGCATCCCCTTCTCACTCATGTGGCCAAGCCTATGATGCCACAATGTTGTATCTGTTCCTGTGGAAGCTAAAGAGATAGAATGGTCAGTATTATGAGGACATAAAAACAACGTACCTACCCTATCTCCTTTTTCTATCACCATTGATCCTTTAGTGATCTTCCACCACTTTTCTCCAAATGTAGATAGACAGTTGCCATCTCCCAACTGTCCTGTTGAGATTAGATTTCTTTTCATAACAGGAATATGCCTAACATCTTTCAACAGCCAATCAGTTCCATTCTTAACTTTTATCCATACCTTACCCATTCCAACAATTTTACATGGCTCATCATCACCCAATAAAACATGTCCAAAATCACCTGGAACATAATCATGAAAATATTTCCGATGGGGTGTAGCATGACATGAAGCCCCTGAATCTACTACCTAATATCACTAGTATTATCTAATGCAAGAATCAAAGCATCTTGTAACACATCACCTGCTACATTCGCTTCCTGGGTAGTTTCCTACTGTCCATCTCCTTTCTTCTTTAGAGATCTGTAGTCTTTCTTCAGATGTCCTTTCTTTCCACAGTTCCAACACTTTATTTTTCCCAGTCTGGACTTGGATCTACCCTTTTTAGAGTTGTTACGATTACCTTGGTTCTTTCCTCTTTCCTTTTGTCTTCCCCTGCTCTCCATGGTCAACGCATTACCTAATGTCTCACCTGTGCTTTTTCTTCGCATTTCCTCGCTAAGAATAACACCAATAACATCATCAAATTTCAAGGTGTTTGAACTAGAGACAAAGTTACTTACAGCCATGACCAAGCTATTCCATCTTTCTGGCAATGAACACAAGATTAGAAGAGCCCTGACCTCATCATCAAAGTTCACACTTACAAAACTTAGTTGATTTGTAACCGTATTAAACTCATTTAAATGATCAGTAACATATCCACCTTCAAACATCTTCATATTAAATAAACTTTTCATTAGAAATACCTTGTTAGAGGCCGAGGGTTTTTCATACAACTTACCCAATGCACTCATCAAACCCTCCGTTGTCGTTTCTTTTGAGATATTGAAAGCCACCGACGAAGCTAGGCTCAGTCATATTGTTCCCAAAGCCTTTCTGTCAAGAACCTCCCATTCTTCGTCCTTCATGGCCACCAGTTGCTTTGCTCTTCCTCCCAACGGTAGGAATAGATCCTTCTGGTATAGATAGTCCTCCATTTGCATCTTCCATAACTGTAAGTTTTGGCCGTTAAACTCCTTGACCTTAAACTTTCCTTCTTCCGCCATTGCTCCCACTCGAATCAGAAACCCTAGCTTCATGCGGGTTTATCTTCCAAATAGACCTCTGGCTCTGATACCAATTATTAGAAAAACGGGATCGCAGAGAAATAACAATAAAAAAAATGCAAATATAATCACACACACATTACAAGAGAGACATAGATATATCGTGGTTCACCCAACTTGGGCTACGTCCACACTGAAGTTGCCAGTCCTTATTATTATTTCGTCTAGCAAAGTGAAGGGATACAACCTGCAGCACAACCGCTGCACTTCCTCTTCATTGTCTCACAGTCTCTCTTCTGATCTCACAGATCTTTACAATGCATAAAACCTAATACATCAAACCCTATCCGGGTTACAATGTATTTCTTTTATAAGGGAAATACAATGGGAAAATACCACAGGTTACCCAAAACCATGGGCCCAAAAACTGGTGGCAAAAACAGCCCCAAAAATTCCCCCCCGGACCCCCTGGGGATCGTGCCGAGATCATAACCAAACCTGGGGTACGGACACGGCTGAATAATAATATATCTGGATCTGGAGATTAGGCTCCACAACCAACAAATTTTGAACTTATTAATCCACATTTTAGGTGTAGCTTTCTAGGTTCACACAAATTACTTATAAGTTTTCAATTATCATAATTTACCCACTTCAATTGTATTCATAGTAGTTCATGTAACTTGGTATACTCTTGAAATTACTTCAGCTCATAAAATACATCAAATACAAATGATGAAATCATTTAGTTCCCCGTGTGTACCTTAAAGAGAAACTAGACCCTTGCTCTGAGGAGAAGGCAAATATATTCCCTTACTAAAAGGTTGGCCTCAAAACTTTATAGTTAGTTTCTTAACCAACACCATGACAACCTTTTTGGACCTTGTAGAGGGTTGTATGGAGGGTTCCTTATGCTTTCAACTTTACAACTTTCTTCTAATCCCACCATAGTGTATTGTGAGTCCTTTTAACATTGTCAATTTGTAAGGGAGTCATGATCTCACAAAGTCAACTGGTATCATCTAACTCAAATCAATGAGACGTTAACATGTACATAAAGCAGGAGTCATGAGCATATATAATGCATGAACATGGTGAAAATACCCACTTTAGCATGTGGGGAGAGAGATTTGAATTTTCCACCTCTCTCTTGTGAGATAAAATCTTTTACTAACTAACTATGGGGTAATTATTTTTCTAATAATAAAGTGGAGAAGTATTCATAGGACATGGACCTCAGGTTACACTCTCACTAATCACAACACTCTATCATTTGGATCTTGGACAGGCATGTTGATAATGAAGCTACCATTTGACTCTTGGGCTAGGATGGTAGTAGTGACTATCTTGGTTTGTGAGTGGTGGCAAACAATAAATATTGCATCTTCATATGTATGAGTGTTTTGGTTGAGGATTCATATCCACAGGTATGTGGTCTTGAGTTCCACCTTTGGTTGAGGATTCATATCCACAGGGTATGTGGTCTTGAGTTCCACCTTTTGCATGCCTTTCCCACGTCTATGGCATCACTATTTACACATGTATAGAAGAAATGTTTTGTACCTTGTTGACCACCCTAGGGGTTTGGTTAAAGAATCATATCCACAAGTACCATGTCTCAAGTTTGAATTCCATATGCTGACATGTTTAGATAGGGTTAACTTAGTTTTGACCACCATCGAATGAAAGAGAGAGTAATATGGTGTTCCATTGCTTGAATAATACCATTGTGAAGTTTTAGATTATAAAATGCCACCAAAGTGACACAACTATCCATATGCATGTACCACAAGCCCCGTAATCTTCTCAATCATAAGGATTTAGATTTTAAAATTAAAAATTAAATTGGAATTTACAAACAACTCCTTTTTAATAACGAAGAGATGACTAAAGTAACTTCACAAGCCCCATGAAAAGTCTCATGATTTAGATTTTAAAATGAAAAATTAAATTGGAATTTACAAACAACTCCTTTTTAATAGCAAACAGATGACTAAAGTAACTTCACAAAAGATTATCAACCTAGTGATATAAGGAGTAAACCCCCAAGTCAACCCTCACAAGCAAGTAACTATTTTACATTTATTTACAAATCAAAGTAAATATCCTCTCAAAGAGAAAGAGGAACCATGTGTGTTCACTCCAAAGTTTTCATAATTAGCCTTGGGCTTAATGTGCAATACAAGGAGAAGGGATTCCAATGGTGCTTAATGTGGTCCAACACACAACAAGAAGCAAAACCCCACTTCTTTCCTACAACATGGTAAGGATCTAGTTTTTAAATGCTTGCAATAAATAAAAACGGCCAAAATTATGTCAGATTACACCAAAATGAAATAAATCAAATAATAATTTATTCAACAATAAAGGAAAAAAAAAAGTTTATGAATAAAATGACAAATTTGTTATTTTAAATTTCATAACTTTTTGGATTTTTCCTCTCTTTAAACGTAATGAGGTTTCTTGATTTTCAAGTGAAAGTGCAAAGAGAGCACTTAGAATTCATCCAACATAACATAACATTAAGTGCAAAGAGAGCACTTAGAATTCATCCAACATAACATAACATTACATTCTATGAATAGCTCATGAAGAATTCTACGTTCTTAAATAGAGTTGTGAGGTCCCTTAAAATGATTGAGGGCAACAATATGTACACCCTAGTGATCAAGATTAAGTTTGACTAAATCTCATCCAATAAGTTAGAAGAAAAACTTTGCACTCAAGAATAACTTAAGGGATGTGCAAATGGGTGATTAATCTTGATTTAGTGATATAGGGATGTACACATAGGTGATCAGTGTTGATTTGATCAAACTTTGGAGAATGTATCCATTAATCTTTGATGTTTTCAAGCAGACAATATTATCCATATTATCCAAAGAAGGTATAATATTTAGTTATGAATTTATTTATCCCTTGCGAATAACATTTTATATTTTAATACTATAGTATGTATTTATTTATTAAAATTAATTTAAATGGATATTTTCTGAAGGTTTATGATACTCAAGACTCCCTCCACATAGTGATGAAAATGATGTGTTAACATATGCCACATAGTGACAAAACCTAGACTTGGTAATTGGGAAGAAAATAAAAGAAAATCAAAATATGTGAAGGGAACATTAAGTAAACTTTATTGTAATATGGTTTGATATCAAATGTAATCGAAATCATATATATACTATTGTAATTTTGTCAAAAAAAATTGGAAAAAAAGTTACAATTTTATTATATTATAAATACACCATATTATTCAAAGGTCCATAAAATCTGTACATATATGTTTATAATTGTAAAGTAAATAATTTACATGGCATCAAAGGTCATATACAAAAAATATACATTCCTATCTGAGCGGTATTCCATCGCAAACTATGCCTCATTGAGGTCCTTAAAAAGTCAAAAAAGAGTTGGATGTAATAATCCTGCAAGTATCAATATAATAACTAAACATATTTGCATTCCATCCTATGTTAGATAAAGGTTAGTAGCCATAAGAGTGTTCTCTTTAGATATATATCCAATATGTGGGCCCAGATCATGTTCCATAAGAGTATCATTGTCTATTTCCCACCTATCCCAAATACCATCACCAATATGCAAGCCATATTTAGACAGTTGATCATCCTGGCAATTTCTCTCTCTATAAATATGTTGATGGTTGTTCTCCTTAAACAACCCTTCAATACGGATCAATTCCTTATAAATAGGCCTTAGCAATGTGTATTTTGGAGGCCTCTTCAATCTCAACCAATCTATAACAAGTTTAGAGTCCCCCATAACTTGTAATCTCTGGATTCCTACGGATAGAGCGAGCAGCAAAGATAATTTAATGTCACAGTCCCTCCCGTGGACCCAATTCCTGGAAGGGAATATGATGCCAATCTGGGGCTTTTACACAAATGAAGCCCGCTCATTAAATTCAGAGCAATTAATAGCAAAATGTGGAGATGCAAATTAAGCAATTTAAGCACAGCGGAATTAAAACTCATCCACACACACACATTTCATATGCATATAGCATATCAAAAATAGTCATCAATTTAAACATTTCAGAAGTAAATGCATAGACAAAAAAACACTTATCTTCATTGTGTAATTGTACCCAAACAACTAGCTATGTGGCTGCAACATTCCACCCAACCATAGGCCAGTTGTGTTCATAAATCTCTCAACACAACTGCCACCCCTGAGCTGGGCATGGTTCTTACAAGGAAAAAGGGACATTCAAGCTCATGTACAACCAAAGCAATAGGAACCCATCTCACCCCATCATTCTTTCACACACAGCAACTCAAACTGGCCATGGATACACATTTTCAGCAATGGGATTTACAAAGACGATGGCCATGGATTTTCCCAAATCGTGGGCACACCAAAAACGGACTGTGAGAAAGGGAAATTCGACCACATGGAGAAAAATGATTTATCCCATAGATTGTGGGCAATCCAATGGCCAAAACAACCTCTAGGAAACCCCCAAATCAATCCGTTCTCTTCCCCACGGGTAACCAAAGCAAAAACGCCCTTCTCCCAGCTGAGAAACCAGGAAAAAACCAGAAAAACATGGCTGGAAAACACCCAGGCAGCTCCAAATTCGTGGGAGAGCAAAACTGGTTGGTGGGTAATGGCTTGGGGAGCAATTCATGGCTGGTTTCTTGCCCAAGAAGCAAAACACGTTTTTCCATGAAGGGTGGCTTGCCCATACTCGAATTTGGACAGCTATACCTCTCCATTCCCAAGGCATTAACTACCTTAACCAACTCTTGGGAGAAATGAATGATTGGGTACAAAAGTCAACATGGGTAGTTGAGGGTTTGATGGGTTCTCTCATTGAAACTTGGCTTGACGTGATTGACTCAAGGGCTTGAATGTTTTCCCTCCCAATTCCTTGTAAAATCATAGCCCCATCTCTTGTTGCATTGCATAGCTAGTTGTAAGTATTTTATTAAAATGCATATTTACAATTCCATTGTGCCTGGCTAGCACGTAAACCATATGCATCAATAAATCAATGGCGGGGCCTTGGCCTTGAGCTCCTCACCAAGATTTTATAACAATATTACATTATTTACATTTTAATACAATGGGGTCAAAATCAGGATATTACAATCCCCTCCCCCTTGGAATAACACCGTCCTCGATGTTCCAACACTTAGGAATATATACCCACTTTACACATTTCTCAAAATTCACAAAATGTGGCAGGTCTATCCGGCGTTCATCTCTTTACTTTGAACTTTCAGGATCAAGTCCTTTGGCTTCCACAAGCTGCTCCTGCTGGCTTGATCTTCCAGTTTTGCAGGTGGGCATCTCTCCACAGCAATCCCTTCTGTTTATTTATCTTCCAACTGATCTACAAGTCTGGAATTTCATGGATTCCATCTTCCTTGTTGTCCTAGCATCTATTCGAGGAAGATATTTAGCCAAAACAAATAGCTTTTGGTTTGTTGCCATGATCAATATGCACAACTGGCCCACACTTTGCTCACTAGCAACACTTGGCTAGTAACAGCTGCAAACAGATGGCTTTCAATGTCTCACCTGTGAGACTCATCATGGCAATTCCTGTTAGGACAAGCATAACACAATATTAAAATTAGTCAATTGTTTCCCCAATTGACATGGAACGTCCATGCTTTACTCATGCAACTTCCACACGTTTCATGCTTTCCTAACATACACATGAACTCATTCATGTTCATCCTTTCACGGGAAAAATAACTATTTCAACATTCACAATTCATTTCAAGCAATTAAACAAAATCTATTTTTAGCCATGTCATGCACTCAACAATCCTTTGTTTTTAAGATGCATTAGTCAAAAGGAAAGAGAAGAGTAAGAGTTTCCCCCTCTTAGTCTTGTTCCAATCTGGAGCCACACCATCACGGTGGTTTCATGCTGCTTAGCCTCTTTCACTTCAATGTGAATGCTTGACTTTCCCTTTCTTGGCTACGACACATAGTGTCTAAAGTCTGTCTAAGGATTTTTAACCAGGGAACCTTTTCCCATTGTTGCTTATAGAACCTTTGGCTTCTAGGACCTACACATGTCCACTAGCACCATCTTTCATTACTATTCATACTGAGCTCTTTAGGATAGTCATATGTCCACATGCATCCTCCAGATGCTTTCATAGTCCTTACTTCCAACAATACCTACACTCAAACATTGAATCAATTCACATGTTCAGTTTATTCTCATATGGTTTATTTCTAAACAAGAGTTTAATAAATCATAAACAATTCATACACACATGTATATTCATAAGCAAGAAGCTGCAAGATAACCAAATACTTATTTGTATGGGATGTCTTCACTTTATTCCACGGGATCCTTCTTTGCTTTACAAGCTTAGGATTTCCCGTGGGTACAATAATGAATGTTAGGCCAGCACACAGGCTACTCCACAACCATTCGAATAGGCAATGCCAAGCCAGTACGCTGTCTGGGTTTATCAGGCATCCCAAAACTCAATATGTTAAGCCAGTACGCCGACTGGGTTTATCAAGCATTTCAAAAATCAGTATGCTAATCCAGTACGCTGACTGGGTTTATCAAGCATATGTGAAAATCCTCACAGCAGATCTAAGAGATGATGTATACCTCACAAGAGCATGATTATGATTAAGCAAGAAAATAGAAGAAGAGTGGTCAATACAGTATAATGAGCAACAAAATAATATGGTACAGTAGAACTCGGATAGAAGTAATAATACTTCACACACACTAGTTAATTAATCACAATATGGACAAATAAATAGTACAATGCATGAGGATTCGAATGCCTAAGGTGGCAATTCGAATTAGCCTTCATGGAGTGATCAAAGGATCACTGGAGTGTCATCGGAGCACAACTAGTAGTCTATCTCATCATCGGTGGAGTCATCAATGCATAAGTAACTGTCAACCATCAGTCTAACTGAGTGTGGTAGGTGTAAGTGAATGTAACTGGCACATGGAGACACTAACTGAATGAAGGAGGCTCAATGGAGGGTGCATGAGGAGCTAACTTGAGTCAAAATAGGTAGTCAAGTCTCATTGGAGGTCCATTGGAGTGCTAAGGTCAGTTAAGAGTCAGTTAATCCTTAAATCAAGGAAGGAACTGAAGATAACTGAACTAAACTGAAGTGGTAGGTAAGAAGGGCGCCTTTCTCAATTGGTAGATGAAAGGAGGGCGCACTAAGCTCTAAGAGGGCTAAAAATGAGTGGAAGGAAGCTCTGGGGGCTGCTAACTGAGGGCTAGGTGCTGGGACTGATGACTATGATGCATGCAAATGCATGCAAACCCTAAAAGTGCATACATGACTGAAAATTTAAATGATCAAAATACTAGTGGGACTAGGATGGAGTATAGGAATATCCCAACACCCCCCCTTAATCCATCCTGGGCCCTAGTAACTAAGACCAAAGGTCACCCAATACAATGAATAATAACAATCAATAAACCAAGGAAGTGGGAAAATTTCATGGGAAACATACCCCCTCCTCAAAAACAGACTGTAAGGCACACACAAAAAATAAATGCTCCTAACTCAAGCAGGTGTGATGCTTGGTCATCTGTCTGGGGGTATCTTCTTCTTGGGAAGAAGTGGATCATGCTAAAAAAACATGTGCTTGTACTTGTTCTTCAGATCGAATGTGATGAGAACAAATCCAAAAGTATGAGGATGATCCTTGAACCTGTGATTCGAATCAGCTGAGGTAGGATCAAAATCATGAATATGTTGATAGTCTTTTGTCTTCTCCTTCGAACCATCATGGGTGAGATTATGCCAAAAAGAACCATCAACTAATAATTGCTTGAAATCCAAATCAGATTTAAGACTTGAAGAATAGTTTCTTGAGATCTCCTTTGAACCAGCAGGGGTGAGATCAAAACTATCATATGCATGAGAAATTATCCCAAGTGAATGGCAATGGTTTCTTGAGATCTCCTTTAAACCATAAGAGGTGAGATCAAAACCAATGGATGTATGAGAAATTATCTCAAGTGGGTGGCAAGGGCCATATTCTTCAATAACCTTCTGAAATCATGGAATAATGATCATATAGTAGTAAATAAGAGGTGATTGCTTGAGGAGAGCGAATGCATTACCTCCAATAGTTGATTTTACCTCCGAAATAATCATGTGATCATGATGCAAACCAACAAACTCTGGTGCAAGAGAGGATTTAGGACCTTCTGCAATATCTAGAGTGTGAGCTGGCACAGAAAGAGAAAAAAGTTGGAGCATGAGTGTAGAATCATCACGTTCTCTGTGGACAGCTTCAATATGAGATGATACTAGTTCATGATCTGAGAGACCATCAAGGGGAACGAATGCATCACTGGGCTTGCTCTCGAAGGGGTTTGGACCAATCCCTTCATTCTGTCTACCAAATCTTTCATCCAAGTAGGACCATATCTCTTTTGGAGATTCAACATCATCAATGAATTGATGTACCAAGCATCGAGACATAGAAAGCATCATGGTTCCCATGGCTCTGTCACCATTATTTAACCAGTCAATATTTTCTTCAGAGGATTCGAACTCTCTCTCAAAACAATAATCAAAGAGACCATTTCTCTTCAAATGTGCTATCATCTTTGGTTTCCATTCATCATAGTTGAATGGAGAAAGAGGATCATAGTTGAATGGAGGAGGATAGATTTCTTCTGAATACATGGAAGCTGTAGAAGACCTGCAAAACAATAGAGAATATCTACAACTACTACTGCTGCAAAGATGCAGAAACTGATGCAACTGCTGCACTCGAAATCTTGGTAATAAACTGCAAAAAACTCTCTCTCAACATGCTTTGATACCATGTGAAAATCTTCACAACAAATCTAAGAGATGATGTATACCTCACAAGAGAATGATTATGATTAAGCAAGAAAATAGAAGAAGAGTGATCAATACAATATAATGAGCAACAGAATAATATGGTACAGTAGAACTCGGATAGAAGCAATAATACTTGACACACACTAGTTAATTAATCACAATATGGACAAATAAATAGTGCAATGCATGAGGATTCAAATGCCTAAGGTGGCAATTCGAATTAGCCTTCATGGAGTGATCAAAGGATCATTGGAGTGTCATCGGAGCACAACTAGTAGTCTATCTCATCATCGGTGGAGTCATCAATGCACAAGTAACTATCAACCAGCAGTCAAACTGAGTCTAACTGAGTGTGGTAGGTGTAACTGAATGTAACTGGCACATGGAGACACTAACTGAATGAAGGAGGCTCAGTGGAGGGCGCATGAGGAGTTAACTGGATTCAAAACAGTAGTCAAGTCTCACTGGAGGTCCATCGGAGTGCTAAGGTCAGTTAAGAGTCAGTTAATCCTTAAATTAAGGAAGGAACTGAAGATAACTGAACTAAACTGAATTGGTAGGTAAGAAGGGCGCCTTTCTCAACTGGTAGATGAAAGGAGGGTGCACTAAGCTCTAGGAGGGATAAAACTGAGTGGAAGGAAGCTCCGAGGGCTGCTAACTGAGGGCTAGGTGCTGGGACTGATGACTAGGATGCATGCAAACCATAAATAATGCATGCAAACCCTAAAAGTGCATGCATGACTGAAAATGTAAATGATCAAAATACTGGTGGGACTAGGATGGAGTATAGGAATATCCTAACAGCATACAACGACCATTTCCAAGCCATTTCTTCGACTGGGTTTGTCAGGAAATAACACCTTCACCAATACCTCCACAACATGCAAATAGACAATGCCAAGCCAGTACATCAACTGGGTTTGTCAGGCATCCAACAACCATTCACCATAACATCCACATATCCAATGCCAAGCCAGTACACTGACTGGGTTTATCAGGAAATAAGAACAACATAATATGATTACGTGGTTCCCTCCAGGAACTCCATCGGTGACTTACTTGACTGCAGGCTAGCATGGCCCCACAATACCCACTCACACTACATAAGGATGATGCCCCTTTTCTGTTACATAGCTCCTCGGGCCTATCCATCTCTTCTAGTGTCCTTTAGTGTGAGCGTAGAAAGGTTACCACTGCCCATACAGTCCTCTCGAGCATCCTTTCTTAACTTTGCCTCTTACGTGCAACACCAGATTGCATCTATGTAAGCTGATAGCACAAGAAGGATAAGTAGGCTCATCAGTATTGCTGTTCTAAAATTGTAATCATATTTCATAACATTCACTATCAAGTATTGAAACACCAGGAATGCGTCCATTCCCTTAGGGTGTAGTCAATATTGGCAACCCCAACAAAACCCAGCACCCGAAATGTATGCATCCCTTTCTGATGTGAGTCATGTAGGCCCTAATCATACTCAAGCAGTCTGGAATAATAATAAAACATGCTCTGCATTTTAAATCTAATAACTAGACATGTATATTCTTAGTTAGGGTCACGAAATACTCATCCATTTATCAGATGTATCCTTTCTTCATTTGCGAAGAATGGGGGCTCCCTTCTCTGAGTCAACAGTCCTTCGGTTTGCCACCCCAATCTTTTCACATTCCATAACTCACACATGCCTTCTTGGAATAACTTTACTGTCTCACTCACATGCTTTACCAACATGTAGTTCAGTTGAGACATTATCAATATGGCATTTCACCCGAAACCCATTTTCAAAGCATGGGATCCTTCCCATCTAGTTTGGATTCTACAAGCCATCACACATGGTCTTCCTGCAATGTGTCATCCTGGCACACTTATCAAATAGCCAAACATTCAACAACATTTAGCAATAAGCTTCGAATCTTATTGTTCCATAACCAATCAATGTCATTAATAATTAAATTCAATATGAATTTGCAATTCTGTCTACTGCAGAAATTGATTTGCTTAGTAATGAGGTTATCCTCATATTGTTTGGCCCTCGTAAGTGGTATCACTCTATCCATTATGGTTTCACCCTTGCTACCATACATGAACATCCACCTACAACATGTCCTCCTGACACAATCTTATATAATCCAAACGGTCATTAGCAATCATAAGCAAATTCTCAAATCTGAAATCTACAAATATGCTTTCCTACAAAAATTAGATTTGCAACCATGAGATTATTCTCATAAATTTAAATCGGACAATTTTCAAATTTGTTTCATGTATAAGTTACAACCATGAGAACCTTCTCATAATCTTTGGCCTCTATACATGGTAGACCCCGATCTTTACTATGGACTTATCCCCATTGCCATACGCAAGACTTTTCTACCTAAAATCTGAAACTTCAATCAGCCAAACACGTTGTGAGTATCTTATGCATATAATCCTTTCATTGCTACAACAGTCACTGAAGTGATCTCAAAATTATAACACTCAATAATTCAAACACCTTCAGCTGTTAACATTTGAAATGAAATGATATATATATATATATATAATAGAATTGCAAGACATGGGTACATTGTTCATGCAATTTAAATAAACTGTAAATACTCATTACTTCACATCCATATTCTTTTTATGCAACCCTGTCCTTCCAACAGAGTACTCTGGTAGCCCATCAACATGTCTACCTTCTTCATGCAATCATTCTCCTGCATTCACAGTAGCTCATGAAATGGTCTCAGGATTAACAATAATCCACCATTTCATCTATTATCTAACTGCATTGAAATATATATATCACAACCATGCATTCACACTATGCATCTCAACATGTGCACCCGCACATATGCATGCACATTCACAACATTTTCATAATCTTTTAATGTGCATTCACTCAATGCATAACCCCCCAATACAGCCTTGCATTAATCCATGCATACTATGCACTCACGCATATTATGGCCTAACCATGACTGCCACTCATAGCATGTAATAACACAACATGACCATAATTCCTCACTTGCGTTGGTTGTTAAACTCACAACCAACATACAAAAATGGCATGATATAATTTCGTATGAATGCATTGAGATTTCTAAGCAATTATAGGGTGTAAGGATCATTGCCTTCACTTACCCACACCTCACCATACTTGGTAGGTTGACACTCACATTCAGGCACTCAATACCACATGTAAATCAATCGACATAGTTTAAACATAGTTGAAGGGATCTCACCAAATCCTCTTTCAGCATTCATGCAATTAAGCAGAGTTAACCCTTACCTACATGGCTGTTATTAACATCACTTGATGTTACCTGATCAGTTGACCTCTTACCAAGGCTACTCAGTCCTTTTGCCAACATCATGATCACGGATTTGTTGCACCATCCCCTCTTCATAAGGTTGTTGGTCTCGTGCAACAACATCATCAACTTCTTTAGCCATGCTTTGATTGTATTTTGTCCTACAGCCAATGCAGACACAACTAATTATTAGCAACCACCATAATTATCTCAAGTGGCTCATTGTATATGTAAAACCTCACTAGTCTACCAATATGCAATATCCTATTTATGCACAAACATTTTCACATACACTGTGCAATGTTTATTAATGTGCTATCTGGTGCATATTCATTTCATCTATGTAATCTCTTGCATTTTCAACATTTTTAGGCCATAGTTTACATGCATGACAATTTCATAATGATAAATACGATAGCAAAAAAGGGGTTACGGAATTATCCCTTTCCAATCCCTCATCATAGCATGGAATCCCTCTTCCATATCATAGTTGGTCTGATTTCCTTCCAGTCATGCAATTATAGAAATTGCCCATATTAACAACAATTTTTTTGTCAAAACAGCCACTAGCATTCTTCTGCACCAAATATCTATGGTATATGCGGACCTCATTCAAATTCTGGTCATGCATCCCTGTTCTCCTCTAGATAAGATTTCCAATTCCTATCCCCATGCTCCATTCTGATCCAGAACATGGAATTTACATTCTTTCAAAAATGCAAAGTTTGCCCAAATTTCCGCACTTTTACACAGCTGCAATTTGTTCTAGGAGGCCAACTTCAGCTGCTTGTAGAAGAAAATCTAGGAAGATTCATGAAAAATCATCTATTGGGAGAAGGTATTCCATATAACAAGGAACACTCAGCAACCTTCAAATCCCTGTTCCAATGCACCAGTCAACTTCTATAAAATTCGGGTTTGGCTACTTTTCACTATTCACTTTTCCCCCAAAATCTCAAAACTTGGCCAAAAATGGCAATCTCTCAATCTATGCATTTCTGGAAAATCTTCGTCTAATGGAAACTGTCTATCTTAATGAGAATATGAAATGCCTATTTCAGTCAAAAAAATTATTCCCACATCTAGGGTCACTTTTACTGTCCACAAGCTTTTCAAAATCCCGAAAAAGTGGCCCAGAACAATGCTTTTTGGCCTTCTGGATCACCCCAACTCCACATCCTTTGGATTTCGGCTCCAAGATTCCAAACTTAACACTGTTCCTGCTCCATGGACACGCCATATCAATTTCAACTCAATCCGACCTTCCGTCAAGCCTCGGGACACCGTCTTACAAAAGTCACTATTCTCCATTTTTTGTCAAATTGGAGCATACTAGGTTCGGGACCCTCTCTGGTTCTTTCGTGGCCTTCGTTAATGGCCTCCGAGCCTCATAGGAATCATCCCATTCAGAGCCCGATTGCTCCTTCTACCCAAAAATCAATTTTTGGGCTTTATACTTTTTTTTTCGCTCCTACCATCGTTGGTCGTGGCTCACCCTCTGCGACCGTCGCTGGATTTAACCTTAACTCCCCTATCGCAGCGTAGGTTTTATCCATAACATTGTCGTCTCAGCGCAGGTTTTAACCTTAACTTCTGCGACCGTTGTGGCGATCCTGGCCTTATCTTCGTCGCCAGCAAGCCTCCGTCGCACAGATTTTATGGCTAAAATCGCCGCTCGTTGGCACAGATTTTATGGCTAAAATCGCCGCTCGTTGGCGCAGATTTTATGGATAAAATCGTTTGAACGTCGGCGTAGATTTTAAACTTGATTTCGCCGCGCGCGTCGCAGAAATTAACCTTAATTTCCATGCGCGTGTCGCAAAATTAACCTTATTTTCACTGCCGCACGCGCAGAAAGTTAGCCTCATTTTCACCGCCGCGCATGCAGAAAGTTAGCTTAATTTTCACCGCCGCGCGTGCAAAAAGTAACATTATTTTCACTGCACGCGTCGCAGAAATTAACACTAAAATCCCCGCGCATGCGCAGAATTTAACACTAAAATCGGCAACAAAGTCTTTGCTCCGCGACTGCTTCGGCGCAAAATTTAACCAAATTTTCACCGACCTTGGCGCAATAGTTATGGTTAAAACCGCCGACGGAGTCTTAAGCAAAATTTCCAACACTTAGAAAAATTTTCAATTTTTTCAAAAACAGTTAGAAAAATTTTCTGAAATATTTCCATCTTCTTCTGATGTTTAGTGTTGGACAAGAGGCATACTTACCTCTGCAACCGTGATAGGTAGCCCATGAAGGCCCAATGCTACAACCTTTGCTCTGATACCACTCTGTCACAGTCCCTCTCGTGGACCCAATTCCTGGAAGGGAATATGATGCCAATCTGGGGCTTTTACACAAATGAAGCCCGTTCATTAAATTCACAGCAATTAATAGCAAAATGTGCAGATGCAAATTAAGCAATTTAAGCATAGCGGAATTAAAACTCATCCACACACACACATTTCATATGCATACAACATATCAAAAACAATCATCAATTTAAATATTTAAGAAATGCATAGATAGAAAAACACTTGTATTTATTATGTAATTGTCCCCAAACAACTAGTTATGTTGCTGCAACGTTCCACCCAACCATAGGCCAGTTGTGTTCATAAATCTCTCAACACAACTGCCACCCCCGAGCTGGGCATGGTTCTTACAAGGAAAAGGGGACATTCAAGCTCATGCACAACCAAAGCAATAGGAACCCATCCCACCCCATCATTCTTTCACACACAGCAACTCAAACTCGGCATGGATACACATTTTTCAGCAATGGGATTTACAAACACGATGGCCATGGATTTTCCCAAATCGTGGGCACACCAAAAATGGACTCTGAGAAAGGGCAATTCGACCACATGGAGAAAAATGATTTATCCCACAGATTGTGGGAAATCCAATGGCCAAAACGACCTCCAGGAAACCCCCAAATCAGTCTGTTCTCTTCCCCACTGGTAACCAAAGCAAAAATGCCCTTCTCCGGGCTGAGAAACCAGGAAAAAAATAGAAAAACATGGCTGGAAAACACCCAGGAAGCTCCAAACTCGTGGGAGAGCAAAACTGGTTGATGGGTAATGGCTTGGGGAGCAATTCATGGCTGTTTTCTTGCCCAAGAAGCAAAACACGTTTTTCCATGAAGGGTGGCTTGCCCATAATCGAATTTGGACAACCATACCTCTCCATTCCCAAGGCATTAACTACCTCAACCAACTCTTGGGAGAAATGAATGATTGGGTACAAAAGTCAACATGAGTAGTTGAGGGTTTGATGGGTTCTCTCATTGACACTTGGCTTGACTTGATTGACTCAAGGGTTTGAATGTTTTCCCTCCCAATTCCTTGTAAAATCATGCCCCCATCTCTTGTTGCATTGCATAGCTAGCTGTGGGTATTTTATTAAAATGCATATTTACAATTCCACTATGCCTGGCTAGCACGTAAACCATATGCATCAATAAATCGATGGCGGGGCCTTGGCCTTGAGCTCCTCACCACGATTTTATAACAATATTACATTATTTACATTTTAATACAATGGGGTCAAAATCGGGGTATTACATTTAAGTGCCATATATTATGACTATTTTTGGTGCTAAATCCAATGCATGCTGAGAATTTTATCCAATAGTGCTATGAGATGAATAAGATACCACCATCCCTCCCCACTACAAGTGTGCCTTATAAGGCCCCACAAAATAGATCCAACTACCAGTGTTGTCTTTTATCTCCACCACTATGTTTCTTACTTTTGGAGGTCCTTCAACCTATGGAAAATGACTGAGGAAGGATAACCATTTAGAAGCATACATAGGTGATGGAATAACATCCTCTTCAAAAATGGATTTGATACTGGCGAGCTAAGTCCCCCAAATAAATATAATAGGAAAAGCCACATAATCTTTATAGCCCTCATTATTTACCTAGGTCTGTAGAGATTTAGACAAGTCATGTCCATACTCCCACATCCTGACTATATATGAACAAGTTATAAAGAGGTGTTCTAAATTCTCATTATGATATTTACACAGTGGACGTCTACCCAATCCCACCCAAAACCTTATGAGCATTGATTCCCTTACTATAAATTTATCGGATAGATCAATCCACAAAAAGAGTTTAGATTTTAGAGGACACTTAAAGTTCCAAAGCACTGTAGACCACCAAGGAGGCCCTGTAATCTCTTCTTCTTCCTTGATGAATCTATATCCTAGATTAGGAGTATAGGTACCCCCCACTGCATTTCTAGACCATATTAACTCATCAGGATTGTCTTCTAATATAACATGGCATTTCTACAAATCCTTTATATAACCTTCCCAAAGAGCCTTCTCATCATCCACAAAACCCAAAACCTCATCTTTAATCCAAGATTGTCTAATGGGAGTAGTATTGACAACATCACCAATCTAACCCAACATAACCAATCCATATTCTCTCGCATACTCCACCATAGCCAATGGTAATATATGGGCACCGAAGCAGCCTATACAAGGATCCTGACTAATCTTGACCCTAATTCCATATCCAAATTTCCAAACTAGCCAGTCCCCTGTAATGTCCCTTATTAGGAATTTTATTAAAATGGCAATTTTCCACTTTTTTCCTTGGTTCGACCTTGGACTAGTTTCGATCTCTAGGTACCAAATTTGCCCCAAATGATCCCAAATATTCTGAGAAGGTATATGGATGATATTAGAACATAAATATGTGTTTCAGGGATGCCTTTTTACCTTTAAAACACTTCTGCAAATACTCTTTCAATTCTGGTCAATGTAGGTAACTTTACTAGTGATTTCCCTTTGACTAGTATTGGTCTCTAGGTCTCAAATTGACTCCAAATGCCTTCAAATATTCAAGGAAGGTTTATGAATGATATTAGGAATTGAATATGATGTTCAGGGATAACATATGGCCACCAAAAGACCTCTGCAAACTCTCTTAATATTCTGGACCAAGTATGCAATTTTACTAGTAATTTGGGGTTCAAATCCCCCTGAGGTAAGTACTGAAAATGGCTTCCCAAATGCCTCCAAACCCACTCAAATTTATGAACAGAGGTATGTAATGTGTTAAGTATGTTATTAAGTTCTCATATGCACCATTAATGGTTTATTACAACTGTTCTCACCCTCTCCCATTCAACTGCAAAAATCCCCAATTCGACCCTTGGGGAAATGGCACTATTTCACCTCCCAATACAACTAAACTGAGTAAAAATGCTTCAAATGCTCAAGTAAAGTACATGAAACTTGTAGAAGACATCCATGGAAGTATATTGATCACAAATATATCAGAGAATCATCCATTCATTCGAAATCATCATCAATACATTGGTTCACAACAAGGTAGTGGGGAAATGGTATTGTTCTTCCATTAAAAATGAGATTTATACATTTCTACCTGGAATTTAGACCTGAAAATTTTTGGAGATGAAGAACAGAGTATTTACTTCATATTACAAAAGAAATGGGGCATTAGAAGCTCCCCCAAAGAGTATAATAGCTCACCAAAAATGCCCTCCCTCAAGGATCAAGAATATGCCATCAAAACTGGAAATGGTTGAAGGAGCGAGCTGCAATAGAAGAAACCATGATCTGCCCTGTAGCTTACACCTGCAAATAAAGACTCCATTAAAGCTCCAAATGAAAGGTATGAATGGCCTTTCCAATTGCCAACTTGGATGGGAATCTTTCACCCTCGAAATTGGCTAAGGCAAGAAACTAGTCATCCACTAGCTCTCCCTCTTCACAAATGCAATTGCAAATTCTACAAATGATCAAAAGCTGGTTTCATTCTTTGATATTGACATTTATAAAGTTCTAATGTCCTCCATGGGTCGAATTCCTTCCAAGAGACTCATGCCAACTCAAGTTGGGAAGAGATTCCAAAGAACGCCACTTGTACAACAATTCCTAGTTTTCCACTTCCACCAAATCACATGTGGAAGCATCTTAGCTGCCCTAACACCCTTGAGCGCCCTCTTGGAGTCTATTTTTAGCCCTGACATGTCATATATGTCATATGTCAGCCTTCAGGTCTGATTTGTGTCATAGGTGTCATAGCATCTTCATCATTGTTGTCATAGAGCTAGGGAATCTAGCCCAAGTGTCTCACTAACTCCAAATTGCCTCTTCCTCTTCCATGGGAGTTACTCTTCCTCTATATTTCGACCTTGGATGAGTCATTCCATGAATAATACCTTTTGGAATCCCCCAAGTATGTTACCATTCACCTTGAATTCGAATTGGTGAGAGAATGATGCCAAGTGTAGTGGGGGAAATCTAGCCATATGTGGGTCCCACTTCCTCCATGTGTCTTCATGATCAAATTCCACTTTGATTTTCACTTGTATATATTTATTTAAATCCTTTATTAAATATTTATGCCACTCTAATGTTCAAACATCATTTATTATCCCCATTATTCCAAATCCCAAAGCTTCCACCCCAAACCTAGGAAACTAGTAATTTTCCTCCTTGGCAATTATTTGACCTTTAACATCAATTTTACAAACTCTAATGAATATGGCCAATGTGATTAGGCCATTGTGACCCAATTCCAAATTTGGGACATGACAAGTCCTCCCTTCCCAATATTGCTTGTCCTCAAGCAATTTCAAACATGGGTGTTGAAGAACCTGCTTCCTGTATAATTCTTTGAAGTTGCCATTGAATTGCCCAACCTTGAGTCTTTGAGTTTCCTTGAATATTTTAGAGAGGAACCACCATGCTTGCTGCTGCACTACTCTGATAAAATTCAATTTATTAAGTGGGAAATCCATCTCCCATACTGCTTGTTTCCCAAAAAAAAATTCAAACCAATGAGACAAAAATTATTCCAGGGTCCCATTGCCTGTATTGCACCCCAACAATTAAAAGTGCTCTCCAACCCATACCATCAGATAAGAGGATTCCTGGATCCCATTTTCTTGTATGCATTCTTCCAAACATCATGAGTACAAAATATATATCATCAAAGTACATAACAACATAATGAAAATGTACATCAAGAAGATGCTTCATCAAAGAATCATGAAAGTGTTTATACCTCCATGTAAGTAGACCACCATTTGCTAGGTGCATACAATCTTCAAGTGACCAATCAAATCTGCTCCAATGACATAGGTGAGGATCCCATGTCCGATAGTGCTGCTCCAAAAGAACATGATATGCATCAAAATATTCAGCCATGCATTCTTTCATCCAAGAAGTGAATGAAGAATCTCCACTAAAATCTGAACCAAATAATGAGCAGGAAAAACAAGGAGACTTCAAAGGACTCAAAGAAGTCTCATCCATACATCCATGAGGATATGTATCATCATAAGGTAAAGCAATATGCTACTGCAATTCTAAATAATGAGGTGCTCTATTCATGTCATCATCAAAAGGAGAGGTAGGAGTTTCATACCCCTCATGTGGCACCACTAGAAAAAAACCTTTCACCCAATTTTCATCCCAAAGTGATGTGGTTGGAAAAGAAGTGTGGGGTGAGGAATTATGAACCAACTTTAATTCTTTACAACTCTTACCCATTGAAATATTTAATTCATCTTCTCCATAATTGCTTGGTCCAACTATTGTGAGATCATGTACCTCTTCCAAGGCTTTGCAACTCTCTCCATGAGGCAACTCATAATCCCTTTGAACAAGGACAAGTTCTTGTCCTTCTTCTTGTTTTAGTGTAGCATCTTCAAGAACCTGCATATCAACATGTACCTCATGTTCCACAATTACATTAGGTTCCTCTTTTGTGGCATAAACTGTTTCATCCTTTTCCTTGAAAAGAGAACCATTGCTCATTATTTTTTCCGAGTTGCTTCCAATTTCACTAAGCAACAATTTGAACTCTTGAAAGTATTGCCTCCACTTGTCTTCAAAGGAAGGTTCCAATAATTTTCTAAACTCCTCATTCTCCTCTGAGGTTCCTTTCTCATCCTTACTCATGGTGACCAATGAATGCACTTCTTCTCCTATTTCTTCCCTTTCACCAAAGTACATCCAGTTTCAGTTTCTAAGGGTGGTGGCTTATTTCTTTGACTCCTGGTCTTCATTAATGTTCTACCACATCAGGTGCCAAGACCATGCTCTGATACCACTGTAATGTCCCTTATTAGGAATTTTATTAAAATGGCAATTTTCCACTTTTTTCCTTGGTTCGACCTTGGACTAGTTTCGATCTCTAGGTACCAAATTTGCCCCAAATGATCCCAAATATTCTGAGAAGGTATATGGATGATATTAGAACATAAATATGTGTTTCAGGGATGCCTTTGTACCTTTAAAACACTTCTGCAAATACTCTTTCAATTCTGGTCAATGTAGGTAACTTTACTAGTGATTTCCCTTTGACTAGTATTGGTCTCTAGGTCTCAAATTGACTCCAAATGCCTTCAAATCTTCAAGGAAGGTTTATGAATGATATTAGGAATTGAATATGATGTTCAGGGATAACATATGGCCACCAAAAGACCTCTGCAAACTCTCTTAAGATTCTGGACCAAGTATGCAATTTTACTAGTAATTTGGGGTTCAAATCCCCCTCAGGTAAGTACTGAAAATGGCTTCCCAAATGCCTCCAAACCCACTCAAATTTATGAACAGAGGTATGTAATGTGTTAAGTATGTTATTAAGGTCTCATATGCACCATTAATGGTTTATTACAACTTTTCTCACCCTCTCCCATTCAACTGCAAAAATCCCCAATTCGACCCTTGGGGAAATGGCACTATTTCACCTCCCAATACAACTAAACTGAGTAAAAATGCTTCAAATGCTCAAGTACAGTACATGAAACTTGTAGAATACATCCATGGAAGTATATTTATCACAAATATATCAGAGAATCATCCATTCATTCGAAATCATCATCAATACATTGGTTCACAACAAGGTAGTGGGGAAATGGTATTGTTCTTCCATTAAAAATGAGATTTATACATTTCTACCTGGAATTTCGACCTGAAAATTTTTGGAGATGAAGAAAAAAGTATTTACTTCATATTAAAAAATAAATGGGGCATTAGAAGCTCCCCCAAAGAGTATAATAGCTCACCAAAAACGCCCTCCCTCAAGGATCAAGAATATGCCATCAAAACTGGAAATGGTTGAAGGAGCGAGCTGCAATAGAAGAAACCATGAGCTGCCCTGTAGCTTACACCTGCAAATAAAGACTCCATTAAAGCTCCAAATGAAAGGTCTGAATGGCCTTTCCAATTGCCAACTTGGATGGGAATCTTTCACCCTCGAAATTGGCTAAGGCAAGAAACTAGTCATCCACTAGCTCTCCCTCTTCACAAATGCAATTGCAAATTCTACAAATGATCAAAAGCTGGTTTCATTCTTTGTTATTGACATTTATAAAGTTCTAATGTCCTCCATGGGTCGAATTCCTTCCAAGAGACTCATGCCAACTCAAGTTGGGAAGAGATTCCAAAGAACACCACTTGTACAACAATTCCTAGTTTTCCACTTCCACCAAATCACATGTGGAAGCATCTTAGCTGCCCTAACACCCTTGAGCGCCCTCTTGGAGTCTATTTTTAGCCCTGACATGTCATATATGTCATATGTCAGCCTTCAGGTCTGATTTGTGTCATAGGTGTCATAGCATCTTCATCATTGTTGTCATAGAGCTAGGGAATCTAGCCCAAGTGTCTCACTAACTCCAAATTGCCTCTTCCTCTTCCATGGGAGTTACTCTTCCTCTATATTTCGACCTTGGATGAGTCATGCCATGAATAATACCTTTTGGAATCCCCCAAGTATGTTACCATTCACCTTGAATTCGAATTGGTGAGAGAATGATGCCAAGTGTAGTGGGAAAATCTAGCCATATGTGGGTCCCACTTCCTCCATGTGTCTTCATGATCAAATGCCACTTTGATTTTCACTTGTATATATTTATTTAAATCCTTTATTAAATATTTATGCCACTCTAATGTTCAAACATCATTTATTATCCCCATTATTCCAAATCCCAAAGCTTCCACCCCAAACCTAGGAAACTAGTAATTTTCCTCCTTGGCAATTATTTGACCTTTAACATCAATTTTACAAACTCTAATGAATATGGCCAATGTGATTAGGCCATTGTGACCCAATTCCAAATTTGGGACATGACATATGACATCATAAGCCTTAATGATATCCTTCCACATATTAGAAACATTTTTTATGGGCTTGTATCTGGACTGAAACCAATATTCAGTAGATAATGGATGGATATAAATATAAACAACCACTTTCACCCGCAAACCCTCCCCCTTAAGGATTCTTTGAGACCCCTTAGGTGATAAAGCCTATGCAAAGTGGTTGGGGTGCTTCAAACCCTTCACACCCGGCTCTTTTGGAAGGGTTAAACTAATCCAAGCTATCCAATGATAAACCGACTCCTCGTAATTCCTTTGCCATAGAAAATTGAAACACATCTTCCTAATCTTCTCTAGAATACCAACCGAAAAAAATGCCAAAGAAACCAAGTAAACTAGGATTGCTTCAAGTAAATATTTTATCATAACCAAACGACCACCATGGGATAGACATTGATTACACCATAAATGTAATCTTTTCTCAATTTTGGCTAGTAGCCAATCCCAGTCTCTTTTCAGATAATCATTTGGATTTAAAAGAAAACCCAAATACTTAAGACCATTTTGGATGTGCACCTACGAGAATTCAATTTGAAAATCGATACATTCAATGGAATCCTGATCCAAATTCATAAAAGTGATAGAGGATTTTCTTACATTGAAACACATTCCAGTGGAATCTACAAAAAGAATAATAATATCTTTAAGCTTTTGAATCTCCCTCCTAGATCCATTAGAGAAAATAAGTATATCATCTACAAAAAGTTGATGTGTAACCCAAATAGTCCCACCATTCTGAATTCTCTAAAACATACAATTATCTTTGCTTGATAAAACAATCTACTCAATCCCTCAACCACCAAAACAAACAATAGAGCAGTAAGCATGCATCCTTGTCTTAAGCCTCTCCCAAGCCTAAAGAAAGGAGATGCAATACCATTTATCAAAATAGCAAAAGAGACTGACTGAACACATGAAAGAGTACAATTTACAAAATGGAGTGGAAATCCAACCTATAAGAGTACTAACCTCAGATACAACCAGTTAATATGATCATAGGATTTCGATAGATCAACTTTTATATTAGTAGCAGGAAGATGGTTTACCTTCGTTGAATGCATAACTTCATGTGTAGTGCCAATTGCGTCATGTATTTCCCTTCCTTCCAGAAAGGGAAATTGTTCTTTAGACGTAGACTTGGATACAATTCCCTTGATCCTGCAGGTTATGACCTTAGCAATTAGTTTGTATATGTAGTTGCATAAATATATAGGCATGTAATCCTCCAAAGACACTATTGAATCCAAATTTTAGATAAGGGAAATAAATGTGGAATTATAAGTAGCCAAGACCCTTCCATTCCTCATGGATTCCTCTACAGCAACAAGAATATCAAATTAAAAAATGTCCATAAATCCTTAAAATAATTCCATGGGCCAACTGTCAAGGCCTGAAATTTTATCCAGTTGTATGGAGTGGATTGCCCCCTTCAATTCCTCAAAAGACACTTATTCTAGTAACGATGCATTGTCTTCCTCATTCACAAAAATAGGAAAATGTGCAGTCAATCTAAGCATTTGGGAAGCAAATGCTCTTTCATCTTCCTTGTATAGTTTGTTAAAATGGTTTACCCCTGTAGCAATAAGATCTACAAAACCTATGACTTGTCTATCATCCTCCTCCTCTAGGCACCATAGAGAATTTGTATGAATCATGTGCTTTACATAATTATGAAAAAATTGTATTTCCATGGCCTTTTTGTAGCCAAATAGCCCTATTTTTTAATACCCACATAGCTTCATTTTCATCAAGAATCTTCCTTCTCTTCACTTCTAACTCCACAATCATTTATTTCTAATCAACTAATACAAAATCCTCATGATTATTGGAATGAAAGGATTCCAACTAAAGCTCTATTCTTCTTTATAATTCATCATGAACTTTCCTCCTTTACACAACCCATTTGATGGTGTGATATTTTATACACTTAAGATTATTTAGGAACAATAACCACATTGAAACGAGATTATTGGGATCATATGGATTCCACGGTAGTTTAACCATCTAAGTATAACCTTCATCTTCTAACTAATGAGAGTTAAACTTAAAGGGACTTTGATATTTTGACCAAGTTGCCACCAGTTCCATAAAAATAGGGAAATGTTCTGACTCCCCTCCTTCTCCTACCCATTGTATTATACATGCATTAGATTGTAGGATACCTTCATTGATCAGAAATCTATGAAGTTGCTTGGATATCATACCCGGACCGGCCCTCATATTCCTCCATGTAGGTTTTAATTTCATTGGTGTGATATCATAAAGGGAGGATTCTTCAAGTCTTCAGACAAAGTATTCTGAAAGAGCATCCTTTTGTGAATTAATTCCCTAGGTATCTGCATCACCAATAGAAAAATTTAAATCCCCTCCTATAATCACCTTGTTGTCAGCAGGCATCCCCAATCCAAATATCTTCTCACAGAAAGTTACACGATGATGATGAGGGAAATAAATATTTATGAAAGTAATCGAATTACCAATATCCCTAGAGAAAAGGTCAGTTCTTGGACCAATCCAGACAACCCATCTATTTGTACAAAGAAAGGATCTAGTCTTCCAACCAGTAATAATTCCACCAGATCTTCTAGCAGCATACAAACATAGAAAATACCAACTAGGCAGCAATTGTTGTAAGACCAATAGGATGGATTTCCTACAAGCAAGAGAATCCTGGATAAATAAAATAGAAGGATTGTGAGTCTAAAAAGTCTCTTCTGGGTGAGATTTTTTTAGGGCATCCCCAACCCTTGGAAAATGATTGACATAATTAACATTAAGTAACCCTAAGGATGGGATGACATGATCTAAGAGTCCTCTTGATAGTTTTTTGATGCCCTGCATTGACTTTCGAAACTGCATGTTCCCGAGCTATGGCCATGATAGATTTTCGACCTCGAATTTTGTTGGCCACAACAGGACTATACCAAGAAAAATACCTTCCCAAACCAAAAACCAACAAGTATTTTTTAACAAAACATGTCGTGAATAAATATCTCGAGCCACCTGACTCTGACAGAGAGCCCATATACCCAGATATAATATTTGAATCTAGGACCATCAATTAGCCATAAACATAAAATCTTGGTGGGGGAGAGTTATCCCCATATATATCCCTTGATCTATAGTTCAGGGGAGAAACTACCAACTTACAGGGATGAAAGATAGACCTACAAATGTTCTACAAGTACAACAAGTAAGCAAAGAGATAAAGGTTAAAGAGGATGTGTACCTTATTCAAAAGGTTGATCCTAGCTTTCCTTTCTTTGCTCTTCAATGCCATTCAGTGTCACAATGACCACACCTGCAAAACAACTTCATACCTTTCTCAAATACATTTGAATACATACATAAGACTGGTATTTATGACAGAAGAAGACATCAAACTATAAGCAAACTATAATCAAATCTAAGACACACATGAATAGGCCATATTTGGAAAGGGAAGAACATCTGATCTTTATTAATGAATGAAGCAAGTACATAAAGTTATACCTTCCTTCAAGTTTGGCAATTCACGAAACCTAGATTCAAGGTCTCATGCTTCTGTCCTCCAAGGATCCCAACCTCTAATTAGTTGTGCTAGGGTTTATCAGAAACTGAGGCACAAGAGAGGGGGATGAGGGTCTCCATTCCTCCAGCATGACCTCCATAGGCTGGGTAGGTGCCACCTGCATGATTTGCAAAGGCAGGGTGCTTGCCCCTAGCATGACTTACAGAGGCTGGGTTGTTGCCCCCTTGTTTTGGCAGCTTCTTCCTATTCTTCCTTCGTCTATTCCTTTTAGACTGCTGGTTACTAGTATTGCTACTTTCGCCACATGAGGTAGAAGGAGGAGGAGAACATGTTACTGGAAAAGAAGGCACAGAGTTCTGATGCTCTTGATTTGAGGTGCTTACAAAAGAAGCGTCAGGAGCATGCAAGGAATTCAGAGTGGAGAACAACCAAATCGACGGCCCTATAGTGAATCCAGGAAGATTTAGAGTAGCCATTAAGGGAGTACCAATGTTTCCAATGAGTGGAACAGCACAAGGATCACCTGGAACAGGGGTACCTTGATTGGCGCTCGCCAGAACGCTAGACATAGTTTCCTGCTCAAATGAGCAAGATGTTCTCTAAGGAAAACTAAGACAAGTAGCACAAAGAGCACACCACTAAAAAAGGTCCTAGGTAAATCAAACCAGGAAAACAGATGCCTTTCGAAGAAGAGTCTGGGATGATGAGGGCCCAGAACAGATCAACGAAGGATGAAGGACAGTTACCCAGGGTCCACAATACAATGACTAAGGGTGCAAGCACTGGAATCACCCAACAACCCTCCCAAATACCTGCAAGGTATTTCCTCCCATGTCTGTCCTAGGTACCGCAGATATAACCCTTCACCGTCACCTATGTATGATCCTATGGTTAGATACTAAGGATACCACCACACCGAAAACTCCTGGGGGAACAGTCTCTGGTCGAATTAGAAGGTGTGGGCAGGGTAACTGAGCCCAAAACTCAAAAGAGTCCCCAAACGCGATCCGATCCTGGTATTTGCTCAAAACAGAAAGTAGGAGGTTTATTCCCAACAATCCGATTTCACAAGACCTACTGCATAGATCCCAGGCAAGTTTTGAATGAGGTGGGTTTACCTGTGATAGTTGAACTACGATTTTTGCGTAATGTGTGATCTCGGGTGGTTTAAGGTGTTTTAAACCCAATATCCTAACCAAAACTAGTTGGTGAATAGTGTAACCTAGAAACGAAAATGTTACTAGTACATTCTATTAAGGTTCATTTTAAAGGTTACTTGCTTACTCAAAAAGGTAGTGGGTGTGTGAGAGTGGTTATAATAGAGATAGAATACTGAAAATGAAATGTTTACCACTAAACAAATCTTTTCTTTTTAATGCAAGTCCTAAAGATACGATCTAGAATGCATATGCAAATGCAATTTTTAGTCTTTTCGAATGCAAAAAAGGTAAAAATAAAATCTAAATGTACAAAATTAAACTCAAAACCTAAGAATGCAGCTACTCAAACAAATAAGTATGCAAAAGAAAACTTCTTCTTTTTTATGCAAAGCACTCTTAAATCCTTTAAGCCACTTGCAAAGTACTCCACTCAGAAAATAAATCAATTTTTTTTAATGTTTTTTCAAACGTGAGAAACAAAACTGAAATTGAAAGTAACCTACTATCAAAGTAAAGCAAAGAACTTTCAGGTTTCCTTATTGAAATAGTAAAAGCAACCAATACGAATTTCAGATTCTTATTGATGTAAGCATGCCAACCATTGGGAAAAGTGTATGAAACCTACTTTTAGACCCAAACAAAGCAAATGACCTACAAAGAAGTATGGTTTGGTAAAGTCAGGTCTGCACATAAACAGTGCAGTCAAGGTCCTGAACAACAGCAAAGACACTTGAGCTTTCACTACAAAAAGAAAACTAAAAGCATAAGGGAGGATAAGAAACCAATCTAAAGAGAAATTTCACTCAAATAGATACAAACAGGGTCAAGTAGACTCAATAGGTTTCAAATCTAGTGGAAATGGAGCAAGCAGATTTAGTCAGACTCAAATGAGGGTACAAAACACCAAACTGGTCCACAACCCCCCAACTTGGGTCAACAAACCCCAAAACTTTCCAAACAAGCCCAAATTGATCAAAGAGGGTCCAAATCATGAACATAGGATCAATACAAGGATAGAAGACCACTTACAGTGGTTTAACTCAGACCTAAGGTCATCAAGGACCCCAAAAAATGCAGCCACAACCCCCCCAAATAGGTAAAAACTCAAAAAAATCAGTTCCAGGATGTGTGCGCTATTGTCTATGAGGCAGACCAGTGCCCACACAGGGGAATGCGCTACTGTGCTTCACAACAATAGCGCACATGTGGGAAATGTTGAAAAAATAGGGTTAAAACCCCCCACACCTGAGCCAGTAAGGGTCTGTAAGGGCTAGGAAAGGTCTGTAAGAGCCAAGGAGGGTCAAACAGAGCCTGATAACTGATTCTAATCAAGAAATTGAACAAATGCCTTCAAACAAAACTAAATAAATGACCTTGGATACCCCTAAGCAGATAGGCATTCCCCGGTATGGTCGCCATTCTGTTGTGAGGAAAATACACCTATAGTTCAGGGGAGAAACTACCAACTTACAGGGATGAAAGATAGACCTACAAATGTTCTACAAGTACAAGAAGTAAGAAAAGAGATAAAGGTTAAAGAGGATGTGTACCTTATTCAGAAGGTTGATCCTAGCTTTCCTTTCTTTGCTCTTCAATGCCATTCAGTGTCACAATGCCCACACCTGCAAAACAACTTCATACCTTTCTCAAATACATTTGACTACATATATAAGACTAATATTTATGACAGAAGAAGACATCAAACTATAAGCAAACTGTAATCAAATCTAAGACACACATGAATAGGTCATATTTGGAAAGGGAAGAATGTCTGATCTTTATTAATGAATGAAGCAAGTACATAAAGTTATACCTTCCTTCAAGCTTGGCACTTCACGAAACCTAGATTCAAGGTCTCCTGCTTCTGTTCTCCAAGGATCCCAGCCTCTAATCAACTGTGCTAGGGTTTATCAGAAACTGAAGCACAAGAGAGGGGGATGAGGGTCTCCATTCCTCCAGCATAACATTGTTATGGGCTTCGGTCCCCACTCATGGCCCTTCTACCTTCCTTGTATAGTTAATGAAGGAGAGGAAAAGCAGTTATAACTGATCAGGAGGTTCCCAAACCAACTCAATTTGACCAAAATTCGAGATTTTGACTGATTCGGGAAAGTACTCTACTCTTCCTAATGCAAACCAGCGTATTTTTCAAGGTGAATGCTACTCTAGTGAAGCAGAGTTGCATATTCCTAAGGGGAAAACACTACTTTTATGAAGCAGAGCTGCATATTTTTTAAAACAAACGCTACTATCATGCTTAGATACTAGCGTTTTTGTGGAAATATGGCCAAAAACAGGGTTTTCTAATGATTTTCAGGAGGTGGTTTGGTCTGGAAAAGTGTTCCTCAGGATTATGACCATCAAATGGACCAGGAGTGAGGTAATTTCAACCATGTTAAGTGTCCCAAATGACCCTTCAATCCACAAGTGTCCTGTTGTGTGACTAAACTTGATCTCAAGAAGTGTCGTCATGTGACCAAGTGATACAAGTGTCGTCACGAATGGAAAAGTGTCATTTTAAGCTATAACACTATCCAAATCCTTTGTCAATGGGGTGACCTTTAAAAAACTGTCAGACCCACCAATCTATTTAGAGACAGATTTAATAGAGTCTTCATGATCGAATGGAAATGACTCAACCATAGAAAACATCAATGAAGAGTCCAACTTCAAAAGCTCTATGAATGACAAATATTGAAGGTACAAACCATCCAAAACACTCCGCAGATCGGAAAAACTATCACAGACATCAGGAAACCCCAGCATAACTAGAATCGTCTGCCGAGTCCAAATTACTGTTAAGTAGTCTTCATCTGTTAACTCCACCAAGTTAGGGAAACCCCCAATGGGTCTGTGAACCTCTAGATCATGTTCCCCATAGGTAAAAGGTAACAATACTGCTTCTTGAGCATCACCCTCAACAGAAAGTAAACCTACAACATATAATGGGGGATCTTGTAACCCAACAAACTTACAGGAACCCAGGCCACTAGAATGCATAGCAGACACATTACCCCTTTGGGACAGCACAATGGCCCATGGGAAAGACATAACTATCCCTTATAAACTTATAACTCACCAAAGGACAAAGAGCTGTAAGCTCCCAAGGACCTAAGGTTCTCCCCTTTCTAGAAGACAACAACAAAGAAAACCCCTTATTTAAAAACTACATATTTGTATCCATCAACACAACTATATCCAATAAACTACTAGAGGGAAAACATGAACCAACACGATCCTATAACAAAACATCAAAAATATATGGATGTGACTTACTGAATTTCAATCCATTGAGATCTTCGCTAATCTGTTCCGATTGTGTCTTGATCCTCCAAGATACTAGAAAGAGAGCACTCTACAGCTTCCTTCGAAGATAATTCTGGGACCCATGCATCACAAGAACCCTCAATAACTTGAACTTCTGAGGAGACATGACCTTCCACCGATAACTCAATATGATCTTACTTCGCCTTTAGAACTTTTGAATACAGATGATTTCTCAAATATTCTCTCCTCCCCATAGAAACCTTCAAAAGGGGAAAACTATTATTCTTAGACTTAATCTTCCAAACCTTCCAAGAGAAAGATTGTGTAGAATCCCTCACCAGGTGACCATATACATGGCACCTATTTCAACGAAATGGGATACCAATGTAATCTAGTACTTTCTAATGAGATCTTGTTCCCAACAAGATAGTGATGTCCTCAGGAAAATTGTCTCGGAGATCAATATCCACAAGAATTTTAGCCACCAACATAATACCTGAGTCCTAAAAATTGCAGTTTGTTTTTCTAAAAACTCCCATATCCCATCCAATATTGCTGAAAACATCCGGCGACCACAACTCCAATGGAAAGCCAAGTATTTTTACCCATGTTGACTGAGTAAAGGTCTTCTTTCTTTGAGCATCGAAGAAAAGATTCCATCTTTTGAGCTTTAAATTTTTTGATCTCTAGAACCAGACCCCCTCCAATAAAATATTGACATCCTTTTAAGAGTTCGGGATGACACCGAGCCACTCCCTGGCCATCATAAAGCAACGAGGAGATTACCCCAAAATAGGTTCCCATGTATGTGACACCCAACCTTTATACATTTCCATACTCATGCTTCTACGACCAAATATACCAACCAATGCAAAATCATTAAACGAAAGAACCTCATTCATAGGGACATCCCTACCCAAAGATAAACATATATGGGAAGCTTTCCTTTTTACACAATTTTTTTACTTCAGGTGGTAAACACCTTTAACCTTCGAATGGTTGTGACCTTCCACCGAATCATACACCATCCACGAGGGGTCTCCTTACCAAAGATGAGATATTTCTCGGGGGGGAGTACTGTGGGCCACCTTCCAAGCAGAGCACAATGAGTTCGAAACTCCCGCAGAACTTGGAGCAGTAAAATACTGTTCTTACGGGAAAACTCAATGTAAGTAATGTAAGTAGTCCATAAATGGATCAATAGTAATGTAAAAATGTAATGTGTGGTAGATGATTAATAGTTACATAGGTTTGGGCTTTATATAAGCCCGTCATGCACCTTTTCATAAAAGGGCATGACTATTGACTTAAATAGTCTTTAATTAATAATAAATTAATATTAATATTAATTTATTATTTTATTGTTACATTGCCTTCACCTTAAGGGAAGCTTTGTCCTCAAAGCTTCATTGAAAGCAATCTCTAATTTTGCTTGAACTGTCATCTCTTGATCCTCTATGACACTTGATGAAATAAGACGATATGAGTTACGGATTCCCCAGGAGAATTGTCGCATTGTATCTGTTGTGGTCCATCCCAGATCTAATTTTATCGGAGCTCTGAGATCATTTTGTGGGACGGTTCATTTCAATTGTTGCTTAGTATGTTGATCTTTTTGCCTATCAACATAATTCTTCTGTGAGTGCTCATTTTGACCTTGTCGTTGGTCAAAACGACGATTATAATTGGGATGTCTGTAAGGCGTATGTGTTGTTTGTTTTTCTTTCTTTTGAACTGCGGTGAGGGCTGTCTTCATTTCCTCGATTTGATTTTTGGATGCATTTTCCTGGATTTGTGCTTCTTGGTTCTCCAATAGATTGTTATGATTTTGAATCTTTTCGATTCTTTCATCTTGCAACTTTTTTTCAATTTCTAACTTCTTGATTTGATTCTCTAGTTGCTTATTATGATTATTTAGACACTACTTTTCTTCTTGCTTTTCCAGTATTATTCCTTCGAGGTCTTCACCGGAGTGTTCCCTCTTACTACTATTTTTCAGTTTTTTAATCTTTGTAAGCAATGTTTTGTTATGATTTTGTAGACGAAAAATCTCTTCGGTATTGCTTGATAACACATTGTTGACTTTTGTTAGTTCCAACTTATGTGCCTTCTTATTGTCGTCATACTGTTGTTGGAGTTTTTCTTTTTGCTGTTGACGATGGCATAAATCTGTTTCTTGATTTTCTAGCTTTTCATGTATTTGCGCTAATTCGTCTTCCTTGTCCATGACGACTTTGTTTAGACGACTAATTTCCTCTTCTAAGTCGAGACTATTTCCATACGGATATCCTTCGACTTTGTTTGGGTTTTTTATCTGGCCTTCAAGTTTTTGAATGATACTTTCCAGATGTGATATTTTCTCGTCTTTATCTGCTAACCTTTCTATGAGTCTTTCTTTACTATCTTCCAAAAATTGAATATTCAATTCTGAGTTAGTAATCTTTAGTGTCTGCTTGGCGTTTTCGAACACTAGACTATTATTGGTTGCCTTGCATTGTTCTAGTTGAGCCGAAACCGCTCGTAACTGCGATTGTAACTCTATTATCATCATTGCCATGACTTATGAATTCCAACTTTTTTGAATTGGTCTTCTTTGTTTGATAGCGGATTTGGGATGCTTGACAAGTCTTCTTTGTTGACAGGGGATTTGGGATGCTTGACAAGTCTTCTTTGTTGACTCTTCTTGCTGCTGATAATAGGTGGACACCAAAAAGGTGTAATAACCCTTAATGTGGTTATTTCGTAAAAAAAATCTTCTTTTGTTATGGTTAAACAACTTTTTTTTTTCCCAAAAGTAATTATTATTTCTAATAAAATAATAATTTTTCTTTTAATATAATAATTATTAATTAATTAATAATATTATTATATTAATGTTTTATAAACTATATATATATATATAGTTTTTTTTCCCCAAAAAACTAATTATTTTGTTGGATTAAGAATAGTTCAAGTCTTTGAGATAATAATAATATGTATTATTATTACTATAGTTATATAATAACTATAATAAAAATGGATTATTATTACTATAGTCATATAATAACTAAACTCATCCTAATTAAGGTATGAGTTGTTATAAATAATGGTTTCTTTATAAAACCAAGGCTAGTTTTATAAAACCAAGGTTGGTTAAATAAAACCTATGTTTTGTTTTTTTTTTAACTTTTCTTTTATTCCTTTCTCTTTTTTTTCTCTCTTTTAATAATTTTTTTTTTCTTCAATAAGGATGGCTAAAAGCCTAATGTAAGGTTAAAAACCTAAATCTCAAAGAAAATTTGACAATTTGGCCACAAGTCGGAATCAACAAGCTCTGATACCACTGGAACAGTAAAATACTGTTCTTACGGGAAAACCCAATGTAAGTAACGTAAATAGTACATAAATGGATCAATAGTAATGTAAAAATGTAATGTATGGTAGATGATTAATAGTTACATAGGTTTGGGCTTTATATAAGCCCGTCATGCACCTTTTTGTAAAAGGGCACATGACTATTGACTTAAATAGTCTTTAATTAATAATAAATTAATATTAATATTAATTTAATATTTTATTGTTACAGAACCAAAGGAGCCATCCAAATGATGAGGTTCAAAACCTTCCGGCAAAAAACCTAAGCGGTTTAACAAGTCACCTTTTGATGCGTCACGGAAACCAAAACTTGCTTCGAGGTTTAAATCACTCTTGGGCATTGAAAATAGTGAAACATTTTATGTCATTGCAAGGCTTGACTTATCCGACGAAAAGAGGGACCAATGAATAGACTATGGTGTGCATTTTACTAAGTAGTTCATGTCTTGACTCTGAGCATAAATTGTTTCAAAAATTACCATCTTTGTAGATTCATTGTAGGAAAATGACACATAATTTAGGAATCTGAAAGAGGTTCTTGTGAACAATGTAACTAGCCTCAAGCCTATGGTTTTTCTTTCAATTAATGACGAATGTACAAACTATGGCATGCAGTTTTCTAAGTCCATTTTTGAAAATTTACACTTTGTTTTTTACATAACACTTTGTATAAGTAGTTCATACTTGGCAGTGAGCATATGAGGTTAGGTTGTATAAATATAGAAAAAGGATATTCTTCTCAATATATCTAGCTATCCTATTTGCAAATCCACTTAGTGTAAACATTTGATAGGAGGCTTTGGCTTGCATTTTCATTAGACTAGGAGGGCATTTCATAAATATAAGACATCCATCAAGAGTTTCTTCAAAGAAGACAATTTTGGAACCCAAATTGCAAAAATAGATGTACAAGAAGGTGGAAAATAATATTCCACGCCACTTCCAATTGAAATCACTAAAAAAGACCTAATAATGAGGCTTGGGCGTGCATTTTACCAAAGTGGGGTAAACATGGGTTCATAATAGAAAAATTGCCATCTTGGCATATTCATTGCAGGAAAATGAAACACCATTATAGGAATCTAAAAGAGGTTTTATCAACAATGTAACTAGCTTCAATCATGTGGTTTTACTTTTAAGTATTGACCAATGTATAGACTATGGAGGGAGTTTTACTAAGCCCGTTTTTGCAAATTTACATTTTGTTTGTACACAACAAACTGTATAAGTAGTCCATAGCATGACTCTAAGCATAAGTTTTTTTTAAATTTTCCATCTTGGAAAATTTATTGGGGGAAAATGGCACATAATTTTAAGAATATGAAAGAGGTATTTGTAAACAATGTAAGTAGCTTCAGACCCGTGGTTTTACTTTCAATTATTGACCATTGTATAGACTGTGGTGTGCATTTTACTAAGCCCATTTTTGCAAATTTACACTTTTTTTTTACATAACACCATGTATAATTAGTTCATAGCTTGATTGTGAACATAAGAGGATAGGTTATATAAAAACAACACAAGGATATACTTATCCATATATCTAGCTATACTATTTGCAAATCCATTATGTAATACCCCTAGTTTTTAATTGGAATGTATTTATCCAAAATTATGTAAATGATGTAAATATGCTAGTGTGAATTCCTAGTACGGAGCTCAAGGCCAAGGCCCGACTAGTGAATGGCTAGGCATGTATGATGTATATATTTTATTTGGACTGTTTGGTTGGATTCTATGTTGATTTAGAATATTATGTAAATATTAAGTGCATAAATAATAAAACAGTCCAACAATGGTTGTGTAAAGAGCACCAAAAGGGCTATGATTCCACCAGAGGGGAAGAGGAAAGGGGGCCAATGTGTGACTAAATCCTTGCTGCCAAGTGTCAACCTTATAACTCACCCAAAATTATGTCATGTGATGCGAATAAGGCAATTATATCATGTTTTTACCATTTTCCAATCATTAATGCATGTGTGTGGTTGGTGGGAAAAGTCATCCTGTGTAGTTATTGAAACATGGGACTAACTGCACTTTTGTGACAGTTCTGTCATGACAGAAGTTAGTCTGCAGCTTCTAGGAGTCCTTTATTCTACTGTGAAAAGATATGTCAGTTGTCTTTTCACCATTTTCCCATATGCCTTGGAGTCAACCCTCATTTCTCTCATTCTTTTCATGCAGATCTACACTAGGTAGAGCTCTCCATTGATGTCCATGAACTTACCATGTTGTTTTGAACCCAAAAATTCGAATTTGGATACCATGATGCAGATTTGGAAGTGAAAATTGATGGTTGTAAGTGAGCAGAGAGGTTGGGCAAGCTAGGAACCCTTACCCATTGAGTTTTGTTGCTCATAGGTTCTTGAGAAGCCACGGATTGAGGCTACAGGTGGTTCTATAACAGCCAATATCAGATTGGACTTCTTCTATGCACACAATGGAATCACCCAGCAAGATGGATCTCCCAAGAGAACCGTAAATCCGTGAAGGGGATGCCTGAGCGTGTTGTGTAAGGTAGGTATTGTGGAATCCAAGGTTGTGAGGGTTGAGTGAGACCCCTGTAGATCTCTGTATGAGCATTTGGATGAGCATAGAGAGAAGAATGGGTTGTGGGATTAGAGAGAGAAGCATGTAGGTGTTTCCTTTTCCCTGGTGGCCTCATATCCTAGCTTGGGGGTGGTCTTCCAGCAGAAAGAGTATATGCTGGACAAAGTGCCTATGGTTGGGTGGAAAATCACTCTTACATAGCCAGTTGCTTGGATCTGCGTTGGATAAAGATAAGTATTCTCATGCATTTGAATCTGAAATGTTTTTATTATATGCTTGTAATGCTTATGCTTCTATTTGAATGCTAGATGTGTGTGGATAGGTTTTAAATTCCACTATGCATGTTTATTTAAGTTTCTACACACATTTTATTTGTTGAAAATCGTATTATCGTTTTGGGGCAAAATTTGAGAGCCCAAATTTGGATAATGTCCCCTCCTGATGGTCGGATTGGGTGAGGGGGACATTACAAAGTTGTATCAGAGCTTTTGGTTGCAATACCGGAGCTATATGGGCTACAAATCATGATTTACTGGCATAAATCATAAATAGTGTTGCAGAAATTTGTTTCTATTAAGTGACGGATAAGGGGACAGAAATAATTTCAGATTAATCCTCATTATTGCAGAATTAAAATTCTATATAATTTAAAAAATTTGAAAAATTGGGAAAAATTTTGTTGGGCCCCACCCGTGCTAGGTGGCAGGGTGACGTGGAGGAACCACATGGGAAGGAGGTCTGACGTGGAGAAGTTGCATTGGCAGAAGGTGTGATTTGGACCAGCCACATCAGATCCACATGCACAGGTGATCGTAAGGGATGGAGTGTGAAGGCAGAGAATATCTGACCGTTGAGCAGCAAGGAAGATCAATGGTCGATAGTGATTTAGGCACGCGAAGGTGCGTGAGATTTAATTTTTTTTCACGAACCTGAAAGAAAACCGCCACATCCACATTTCGTCCTCTGGTGCGTTTAGGATCTCAAAAGCGGTCTCAGGAAACCACTTCTCGCGGAGCCTGAAACCACCTTTTGGGTCCAACAAGGAGTGACATGACATGGGGAGATGTGATAGCTAGTAATGTCAGAACGGATGGGACCCTCGCTAATCATGTTACTTGTGGGAGATCGCACAGATCAATATCAACGGCTCATGGTGTTTCAGGGCCTTGAACATGCATGAAGGATAACAAAGAAGCACGACCCTGAAGCGGTAAACCGTTCGATGACATGTCTCTCTCTCATGCATTTAGGTTCGCAAAAGCAGGTCTAGGAAACAACTCTTCTTGGATCTTGAAACCACTTTCATCCTAGCAAGAAGTGATGTGACATGAGGTATAGACATGATGCGCAGAGGCATCAGGGGTGATGGGACCTGCGGCGGTCATGTCATTTTGAAAGGGTCATGCAGATTTGATCGACGGATGAGATTGATTCAGGACCATGAAAGTGCACAAAGGTTAAATCATTTATGTCGCCCTGAAAGAAAACCGCCCCATCCATGTGTCACCCTCTCATGCATTCGGGCATGTAAAAGTAGTTTTAGAAAACTATTCTTCTTGGAGCCTGAAACCACTTATTCCTGATAAGTGTCATGTCCCAAATTTGGCACTGGGTCACAATGGCCTAATCACATTGGCCATATTCATTAGAGTTTGTCAAATTGATGTTAAGGGTCAAATAATTGCCAAGGAGGAAAATTACTAGTTTCCTAGGTTTGGGGTGGAAGCTTTGCGATTTGGAATAAAGGGGATAATAAATGATGTTTGAATATTAGAATGACATAAATATTTAATAAATGATATAAATAAATATATACAAGTTAAAATCAAAGTGGCATTTGATCATGAAGACACATGGAGGAAGTGGGACCCACATATGGATAGATTTCCCCACTACACTTGGCATCATTCTCTCACCAATTCGAATTCAAGGTGAATGGTAACATACTTGGGGGAGTTCAAAACATATTATTCATGGCATGACTCATCCAAGGTCGAAATATAGAGGAAGATTAACTCCCGTGGAAGAGGAAGAGGCAATTTGGAGCTAGTGAGACACTTGGGCTAGATTCCTTAGCTCTATGACAACAATGATGAAGATGCTATGACACCTATGACACAAATCAGACCTGAAGGCTGACATATGACATATATGACATGTCAGAGCTAAAAATAGACTCCAAGAGGGCGCTCAAGGGTGTTAGGGTAGCTAAGATGCTTCCACATGTGATTTGGTGGAAGTGGGAGACTAAGAATTGTTGTACAAGTGGCGTTCTTTGGAATCTCTTCCCAACTTGAGATGGCATGAGTCTCTTGGAAGGAATTCAGCCCATGGAGGACACTAGAAATTTATAAATGTCAATAACAAAGAATGAAACCAGCTTTTGATCATTTGTATAATTTGCAATTGCATTTGTGTAGAGGGAGAGCTAGTGGATGACTAGTTTCTTGCCTTAGCCAATTTCGAGGGTGAAAGATTCCCATCCAAGTTGGTGTTTGGAGAGGCAACTCAAGTATTTCATGGATCTTTAATGGAGTTTTATTTGTAGGTATCAGCTACAGGGCATCTTGTGGATTTGTTTAGTGCAGCACCATCTCTCAACCATTTCCAGTTTTGAAGGCATATTCATGCTCCTTGAGGGAGGGCGTTTTTGGTGAGCTCTTGTGCTTCTTGGGAGAGATTCTCATTATGTATTTCTGATTGTAATAGCTTCATATCCTCTATTATTCATATTCAGAAAGTATCAATTCAAAATACCCACTGGTTGTATGCAAAAATATTGATTAATGAGCAAATAATGTCCATATCCCCACTACATTGATGTATATCATTATAATGCTCATGATTTCGAATGAATGGATGGTTCTATGATACATTTGTGATTAATAGACTTACATGGATGTATTTTACAATTTTTATTTACGGTACGTGAGCATTTGAAGTATTTTTACTCAGTTTAATTGCATTGGGAGAAGAAATAGTGTTATTTCCCCAAGGGTCGAATTGGGTATTTTTGCAGCTGAATGGGAGAGGGTTGTAACATACATAATAATCAATTAATGGTACATTGGGAACCTTATTAACAAACTTAATACATCCCATACCTCTGTTTAGAAATTCGAGGGAGTTTGGAAGCATTTGGGAAGCCAATTTCAGTACTTACCCCAGAGGAATTTGAACCTCAAATTACTAGTAAAATTGCATACTTGGACCAGAATATTAAGAGATTTTGCAGAGGTATTTTGGTGGCCATATATCATCCATGAACATAATATTAAAGTCCTAATATCATTCATAAACCTTCCTTGAATATTTGGGACCATTTTGGGCAAAATTGGGACCTAGGCTTCAAAACTAGTCAAAGGACGAAATTGGGGAAAAATTGGAAAATTAGGCATTTTCATAAAATTTTGAAAAAGGGACATTACAAGTGGTATCAAAGCATGATCTTGGCACCTGATGTGGTCTGAAATTTATGATGACAAAATGTTAGGGACCAATATGATACATTGGAATCATAAGTAATATTGTTGAAGAGGAGGAACTAGGAAAAAAAAGAAGTGCATTTTTAGAAAACTATGACTAGGGGGGGAAAAGGAACCTTAGAGGAGAATGAGGAGTTTATAAAATTACTGAAACCATCCTTTGAAGACAAGTGGAGGCAACTAATGAAAGGGTTCGAATTGTTGGTTATTCAACTTGAAAGCAACTTGGAAAAAAGAATGAGCAATGGTTTTGTTTTCAAGGAAAAGAAGGAAATGGATGAAATAATTGCCAAGGAGGAACCTCATGTAATGGTGGAACATGAGGTACATGTTGATATGAAGGTGCTTGAAGATGCTACACTCAAACAAGAAGAAGAACAAGCACTTGTCTCTGTTCAAATGGATTATGCGGTGCCTCATGGGGAGAGCTGCAACGCCTTGGAGGAGGCACATGATCTCACAATAGTTGGACCAGCCAATTATGGAGAAGATGAATTAAATATTTCGATGGGTAAGATTTTTAAAGATTTAAAGTTGGTTCATAATTCCTCACCTAATAATTCTTTTTCAGCCACACCAATTGGGGATGAAAATTGGGTGAAAGGTTTTTTTCTAATGGTGCCACATGAGGGGTATGAAACTCCTACCTCTCGTTTTGATGATGACATGAATAGAGCACCTCATTATTTACATTTGAAGAAGAAAATTGTTTTACCTTATGACAATACATATCTTCCTGGATGCACTTATGATGTTCACTCGAGTCACTTGAAGACTCATGATTTTCCTTGCTCCTTGCTTAGTTCAATTGATGTTGGAGGAACTTCATTCACTTCTTGGATGAAAGAATACATGGTTGAATATTTTGATGCATATCACATCCTTTTGGAGCAGCATGATAGGACATGGGATCCTCACCTATGTCATTGGAGCATATTTGATTGGTTACTTGATGCTTGTATGCACTTTGAAAAATGGTGTTCTACTTGCTTGGAGGTATAAGCACTTTCATGATTCTTTGATGAAGCATATTCTTAATGTTCATTTTCATTATGTTTTTATGTACTTTGATGATATATATTTTGTATTCATGATGTTTGGAATAATTCATACAAGAAAATGGGATCTGCGAACTATGAATTGGAGAGCACTTCTAATTGTTGAAGTGCAATACAAGCAATGGGACCCTAGGATAATTCTTAGTCTCATTGGTTTCAATTTTGGGGGGAAACAAGCAGTATGGGAGATGGATTTCCCACTTAATAAAGTGATTTTTATCAGAGTAGTGCAGCAGCAAGCATGGTGGTTCCTCTCTAAAATCTTCATGGAAACTCAAAGACTCAAGGTTGGACAATTCAATGGCAACTTCAGAGAATTATACAGAAAGCAGGTTCTTCAACACCAATATTTAAAATTGCTTGAGGACAAGAAATATTGGGAAGGGAGGATTTGTCATGTCCCAAATTTGGCATTGGGTCACAATGGCCTAATCACATTTTCCATATTCATTGGAGTTTGTCAAATTGATGTTAAAGGTCAAATAATTGCAAAGGAGGAAAATTACTAGTTTCCTAGGTTTGGGGTGGAAGCTTTGGGATTTGGAATAAGGGGGATAATAAATGATGTTTGAAAATTAGAATGGAATAAATATTTAATAAAGGATCTAAATAAATATATATACAAGTGAAAATCAAAGTGGCATTTGATCATGAAGACACATGGAGGAAGTGGGACCCACATATGGCTAGATTTCCCCACTACACTTAGCATCATTCTCTCACCAATTCGAATTCAAGGTGAATGGTAAAATACTTGGGGGAGTTCAAAAGGTATTTTTCATGGCATGACTCATCCAAAGTTGAAATATAGAGGAATATTAACTCCCCTGGAAGAGGAAGAGGCAATTTGGAGCTAGTGAGACACTTGGGCTAGATTCCCTAGCTCTATGACAACAATGATGAAGATGCTATGACACCTATGACACAAATCAGACCTGAAGGCTGACATATGACATATATGACATGTTAGGGATAAAAACAGACTCCAAGAGGACGCTCAAGGGTGTTAGGGAAGCTAAGATGCTTCCACATGTGATTTGGTGGAAGTGGGAGACTAGGAATTGTTGTACAAGTGGCGTTCTTTGGAGTCTCTTCCCAACTTGAGTTGTCATGAGTCTCTTGGAAGGAATTCGACCCATGGACTACATTAGAACTTTATAAATGTCAATAACAAATAATTAAACCAGATTTTGATCATTTGTAGAATTTGCAATTGCATTTGTGTAGAGGGGGGGCTAGTGGATGACTAGTTTCTTGCCTTAGCCAATTTCGAGGGTGAAAGATTCCCATCCAAGTTGGTGTTTGGAGAGTCCACTCAGGTATTTCATGGAGCTTTAATGGAGTTTTATTTTCAGGTATCAGCTACAGGGCATCTTTTGGATTTGTTTAGTGCAACACCATCTCTCAACCATTTCCAGTTTTGAAGGCATATTCGTGCTCCTTGAGGGAGGGCGTTTTTTGTGAGCTCTTGTGCTTCTTGGGAGAGCTTCTCATTCTGTATTTCTGATTGTAATAGATTCATATCCTATGTTATTCATATTCATAAAGTCTCAGGTCGAAATACCCACTGGTTGTATGCAAAAATATTGATTAATGAGTAAACAATGTCCATATCCCCACTACATTGATGTATATCATTATAATGCTCATGATTTCGAATGAATGGATGATTCTATGATACTTTTGTGATTAATACACTTCCATGGATGTATTTTACAAGTTTGATGTACTGTACTTGAGCATTTGAAGTATTTTTACTCAGTTTAATTGCATTGGGAGAAGAAATAGTGTTATTTCCCCAAGGGTCGAATTAGGTATTTTTGCAGTTGAATGGGAGAGGGTTGGAACATACATAATAATAAATTAATGGTACATTGGGAACCTTATTAAAATCCTTAATACATCCCATACCTCTGTTCAGAAATTTGAGGGATTTTGGAAGCATTTGGGAAGCCAATTTCAGTACTTACCCCAAGGGGATTTGAACCCCAAATTACTAGTAAAATTGCATACTTGGACCAGAATATTAAGAGAGTTTGCAGAGGTATTTTGGTGGACATATATCATCCCTGAACATCATATTTAAGTCATAATATCATTCATAAACCTTCCTTGAATATTTGGGACCATTTGGGTCAAAATTGGGACCTAGGCATCAAAACTAGTCAAAGGTCGAAATTGGGGAAAATTTGGAAAATTGGGCATTTTCATAAAATTTTGAAAAAGGGACATTAAAATAAGTGGTAGTGAAATGTAGGTGGCATATAAAGGGTGTGGATTAGGAGAAAAGTGAAATTTTTCACAGTCGGTTTTTGGGTGCCCGAAATCGAAAAATGGCAGTGAGAAAGTTCCCCTCATATGTCGTTGAGTGTGAGAAAGTTATGTGATTTGACATAAATTGTCAATATGGGTTGTTCCGAGGATGCATGAAGATTAATGTTATAATTTTCTAAGACCTTAATAAATATAAAAAATGTGTTTATAAACACTTTTGTAGATTCAAATTCATATAAGTGACAGCTAAGGGTCGGCATTTCAGTCTAGTGCAGTTGGGAAATTGTTTATCTTGGTTGGACCAAGAAGAAGAGTATCATCATGGAGGATGCATAGGATCCTTATGAGGTTGAGGAAGATGTAATGGGAGAGAATGTATAGGTTGAGAATGAAGAGACATAATCTAATGGTAGAAGAAACCAAGAAAATCCCCCATACATTGCAGAAACCATGAAGAGCTTAATGGTGGAGTTGCAAAGTTGCAGAGAAGACAATGAAAAGCTGATTAGAGCCCAAGAGGAATAGAATAAGTTGAATGCAGCTATGCTGCAAATCTTGACAGACATTCAAAGGAAGATAAACCATGGGCAGAATTCAGAAAATGAGGAAAAGAGTGGGAGGAGCTCAAGGAGGAATTCCCACAAGAGATCCCATAGCTCAAGAAGGATTTCTAGAGACATGACATATGATCCATAAATCTCTTCTCATGAGTCATATGACTCTAAAAAATCCATTGAAGTTTCAAGTTCTTCATCTCATAGAAACAAGAGGAAGAGGTCTTCCAAGAACAACTCTCATGTAGAATTTAAGAAGGCCAAACCTTCTACTTTTGATGGTGAGGTTAAATCTGGTCAAGAAGCTGAGGCTTGGCTTCTTGGGATGATCAAGTATTTCCAAGTCCAAGACTATTCAGGAAATATGAAGGCAAGGGTGGCCATATTCAATTTGAATGGAAGAGCGTTTATATGGTGGAAACACCTTAGGAAAGTAAAGAGTATCAATGAAAGGAAGATTGTGTCGAAGCAGTTCAAGAAGTACTTCAAGGAAAAGTACCTTTCTGACGGGTACTATGATGGAAAAATCAAAGAGTTCCATGAGCTGAAATTGAGACAAATGACAATGGAAGAATATGCAAACATATTCTTGGAGCTGCTGAGATATGTCAAATATATCAACGATGATAAGGTAAAAATTCAGCGTTTTCTAAGTGGACTACCAAGTCATATAAAGATAGAATTGAGTTTGATGAACCTCGAACTCTAGAGGAGGCCATAACAAAGGCCAAGTACTGTTATGATCAAAACAAAAGCAAACCAGAATTCCATAAGGCATGGAAGGATAAGAAAAATGAAAAGTTTGACCATAGGAAGAAGGGCTTCAAGCCTCCTCAATTCATAAATCAGCTAAGGAAGCCACCACAAGGTGTGACTAAACCAACTATAATGATGGGACACAAGCCAAGAGAGCCACTTCAATGTTGGGGAGGTGGAGGGGACCACATGCTTAGGAACTGTCCACATCAGAACGTGAGTGAAAAGCAAGTTCACAACATCCAAGGAGCTGAAATAGTGGGTCAAGTGGCAAGGACCGTCCCTAGAATTTATGCAGCACTAGAGGACTGCCAAGCAGACCATAAGTCAATTGTGGTTGAAGTTGAAGTTAAGATTGCTAAGCAATCTATTTCTATTTTGATTAACCCTATATCTACTCACAATTATATCAGCCCTAAAATTGTTGAGATTTTTTCTTTTAAGAAATCAAAGCATAGTAAGTCATGGTTAGTCCAACTAACCGTTGGAACTAAGAGGAAGGTTAGAAAAATCATGGAGAAATGTTCATTGGAAATGGGTGGACTGTTCAATTTTGCAAATCTGAATGTTTTGCTGCTTGGTTCCTATGATATTCTCATTGGAATGGACTAGTTGGAAGCTCATAGAGTTAAAGTTGATTACTAAAACAAAAATTTCAAGTGTATTGATGAAGAAGGAAACCCAAGGATTGTAAAGGGAATTCCAAAAATATTTTCTATTAGGCATATTTCAGCCATGCAGTTGAATAAATTCTGTAGGAAAGGTTGTCAATTGTATGCAGCCCATATTTTGGAGAAAACGGGAAATGAAATTCCCAAGTTGGAATACCATTCTGTTTTACAAGAATTCAAGGATTTGTTTTCCAATGAAGTTCTGAGACTTCCTCCAAAGAGGGACATTGATTTTACAATTGATCTTGTTCCAGGAGATGCACCAGTTTCTAAGACACCATACAGGATGAGTACACCAGAATTATTAGAGCTGAAAATGCAACTGAAAGAGTTGTTGGAAAAAAAGTACATAAGGCCAAGTGTGTCTCCATGGGGAGAACCTTTTGTAAATAAGAAAGATGTAACACTCGGTTATCTATTGATTACATGCATCTTAACAAGGTTACAGTGAAGAACAAGTACCCCTTGTCTCGAATTGATGATCTTTTTTATCAAATGAGAGGGGAAAAGGTATTCTCCAAGATCGATTTGAGATCTGGTTATCATCAAGTGAGGATCAAAGAAGAAGGCATTCACAAGAAATCCTTTAGAACAAGTTATGGGCATTATGAGTTTATGGTGGTGCCATTTGGTCACCAATGCACCAGCTACATTCATGTGTCTCATGAATAGATTTTTCAGCAAGTATTTGGACAAGTTTGTTCTTGTATTTCTAGATGACATTCTCATTTATTCCAAGAGTGAAGAAGAACACGAAGAACACTTGACATGGCTTTGCAATTGCTAAGAGAGCATAAGTTGTATGCAAAGCTAAGAAAATGTGACTTTTATGAAAATAAAATTCATTATTTGGGTCACATTATTTCTGAGGAGGGAATATTGGTGTATCCCGCGAAGATTGAAGCCATCATGAATTGGCCAACTCCAGGAAATGTGACAGATGTAAGATCTTTTATGGGTCTTGTTGGTTACTACAGGAGGATTATTGAAGGATTCTCCAAGGTCGCACACCCAATCACTTCTTTGTGAAAGAAGGGGATAAAGTTTGATTGAAAATTGAGATGTGAAGAAAGCTTCCATTTTTTGAAGAAGCTTCTCACAAGTGCTCCAATTCTAAAGAGTGCAGATCCAGAAAAATATTTTGTGGTATGCACAAATGCATGTAAAGATGGACTTGGAGGAGTTCTTATGCAAGATAACCATGCGTTATGCTACGAGTCAAGGAAGTTGAAAGAGCATGAGAAGAACTATGCTACTCATGATTTGGAGCTTGTAGCCATAGTGCACGCTTTGAAAATGTGGAGGCACTATTTAATGGGGAGAAAATTTGAGCTAAGGACAGACCATTTTGGTCTAAAATATGTGTTTGATTAGCCAATGTTAAATGCTAGGAAAGCAAGTTTCCCGCAGGGGTGTAGCTCAATCGGCGATTCGCTTGATATGAAGGACATGTTGTAAATGGAGGTCACGAGTTCAAATCACCCTGGCTTACTCGTGCCCCATGCTTGTGGGTTGTGTGGGTGCACCTAAGGGTATAGTGGTAGTGGGATTGGATCCCTGGACCTCGTGTCACATGAGTACCAACCCAATATTGAGTTGTTGATTTCCCTTGTACAAAAAAAAAGTGCTAGGCAAGCTAGATGGCTTGAATTTTTATGTGAGTTTGATTTTGAGATCAAGCACATAAAAGGTAAAGAAAATAGTGTAGCTAATGCACTTAGCAAAAAAGTAATTGAGATGCATCTAGCATCCATTAGTACCTGCCAAATCATATTTGAGGCAGCATGTTACTAACTGTATTGCTGAAGGCGAACTGTATGTGCAAATAAATGACAAATTACAGCAGCTGAATTTGGAAAAGAGGTATGAAGGTTACCACTTTTGGAAGGTGATGGACTTCTTTTTTATAAAAACAGAGCTTACATTCCTAATGTGGCATATTTGAGGAGGATTGTTATGGATAAAATCCATAAATGCCATATTTCAGTCACCCGAGATACCAAAAAACAGTTTCTACAACGAGAAAGCAATATTTTTGGCCAGGAATGAAAAAGGACATTGCTAAGTATATTTCTAAGTGTATGAAATGTCAATAAGTGAAGGCTGAACATCAACACCCAGCAGGTTTGTTGCAGGCTTTTCCAATTCCAGAATGGAAATGGGAAGTGATTTCCATGGATTTTATTACAAGTTTTCCAATGACTGTTAGGAAACATGATTCCATCATGGTAGTGGTGAATAAATTATCTAAAGAAGCACACTTTACACCTGTTAAATCCACGTATAAAACTGATGCTATTGAAAAATATTTTATTTGAAGGAAATTTTCAGGTTGCATGGTTTTCCTAAAGCAATAATTTCAGACAAGGATACGAAGTTTACTTCAAAATTCTGGAAAATTCTTTTTTCTTATTTGGGTATGCAACTGAACTTTAGTACCGCCTACCATCCACAAATAGATGGGCAAACAGAAAGGGTAAATTAGGTGCTTGAAGACATTCTACGCATGTATGTGATGGACAAACCATCCAAGTGGGAGGACTATCTACAATTGGTAGAGTTTGCATAAAATAATGGGAAACAAGCATCATTGGGCACAAGACCATTTGAAGCTTTGTATGGAAGGAGGTGTAGAACACCAGTTCCATGGGATAATCCAGTGAACAAAATTGTACTTGGGCCATAATTGCTTAAGGAAATGGAACAAGAGGTTGTAAAGACTAGGAAAAATTTAAAAGCCACCCAAGATAGACAGAAAAATTATGCAGATAAGAATCGAGTGCATAGAGAGTTTCATGTTGGATCATGTTTACCTTAGAGTGAGGCCAAGGAAGAGTTCCTTGAGGCTTGGAAGTTGTGCTAAGTTATCATCAAGATATTGTGGGCCATTTGAAGTTCTTAAGAGAATAGGACCAGTTTCATATAGAATTGCATCGCTTGCTAACACTAGAGATCATAATGTTTTTCATGTTTCTTTGCTTAAGAAATATGTACATGATCCTAACCATGTGATTGATTGGGATGTGATCCAGGTGGAACCCAAGGGAGAGTTCCAAGCTGAGCCACTATGCATCCTAGACAGGAAAGTGACATTGCTCTGGAATCGATCCATTGGACAGGTAAAGGTGCAATGGAAGCACTTTAGTCCTGATGAGGCTACGTGGGAGTAGGAGGATGCCATGAGAAAGGCATATCCATTTTTGTTCCAATTTTGAGAAAACACTGAGGACAGTGTTATTCCAAGGGGGAGGGGATTGTAATACCCCTAGTTTTGACTTCCAATGTATTTGTCCAAAATTATGTAAATGATGTAAATATGCTAGTGTGAAGTCCTAGTACGAAGCCTAAGGCCAAGGCCCTAACTAGTGAATGGATAGGCATGTATGATGTATATATTTTATTTGGACTGTTCGGTTGGATTTTATGTTGATTTAGAATATTATGTAAATATTATGTGCATAAATAATAAAATGGTCCAACATTGGTTGTGTAAAGAGCACCAAAGGGGCTATGATTCTGCTAGAGGGGAAGAGGAAAGGAGTCCATGGGTGACTAAATCCTTGTTGGAAAGTGTCAATCTTAGAACTCACACAAAAAAATTTCATGTGATGAGAATAAGCCAATTATCTCCTTTTTTGACCATTTTCCAATCATTAATGCATGTGTGTGCTTGGTGGGAAAAGTCACCTCGTGTAGTTATTGAAGCATGGGATTGACTACACCTTTTTTACAGTTCTGTCGTGACAGAAGTCAGTTTGTAGCTTCCAGGAGTCCTTTCTTCTACTATCAGAAGTTATGTCAGTTGTCTTTTCACAATTTTCCCATATGCCTTGGAGTCAACCCTCATTTCTCTCATTCTTTTCATGCAGATCTACATTAGGAAGAGCTCTCCATTGTTGTCAATGACCTTACCATGTTATTTTGAACCCATAAATTCGAATTTGGAGACCAATGTGCATATTTGGAAGTGAAAATTGATGGTTGTAGGTGAGCAGAGAGGTTGGGCAAGCTAGGAACCCTTACCCATTGAGTTATGTTGTTCATAGGTTCTTGAGAAGCCACGAATTGAGGCTACAAGTGGTTCTATAGAAACCAATATCAGATTGGACTTCTTCTATGCACACACTGGAAGCACCCAGCTAGACGGATTGCCCAAGAGAACCGTGAATCGATGAAGTGGATGCTTGAGCCATAAGGGTGTTGTGTGGGGCAGGCATTGTGGAAGCCAAGGTTGTGACGGTTGAGTGAGACCCCTGTAGAGCTCCGTATGAGCATTTGGCTAAGCATAGAGAGAAGAATGGGTTGTGGGATTAGAGAGAGAATCCTGTAGGTGTTTCCTTCGCCCCGATGGCCTCATAGCCCAGCTTGGGGGTGGCCTTCTAGTAGAAAGAGTATATGTTGGACGAAGTGCCAATGGTTGGGTGGAAAATCGCTCTTACGCAGCCAGTTGCTTGGATCTGCGTTGGATAAAGATAAGTATTCTCATGCATTTGAATCTGAAATGTTTTTATTTTATGTATGTAATGCTTATGCTTGTATTTGCATGCTAGATGTGTGTGGATAGGTTTTAAATTCTGTTGTGCATGTCTATTTAAGTTTTTGCACACATTTTATTTGTTGAAAATCCTATTATGGTTTTGGGGAAAAATTTGAGAGCCTGAATTTGGATAATGTCCCCTCCCGATGGCCAGGTTGGGTGAGGGGGACGTTACACATTAAGTATAAACATTTGATAGGAGGCTTTGGCTTGAATTTTCATTAAATTGCGTGGGCATTTCATAAATACAAGACATCCATGAAGAGTTTCTTCAAAGTAGGCACTTTTTGAACAAATTTTGAAAAATAGATGTAAAAGAAGGTGGAAAATACTAATCTACACGACTTCCAATTGAAATCACTCAAAAAGACCCAATAATGAGGTTTGGGCATCTATTTTATCAAAGTGGATAAAAATTGGTCCAAAACAAAAACTATTTGCCTTAGCCTTTCAGTTTATTTGCTTTTTGGTGAGCCTTGGGGTCTCAGAAGCGGTGAATATTCCATGTTGGCATGCCAACACGGAATATCGCGGGTTATGGAGCTTTTCGCGCGATGCACATCGCGGTTATGGGGCTTTACAGCCACAATGTGCATCGCGGCTGTGGGTGCTTACAGCCGTGATGTGCATCACAGTTGCGGGTGCTTACAGCCGCGATGCGCATTGCCGCTGTGAGGGCTGACAACCGCGATGTGCATCACGACTGTGAGGGCTTACAGCCGCGATGTGCATCGTGGTTGTGGGTGCCGAAAGTTGCAATGTGGATCACTGGCTAGGGGGGGGAATTTTATTTGTTATTTTTCTAAAAAAATTCGTGTTTTGCTTGGCAGGATGCTCAGGCGGCCGTAGGCTTCGTGGAGGGAGAGAGAGATTGATGAGGAGTTGATGGAGACTATTCGGGTTAGTCCTCATGTGCGGGCGGAATTAGCTTTGGGTGGACTACTGAAGTTCGCACAGATTCCTCTTATGCGTTCAGTCAGGGAGTTGCTAAACAAGTTGATTGACTTTTGGGACCCAGAGGAGCTAGCGTTTATAGTGCAAGGTGGGCGACTAGATCTCACCTTGACTGATGTGTATTTCCTTACTGGCTTGCCTCGTTTGGGTGAGATAAGGGACCCAGCCCAAGATCCCGGCCGGTATGGATATAGAGGATCTCCTTGAGAGATTTTGTGTTCGAGGGGCTCGTTTGCAGAATATCACACTGAGTGTCTCGGATCTGCGAGAGCAGGAGATGCAGGCAGTGGCAGCTTGTGTTTTGCGGGTGCTTGCTGCATAGGCGCCCCATCGTTTGTCGGGGGGACAAACGATGATGGTTCATCGTGTCATGACTGGGACCTATTTTGCTTGGCGTCAGATGTTCCTTGCTTGTGTTTGACAAGAGCTGAACAAGGTGAGGCGTGAGGGGGGAGAGTTCAGTTATGCCTCTTTCCTATGTTGCTTCTTTTTCGAGTAGGAACCTACCTTGCAGCCACGTGTGCTGGTTCGGGAGGGACTGAGGAGTGAGTCGCGGATGGTGCGGTGGGGGGAGATGATGCCTCGAGGTGGTGGCAGTATTCAGTGGTTCTTCACGACAGACATGTACAAGCAATGGGAGCAGATGCCAGTCGTGATTGACGACTATCAGTACCAGGTTATGGACTTTCGGGGAGACATCGAGATGCATCAAGCTCAGGTACAGGCTTGGGGATTAGACGGTACGTCTTTATTTTTGTTGTTCTGATCATATCATGTTTTTTGTATATTTGGTTTTGATGATAGCTAGAGATGTATCTATGATATAGACATGTTTTAGCGTGGTTTACTGCAGACGTGGCTTCGCTGCCTCCAACAGATCATTAGGGTCGTAGGGGACGTATGGTGGTGGTGGTACCTCCACTGGTAGAGGTACCTCCACCTTATGCATGAGGAGTTGTGGATCACCGATATGATGCCATAGAGGATGTTCGTGATACCTTTGAGGATTTGTTTGGTGATGTACCCGATGATGGCTGGAGAGACCTAGATCGGCGTGTATTGGATCGTTGTTTCGATGCTCCATGTGAGTGGAGATCGATTTTACTGAGGGTAGCTGTGTTGGCAGCTAAGAGGAGAGCTCGAGATCAATATAATCTGGAGGAGGAGGAGCCGGACGAGGCTATTGACCATGATGATGATGATTAGGTTATCTTGTACCAGCCCCCAAATGCTGATGAGCATATGGGGATGTTTCTTGTTGATATGCATTTTGTACGGCTAGTGTATTTTTTGTATATTGGGGTGTTGAGGGCACTCTTGACATTGTGACTATATGATGATATATATATTTACGCATGTTGATGCATTTTGATTATACAGTCGTGTATGCATGTGGATGCACATCTTGTCATTGCTTTTATATCTTGTTGCACATGGATGCAATTGTATGTTGTTTGTTTACCCGTGGAGGTACATTTGATGCACGTGGATGCAATACTATTATTTGTGTATGCCCATGGAGGCAAATGTTATGCATGTGGATGCAATGTTATGATGGTTTATTTAGTTTTTTTACTTGATTTTTTGATGCCTATGTGATGTCCTACATGTTTTGGTTGACGTGCCAATCTAGAATGTTGTTAGCCATTTGGTCTGCTACACTGTTTAGATTTCTTGGGACATGAGTGAATGAAATGGATTCAAAGTGTTGAATCATTTGTTTAGTGCGTAGGAATTTTCTAAATAGACAGGGATCGCGTAACTGGTAATAGTTATTGAGCTAGGAAACAAGGAGCTGGGAATCCAAGAAAACACTAAGGTGACTTATGCCCATCTCGAGAGTAGCGGCCAGCAGACCAGTTACGACGTCGTACTCAGCTTGATTATTTGTGGTGGCATCTATGCACATTTCGTCAAGGTGTATCAACTCATGTGAAGGGGAATAAAGTACCCAAGCTGCAGAGGTGAGATTTGGAGACCAGTGACTTGCACCGTCGGCAAAGCCGATATGGTAGAGTGGAACAAGATCCATATGTGTTCATGCAGGAAAAAATGAAAATGTAAGGTTTTGAAAATTTACAGTAAAAAAATGAATTAAAAACTATACAACATGGACTGTAGTGTCCAGGAGATTTTTTATGGATAGAATCGTTTGAGGTACAACCCGTTATAGGGGTTGCGCATGGGGTTTCCTTTTGAGTCAGTCAAAATATATGCCCCATCTCCAAGGCAAGTGTGTATGATGTATGGGCCTTGCCACATGGATTCGAATTTTCCTTTGCCTATTTTATCATGGGCTTGGTCGTAAACGAGTACAAGGTCTCCTTCACTAAATGCTCGAGGGTAAACATGTTTATCGTAATGGAGTTTAGATCTGTTATTTGCGGCTTCGATTGTTTGGAGAGCTGCGCGGCGATCTTCATCGGCCTGCTCTAAAAGAAGTAAGCATTCTTCAATTGGTGAAGTATCTGAAAGGAGTTCTATGGAAATTTGTAATGTCGATATCTGACACTCAATAGGGAGGACGGATTCCACGTTGTGAACTAAATGGAAAGGGGTAAATCCGATGGCAGTTTTGGTGGACATGCGGTAGTCCCATAATGTGGGAAAAAGCATGTGATGCCAATTGGACTTATGTCTGTCGACAGTGCGCTGGAGGATGGTCTTCAAAATTTTGTTAACAGCTTCAACTTGGCCGTTCCCTTGGGGGTAGTAGGCAGAGGAGAAATGATGTTCAAACTTAAGGAGTGTTGACAATTCTTGCCAAACAGAGTCCTCGAACTGAGAACCGTGGTCTGAGACGAGTTGCTTTGGTACTCCGAAACGAGCAATAACATGGTTGAGGAAAAAACGGGCTACAATGTCGCCTTTGCAATTGTAAGTAGGCATGGCTTCTGCCCATTTGGTAAAGTAATCGACGGCCACAATAATATGTTTATGGCCGCCAGATGACATAGGATTTCAATCCATGAAGTCGATGGCCCATTTGCAAAATGGTCCAATGGTGACGACTGGATGAAGGGGGGCGGGATGGGTTCTTTCCTTGGGGGAAAAGATCTGGTAGTTTTGGCAATGTTTGACTGTTGTGCTACAATCAGTGAATAATGACGACCAAAAATAACCTGCGCGGATTACCTTTTGGGCGGTGGCCATTCCATAGAAATAGCCGCCGCAAGCACCACTATGACGGTCATTAAGGACTTGTTCTGCTTCTTCTTAGGAAAGGCATTGTCGTAGGATTGTGTCGACACCACGTCGATAGAGAACATCACCTAAGAGGAGATAACGTGGGGCATGGTGACGAATGTGACGGCGTCCGTCATGGTCGATATTTGGTCGAAACTTTTGTGTGTGGAGGTATATCAAAATGTCATCGTACCAAGGGTCGTCAAATGAGATGATGAATAAATGTTCGTTAATTATATCAGTATGGATAGTTGGTGATCACGATGAGGATGGTAGGTCCGTAATGAGCTGAGCGAGTGCTAGGGATTTGGTACTCTTCGGGGTTTTAAAATTCAGGTCATATTCTTGTAGGATAATCACCCATTTGGCAACACGGCCTTGCAGAAGGTGGCGATTTAAAAGATAGACCATTGGGTTGGAATTTGCCACAACCATGGTATGGCTAAGGAGAATATAATGGCGTAGCTTATGTACTGAAAAGATGACGGTGAGGGCCATTTTCTCTTCATGTGGGTAGCGTAGTGGTGGGCCTGATAAATTTGGTCTCACATAGTAAATGACATGCTCTTGACGAGCAGAGTCTTCTTGGACAAGTACTCCAGAGACGGCGTAATCGGATGCCGAAATGTAAAGGATAAAGTCTCTTGTGAAGTCCAGAGGAGAAATCAAGGGGGGAACTTGTGAGTGATTTCTTTAGATCTGTGAAAGCTCCTTCTGCTTGGTCGTCCCATACAAAACAGGTATGAAGGCACAGCAAACGGAGGAAACCATGCACTGTCGTGGCGTAATCTGGGACAAAGCGATGGAGGAAGTTGGACCTCCCCTGAAAGCTTTGTAATTGTCTTAGTGTACGAGGTGATGGTAGGTCTATGATGGCTTGGACCTTTAGAGGGTCGACGGTGATCCCTTTCTCTGAAATGATGAAACGCAACAGACGGCCTGCTAGAACGCAAAAGACAAACTTGAGTGTGTTTAAGCGGATCTGGTATTTGCGACAACGTAAGAAGACTTGTCGGAGGTCGTCCAAATGGTCGGATCGTTTCTTAGATCGAGTTGTGAGGTCATCTAGATAAACCAATATGATGTTAATCAGGTCATGAAAACAATAAGTCATGGCTCCCTGAAATGTGGCTCCAGCGTTCTTGAGACCAAAAGGCATGATGCGATAGGCGAAGGTTCCCCATGGGGTAGTGAAAGCGATCTTGTATTGATCTTCCTTGCAGATTTGGATTTGGTTATACCCAGAGAAACCATCCATGAAAGATAGTACCTCGTGCCCCGCACATGCATCGATTAGTTGGTCGATAAATGGTGTTGGGAAGTTGTCTTTGGGACAAGCTAGATTGAGGTCGCGGAAATCAGTACAGACACGAATGGTGCCCACTTTCTTATTAACTGGAACTGGGTTGGAAACCCAGGTGGTATAAGCAATAGGATATATGAAACCTGCTGCTCAAAGCTTTTCAATTTCGGCTTTGACGGCTGGAAGCTTGGATGGGTGAATGGCGCGTTGTTTCTGGTGGATTGGGGATATGTTGGGCCAAGTGTCTATGTGATGTTCTACAATGGTAGGATCAAGACCTGGCATCTCGATGTAAGACCAGGCAAAGACATCTCAAAATTCTTGGAAGAGTTTCTTATAGGCTTGGTTTTCTTTTTCAGTGCATGATGCGCTTAAATAGATAAGCTCGGGTTTGTCGGGGGTGGTGGAGATGTCGATTTTTATGATCGGCGAAATGTTGGCCATGTTACCTTCTTCAAAGGCTTCTGGAGCTATATCTTTGAACCAATCGACCTTTGTTGGTAAGAAGTCTTTGGATTCAACGGACAGTTGGTTCGTCGTGGTGGAGGTAGATGCCTCAGGGATGAAGTAGGATTGATGGTGCACATCATCCCAAGGGTAGTCCAGTGCAGTAAGTGTTTCTAGGATTTCCTCATCGGTGCGGAAGTAGTGCATCATTAAATCAATTAGTTCAAGCCTGTAGGTAGTTGAAATCATATAAATGGTATTGATTTCTTCTGAACAGGAAGATTCTGGGGGGAATATTTCCTCAATGAGAGGGGGGATATCTCTAGGTCATAATTATTCAATTCGTATAGTGGTGCTCTATAATCTAGGAGATCGAGGCAGTGATGTGAATAATGACTGTAGATGCCACAGATCGCACAAGGGTGGTTCGTACGTATCGTTTTATCGCGAGGATGAGGGGGTAGCTGAAGTTTAACAACCGAAATGTTTGTGTTGTTGTCCAACATATTCATGTGATTTTGAAGTGCCAATAGTTGTGGACATAGATGGGTAGCATGGCCTATATCGTCGCACAAGGATCACTTGGGGGGTATGCAGATTGTTGGGGGATTCTTCGCTAATTTGGGGGTCGCTGCGGGGGTGTGAGTTGTGGGTCCAGTGGTGTAGGTTTATGGACCTCTGCCCCCATTGTAGCGAGATTGAGGTTGAACATAACTAGAGGTTGATGTAGTGGCCCCTGTTGGAGGTGGTCGTTTTTGGGGGTTTTGTACGCCAAGCGGTGGACGGTTGGAAGTATTGATGGGTTGCACTGGTTGTAAAATGGCATTCGGTGTCGGGGGAGGGGTTGGGGTAGGTAGGTAACACACAAGTAGTCCTAATGTTAATCCTGGGAGATTAAGTGTAGCCATGACTAGTCTGTTGATGGCGCCTGATGGGGGAAATAAAAATGGGATAGTATGAATTGGTGTGGCTCCTATGTGACTAGGCACTGTTGGAGGTTGTGGTAGTGGTTGAGGTTGTTGATAATGTTGTTGTTAGTTGTGCGAGAGGGTGCACAAATCAGATATTTCAGTTATCCGCAGAGGGGGTGGGATAGATGGGAAAGTGGTGGTCATGGGAGTATCCGAATATATCCCGAGTCCGACTGAGGAGACGAATGATGTGGTTGCACTCTGAACGGGTTGTTCGATCATGGGAAGAACATTTTCAGGCACTGCAGGGGCATTGGGATCATAGTATGTTATCTGGTCGATTTTGACTACGTTGCTTTCGTGGGGAAACATCATGAGGCAAAAAACTGAAGAAGCGACAGCTTTCATTTTATACATGTAGCTTTGTCCCAGAAGGAGACTGTAATCAAGTTGGGCGTTGATGACCTCTATATCTATGAGAACCAATTTTCCCCCAAGCTATATGGGCACATTCACTAACAGACCCTGAGGTTGAGCTACATGACCATCGTAAGCTCACAATGCGGTAGTTGATGGTTGTAGCATTGGGGATCCAAGTTTCTGCCAGAAAAAAGTCGACATAACACAGGTGGAGGCACCTTCATCGATTATGCATCGATGAATGACGAGGTTTCGAATGGACACAGAAACTTTAAAAGCTAGTGATGAAGGCAGACGAGGTTCGGCTTGGTCTAAGTCGAAATCCATCATATTGGAGTCGTTAGGGTCTATGGCACCAATGGCGAATAACAACAATTTTCTCTATGCAGGACATGTTTTTAGGATTTCTAGAGCGGACATAGCAGCGGGGGATTGGGCTAAGTCTTCTACAATGTTATAGTTCGAACCTGCACGAGCGTTAGGGTTGTTGTTGATTCGTCTTAAAGGGAAGTGAGGTGCTTTTGGACCCCCGTCCATGGGCATATTATTTATGCAAAGTGGCTGATCAATTGGGAGGGTACTTGAAGATGGATCAGTGGGCGTGGCCTCAGGGGCTGAGCCGTATTGGTTTCGGTGAGTTTGAAGGTTGACATCATTAGCAAATGGTGATTTTTGGACTCTTTAGGCTGGTAATCGGTTTCCGCATAGGTAATTTGCTGATGTGTTGCAGCGGATCCTTGTGGGGGATCCATTGGACAAGTGTTTACTACTCCTTGGTTGGGTAGAGGATTTTTCAATATCATGGGTTGCGGCTGAGGAGGTGGTGCTGGCTGTGCAACATGTCCTTGTCATTGGGCATCATCGGTCCAGAGTTGACGTGCTCGGTCCAAATAGGGGCAATTATGCGTGTAATGGCCATATACACCGCATATGGAACACGGGTGGTTTGTTCTCAAGTTAGGATTTTTGCCCTGTTTTGGTGGACGGTCAGGATTTTGATTTGCAGGAGTAGCGTTATTTTTATTGGGAGGATTATGTGGTTGTCCTCCTTGGTTTTGTTGTTGGTTATTTCCATGGTTGCGTCCTCTTCCGTGATTCTGTTGACCTCCTTGATTACGCTAGTTGTTCTAGTTTTGAGGTTGGTTTTGTTGTGCGTATACATTCCCTTGGGCAGTAGGTGGGTTTTGAGGTCGTGCAGCCACTGGAGCAGGCTACGTTGGATAGTAAGATGGAGGTTTCTGAGGTGGACCTGGTACTTGTTGCGGTTGTGGGTAACCTTGAGCTACTGGAAGTGTTGGAGCAATAGGTGCTGCCTGTTGAGGGTAATAAGCCGATTGGGCTTGTGGGTAAACCGTAGTTTGATTGGCTCGCTGGTTATAATATGGAGGTGGTGCATAAGCTGATGGTGCTTTCCCATAACACTGCAGTGGACATGAGGGTCCATGAGTGTGGTGGGTGTGCATTACTGGAGCATACGAAGTTGTAGCTCCAGAATGACATGTAGCCCTAGAAAGATCTTAGGCATTGTTTGTACTCATCATATTGAAAGGTTTTTTTTGTACCATAACCTAGCCGATGATATCGTCAGCGGCATGGGATGCCCCCGGCGCGTCATTCCGAGATGGATCGCCGCGCGGGGCGTCAGGTAATATTGTGTATAAATATCCAGACTGGGCATATATTAGGTCGAACTGCTAAGCTTTTAAAAAGGCTTCCTCTTCCGATTGGGGTCGTTCAGAAGCTACATCTTTGGCTATGAGAGAAAGGAGTGATTTCAAGAACCAATCCAGGAAGATACGATCATCTATTTTGATCTTGCAGAGACCACGATGTTTACGCCACTCATGGATGTGATCTATGATATGGGTGGCCATATTCTGTCTACAAGACAGTAGGATTTCTACTCCTGCATCATAGCGTACGGGTAGTTGAAAGAACTGTAGGAAAGTTGAGGTGAGGGATGTAAATGTGGGGTGTGTCCCATGTGGTTGCTCAATATACCATTTGGTTGCCGAGCCAGTGAAAGTTCTTTGTAAAATTTGGAGTCGAATAGAATCATTGACTATGGAGTTTGAGGAACACCATAGGTGAAACGACTTTATATGGTTTTGGGGGTCTTCCCCAGTCTTTCCTTCAAAATTTGGGATGTCTGACGGGAGCTTTGTGGGCATGAGGGGCCAAGTAGGGTTATGTCTAATGGGATCATTTGTTAGCCTTGCCAAGTCTGGTAAGTTAAGGCTAGCCATAAATGGAAAACTGGAGGAGGGGTATGATGTTGTCATGGGGGTGTAAGCGCTAGTGGTAGCGTTATGTATTTGGCCACTACCCCCTAGGGGGATATTAGTCATGGGAGGTATGTTCCCTCCACCCATAGGAGTGTGGGAGGGACCTGCACCACCAAGTGCAACTTGGGTTATAGATGGGTTAGGAAGATGCTCAATAGGTGTTGTAATCTGAGTGGTAGTGAGGATAGTAGGTATAGTTCCCATAGTGGGAATGCCTAAGTTAGGTGTGGGTCCTGTATTGGGCAGGGGTCCCATGTTAGGCATACCTAAGGGATTTGTTGTAGTAGTGGCCAATGTGGTGGCCATTGTGGTGGAGGGTGTGGTGGATGTTCCACCAACAGTTCCTATGAAGAAAGAGTCAAAATGTGACCCAGCCATGGGGCTAGTGGTTTTTGTGTATGTAGGATGTTCAGATTCTTCCTCATATTCAGATGTGAAATGAGGTGCGTCAGAATCGGATGATGGGGCTCTACGTCGATGATGTGTAGAGTCGAGTGACAGTTCTCTTTGTCTATGACGAGTGGTGTCAAGTGAACCGTATTGTGGGGGTTCACCCCGGAAACATCGAGAACGTCTCAAGGACTCAATGGTGACAGTTGTGAATTAAATCTACTAGGTGGTGGTGAGTGGAAAGCTCTAAAGCCCTAATGTTGTTATATTTTGAGCATTAATTTAGCATACTCTAGGATCTTTACTAAGAGAATAACATGTACAGCATATCAATCATATCAAGCATGTATAAAGCATAGCAAGCAAACACATAAGACAATGGACACACGGAGTTTCACTGGGGAAAACCATAAAGGTGAAAAACACCACAACTTCATCAGAGATAGAAAGAGCAATGATACAACCAAAGTACAAGAGATAGTCTTCTACTAGCAGCTACTCCTCCTCCTCAACTAGTGCGCCACTTTCCGAGTAGTGTAGAAGTGAATAATGAGATGATCAAAGAGAGAGCTCCCTCTCTCTATTTATACTTGTCCTATCCTGCCTAATAAACCAACAAGGCCAACTTTTCTAACTCAGTCTAATAACCCATGGTTACATTAATCTGGGCCGACCCCTCAATAGGTGGTCTAATAACCCATCACAACAAGTTACGACACTTGCGACACTTGTCAATACAAATGACGACACTTCCGTATAGAGGAATAATACCATCTCTATAGGAGAACAATATACATAGGTGAAATACATTCTAAAGTTACATATACATCAACACTCCCTCTTAACTAGGAATGTATTTCTTGACACAGATTTGCTAGCACAAGTCTTCTTCTCTGGATCATCATCACTGGATCAGTCATCGAATCATCATCATCAAATCGTCATCACTGCTGCTATCTCAATCAATCTCCAATCTACTCGTCATAGGAAGTTCTACAGAGCCAGTCCTTTTTCATACTAGGTGTAGGCCTGCCACCTGCAGGTCTTCATCATCTAAAGAGCCAGCCCTTTTTCATGTTGGATGAACATCATCAACATCTCTACGAGCAAGCCATCAAGTAGGTACACCTCGGGACTGATTACACTGCCTTTGCAAAACTTGCAAGATCTCCCAGGACTAATTACACTGCCTCTGTAAAACCTGTAAGAGCATCTCAAGACTGATCATATGCCTCTGCAAAACCTATGTACCATACTGTCACATCATCGTCTTCAGATCATCGTCATCGTCCATGGAGCACAACCCAAATGCACATAATACAGCACTTACACTCACCGGCATGGGAGGACCAACCTACCACCATCCGTGAAAGGCTCACAGCACTTACATCAATGACCATGGGAGGACCAACCTACCACCATGTCGGAATGGCACAACACTTACATCAACGACCATGGGAGGACCAACCTACCACCATGTCGGAATGGCACAACACTTACATCAATGACCATGGGAGGACCAACCTACCACCATGTCGGAATGGCACAGCACTTACATCAACGACCATGGCAGGACCAACCTACCACTATGTGAGAATGGCTTGTGTGCATCTGTGTCTCCGGACTCATCACTTCCCCTTGGAAGGTATCTCGATCTGAAGTACACCAAGTCTCCCTCTGAAGTATTCAAACTTCACTCTGGCAAGTGACTTGGTCAACACATCGGCTATCTACTCATCCGTCACAACATACAGGAGCTTCACTGCTCCTCTCTACACCATATCCATGATATAGTGATACTTGATCTCAATGTGCTTCGACTTGTCATGGAACACTAGGTTCTCCGACAACTTCACACAACTCTGGTTGTCGCAATATATATAAGTAGCACTCAGCTGGAGATCAAACAAATCATACAGTAGCTTCCTAAGCCATACTGCCTCACAACTAGCCGAACAAGCTACAACATACTCTGCTTCGGTTGTACTCAGTGCCACACAAGACTGCTTCCTGCTAAACCAAGAGATCACACCTAATCCCATACCGAAGCAGCTGCCCAATCTGAATCAACATAACTCTCCAGGTTAAACTTTTGATTCGCATCATACTTGATCCCATAATCAATTGTACCCTTCAGGTACCTCAAAATATGCTTTGCAACTATCAGGTGAACATGTCTCGGATCTGTCAAGTACTAGCTCAAGGTGTTCATCGCAAAGCAGATATCTGGTCTTGCATTCGTCGGGTACATCAAGGACCCAATCATCTGACGATACATCGTAGCATTAACCAGCTCAGATGAAGCATCACACAGAAGCTTCAAGTTCAATGCCATAGGTGTGGCCATGGCCTTGCAGTCCATCATCCTGAACCTCTTCAAGATCTCTACTGCATACTTCCCTTGTCCAAGGAAGATTCCATCTACACCCTGCCACACCTCCATACCAAGAAAGTAGTGCATCATACCCAAGTCCTCATCTCGAACTCGGTAGCAAGCTTCCTCTTCGTGTTGGTAATCAATCTATCCTCACCTGTTACAAACAGGTCATCCACATACAATAGTAGTATCATTGGATTGCCTTCCTCAACCTTGTAGTAAAGGTTGGAATCTGCTTTACTCTTGGTAAAGCCCAAACTGGATAGGAAGCCATCTATCCAGCCATACCAGGTCTTAGGTGCTTGTTTCAAACCATATAGGGATTTATTCAGTTTGCACACATGTGACTCTCGATCATGTGTCTCAAACCCGAGTGGCTGCTCCACATACACTTCCTCTTCAACTACACCATTCAAGAAAGTTGTCTTGACATCCATCTGGTGTACCTTCCATTTCATCACTACAGCCAGAGCAAGTACTGATCTAATGGAAGTGTATCTGGCCACAGGAGCAAAGGTCTCTTCGTAATCAATCCCTTCTTTCTGGGAGAAGCCACGGGCTACAAACCTTGCCTTATATTTCTCTATGCTACCATCTGCAGCATGCTTGATCTTATAGAGCCACTTGGAAGTCACCATAGACTTCCCATCTGGTCTTGGGACCACATCCCAAACATCATTCTTCATGATCGACTGGTATTCCTCAACCATGGCATCCTCCCATTCCTTCATCCCGAATCCTGATAACTTTAGATTCTTCAATATCTTCAATAGATATAGTTTTCTTTGAACAAATGTTGTAGTCCTTCTTTTGTAGGTGATGGTACCCAGTCTTTCCTACAACACAAGTTCAATTGCATGATTAGAAACATCTTATATTTTTCAAAACAAATTCTTACTCATAAAGACATATGTCATACAGTCATGCAATTATCTTAGCCAATGCTTCAATACAGCATTTATCCATATTCCGTAACTTTCTAGATGTCTTCCATATCTACCAGAACATTGTTAAGAGTGTGCACAACTCCCAACATGTCAGCAAAGAGGTTTCATTCTAGATAAGTAGCAATGGAATGTTGTACAGTACCATAGGCCACTTACACATTACATGCATTAGTAGTATAATGTTCATTAATGCAATTATTCTAATATGCATAATACACAACCTAAGTCTAGGAACATAAGTATATAAAATATTATTTAAACAATCAGATATACAAGAAATGACAAATCCAAATACTTATCTTTATTTGTTTGTTGGGTGGACTCCCTTTGAATTTTTGCTTCCTTACAGGAGTTGTTGGAATCCGACTTTGAAGTAGCTTCTTCTACTCCTTTCTGTTGTGGATTGTAAGGAGTGGTCAACTCCCTCTTAATCCCTGAATCACTACATAACTTCTTGAAGTCTTCTGAAGTGAATTCTCCACCATTGTCGAATCTAAAGGTCTTGATCTTCTTTTCAGTGTGGTTTTCTATCAAGGCTTCGAATTCCTTGAATTTGTTGAATACTTCATCTTTGTTCTTCAAGAAATAAGTCCAAGTCTTCCTAGATAAATCATCAATGAAAGAACCATAGTGCACATACCCACTCAGATAACTGGATGACACCAGACTGCATTCATCGAAGTGGATAATTTCCAAAATTCCTTATGCCTTGCTTTTACTGCTTGGAAATGCCTTCTTTGTATTCTTTCCCTTTGCACAACCTTTGCAAATGCCTTCATGCTTTGTCTGGATTTCAGGAAGACCTTCTACAGCTTTTCTTGCAATTGGTAATGCCCTATAGTGCATGTGTGCAAGCCTTCTATGCCAAAGTTCACTTGGCTCTACTGAATCATGGACCATGGCTTGTTCTGGTTGGCCCTTCAAATTGTATAATCCTCCCTCTTGCTCTCCAATCACCACTGCATCATCTATAGTCTTACCCTTTGGCCACATTAGGACTTGGCCATCTACAAATGCAACCCTCATGCCTTTTGCATCTGATGCAGATATGGAGAGTAGATTCTTCTTGAGACTTGGAACATATAATACATCTTTCATCTTCATAGACTTTCTAGAGTCTAGTTTATAGGAGGCTTCACCACTCCCTTTTATTGGATACTGGTAGTCATCCCCAAGTTTCACCTTGTGGGGTGATTCATGTTCAAATAAGTTCATAAAGGATTCCTTGAATCCGTCATGTGTTTAGAAGCCCCACTATCTATAAGCCAATCATTACTTCCATGAGTAATGGTTCCAGTGAGAGTAGAAATCAAAACATATTCTTCATCACTTGAAGAATCTTCACTATCTTCTCTAGCCCTCTTCTTGGGAGGTTCATCATCCTCTACAGCATGAGCATGATGTCTTCTTTTGATGTTCTTCTTCTTGTGAGAACCATCTTTCTTATTTCTGGGACAGTCTCTAGAATAGTGTCCCTTTTCATCACATGTATAGCAACGGGCATAGGACATGTTTCTTCGAATTCTGGAACTACCCCTCTGATTCTGATGGTGATGTCTTTCTTTCTTGCCATGATGGTAAGTCTTTTTGTCACCATGACTTTTGGATTGTGCTGTGAGAGCTTGGTCTTCATTCCCCATCTTCTCTTCTCGAGCTATAATTCGAGCTTCCTCCTGTGAGCATTCTTCCCAGAACCTACTGAATGTGATAAGTTTCTTCCTAGCACAAATTCCTTGGATGAAGGAATCCCATGACTTAGGAAGGCCATTAAGAGTGGTCATTACCACTTCTCCATTTTCTATGTATTCTCCCACATCTTCAAGTTGTTCTTTTATCTGGGAGACCCTTGAGAAATAAGACTGCATAGTCTCTACATTCTGGATCTTGACATTCTTCAATTGATTCCTCAAGGTCATCTTCCGATTTATGTTCTTTCCTTCAAATAACTTGGTCAGGGAATCAAACATCTCCTTTAATGTCTTTAGGGATGACACATGGGGTATCAGATGATCTTTGATAGAATCAGCAATGATCCTCTTTGCCTTGACCAAGTTCTTTTTGTGAAGAGCCTTAGCCTCTTCTCCCTCTGGGACAGGGACCACTTCACTTATATAAGTGTCCAACTCATTTTCTTTCAGGATTAACCCAATCCTATACTTCCATGCTCGGAATTTATTAGCCCCTTCAAGCTTATCCTCAAGCTTGGTGTGGTGAGACATCTTAAAGAGTACTTCAAATGGAAATAGAAAATATTTAGGTCTTACCACTTGATTTGCTGAAAACTAGATCTGGTCCCGGATTAGGGTTTGTTAGAGAAACCTTAAAAAATCAAACTTTGAATTTCAAACTTCTGAAAGGATAGAAAGATGCGCCTTGACGAGCTGATCAGCTTGGTATACTCAGAATTTGAAAACTGCAAAGTTTCATCCTTCAGAAATGCTTTTCAATCTCCCAGATTCACTGGGGAGGACCCTAAATTAGGGTTTGAGTTTCTCGGAGTTTCACCTAACCAAAAGTTCGATCCAAAGCTCTAAACTTCGATTTTTCCAAGGAGCTTCCAGCTATGTCTTTAGATTTCAGAAATTCCTTACTGCTTTTCCGAAATCTGTGGAGAGAAACCCAATAAACAAGAAACCCTAGTTTCTGCCACTGCACAATGTCTTCTTCTCAGGTTAGCTCTGATACCATGTTATATTTTGAGCATTAATTCAACATACTCTAGGATCTTTACTAAGAGAATAACATGTATAGCATATCAATCATATCAAGGATGTATAAAGCATAGCAAGCAAACACATAAGACAATGGACACACAGAGTTTCGCTGGGGAAAACCATAAAGGTGAAAAACCCCACAACTTCCTCAGAGATAGAAAGAGCAATGATACAACCAAAGTACAAGAGATAGTCTTCTACTAGCAACTACTCCTCCTCCTCAACTAGTGTGCCACTTTCTGAGTAGTGTAGAAGTGAATAATGAGATGATCAAATAGAGAGCTCCTGCTCTCTATTTATACTTGTCCTGTCCTGCCTAATAAACCAACAGGGCTGACTTGTCTAACTCAGTCTAATAACCCATGGTTAGATTAATTCAGGCCGACCCCTCAATGGGTGGTCTAATAACCCATCATAACAAGTTACGACACTTGTGACACTTGTCAATACAAATGATGACACTTACGTATAGAGGAATAATACCATCTCTATAAGAGTACAATATACATAGGTGAAATACATTCCGAAGTTACATATACATCAACAAATGCAACCGTGCGTGCTAGAGGGGAGCGTAAAAAATAATGGCACTCAAGCCAAAAACCAACCTCAAAACACTTACTATAACAATTGTGCTATAGTAAGTGGAGTAATCAAAAAATGTGGTCAGAAAACCAACATGCAAATAGCTCCTAAAAATAGAAAAATGTGTACTTACTGACCAAAGGGAGGTAATGGAGCATGCAAACACCTAACTAAAAAGTATTATGACTCAACAAGATATGTCCTCTACAAGGTGATGGAATCCAAGTTAGAAAATATAAATTGTAGAATCAAAGGCTAGATATCCCCCTACCGAGAGGGATACCAAGTAGTCAATCCTAGAAAATGGGCCACTAAGATACCTCGTTCATGACACGTTCGGTTGGGTGAATCTGTAGCTCTTGTTCTATCACCGTTGTACTCCCACAAGGGTGGTACAATTAGAATAATGAGTAGGTATCCTTCGGTGACTGAATGGATTGCAGTATTCCACTCAGGCCTCCGGAACCAGTCTGGCTACTTCAACCCTCCTAAGGGAGAGGCCTTCCCAATGAATTGGTTTTAAACTGTGTCAACAAATAATAAGGGATTTTGGTACCCTAAATGTCAACCACTATGTCTCAACATGTAAGTGAGTGAGGGGTGTTATTTGGATACTTATCCGCTCAATCCTACCTAACTACAATATTCTTTTTGTGTTCTTCAAATAGGGTTAGAATGTTGGTTGAGTTAAGATAATTTTAAGGCTCACTTGAAATTATTGTGACAGATTGTGTGCTGGTGTGGTTGTATACCAAAACAATTTTCCTAGCTTGGCGATTTAATCACAAACTAAAATAATGATTTTAATTTGCAAAAAATGAAAGACGCTTTCAAATGTAAATGCTTGTTTCAAAAAATATGGATTTTTCAAAAAAATTTAAGGTAAAGCAAATAACATATGCAGAAATAAATGGATTTCTAAAGCCTTTCTTGGGCAAAATATTGAACAATTCAGAAATATGATTCTAACTTCGCAAAGTATGAAACTTACAACCTGAAAAATACTTAACAAATCTTTCTTTCACTTAACTGAAATTTTTTAAAAAGATTAGTAAAGCAAATAACAGAATATAAATTTATAATGCTACAATAATAAAACACTATGCTGTAAAAAAATTGCAAAAAATAAGGCTGGAAAAAATGGGCCGAATGGGCAAAAATTTGGGAAAAAATGGGCCGAACGAAACAGGAAATATCGCGGCTGTGAGGGAAAAAGTCGCGATGTGTAGCACGGAAAAAGGACAAACAGCCACGATGGACTGCGCGGAAAAAGATCGAACAGCCGCGATGGACTACGCGGGAAAAGGCCGAAGAGCCGCGATGGGCCGCGCGGAAAAAAGACGAACAACCACGATGGGCCATGCGGAAAAAAATCCGAACAGGCACGATGGGCCGCGCAGAAAACAGGCACGAGGGCATGATGCACAGCGCGACTGTAGGTCTGAAAGCCACGATGTACAGACGAAAAACAGTCGCCGAAAAAATGAACCCAAAAATTGAAATTTTGGGTTGTTTTGGGCTGCAGAAAGAGCCAATGGCTATGGCAGCTATCAAGAAGGTGACTAGTATGGCATATTTTTAGTTTTAAATGGAAAAAATGACTAAAATATAGATCTAAATCAACGATTTAAAGTTGGAAAACCAGCGGAGTCGCCAAAAACTGTTGCTTGGTTTTTCAACCAAGCATGTGCAAGGATGCACCTGCTAACTAGTAGCAGCAGTCTCAATAAAAATATGTAAAAACTAATGTAATCTGATTTAACATTAACATGTGCAAAGAAATAAAAACTAGATTTAAGAACATAAGCAATAAGATCTATGAGAAAAACAAGAAATTAAAAAATTTGATCTTTTGTATTACCTCAAATGGTGAGGATGGTGAGTTTTTTAGCAACTCCAAGGTTGAGATGCTCCAATGTCCAATGGTCTCTTCTTCTCCAATGCTTCAATGGGGATCTTCAAACTCGAAATGGGAGGCAATGGCTCTCAAAGGGAATTTGACAGCATAAGGATAGGATGAAATGTGAATGAATAATGAGGAGCCCCTATCACCTTTTTATAGTTTTTTTGTGATGGGGGATACCATTATGGTTTAAGGAAACCAATGGTATTGACCAAAATGGTTTAGGTCTCTTTTTCCCTCTTTTTCCTTTTTTGAATATTTTTTTAATATTATTCCCTTTTAATTGTTTTTTGGGAATTTTGGACCCTTTTTTAGGGTTTTTTATGTTTTTTGAGAAAAAATACATATTTTGAGGGGGAAAATGGTGTATTATGGTCTTTTTGGTGACCTTTCGAAGGTTTTAGAGGCTCAAATGGTGGAAAAAGTGGACAAATGGATCATGTGAATAAGGGAATGAGCTAATGAGCACTTTTTGGGTGTTAGCAATCATCTTAACATATTCATTATGGGTAAATAAAACAACATTCTAGAAATCTAAAAAAGGTTTTTATCAACAATGTAACTAACTTCAAGCTAGTTACATTACAACCCTTTGACGAACAACCCCAGATCCGTTAACCATTACAACCATTGCCTCCAAGCCAAAAACCCTAAAAATCAACCAAGTTACTTTTCTATATCTTATAAAAACTTACTACTTTTGTTCTATCTAAATTTTATTGTAATCATGCAAATTTAAATCAACAAACTTACTTTTCTATATGTTATGAAAACCTGCTACTTTTAATCGATCTTTATGGGTATGATCTATTTGTGACTATTTATAATTGAATCTTTATTGCCACTTAGAAGAATCTTAAGTTATATGGTAAATAATATCGATGTAAGTTGTAGCTAGCTAAATTAACACATGATTAACACTTGATTGTTGATATGAATAAACTAGTGTACTTTACAGTAACTAGTACCTAACATTATGCCAATGTAGTTTAAATATTAATTTAGGTAAGGTACTTGTGTTTATATACATAACTATAACCTTTAAATCATAAATTAGGTGACTTGAGATAGTTTGTCATCCAAGCATGTATACATGTGCATAAGTATAACTATGGTGATAACATAGTTACATTGGAGTTTGAGAACTGCTATTTTTATTTATTTTGTTTTTGATCATCTTCCAATTTTTTTAATATTTAAGATATTTCAAAATTATTAATAGATAAACATTTCAAATTTATCTAATAAGGTTTTGTTAATTAATATTGTTTTGTTTAATATGAGGAAATGTAATGGGATTCTTATGTTACATAAGTCCCCTTAATATGAATGTCTTGATTCATATGTTATCATAAGAGTATTAAGGAGGATTTATCATCTTTGATTTAGTTATGATTGTTGTAGGGTCATTTTTACTATTAAGGAGGATTTATCATTTTTTATTTAGTTATGATTGTTGTAGGGTTATTTTTATATTTTATTCAAAGGATTTTAAGTTTTTTAAATCAATGAATATATTAATAAATTTATATTGTACATATAGTTTCTTTGACCTTTGTATTATGAGAAGCATAAGGTAATGTGTGTCATTTATTTTGTAGTAATTCAACACAGTGTAAGGTGACCATGAAAGTAGACATCATGGTAAACACTGAGTTGGAAAATCCATAAGTTAGCCATGGCTTGTGGTAGTTCTAATTGTAAAACCAAATTTGTTTATTTGTAGGAAGAAATTGAATGAAATATGTGTTAACTTTTGGGGTTACTCCAAAAAAATTTATACCATGTTTGGGGGTGCTTCATGAAATTTGGGGTACATGGTATAGAATTAGCCATTGATGGTCTGTGGTGGATACGCACAATGGAGGCAACTTACTCATTGGTCACTAGACCTCAATTGGATGATTCCATGACATTCTTCCTTGGAGTGTTGAAGATATTAAGACAACTTGGTGATATTATACATGTTGGCCACATGGAGGAGGTTTCTTTCTTAGGGAATGCCCTACATTGGAGGTGGATTGTTTAGCATTCTAAAAAATAGAATTGATCTCTAATCAGCATGGTGTAGCTTGGCTGCTTGCATGGAGTTGAATTGGGAATTCCTAGGTTGCAATAGTGTTCATGCAGGAGGAGTGGACCCTATGGAACACATGGCTTAGGAGGATTTTTGGAGTCCTTAGAGGCTTGGAGGAGGTCAAGCACTGGAAACATCTTGTAGAGCACCCTTGCATTGGAGCCTTTATTGAGTACAACATCACCTTTGATCTTGATATGTCTAACCTTGGAGTGAAGCACCCTACATATGTGAGTCTACTTGTGGATTTGTAGTTTCCTTGTAAGGGTTTGGGCTCACATATGTATTGTTGTCCTTCCTTACCTCTTATATATAAAGGATAAATTCCTTTCATTATCATCATTGTATTATCATCTTTTTAGTTGTATACTTGGAGAAGGTACTAGATTTCATGAGGAAATCCTAGGATTTATTCTGAAGAAGAAGGAGGATGTCTTTGATGAAGGATATTAGTGAGATGTTAGGGTTTAATCTTGCAAATAATGCATTGGAAATTAACATCTTACTAATCATCATCTTGTGTTAGATATATGATGAGAAGAGTGCACTTATATCTCTCTTTCTATTTTTCTTCATCTTTGCACTTTCTCTCTCTTGTCTTGAAGGTGCTAGGGTTTCTTGGAGCATACAAAATACTAGTGTTAGGGATTCATGCCCTAGAGATAATGGAGTTATTATTTTTTATTAAAAATTAGTTTCTACTTGTTGGGAATCCTAAGAAGAGGAGATATCTTGCTTAGAGGATGTACTAGTGTTTTTTTGTTGGAACTCCTTGGTGTTGGCTAGGGTTTTTCTTGGTTTTCCCTAGCTAGAGTTTTTCTTGGTTTCCCTAACTACAGTTTTGGAGAGGTAGATTGTTATACTAGTCTTGTGATGAGGCTATGGTCTATACATGAACTTCACCTTTACATATACATGTGAATTTTTCAATTGTCCAAAATTGTCACATTACAACGATATATTTCTTCATGATTTGGTAATTTCTATAATAGTATGTCTTGTTGATTTGGCATAAGTTAACTTAAGGTTGGAATTATTAAGTGAGTTAACATAAAAATTGATGAAGATAGGACAGGTTTCCTATTGTTATAAGGTGATTTTTAGATCTAGTTTTTGTGTGGTAAGATTACCCTAGAGAGTTAAAACTTGTTGGCACATATTTGGTATATTTTATCTTGATTGGATTGTTGATTAGGGTTGTTAAGAGGATAAATTTTGTCCATTGTTGCTATAATTTTATCCATAACAACCCTGAGGATTAAAATTCATAGAGTTTAGCTCCAAGAAACCTCTAGGAAAGAGGGGAAATTTCTGAATTGCAAAAGAAACCTTAATTCATGAAATTTTTGTAGTATGGAATTCCATAGGATTCATTCTAGGGGATCTAAGGACTCCAATGTATTTATATAGGCCACAATACCTCAAGTAGGTTAGATTTTTTTCTATTTGATTAAGGAGAGTTTGATCTATAGTTGTAATTCAAAATTGTAATTCATGTTCTGATTGATTAATGATTTTTTTGTTACAACAAATCTAAGCGGCAGTTTCATTATGGATTCATCAATCCTTCTTCAATCAGGCCCCACTTAAAGGAGGCAAGTTGATGAGTACTTATGTCTATTGTTTCCACATTTTTTCATAATTTAATGAAGTGTGGTTATATTTTTAGCATTATAGTTTTATTTCATTTTATCCTTCAATTTGATCTAGCAAACCTTACTAATTTTGTATTCGATTGGTATAGTGTTTAAACATTATTCAACTTTAACTGCATTGAATGAATAGATAATGGTTCAGGTTAATTGCCTTTGAGAAAATATTATTAAAATAATAAGGAATCAATGAAATGGATATTGATGTTGAATCAACATCCTTAAGTGCGTATTTTTTCAATAGATACATTGTATATTATAGATCATTTCGTACCCTTCAACTTAATACTCCTATGTGGTTGTAAATATTGTGGTTTGCATACATAATGCAAAACATCTCTAAAATTTGCACATCCAAATTGATAATTAAAGTGAGCTTTTAGGATTCAATGATTTTATTGCTATGATTCAATAGCTTGTCAATTTGTACAAAGATAAAGAAAACTAAAAAATCATGGACTTTATATTAATTTGATGTATAATGCAAGCTACGAGTATACAACTAAACATCTAAGCAATGAACCCAACTTTGATCAACATTACATTTGGTCAATAAGGAATACAAAATAAATATACACATAATTTAATCTAAGACAGTCTAGGGTATGTTCAATAATAACTGAAATTCCATTTGGCAGTACTCAATGGTGACCACATCCTATTTTCCCAACAACACAAACCCCAAGATCATTTCTTAGCTCCCCTTCGGATAAAAGCTCACTTAAGCATTAATCCTCCAGGGTGCATATTACTCAAAACTTGTCCACAGTCAATAATAGTATTGTGTGGAGCATATTTGATTAGGATTCCACTCCTTCTAGATGGCATGATGCTCAAGATCCTTTCATCATGAGCACTAACAGTGCATGCTAGATTGATTTGTAATCAAACAACTAAACGTATTTTTAGGTCTTACTCCAAGGCCATAAATAGATAGAGATAATAATGAGGATTGTATCTCATGGTAGTATCATACTTGGTGCTTGTTTCTCCAAATATCCTTATCCTACATAAGATATAATGTTAATGAATCTTATAAAAATAAACCTTTTATTGTAACTAGGAGAATCAACAACTAGGGTCGGGCTCGTACTCGCGTGACATGGGGTTAATTCCAGTACACTACCACTATACCCCTAGGCGTATCAACACTAACCACATGTGGTATATAGGGCTAATCGAGGTTTGAACCTGCAACATCGCAAGGAGTGCCTTAACAGTGCACCATATCGTCAACTGGTCTACACCCCAAGGCCATATAAAAATAAACTTTAGTTGTCATTCAATTGTTTAATGTCAAAAGAGTTGTAAAAAAATTAATAATAATATAGGTACACCTTAACCTTGGATTTTTAAAATGGTGATAGAATTGCATTTAGAATTTTAAAATAGGGATTAAAAAAATCTCAAGTGCCAGCCATTTACCATTTAAAATATTTAGGATCTTTTAGTTTATTTTTTACATTGATCATTCTTATTGATATTAAATGTTGAATGTCAATTTTTTTATTAACAATTAAAAATAGCTTACTTGAATGTCAATTACGTATAACTCGAGTGGTTGTGAGGAAAAGTTGATACAATTTTTTTATTAAAAAATATGTGCTAGAAATTTTTAATTAACTAAATGGAAATGTTAACAATTCGAAAAATTGCTAATGAAAATTGAAAGAACTTATTATAAAGTGTTATGTTGTTCAATGATATTTTCATCTCAAGGGGTGGCAAGTGCGAGGGGGGGAGGATATAAATGGGGCCTTGGAATATCTACCAATAACCAAAATAATGCTTATTCCCTGCTTCAGGGGTTCAGACTACTTAACTAAAATTGTGTCAAGTCTCTCATCACAATTGGGGATTCTTCTATAATCATCAAACTAATGAACAAGAAGCACTTCCAATCTGATGGAACTCTAGCATGCCTTATAACCAAAATCAAAGAGGAAGCTTCACGTTTTGATGACATCGAGTTCTATCATGTTCTGAGAGAACTCAATTGACAAGCGGATATTCAAGCCAATTGTGCCTCAAGATTGAATGGAATCTTGAAAAAAGGTGGAGATGTTTCATTTCACCCTATCCCCTGAGTATTTATTTACAACTATGGATTATATGTTGTATTTTATTTTAGTGCGATCATGCAAGATTCCATGTAGAGGGGCATTCAAATCCTTAGAATATGTCTATAGTAGGGAGATCAAATTTGAGCACGATCATATTATGACATCAAACATGCCAAACATATTACTCAACACTTGTTTTGAAATCAAAAGGGTTAACTTCAATCTTCCAGGTGGGATTATGGAGTTTAGAACAGAAATTAGAGGGACAATTAACCTTTGTTGGCTTCCCCTTGTGTAGCTAGAAATTTAGCTTAGTTTTTTCCAACCCACATTATGGTTTCATTTTGATGAAGGCACAACCACTTTTAATAGATTTATGGGGATTTGAAATCATTGTGTAACTATGGGCTAATTTTAAAAACTAATTTGGGTTGGTCCTTTGAATACACGCTTACACCGGTCACTCAGATTCATGTTGGTTCTTGCATTTTGATCATTTCCCCCTTGGACTCTTGAGATTCTATGTTTTTCCTCTGGAGGAATGGTCAGTTCTTTCAACCCTTGGGTATGTTTTATCTTGGGCCATGTTAGTCGATTGAGGCATGCTTGAGGGAACTTTTTTCCACTGGATTGGTTCAATTGGTTCACTCTATCTCTATCTCCAAGGTACAAAGTAGTTGGTTCAATCTCTATCTCAAGACTGCTTCTTCTCTAAGGGCTAGTTGGTTTGATTATGGTGAGGTGAATTCAAAGCCTTGGTGCTCTAATACCATGGAATATCTAGGGGGCATGGGAAATTTCGAATGAATATTCCCGAAATTCATATAATTTGCATAGGCACGAGGATTACATTAATGATAATGAGAGTTCAATTTTTTGACCTACTTGAGGGAACATTGTTTTCATTGGATTGGTTCAGTTGGTTCACTTTATCTCTATCTCTAAGGTACAATGTACATGGTTCAATCTCTATATCAAGACTACTTCTCTGAGGGCTAGTTGGTTTAATTGTGGTGAGGTGAATTCAGAGCCTTGGAGGTCTAAGACCATGGACTATCTAGGGGGCATGGGAAATTTCAAATGGATATTCCTGAAATTCATAGAATTCTGCATAGGCACAAGTATTACATCAATGATAACAAGAATTCAATTTTTTCAGTGACAGCCACTGTACATAGTAATGAACATTAATGTAGTTCTCATAATGTGGTGATAATGGACACAATCATACAGCAAAAAAGACAAATTCAAGTATTGGAAGAAGAGTGTTCTACTCTTTAGAATTTGGTTTGAAATCTAAAAGTTCTCATCATGTTGCCTCTAATCTCATAATGTCATTGGGATAGACTACACTGGAGAGCTAAAAGAGGAGGAAATTGTTCACTAAATGCTTAAGAATATGTGTAGGGACCCTCCAAGAACCCTATTGAATTCACTAATTACATAAGCATTTATTTAGAATACTAGATCTGAAATTCAGGACAACAATTTTTTCTTCAACGAGACAACAGATCTAAGTTGTAACTGTAACACCCCTGGTTTGAAACCCCTAGTTTGATGATGCTAAGACGTAAATATTGACTATGAATTCCTGCAAGGTTGAACATATTATATTTTGTAATTATTAATATTAAAATCCACAATTGGTTGTGTTGAGGAAGTACGTTGAAGAGATTGGGGGACTCGTGTATTCACTAGAGACAGTAAGGGGGTTAGAATGTCCTGAGATGGAAACCATGATATGACCCCATTAAACCTTTAATTCCCTCAAGTTTATCCTAAGTATTAATTAAGTCTTAATCCCTTTAATTAATTTAAAACATGTTTTAAATCATGATTGTGATTTAAATGGGTTTAAGTAGGATTAGGGGGGAGCTTAATATATGTTTTTATTTTTAAAATAAAAATAAAAATAATAAAGTGGGAAACGTGGGTCTCATGTATAACCCATGTGATTTCATCTTGACATGCATAAAACTAATGCCTGCAAATGGAAAATGGATTATTATGACTATTCCTTCATCCCCGAAGAAGAATCCGCGCAGGTGGGGAGTTCTGAGTGTACAAAGGAGAATGTTTGTCTAAGAAGGGATTTTAATACAAATTCCTGAGTCTATAAACCAATTGTTGGAGTTTTTATGTTGAAACTCTATCCAATTTGTCTATGTAATGTTCCAGTGAAGTGCATAATGGTATAGCCAACTGTTTTGGTGGAATTCTGAGCACAGATGACAGTGATGTGTTTTCACTATTGTGCAATCAGACTAATTTGTCTTTGGTTGTACCAGTGAAGTGGAAAATTGTGTATATAACTGTCTTGGTGGAATTCTTAGCACAAATGGCAGTGATGTTTTTTCACTATTGTGCAGTCAAAAGGAAATCGAGGAAGTGAAATGCATTTTTTTTTTCCTTGGAAAAAGTCCGTAATTTTATTTCAAAAAGATGATCAAAATTACATTCCGCACATGTAGTAGAATCACAAGGATCCCTACATTTTCACATATTTCGTCCCATATAAGTAGAAACCAGCTGCTGAACCAAAAAAGAGAAACCCTAATAACGTTGCCACAAGAAGATGACAAGTCTTGAACAGCAAAGAGAAACCCAGTAAAAAACGTTGCCACAAGAAGAGGAGCAGAAATCTTGATCAGCAGATGAAACTGATTTCAGATCTGGAGCAGGAAACCAAGAAATTAGCAGCCGCCGTCGAACTGTAGACTAGCCGCAGAGAAAGGCTAACCCGCCGGCCTCCAAGAACTTGACATCACCGCCACCATTGAGGATAGCAGCCACCGGAAGGTTAGCAGCCACCGTCAAACTAGGCTAGCCGCCGAGAAAGGAACCCGCCGGCCTCAGAATTGGCAGACTCAGCGACGGCTTCGTCCCTCCACCGAAACCTAGGGCAGACCACCGCAGCTACAAGATCCAGACGCCTCCAGACGCCTCCACCGGATTCGTCCACCGACCTCCAAGCCCGAAACAGCAGTAACCTCAGCAGACGACTCCATCAGTGCCAGCGAGAAAGATCCGTCAAAGCAAACCCGCGCCAGAGGAAGCAGGAGATCCATGTCTGTGTACAGACAGCAGACGCAAAGACCTCCCAAGCCAGCGAAAACAGCCCGCATACAGCCTCCGGTGAATAAGCCAAAGACAGACCGTGCGGCAATTCAGGAGCAGACCGCCCTAGCAACTGCCGAAAACCAAGATCCCCGAGATGCGGAGGACGCAACCCTTCAGGAAACCTGAAAAAAAAAAAGCAGCAAAAAAAAGTACAGAAGAGGAGAGGCGGCTGGGCCAAGCCCTGGCCGCCCTAGCTAAACAGTGTAAACGACTCTCAAAACCAAAGAAGCTCCGGCGCTCCCAAACCATCTACTCCCTATACAACACGTTACGTGTCTTTAGGAAGTGAAATGCATTGTTTGGCATGGAATTGGAATTAAGCCAATTGCCTAATTGCCAAGAGTTTAATCCTGAGAAATTATGGGACTGGTGAGATGTTTGTTTTGTGAATGCATGAGTCTTAGCTCGGGGGTGGTTTTCTGTTGAGAGATGAATGAGCATAATTACCTATGGTTGGGTGGAGTGTGCATCACATAGAGCCAGTTGTCCAATTCAAGTATTTTCCAGATAAGTTTGAATTCTTGGAAATGATGTTTTAACTTCTCAATGTTTATTTAATAAATGGTAAAACAATTTCCATGGTTTTCCTGTTTTAATTTCTAAAATTAGATATAAAGAATGAATTCATGCATTGTTTGGTTGGATTCCTAAGTATGGAATGATTGTGAATTTAATTCTGCGCTATGCATGATAATAATGAATAAATTATACAAATTAAAATAAATTGAATGAATACTCATTATTTAATTAAGTGGGAAATTTATTTTCCATATAATTTCCTTAATGGTTCCCTTCTTTTAAATTATTTGGGAATGGGTTATGGATGGATGGAAAAACATTCCATTTTTTGTGCACATAATTATTGTAATAATCTCTCAAAGAGATTTAAATATTTTAGTAAAAGATGGGCCTAACCCTATCTTGCTTAATAGTTAAATCATCAATATAAATACGTGGTGCATAGGATGCAATGGTAATTGCATATCTTAAGGGCTGCATTGGTTGGTAAAATAATATTTAATATGTTTTACCTTGAATGGTAGTTGCATTTGTAAACCACGGGCTATAAATTATAAGCCACAAGCTGATAATGAGTGGTAATTGCATTGGAATGCACATAATTATCATTTTTTCTTAATTGGTAATTCTAAACAATTACCATGTGTTAAGGCTTGTTCACTATGCTAGGCATTGAATGGTACCTTGAATTTCAAAACCGCATGCTGATTTTGTTTATCCAAATAAGTTTAAATGATTATGTTGAAGTTTAAATCTAGCCTAGTTCATTTTCACAAATACCATGGGGCAATAATAAATGGTATTTGTTTTTATCTCACAAGTATTGGGAATTGTATGCAAAATATCATGGATTAAATTAGTAAGGAATTCGTTATTACATTCCATACTTTAGCTAAACTGGTAATTTGCTATCATGAGTAATTTATGCATGTAACCTTACTGCAGTTAATACGTTGAATTATTAACTTCATTGTGCAATTATTACATTCCATACTTTGGAATAAATTGGAAATTGCTATCCTACCTAATTTAAGCATCTAAACCTATTATTATGTTGGAATATTAACTTTACTGCGTAGTTATTATGTTATCCTATTTAATTGATGCATTTAACCTTACTAAGCGGTTAATATGTTGAGATATTATATTCCATACTTTGGGTAAATTGGTATTTTCTATTCTACTTAAGCTATGCATATAATTGTATTGCCTGGTTAATATGTTGGAATGTTAACTTTATTGTGCAGTAATATGTTTGAATATTACACTCTACACTTTGCAATTGATATCTTATTTAATTTATGTATGTAACCTTATTAGGAAGTTTATATGATAGTATTATCAATTTATTGAAATATTGTTACTGCACAGTAAGTTTAATTAAATATGTTGGAATAATGATTTCCTTTTATTGGAATATTGGTACCATAGTGCGTAGTTCCTAGATAGTTCCTAATGTGCAGTCCTTAATATAATGTTTTACTACACAATTCTACTGGGCAATTCTCTGGAATGATTTTATAAATAAAAATTTGGAAATGTTACCTTCCATGCCTTAGTTTTGTTTTGGTTTGGGATAATGCATATTAATAGGAAATCTATTATGTGAATTAAATATGGTGCCAATTTATATGGGATAATTGTGGGACACATGCAAAAATTTATACTTTCCTAATTATGTATAAGATCTTTATGTGCATGTGTTTTTTATTATGTGTCCTATAGAATAATCTATGCATATATGTTTTATTATGCATGTAGCTATTATGGATATATGTTTTATTATGCATGTGGCTATTATGCCTATATGTTTTATTTATAATAAAAAAAATATGTGTGTTAAGTCCAGTGTAAGAAAGGTGTGTTACATTAACAATATAAATTGAAAAGCAGACCTAACTTGTCAACAATCATGTACGAACCATTTAAGCCCCGAAATAAAGAAATCATAACACATTATTTTGCAAACCTAAACCTTGTCGTAAAGTTGTTGAAGATCATGATAGCTGCCGAAGATCCATCGCAAGCTCCTTGTTCAAATTTCCAATCCAGAATGGTCAACTGGTTTCCACCCTACTATACCTATGGATACTCTCCTTCCCCCGAGACCCCATAGCCGCAACGGGACTAACAATAGAAATCTAGCGAAAGGAAGTACGGTACACAAGCTAATGTTGTGGGCTCCCAACCCCTCTCATACCGAAGTGAACCACACCTAAAGCAGTCACCTTACAATGCATCAGAGTCTCTACCATCCAACACTAGGGTAAAAGATGAGAGCTTTATGCCTTCTCTGTTCCTTTTAACCATTTTTTAAAAACCCTCATACATCCATGCATCTATTTTCAAGTTAATTTAATTTCTTTAAATTCGTATGAACACCCACCCAGACTCTGTAAGTTTTTCAATTTGTTTTATTATTGTTATTATTATTATTTAACTGAAACTAACTCTTAATTTAGTTTTCACTGATGTTACCTCCTTTAAGGATTTCTTCTATCTTTTACTTTTCAATTAACTAACTATTTGTTATTTTGCTCAATTTTTATTTTTCATAAATCCATAATTAAATTTAATTAATTTAGGATTCCATTCACACCCAAATTAACTCAATTCATTTCTAAAATCTTTTTTGAAATATTCGTGTTGTCCAATTAATATTTTAATTTAATTTGTTAATTTGCTATTCTACGAAAGTGACCCTTGGATCATGCAACCCTTGATCATTTTTGTTTTTTTAATCACCTATGTCCCTTAAAAAAACACACACAATTATTAAAAAACTAATATATTTTTATAATATAATTTGATAAAATAAATATCCAAGAAAACTTGACAATGCAACCATTAGGTAGGTGGACAAAAGACAACACGGTATTATGAATTTGATGCCTTTCTTAATGCTAAAGTTAAGATTGTACTTGGATTTGGGTTTAAAATTAAGTAGAAGCAAATGACAAAACATGTAAATCATGATAAATGATACAAAAGTTAAGATTGTACTTGGATTTGGGTTTAAAATTAAGTAGAAGCAAATGACAGAACATGTAAATCATGATAAATGATACAAAGAAGCAACTAGAGTTTTCTGGTGGACGATTTTTTCTTGGGATCAATCCACCCAAGTCAATTCATACCTAAATATGATAATAAATTTGATTCCAACCACTACCCTTAACATGTTTGTGACCTTACATTTTTAAAATATATTATTAAAAGAAGAAAAAGTCATTGACAAATTATATGGTCCTGAGGAAGGAACCATACTTAATTAGTTTGTTGCTACTTGGTTGGTTAATTGTCCTTTTGTTAGTGTGGGTATGAATCATGGTGACCACAATCCAAATTGTGCCTTTGCTTCCAGTTAAGTTTGGATGGATCATGCATCACTACCCTTAACATGTTTGTGACCTTACATTTTTAAAATATATTACTAAAAGAAGAAAAAGTCATTGACAAATTATATGGTCCTAAGGAAAGAACTTTACTTAATTAGTTTATTGCTACTTGGTTGGTTAATTGTCCTTTTGTTAGTGTGGGTATGAATCATGGTGACCACAATCCAAATTGTGCCTTTGCTTCAGTTAAGTTTGGATGGATCATGCATCAAATAGATGAGTGATTTTTTAAAAGTAGGTGGATTAAAGAGGAAGTTTGCATGGAGTAGCCATTGATTTGTGCATTTTGAAAAGAAAAATTTAGTCAATAAAATGTTAAAATGTTATATGGATTAAAATTAGTATTATAACATGTTTTGTTTATATAAAGTAATGATTATTTAAAATAAGTTTGGAATCGAAAAGAGTAATGTAAATCTTGGTTTATATATATATTAATTTGATTCAAAACTATAATTTATTATTAATTATTTTGTAATTTATGAATAATTCACTTCTACAATTAGCAATAAATATTATGAATATACTAGTTATTTTGTAATTTATTGATAATTCACTTTTACAATTAGTAATAAATATTATATATAATAATGAAAAAATATTTGTTAATTTTTAATATGTTAAATCTTATTATATCATTGTATTACTATCTAGGGTGAAAGTTTGACAAAATTCTAAAGGCACTTGTTTGTCTTATATGAAGTATTCATGATCAAGAAGTTCGAAAGTCAAACTATAAGACATGTAATATTCTTTTAGACCTTAGTGTAGATCTCATAAAGTATGAAGGAAGAGAAGTAATTAGCACCACCTTATAAGAATATTTAGCAAGGAGCTTAATTTATTTCAGTATTATTCCATTGGATATAAACTATGCAAGCTTTGAGATATATGGGAGAACCAAAGTTAATCATTTGGAAGCAATTAAAAGAAAGTTGACATATGTTAAGTTCGTATTAAGTTGGGGTTGGAATATTTTTAGTGTGGTAGTGATCAAGTTCTAAATGGGATAGGTGCACAAATGATGTGAAGTTTCTATTTGTTTTGTTTTTCATGTTTTTTAAATGATAGTAAGTTGTGGGAGAGAGAAGCAATACATTGTTTCCTTGTCTTCAAAGTACAATGAGAATAAGGGAGTATTTAACGCAACATGTGAAAGAGTGTGAACAATAAGATTAATTATATGGATTAGTGTAGTATAGAAGTGATCATTGAGTGTAATTTAGCATAAGCATAATTAAGACAAGTGTGAGTTAGACAAATGCACCTAAATTCAAAGTGGAGTGCATTAAAAAAAATTGATTACAAATATTCAGGATTGCAAAGATTAACATGGCTTACTCTTGATGATTTGGTGGATATTGTTAAGCCAGTGCATAATTATGATATGATGATGTTCACGTCGAAGTTCATCATTTAATTAGTTAGATAATATCCTAAGTTTATAGAGAAAAGAAAAACGATTTATTAAAAATTAATTATTAAAAAACTCTATTTTGACCACCCACAATATAATTATATATGTATCAGCCTCATCCCTTTGAGGTTGATTACACTAGTATATCTATAACATAGTAGTGATTGTTTAGCAAAGATTCATGTATTAATGAGATAGATGAGGTTGATTGCACTAGTATATCTATAACATAGTTTTGGTTGTTTAGCAAAGATTCATGTATTAGTAAGACATAGTGTCGTGAATCTTAATGGGATCTTGAGAGTACTAATCTTTGTGTTGTTTTGTGTTGTGTTTGTTGTTTTATATAGTTTGAGATCTCATTGCATCAAAGTTAGACATTTACTTTATGTAATTCTATTATAATGTTGTATATTTTAATTAATATAGTGAACTTTTATACATGTTACGAATTCTCAATTTTTTTTTATCTTTCTTGAGCATGACCTACATTTATGACTATCTATTGTTGAATCTTGTTGAATCTTGATTGTTAAAATAAATCTTAAATAATATGTTATGAATTCAAGTGATGGAGCCGTAAGGGTTAGTTTAATCAAGTGAATTATATGTGCAAAACATGTTTCTTACAAAGAGGTCATAAGTCATAGGTTCAAATTCAATTGAGTCATTTGGGTTTCCCCTCAATCTTGTGGCTGGTGTTTGAGCCTCCTTTCATTTGAATATTTCAAGGAATAAAGGAGACCTTGCAAGGTTTTCCTTGGAAAAAGAATTCTAGTGATGTTAGAGACATATTTAATAAGATATAATGTGACCTAGATAGTGTTAATGCTTGGACACTAATAGGAATATGAAAGTGTGTTTTATAGTAACCAATACCTAGCATTATATGTTGATATAGTGCATCACATAAACCCTTAAATTTTGGAAATTCTCAAAAGTGACACTGAAGTCAATAAATTTAAATGTATTTATTGAAACACACAACACACCACTAAAAGAATTAGCCCACCAACATTGAGTGTTGGAACACCAAAATTTTCTAACAACTCCTACTTATTAGGAAAATGCTTTAAGGGATATAAGAAAAAGATTTAAAATTTGAATAAAGAGTAAAATTATATTCAAGATCTTCGAGTAGATCATCCTCCAACTGCAATCCTAATGAGTGTGTTCAACCGTGGATTTATAGTACTATAAAAGCAAATCATTAAGTTTAAACTATAAATTAGATAAGTTGGAATAGTTTTTTAATCCAAGCATATTATAATAATAATAATTCAATTTTAATCTTATAACCTAGCCAAAAAAAAATTGATGTATGAGACCTCCTTGTTTGTGGGACAAGGGACAACTTCCACCTAATGATTTAACTGCTAAAATCTTCGAAGGTGTATATACCCTACCCCCTCTGGATTTTAACATGTAACCTCTTAGAAGAAAACACGTGTTCTTAACCTTTAGTCTCAATCATAAAGTAGGTAATTTGACTTAGTGTTCAATCCAAACTTGCACATACATATAATTGTAAGAAAATTGAGGTTATGTTATACATAGTGAGAATGGGGGTAAACATTGCCCAACATGTAAGTTGTATTTTATAACGATTATTCATACATTAAATATGTTAATAAAGTGTCATTTCACATACATCACATGCTGAGAGAGACATCATGCCACATATTTTTTCATCATGTCATTTTACACATCATTTAGTTATATTGCATTACATATCGAGTAATAAAATGCATTATTGTGAATCACTATTCAAAATTATATGAAGAAAATATTCGGTAACCTTTATCTTTTTCTCATAAATATATTAAAGATATATAAAGAAAATCCAAGACTTTATAAATTAATCTATCTTAGTACCAAAATTATAAAAATATATGAATAAAGTACAAAATATATAGTATGTGATTATTATTATAATTGTATGTAGAAAATATTAAAATTAGAAAGCTTAAATTATATTTCTATAAATTAAAATTTTATAAGTATGGTTAATATTTGAAGAAAACTAGTTTACTAACTATTTTAATGAGCTAAAATGAAATTATGAATTATAACTTAGTATTGTTTTAGTATTGTGTTATTTATATACATTTTATTGATATTTAATAACCTTTTAACATGTTTTTAAAAGTTTGGATGTATATTTTAAATTTTTAAATCTAATGATATGAACATTACCCGTCTAATATTATCTCCTCATATGGCAATAATACCTCTCAATACGATACTTTATACTTTATATTCATTTGAATATCATAATCCATTACAACGCACGAGCCAAAATATTCTAACTTTGGTAAACATTGCAAAACATTGCAATGAAAAGGTATATAAAATAAATAAATAAAATTATTTAAAACATGAGTGTATGGTAAATTCAATATAATGAAAGGTTATATATTTTTGTTTTCATAGAAAGCGTAATTCATTGTATTAGATAATGAACTACAAAAATATGCCAAAGGTCGTAAAGTTATCTTCTTTAGCAAAAAAAGATTAATAGAATGTCTAGATATTAGTCTCTTATATCTAAAGATCATCAAAATATCATGTGGGCTTTTCCATAAAACATAACTTTTGATAATAATTTTATATAATACTTTAATTACCGTCGAAGTAACACCAACAGCTAGATTTGTCAATAACTTTCTTTTTTTGTTATTTTATGCTTTAAATTGTTAGAGGATTGAGGGAATAGATTTAGTATGGCCACACTTTTTGAGACATAGACCATTGGAGGAATTAGAGTTTTGAAAGGTGGCCTTATTCCTGGCTAGCCAAACCCCCCAAATCATCAAAACAGGTAAAGCTTAATAATCAAAGAAAGACTTGTTATTCATCTAGTCCTATAGAGCCACATCTAGTTCATCTCCCTGCCAAACAAATTGCTTACCATAGAAGTGTGAAGCATAAGCCCACATATTATTTAAATAAGGGCATTGAACAAAAAAATGTGCAATAGACTCTGTATCATTGAGACATAAAGGGCATCTGCTAGGCCCACACCCTAAAAAGTTACTCAATATGTCCCAAACAAGTATCTTTCTAGCCAGAAAAATAATTTGGACTTTAATGAGCACTGTAACTTCCAAATTACCTGATTCCACCATGGAGGCTTAGGTAAGTCATCCTCTTCCCAAGCCACTTTGTACCCCAATCTAAGGAGATATGAGCCACCAACTACATTTCTAGTCCATAAAAGTATATCATTTGTGTCCATAAAAGTTTTGAAACTAAATCGTATTCATGCCCCCCTTTTTGGATATTATAATCCTTTTAATTAAATTCTTAACCTCAAATTTTTTATTTAATCCAATAACCTCTCACTATCCAACCCTAAAATTAATTGCTACATTCTTAACTTTGCATTATATAAATTTCTAACTTTTATGTGCATCTTACACATAATTTCCTGTGATGGTTTCTTCATAAACTTCTTTCTGAATCTGCTACCCTAAAGATGAGTAAGGTATCTACTCGAAGTAATAAAATCCAAAAGAATCATAGAGTATTTTGATAACTGTGAAAACCTAAATCATCCTATAAAACTTTTCATTAAAGATTTTAACTCATTTTTAAAATAAAAATTAAAAAATCATTCAAATTTATAAAAAAAATAAAACTTTACCTAATTCAAAAAAAATGTGATTGAGTTTATTCACTTTTAAACTCAGCCTTTTATAATTAACACCAAAAGTCTTGTGTCATGATTTATTGGTAATTATTAATATTACTAATAATAATAATATTGGTTCAAGTTTCGAAGGAAAAATATTGGTTCAAGTTTGATAAGAAATAAATTCTTAATTATATATATATAGATATAGATATTAATTGGATTTAATATTTTTTTAAGAAAAACTTTGTGGGATCAATATTTTTTCCTTAAAATGTATATATGGCACTCCAATTGTCAATTATAATAGTGACTAATGAACTCAAGAAATTTTTAACAGAATTGAAATTTAAAATATATGTTATCTCTATAAAAACATATATTAGACAAATAGTTCAATTAATTAAATTAACTTTTTATAATTAAATAGTCAAATTTAACTACTTAATATTTAAATGAAATTTCTCATACAAATAACTCTCGATATAATGTCCACTAAAAATGTTGAATTATTTTTAAAATCCTACATAATGTATTATAACCCAGTGTAACAACTTTCATATTCAAAAATATAAAAAAAAACATATTTAAACATTATTTTAACATATTGGTAGATGACTATTTATGTATTTATATAACATATTGACTTTATCATTCCTTTAAATTAAAAATAATAAAGAAAAAATATACACTATGTAATAATAATATTAAGCTTTAGAATAACAATTGTTCGATACAAAATAGAGTATATCGTTTTAAGAAAAGACAACATAGTTTTTTGACTCTATATCTTTTTCAGGCATAAAGACAACAAAGTACTTGGTTTACGGTTGAAAAATTCCCTAGTTTGTATTTGTAAAATTCCTAGAATGTGAGTTGGTCCTATCACTCTGGCAAATGAGATAAAACCAAGATATGGAATTCTCAGAATGTGAGTTGTTCCTATCACTCTGGCAAATAAGTTCAACATGTCAAGACATGGAGACCACATTATGGCATAATAAAACCAATATAGGGAGGTGGAATAAGAAGAAATGGCCATAAAATAAACAAGTATGCAGTCAACGTGCCCAAGGATAGCATAAGGATGGATTTTTCATCACTCAAAAATGCATAAAAAAAAATTCTCGTTGATAGTGAAATTGTCTAAGCTCTTAACTAATTCTAACCTCTCATGGGGTACAGATATAAAGCAAGGAAAAAAAGATAAAAATAAAATTGTTGTTTTATAATTAAAAAAAAAATTAATACTATCAAATTCATATATATATATATATATATATATAATTATTTGATATATAAATTAATTATTTAATTTCAAGAATTGGATATTAAATCGATATATTGATATAAACTTTTTTTGAATAAAATATAGCATTTTAGTAATCATTTTTTGCTTAATAATTTTATCATTTACATGTCTACTTCAATATGCTAATTTTTCATAATCAACTATGGATTCATTAAATCTTTTAATATTGATTAGTTTTATATCGCATTTAGAGCTCAATGGCATGTGACAATTCTTTATGATGATGATGGTGGTGATGATGATGATGATGGTTTTTAACGTCCACTGAGATCGAATTCTGTCTATCGGGCCTTAAAAGAAAAGACAATATTGAAATTAATTTATTTGTTTTAAAATATTATTCCTATGCTCAAAAAGCTTCAAGGGGAGCGTCCCTAAATCGCCATAGTTTTGAGGAGTTAGAAGGTTAGAGAAAGTCAGTGTTGGAGCAAAGATTATGGAATGGATCTAATGTAGGTGTAGGCAAGACATTCTAAGAGAAAGTGATTTTCATTTTCAACGCTCATAGACTCGCAAAGATGGCAAATCCTTTCGGCCCATGACGTTTTAGGGGTTGTCAAGCGCCCAGTTTCACTATGAAGTTCATGAGAGTTTGTTCTAATCTTGGAAATATTATTTTTTTCCTTTGAGCTCATTAAGATAGAAAGATAGTTTTGATCCTCAATATTAGGGTTAATGATCTCTTTATAATAACGTAATTTTATTTTAAGCTCTAAATATTATGTGTACCACATTTTCTTTTTGAATGTAGAAGTAATAATATATCTTTAATGTTATCGATATTTTGCAAAGTGGAAGTTTCGTCAATCCCTAATAATTTAACCAAGTCGTGGCATCTTTAAGCCATCCCCGCTTGTGGCATAGGTGGTTTTGGTTGGAGTTAAGAGCAATTTTAGGAAGCTGGTGGTCTCCTAAATTGTTTAATTTGAGTGTGTACATTAAATATCTAAGCATAGCCATGCTTTCAATGGGAGAGAGCCCCACTTCGAAGAGGAGAATAGGTTAGGGCATATTGCTCTTAATTTTAAGAGTATAAGTAATAAACTGCTTCTGTATTTGCTCAATTCTTCTCCAAGATTCTCTAGAAATGTTGCATCCCCAAGCGTCACATCCATATAAGATAACAGGAGTGTCAAGCGTTTTAAAGAGGAATTTATTTTTGTCCCACATCACAAGGTTTGTCGACTTACAGTTGTTTTCAACACCAAAATAGGCTTCCCACCCTCCATTAATCCTCTTCTCAATGCTATAGTTCCAGTTGAGCTTGTGATGGAAGCCAATTCCTAGATATTTATAAGAAGTTACTTTGTCCAGGTTTATGTTGTCATCTACAAAATTGACATAAGTACCCTTATTAGATTTAATAATCATGACTTTTGTTTTGTTGGTGTTAACGGTCATGCCCATATTGTAGCAGAAATCCTTGAGAATTATTAATTGCTTCTCAAGATCATAGGGGCACTTTTCCATAAAAACTATATCATCAGCATAAAGAAGAAGCATGATGACTATTCCTGCTTAGGTTGTGCTAGAACATCCTGCTTCTTTTAAACAACCTTCTAGCTTATCAATGTAAATTTCGAAAAGCATAGGGGAGAGGGGGCACCCTTTCTTAACTCCAATATTACATTTAATATCCTGCGACCACCCCTCATTATTTTTTAATTTGGCAATGACGTTATCATATAACCTTATAGTCGCGGTCCTCAGCTTGACAGGAACCTTTAACTCCTCTAATCTAATCCATAGGTTCTTTCTAGGCACTATCTCCAATGCTTTCCTTGAATGTTGTTATTATGGTTTATGAATTTTGTTATGTTGGTTTCTTATGTGTCTTTGCTTTAAGAATATATTTACAAGGGTAAGACTATAATGAGCTCAAGTAGTCATGAGCTAGACATAAGATTTATCCCCCAATGTAGGGGATGTCATGGGTTTGGATTTTTTTTATTCCCTCGGGATGAAGTTCTTGGAACTTAGGCACTACTCACTTTACAGTGGGCACCGTCCTCAAAATGAGGGGAAGTGCCTAGCAGTTTTACGAGGAGTTATTTTCCAAGGAAAAAGGGAGTAACCCCATAAGGAGAAAATGATGACTAGGTAGTTGTCTAACCCATAAAATTTAAGGGTTGACAATTTTACTCCACTTCAGATGATTTCAATTCCAAAACTATAATAAAAAATGCTCATGTGTAAAATTTCAAGGAAGAGAAAATGTTCACATGTAAAATTTTAAGGAAGAGCGAAAACATGTTTTCCTCTCAACCACTCAAGTTACACCCAATTGACAACCATATTAAATTTATAATGATAAAGATTGAGATTTAAAATTGAATATTAGAGAAAGACCCATAACCATACACAATGGATGAAACTTCGTAAACTAAGACTTTCGGTATATGAGTTAGTTGAATTTCATGATTTTCATATTAAATTGAATTTCGTTAATTTAATTATATGTATAAATTAGTTGAATTCCGTTACTTTGAAATTTGAAATTTTATATATATAAAAATTGGTTATTGCACCGAGTGAAACGAGGTGCTCTACAGCCTAGTATGGGGAAGATGTTGTAACATGTATGTAGCATTAAATCTAATAAAACGTAAAAAGTAATTTTGTTAATTAAAAAAATTCATGTCGGCTCATAAAATAAAAAATTATGGAAAGTATTAACAAAAAATCCATGTTGGTTCATAAAATAAAATATTATGAAAAGTAATTAAAAAATAGATGTTCTTTTATAAAATAAAAACTTAAAACTTAAACCCGGATCTATAAATCAAGAGAGATCGGATTTCTTGAGTTTAAATTAAAAAAAAAAAGATACACCTCAAGAAATTGGATCCCTCTCGGTGCTTGATAGATACGGGTTTAAGATGGATCTATGTTGGTTATTACAATTGGGTTTAGCCCGAGTGGTTGAGTTATTGTATTGTTATCCGCTCCACCTGGATTCAAGTCCCGCTAGTGACACTTGCTCTTAAGTGAGCCCTTAAGCTCTTCAAGAGCTCTACGAGCCAATTAATTGCCCTTCCTATGTCTCTGGACGTCGGGGAGGTTAACGTGGACGTAGCGAGCACTGAAAACAAAAAAGAGGGTGTTCCGTGAACTACACAAGAAAAAAAATGATGATGATGATGATGATGATGATGATTATTTAATAGCTAATTTAAAAATTATACTTGATAATAAAATTTTAAGTAATTGAGTTGGATCAATTTCATAAAATAGATTACTTAATAACATAATAATTTATTTAAATAATCTAAAAAGTAGTTTTTTGGGATTCAAAAAGAATAAAAAAATTAACAAAGAAAGACTATAAACATAACTTATAACTTCCACAATATTATGGTTTATAATTAATTGTTTAAGGCAATCATTAAAAATATTATTATGTGAGGATGAAATAATATGTATTTGCTATTAAGTTGTATGTACACCTATATAGACTTTAGCATTATATTAATGTGCAGATAGAATTTATTATCTCACAAATAAAAAATTTATGCATCAAAAATTAATATCTAACTTAACTATGACTTTAAAAATAAATTATTATTATAAATCATTAAATTATATACAGCTAAAACAAAATTACAAAAATATTTCAATTAGTTACTCCAACATGAAACATCATATTAAGGAACAATGATAGTAGTGATCCTATCATTGTCTTTCTCAAACTTTATAAGATGTCTTTGCAAAAAATAGATGTTCTAGTTCAAAAATGGCTAAAAGCAAAGTAAGAAGCTTATTAAATCAAAGAGCATTAAAAATATATGATGGAGACTAACTTTTACATTGCTTTTAATGCTCATAAACAATACAACTAACTTTGTGTGTAAGGGTCTATTAATGAATATTTAAGAGTGAGATAAAATAACTATGGAATGAATAAAGCACATAAATATTATTTAAGATTATATTTGTATTACATTTAAAAAAAATCAATATAAATTATGATATTATTTTTTATTTTTTAAAGTAGAAAAATGTTTATAGTATGTAAGGTTATTGATTTAATTTTTGTTGATATAATCTTAAGATTTCGTGTGCAACGGCATTATTATAGGTAGATAAAATTTGGTTACCTGAAATAACTTGTGATGGTCTATAAAGAGGCAATCTTACACTCTTATTAGAAGCTTTAAGGTATTAGCTCATTAACATTTTTTCTTACAACCAGGGAAGACAAGCTATTAGCCAATCAAAAGCAATTTTTAATCATACTCTCAGACCAAAGAACAATTTAGTCTAGATAATATTTGCGATAAAACCAATATCCCTTATTGTCATTGCTTAAATTATCTCCAATAAAATCATATGTTTTTAATAACATTTAAAATATAATCCATACATAAAAACCAAATAGTACTATAATTCCATACATAAAACCAAATACTACTCCATTATAATTTAACAACTTATCTAAAAAAAATACTATAATATTATGTAACTAATAACAATAACAATAATATATTTATGAAATATTATTACTAACTATTAAAAAGTTTGCACTAAAATCAAGATATGGAGATTATATATAGAACCTTGAATGTCAACATGCCTGGTACTAACTTGAGAGGCCCTAGTGTCCCTGCTCTAACCGTTGCATAGTGGATTTTCATCATTCAAAAGGCCTTAAAATTTCTTGTTAATTTTGAATTGGGCCAAGGTTAAATTTACTACATTTTGTTTGGGAGATAGAAATTTGAAGAGTTGTTATAACATCAATAAAAAAATATGTAATGTTATAAGTTGAACCTGATGTATTTATAATATTATATAAATATAAATATAAATAATTGTAAGAAAGAGAATTATCATTTTTAAAAGCTAACAAAATTTTGTAATTATAAAGGAATTATAGTTACAATTGTATTATGTTTATATTTGTAATGTCTTGGTTATGGTATGGTTTATATAGTCATTGTAATTGTTTAAGATCATTCTGGACCATTTTAGATGGATAAATGATTGATATCAAAAGATGTGTGTTTTCATGTAACTTATTATTCGAGACATTGTGTGGATATGAGATGGTTTTATGCTACGTTGTGTGATGTTACAACTAATGTGTTTTTTGTATAGTTTATAACTGATATTTTGTGATGATATGAGATAGATGATTTTATTGCATGATGCAGCATTGTGTGATATGTTTATGACTTGAGATTTGGATAGATATGTATCCTAATATTGACATTTATGTTTCTGATGCATTGGTTATGCTAAGGCTTTGTAGTGCCACTGATGGTTTTTCACTGGTTGTGACAAGAAAAGCCACAAGTGTATATAAACATTAGATTGCATCATATTACATAGACTCTAGATTGAGTCATGACATTGCAATTTTCCATGTGTACATTTATTATATTGTTATTTTTTTTTATTTGCATATTTGATGTGTTGGTCTCAATGTGTACAGAGACATAAAAAATGTTTTCCAATCAATCTACACATAGGTGACAAGGTTGTATGAAAGGTGTACATGAGTACCATCAGAGAGGAGTACCATTGTTCTTACTTCTACCTACTAGCACTCATTTTTGTTTAGTTGGTTGAAAAGTAGGTATTACTTTTACAAAAAGGATGCACGTTGTCGTGGGGATAGGCCACGAATTTAGTCATTCACAAGAATTAGCTTAGAGGCACGTAATAAGGCAATGTATTTATTCATTGGTGACCATTAGTCTCTCAACAAAGTATGAACAAGTCGAGTTAAGTTGGTCTCAGCCATTATCACACACCTACAAATAAAAAAATAAATATTTAAAAGACATGGAAACATGTCACCGTTGGTATTGAATTTGATTACTAAACATACTTGAAAAATATCCTTTGAACATATACATTTCATTTAACATGTCAAAATATCTTTTGAACATATGCATTTCATTTAATATGGAAAAATATAAAGTAATACATGTAAGATTGATTTATCATATAGAAAATAGATATTCTTATATAAAGGAAAATAGTTGATTTTATAATTATTAATATGAATATGAATGCATCTAGAAGTTGCATGAGATAGGAAATAAAAATGCAATATAGTGGATGATGAAATAGGAGAAAAATAAATTGTATTTAAATATAAAATAATGAGTTTGTATACATTTATTGAAAGAGGAAAGGAGGAGGATATCAAGGGAACATCTAGGAGCAAAAATAAGGGAGGTAGTTGTATGTGATGAATAATCTTTATTTTGATATTTTTTTAATTACTTTTTAGTGGAATGACACATGGGTGGGTGAATATTGAGTAAACTACTAAATTAGCATTTTTGCATGCATTTAAAAAATGGTTTGGGCCACCAAGCCTATAAAAAAAGATTAATCTAGAGAGCTCATATATTATGCATCCTAAAGTTGGATGTTTGTCGTAATGCCAAAAATTTTCTTAGTGAATTGTTAAGTTTGGTCAAAATTTTGAGTAACTGTTGGGAGGTGGGGTTCCTTTCAAGCTTAAGGAAGTTAAACTCATACTATTTCTTTCTAGTTATTGTACTTCTTTATATGACCCCATCGCATCTTGGGGGTCCTTGGGGAAGAAGAGTACCCATTTTGGAGCTGGTAAGGTAGGCAACCAATAGGCTTTCCAACAACTAACAATGCAAAATTTATTTCCTTCTCTACATAACCACATTGTCAACATGGAATGAATCCAACTTGTTATTGTTCAAGTATGATGCATTGTCAATATAAATTAATTTATGATTTTATAGTGAAGGAAATAGAGGTGGATCAAAACTAGCTTAGCAATTAGGGTTTCTAGTTCAGAATCTGTGTATTATGCTATTAGGGTTTCTGATGCAACCTCCTCAGGACTTTGCATCGAAGGAGAGGAGATGGTTTTTTGAAGAAGTCTTTCAAAGGATGGTGCAGGATACCCCCGCGCGGGAAGAGAAATTTGTCCAAGACTCCATGTTTGTCAAGAGAGTTGCGTCTTGAGGTAAAGATTAGCTCAACTACTTCCAAGCATAAGGCAATAGTTTACTCAGAAAGGGGTCTAGTAGGACATTTTACAATACTTTGGCCCTCTTCTTATGCCATTGAAATTTAGCTAAACAAAAACCGACGTCCGTTAATTCAAGGAAATGTGCAGCAAAATATTTGTGGGAGAGGGTTCTTCGTCTTCCTCTTTGAAAAGAAGGAGGACCAAAACCTACTATTCCGAAATGGACCATATTTCATGGGGCCAAGAGGAATGTACCTAAACCAATGGAATGTCTCTTTCAACCCAGAAAAATATATCCCATAGGTTGTTCCGTTGTGGGTAAAACTACTACACTTTCCCTTACACTGTCGGAGTGACGAAGATTTAAAAGCGACTAGGAATACTCTCGGAAGATACATTGATAAATCGGATCCAAAACCTCCTCTATTTTCTTGTGCAGGATATGTGTTGAGGTAGATCTAGAGAAAGGGATTCTAGAAGCTATCAATCTTACAATGGATGGATGGAATTATATTCAGACTGTGGACTTGCTAAGCAACAAATTCCCCAAAAGAGCATGAAAAGAGCATAAAGAGACAAGAAAGAGTAACCCATGCCTTAATAGTGAGAAAAGAGATGAATAGAAAGCTTCTTCGAGGGTGCAACCTCCTTATATGATTTACTAATTACATAAGACAAGACAAGATGAGATGATTCAAATGAAAAGGTCTCCTTCCTATATATAGGAGATAAAGAGGTACAATTACAACTAATGGACCCAAGTCAACATAACTAATATAATAATACTAATGACAATTACCACTAATGGACCCAAGCCAAGATCAATAATATGTAATGGGCCACAATATAGGGGGTAATGTGCCAACATTTAGGGCTTAACATGGACCTCCCCTTCAGACAAGTGTTGTCCTCAACACTTGATCAGTTGTGGATGCTTATGTATGAAGGACTCATCTTCCCATGTCAAATATTCAACTAGTAAGTTCTTCCACTTGATGAGGTACTCAGTAATAGCCCGATTGTGTAGTTGTTTGGTCCTTGTTTTCGTTAATTTTTTAAGTTCCAATATGAATTTTCCTTCTTCATCAAGCTCCAGCAAGATAGTTTGAATTGGGATCTTATTTCGTGGTACCTTCTTTAAGCATGAAACATGGAAAACTGGGTGTACCCTTGAAGATGAAGGGGGCTCCAATTTCTAAGCCATACTACCAATCTTCTGCAACACTTTATAAGGACCATAGTACTTGGGTGTTAATTTATTGTCTTTATTTAGTTAATTGAGGGACGTATGTTTGTAAGGTTGCATCCTCGAAAATACCCAATCCCCTTCTTCAAAACTCCTTTCACTACAATGGTGATTTGCTTGTTGTTTCATCCTATTTTTTGACATAGCCAGGTTGTCCTTCAGTAATTGGAGAAATTCTTGTTGGTGCTCTAGGTTATCTTCCACAACTTGAACTTTAGATTTTCCTTTTAAGGGAGATGTGATAGATGGAGTATGGTACCCATAAAGTGCCATAAATGGAGACATTTTTTATGACATGTGGATAAATTATCGTACCACTATTCTCCTAAAGATAGCCATTTCATCCACTGTGTTTGTTTGTTAGATGCAAAGCACGGAAGGTATCCTTCCAAACATTTGTTCACTATATCAATTTTCCCATTGAATTGAGGATGATAGGATGAACTGTGAGCCAACTGGGTACCCAAACAAGAAAATAGGGTAGGGTAGGCAACCAATAGGCTTTCAAACAACTAACAATGCAAAATTTATTTCCTTCTCTACATAACCACATTGTCAACATGGAATGAATCCAACTTGTTATTGTTCAAGTATGATGCATTGTCAACATAAATTAATTTATGATTTTATAGTGAAGGAAATAGAGGTGGATCAAAACTAGCTTAGCAATTAGGGTTTCTAGTTCAGAATCTATGTATTATGCTATTAGGGTTTCTGATGGAACCTCCTCAGGACTTTGCATCGAAGGAGAGGAGGTGGTTTTTGGAAGAAGTCTTTCGAAGGATGGTGCAGGATACCCCCGCGCGGGAAGAGAAATTCGTCCAAGACTCTATGTTTTTCAAGAGAGTTGCGTCCTGATGTAAAGATTAGCTCAACTACTTCCAAGCATAAGGCAATAGTTTACTCAGAAAGGGGTCTAGTAGGACATTTTACAATACTTTGGCCCTCTCCTTGTGCCATTGAAATTTAGCTAAACAAAAACCGATGTCCATTGATTCAAGGAAATGTGCAGCAAAATATTTGTGGGAGAGGGTTCTTCGTCTTCCTCTTTGAAAAGAAGGAGGACCAAAACCTACTATTCTGAAATGGACCATATTTCATGGGGCCAAAAGGAATGTACCTAAATCAATGGAATGTCTCTTTCAACCCAGAAAAATATATCCCATATGTTGTTCCGGTGTGGGTAAAACTACCACACTTTCCCTTACACTGTCGGAGTGACGAAGATTTAAAAGCAACTAGGAATACTCTCGGAAGATACATTGATAAATCGGATCCAAAACCTCCTCTATTTTCTTGTGCAAGGATATGCGTTGAGGTAGATCTAGAGAAAGGGATTCTAGAAGCTATCAATCTTACAATGGATGGATAGAATTATATTCAGACTGTGGACTTGTTAAGCAACAAATTCCCCAAAAGAGCATGAAAAGATCATAAAGAGACAAGAAAGAGTAACCCACGCCTTAATAGTGAGAAAAGAGATGAATAGCAAGCTTCTTCGAGGGTGAAACCTCCTTATATGATTTACTAATTACATAAGACAAGACAAGATGAGATGATTCAAATGAAAAGGTCTCCTTCCTATATATAGGAGATAAAGAGGTACAATTACAACTAATGGAACCAAGTCAACATAACTAATATAATAATACTAATGACAATTACCACTAATGGACCCAAGCCAAGATCAATAATATGTAATGGGCCACAATATAGGGGGTAATGTGCCAACATTTAGGGCTTAACATGGACCTCCCCTTCAGACAAGTTTTGTCCTCAACACTTGATCAGTTGTGGATGCTTATGTATGAAGGACTCATCTTCCCATGTCGAATATTCAACTAGTAAGTTCTTCCACTTTATGAGGTACTCAGTAATAGCCCGATTGTGTAGTTGTTTGGTCCTTGTTTCCGTTAATTTTTTAAGTTCCAATATGAATTTTCCTTCTTCATCAAGCTCCAGCAAGATAGTTTGAATTGGGATCTTATTTCGTGGTACCTTCTTTAAGCATGAAACATGGAAAACTGGGTGTACCCTTGAAGATGAAGGGGGATCCAATTTCTAAGCCATACTACCAATCCTCTGCAACACTTTATAAGGACCATAGTACTTGGGTGTTAATTTATTGTCTTTATTTAGTTAATTGAGGGACGTATGTTTCTAAGGTTGCATCCTCGAAAATACCCAATCCCCTTCTTCAAAACTCCTTTCACTGCAATGTTGATTTGCTTGTTGTTTCATCCTATTTTTTGACATAGCCAGGTTGTCCTTCAGTAATTGGAGAAATTCTTGTTGGTGCTCTAGGTTATCTTCCACAACTTGAACTTTAGATTTTCCTTTTAAGGGAGATGTGATAGATGGAGTATGGTACCCATAAAGTGCCATAAATGGAGACATTTTTTATAACATGTGGATAAAGTATCGTACCACTATTCTCCTAAAGATAACCATTTCATCCACTGTGTTTGTTTGTTAGATGCAAAGCAGGGAAGGTATCCTTCCAAACATTTGTTCACTATATCAATTTTCCCATTGAATTGAGGATGATAGGATGAACTGTGAGCCAAATGGGTACCCAAACAAGAAAATAGTTTAGTCCAAAATTTTCCATTGAAAATTGGATCTCGATGACTGACAATAATATTCAGGTTTCCATGTAACTTTTGAATTGTTTACATGAAGGTTGCAACAACTTTGCTTGCATTAAAAGGGTGAGAGAGTGCACAAAAGTGTGCATACTTTGTGAGTCTATCAACAACCACCATAATAACATTCTTCCCCTCTGACTTGGGTAGACTTGCGATAAAATCGATTGAGACTTTCTCCCAACGCTGACAAGGTATTTCTAATGGCTATAAAAGACCTGGGGTCTTAACTGTTCCAACCTTATTTTGTTGGAAAACCAAACATTCTACCACGAACCTTTGAACATTAGATTTAAGACCTTCCCAAATAAATTCATTCTTGACCCTGTGGTACGTTTTTAGGAATCCTGAGTGCCCACCAATAGGAGAGGCATGTAATTCCAAAAGGATCTTTTGTTTGAGTTGGGAGCTCTTACATATATATAAGCGATCCTTATACCATAGTGAATCATTTTTCCACATAAAAGTATCTGATACACTAGGATCCTTCTGTAGCTTTTGAATGAGCACCCACACAGATTGGTCATTCTTCCATTCTTCCCTTGCTTCTACTACCCAATCGGGTTGTATAATTGAAATCGCACAAAGTAATGCCTCAATATCCTCATCTTTTCTTGAGCCTGCATTTGCCACCACATTCAGTTTCCCCTTTTTATAGATGATTTCAAAGTCATATCCCAACATCTTAGTTACCCATTTTCGTTGCTCTTCTAAAGATAGTCTTTGTTCCAAGAAGTATTTAAGACTATCATGATATGTTTTTACCTTGAAGTGCCTACCTATCAAGTAAGGATATCATTGCTTAAGTGCATGTAGTGTTCCCATAATTCCCTCATCACAAATGGGTTTCTGTAAGTTCTTCCCCTTGATTGGTCGACATTCGAAAGAAAGGGGTTGTTCTTCTTGTATTAGAACATCACCGATTCTATTTCCTGAGACATCACATTCCACAATGAAGGTTTTTGTAAATTCCGGTGTGGCCAAAACATGAGCTTTGCACATTGCCTCTCTAAGTTGTTCAAAAGCTTGAGTTTCCTCTAGAGTCCAATAAAATGCTTCCTTCTTCTTCAATAATGTTGTTAAAGGTGTTTCTATTCTTCCATAGTTCCAAACAAACTTGCAGTAGTACCCTGTCAAACCTAAGAATCCCCTAAGATTCTTCAAGTTTTTGGGAATTGGGCAGTCCATCATTGTAATACCCCTAGTTTTGACTTGGAATGTATTTAATTAAAATGATGTAAATATGCTAGTGCGGAGATCAAGGCCAAGGCCTGACTAGTGAATGGCTAGGCATGTATAATGTATATATTTCTATTTGGACTGTATGGTTGGTTTGTCATGATTTTAAAATATATGTAAATATTATGTGCATAAATAATAAAATGGTCCAAGAATGGCTATGTAAAGGGCACTAAAAGGGCTATGATTCCACTAAGGGGAAGAGGAAAGGGGGTCTATAGGAGACTAAATCCTTGTTTCCAAATGTCAACCTTAGAACTCGCCCAAATTTTGTCTGTGCTTTGAATAAGCCAATTATCTCATTTTTAACTATTTTCAAATAATTGAATGCATGGGTGAGGTTTGTGGGAAAAGTCACCTCATGCAGTTATTGAAGCATGGGGATGACTGCACTTTTGTGACAGTTCTATCATGATAGAAGTTAGTCTGCAGCTGCCAGGATTCATTTCTTCTATTGTCAAAATCTATGTCAGTTATATTTTCACCCCTATCTCATATCCCTTGGAGTCAACCCTCTTTCTCTCATTCTTTCATGCATATTTACACTATGCAGATCTCTCCATTTTTGTTCATGACCTTGCCAGACTGTGTTTTAACCCGGAAATTCGAATTTGGAGAGAGATCTGTAGATTTGGAAGGGAAAATAGATGGTTGTAGGTGAGCAGGGAGGTTGGGAAAGCTAGGAACCCTTACCCATTGAGTTTTGCTACTCATAGATGCTTGAGAAGCCATGGATTAAGGATACATGCGGTTCTCCAATAGCATATAGCAGGTCAGTCTCCTTCTATGCACACACTAGAAGCACCCAGCAAGATGGATCTCCCAATAGAACCGTGGATTGGTGAAGTGGATGCTTGAGCACATGAGGGTGTTGTGTGGGGCAGATATTGTTGGATCCAAGGCTGTGAGGGTTGAGTGAGATCCATGTAGAGATGTGTGTGAGCATTTGGATAAGCATAGAGAGCAGAATGAGTTGTGGGATGAGAAATAGATCAAGCCTGTAAGTTTTTCCTTTTCCTTGGTGGCCTCATAGCCCAGCTTGGGGGTGGCCTCCCAACAAAAAGAGTATATGTTGGACAGAGTGCCTGTGGTTGGGTGGAAAATCGCTCTTACACAGCCAGTTGCTTGGATATATGTTGGATAAATATAAGTATTCTCATGCATCTGGATATGAAATGGTTTTATTTAATGCATATTATGATTATGCTTGTATATGGATGTTGTGTGTGTGTGGATCAAGTTTAGTTTTGTTGTGTTTTTGTATTTTGCATCTACACGTGTATTTTACTCGTTAGAAATTTGCAATATGGTTATGGGGAAAAAATTGAGAGCCCAAAATCAATTAATGTCCCCTTCCGTTGGTTGGATTGGGTGAAGGGGATGTTACAATCATGGCTTTAATTTTTTTAGGGTATACCTTGACACCTTCATGAGATACAATATGACCCAAATACTCTACCTCCTTTACCCCAAAGAAACATTTGGAAGGTTTTTCATATAGTTATTTCTCCTTTAGTAGTTGTAGCACCTTGTCAACATGTTTAACATGTTCTTCCCAAGATTTGCTATAGATTAGTATATCATCAAAAAATACTAAATTTGTTTTTCTAAGGGATTGAAAATGGAATTCATCAAACCTTGAAATGTAGAAATTTGATTTGTAAGGCTAAAAGGCATGACTAGAAATTCATAATGACCTTCGTGAGTTCTGAATGTTTTTTTAGGGATGTCTTCTTCCTTCATTATAATCTAATGATACCATGAACGGAGATCCAACTTTGTGAAGTAAGTTGCTCCATGTAGTTCATATAACAATTCATCAATGACAGGAATGGGAAACTTATCTTTAATGGTGATCTTGTTGAGCTCTATGTAATCTGGAGACATGTGTCATGAGCCCTCCTTCTTGTGTACCATTACCACTTGTGTAGAGTAAGAACTTTGGCTAGGCCTAATTATTCCATCCTATAACATTTCTTCAACCATATGCTCAATTTCACTCTTCTATCCATAAGGGTATTTGTAAGGTTTGATGTTAGGAGGAATACTTCCTAGAATTAAGTGAATAGCATGATCAAAATATCGAGTAGGTGGAAGACCTTTTGGAATATCTTCAAATACCTTGGACTGCTTATCAATGACCCTTTGGAGATCCATTGGAAAAGGAGGCTTAGTTGTTTGAACATCTAGTGATAATAATTGTGCAATTAGAACTTGACGCCCCTTTTTCAACAATTTTGTTATACCATTAGAGCATATCAACTTGCTTGGAATCCATGTGATACCCCTTAATTCAAATTCTTTTCCTTCCCATTAAAATTTCATGAATTTTTTTTTAAAATTAAAAGCCATTGTTCCCAATGATTGTAACCATTGAACCCCTAAGACAACATTAGCACCAACCATTGGGATAGAAATCATTGGACTATTCAATACATATTCTCCCATAGTAAGATTGATATTATGAAATTTCCCTGAGTAATTGATAGTTCATCCATCTACAATCATTACATGAAATTATAGTGTTGGATATACAAAGCAATTGAGAGCTTTGGCTAGTTTACAATGAATTAAATTATGAGTAGTACCAGAATCAATCAACATTGTTACCATTTTTTTTATATATCCTTCAATCTTGGGATTTTGGGGAGTGCTAATTCCCACCAATGCATGACAATATATGGTGGAAGTAATCTCTTTAGGAGTAATCTCTTCTATTTCTTCAGCTTGAGATGGTTCATGTTCCTTTGCTTCTTCCTCTTCACAATCTATGTACAATAATTTCTTCCCACCACACTTATGTCCCTTGCTATACTTCTTGTCACAATTAAAGCATAGACCTTTTTTCTCTTCTTTCATCCAGTTGTTGAGGTGTCAACCTTTGAGGTGGTTTATAATAAGGAACATTATTCTCTCTATATGTGTTAGAAGTGGCCCTTTTAGTATCCATTTCCATATTTTTACTTTCAACTTTCCTTGCCACCATGAAATCCTTCTCTAAGGATGTTGGTTCAAAGAGACACACCTCATGTTGGATGTTATCCTTTAAGGTTCCAATAAAGAGATCCAACAATTTATCATATGGCATGTTGACCATGACTCAACTTTTGAAATTGTTGAATGTGCTCGCTTACTGGACCTTTTTGCCTTAGATTTATCAATTGTGTAGAGAAGGAATTTCTCTTAACATCATGAAGATATGATATCAACTCTTCTATAAAAATGGGCCAAGGTATAATGGAGATCTTTTTGTGTTTACAAATCCATTGGTACCACACAAACTAATTAGATTCTAAATATAAAGATGCAATAGGTACCTTTTGGATATTTGGCACCTGGTTTATATCAAATAATTGCTCCATTTGGAATATCCATGTTATGGGGTCCTTGCCATGAAAATTCCTCACGTCAATCTTGGGGAGTTGGATACCCCTTGGAACAATCCCAAATTACTTCCATTATTAGAATCAATTCCTCTTGGAATATTCTTATTAATGGAAGGTTGCTCAACATGGACACCATATTTATCTTCCTAAGTACCTCAGGACACATCATCACATGTAGGGATATTTTCCTTTGAATTTTACATGAGATTATCAATCCTTATCATATTTTCCTCCATATTATTATCCATATGTCTCGGAATATTCTCCTCTAAATTAAGTAAATCAATCGTTTTCACATACCCTTTAATCATATCTTCCAACTTGGACACTAAGAAAGATAGATCTTCACTTTCATCGTAGGTCAGGGATGAATTCTCAGGTGTATTTATTGGAGTATTATTTTTTCCACTACATTTTGGTGGAATTTTGAACAATATAAATATATATCACACCTTGTGTTCACCTCAAATAGATCCTTGTACTAAAATTTATTTCAAAATTTAAAATGACGTATATTTTTCCAACCCTGATTTGAAGACTGATTTCCAACTGAGGAAACCCTAAAATTTGGACCCTTTGAGTCTAAAAATTTATTTTTGTAGTATCCTGATATGTCCTCTATTCAATGCCATAGGTCTAACCTAATTCTGATGTGCCAATAAAAAATATTATGAATCTCCCAACACTTGTTGTTTTTGGTCCTTTCAGAAGAGCAAAAGTGTACGGAATGCCACATGTCCAATTTTTCAGATCTAAGTATGAAATTACTACCACAGATTATGTGGTTTGTCTTCTTTCTTATACAATATTTCTCATTCAATTTGGATCTAGCATGGCCCATACATAACCGTTTTCCCCATAATACATGACTTAGACTAGTTTTTGGACTAGTCAGAAACCCTACCTTCCACTGGGTATAAATCTGAACCCGTAATGAGTTAGAATTGTAAAATTTTATCATATATAGTTAGGTTTGTTTTATATATGGGTTCTAAGTTTCTCTATTCGAATATTTGTGGAAAAATGTTTATAGCAAAAATTCTAAGATGTCTTGTTTTGGAAGCGTCCAAGTTTTGATACCAAATGTTAAGCAAGAAATTCCCCAAAAGAGCATGAACAGAGCATAAAGAGACCAAAAAGAGTAATCCATGCCTTAATAATGAAGAAAAGAGATGAATATCAAGCCTCTTCGAGGGGGAAGCCTCCTTATACAATGTACTAAGTACATAAGACAAGACAAGATAAGATTATTCAAATGAAAAGGTCTCCTTCCTATATATAGGAGACAAAGAGGTGCAATTACAAATAATGGACCCAAGCCGACATAACTAATATAATAATACTAATGACAATTACCACTAATAGACCCAAGTCGAAATCAATAATATGTAATGAGCCACAATATATGGGGTAATGTGCCAACATTTAGGGCTTATCAGGACTACGAGTTGTTACCTTTCAAATGCAAAGTTTGCCATGAATATGGGCACTTTGCAGGACATTGTTCGAATAAAAATCAACCTGACCCTGAAGGAGAACATGAGGAGGAATGGAACCAAGTAAGAGCAAAGGGAAAAAAGGCAGGTACCATCAAGCAGTAAATAGAAAGGTAGGAAGTCACTTTGGTAAATAGGTTTCAATCCCTTTCAAAGGAAAAAAATGAAGGAGAAGAAGAGGTAGTAGAATCCCCAAAAATGCAAGAGAACAATACTCCCCAGTCGATCCTTCAAGAAATAGTTCAAGAATAAAACTATATTCAAGTTTTACCATCACAAGCATATGAATAGATCCATCATGAATCCTCCATGAATTCAGGAGGATCAGTCACAAGATACAAGTCCAAATCCGCTCAAGAGCATACATCTGAGAGTAGAAAAGAAGAGACAAGTCCTCCATCAAAGAGGGGAAGGAAACCAACCAAACAATACTCTTAGGTAAATGGAAGCAGCGAGGGATAAGGTGGTGAGTAAGCAAACCAGCTTAGATCAACACATAAAAATTATGGCTTCAGGCAAACATCTACAGGGAGTAGGAGAGAAAAAGAAGGACAAGGAATATCAAACTAGCACCAAGAAATAATGCAAGTTGTCTCCTAGAACTATAGAGGCCTAGGGAGTAAGCAGAAGATAGCGGCGGTAAATAATACGATCCACCAAGAAAAAGCCTCTATAATATTGATCCATGAGACAAAAATGGAAAAATAAATCTGCAATAAGAAACTGGGATTTATATGGAAGACTAAGATAGGTTTAGCAATTGGAGTTCTTGGCTCTTCTAGGGGTCTTGCAACATGGTGGGACAATCAGGAATTTAAGATGATATCCTTCTTAGAACACCAATTATGGTTGATGGTGGAATTAGAAAAACAGGATACAAAATAAATATTTAGAATATTTAACGCCTATGGGCCAATGTCACATAACCACAAAGATGCTTTCTGGAGTTCCCGAGAGCATTTGGGAGACTCCAAGTATCTATAGAATGTCATTATCATGGGAGAATTCAATACCACAGTGTCCCCATCAGAGTGAAGAGGTGGCACCAAGATCAGAGGTCCTTACGGGGAAAATATGGAAGACTTACAAAATTTCTGAAACATGTTAGATATAAAACCCAAGCAAGGGAAATTTACTTGGAATAAGAGAAGATTGGGGTCAGGCCACATTGTTGCTAGATTGGATTGTTTCCTCGTAAGTAAATCCATCTTGTTAAGTGATTTTTTATCTAGATCAAAAATCCTTCCTTCAGTTGTTTCAGATCACAATCCAATCCTCCTTTCATTATCAAAAATGGAAAATCAAGGCCCCATCCCTTTTAGGTTCAATGTTGTTTGGTTAAATTCAAAACGAGCTATGGAGGTAATTAAAGAAACCTGGGATAATTATGTGGAAGGCTCCCCAAGCTTTATTTGGGAGACTAAGCTGCAAATATTTAAATATGCTCTAAAGAAATGGGTCAAGCTCCATTATAGAAACCAAGAATGGAGAAGATTCAAGCTCAAGAAGATCTAAAAAGGTTGCAAGAAGAAATGGAAGTAGGCCCACTAACGGAAGAAATAACGGAGAAAGAAAGAATCCTAGATCGAAAGATCAAAGACCTAATAAGCAAAGAGGAAGAGTAATGGAGACTCGGATACAAGATTCTTTGGTTGAGGGCTGGAGACGGGAACACTAAATAATTTCACAATCAATGCAGAAAGAGGAACAGGAGGAATACTATTATGGAAATTAAAGATAGAAATGGGACTCAAATGAAATGTCACAATGAAATAAAAAATGAGGCCTATAATTTCTTTTAAAATCTCTACATTGAAGAGGGAAATGAAGATCCGCATGCCATCTGAACTCTATGTGACAACATTCCGAAAGTCGTCACCAAAGAAGACAATGACCTCCTCTGAAATCCTATCTCAAAATCAAAAATGCAAGAATCGGTTTGGTCCCTCCATCCTGACAAAGCCCCTGGTCCTGATGGCTTTTCGATCAGATTTTACAAGAGTTTTTGGAACATAATAAAAAAGGATCTAAGAAGAATGCTAGATTGGAAAAGGGGTGGATATCGAATTGGAGGGGCAACCAATTCTTCCTTTATTGGCCTAGTTCTTAAAGAAAACCGCCTAGCTTCCATTAACATATTTAGACTTATTTCCCTATGCACTTCCTCCTACAATATCTTAACAAAATTCCTCACTCAAAGATTGAAAAGATTCCTTCACAATATTGTCTCAGCTAATCAAGGATGATTCATAGCAGGGAGGAAGATTTTGGAGAACATTATTGTTGTTTAGGAAACTATCCCCTCTATTATAAACAAGAAGGAAGTGAGAATGGCCATCAAGCTTGATCTATCCAATGACTTCGATAGGGTTTTTAGGGTCATGGAGAAGTTTGTCTTCTCAATTTTTTTTAAAATGGATCAACACCTGCATAGGGAAACCCTGGATTGCTCCTTTGGTCAATGGGCATCCTACCTCTTTCTTCAGCGCCACAAGAGGATTAAGGTAAGGATTCCCTCATTCTCCTTTCATTTATATCATTGTGGCAAAATATCTCAGTCGCAAGCTTAACCTTCAGATAGAGAATGGAAAAATTCCTGGTATATCTCCATCTCGAGGGGTGTTGAGTGTGAATCATGCTCAGTTTGTTGATGATACCCTCCTCTTGGGAAATGCTTTCGTTCAAATCGCTCGCAAGTTTAAAGGATCGTTAGACCTCTTCCTTAATGTTTCCAGAGGCAAAGAAAATTAATAGAAATGTAATATCTACAGATGGAATTGCTCTCCGGGTGCTTGCCTCCATTTCTAGGAACCTTGGCTTCAAATTCCAACCTGATTGGTCCTCTTTCAAGTACCTTGGAGTCCTAATCTCGAAAAAAGGCCTAAATTTAGCAGATTGGAACTACACCATCCAAAATATTAAGGATAAGATACATTATTGGGGAATAATATGGATAAATTTGGTAGGTAAAATCACTCTCCTTAAATCGGTTTTATCTTCCCTCCCTATTTTCATGTGCTCTCTCTTTATGGCTCCTTGAGGCATTATGAGTAATATCAATAAGGAACTAAGAAGATTCCTCTAGAAAGGGGGGAAGACTTCTACAAAGAAGTTTCATTTGGTCAATGGGATACTATTAGAGGGACAACTGATAAGAGAGGATTGGGAATTAGAGACCCTAGACTCATGAACAAAGCTCTAGGAGAAAAAATTCTTTGGAAAATGGTAACAAGAAGAAAAGATTGGTGGAAAGAAATCATAAGAAAAAAATATATAAGGATACAATGCCTTTGATGCCTAGACTCAAAGTTAAAAGGGAAAGGAACCAATATTTAGGGCTCTTTGAAAATTGGTAGCAAATTTGATCAATGACCCTTTATATTGGACCCTGAGTAATGGTAAGTGTATAAATATGTGGACCGATAGCATCCAGGGTTCCCCCCCCACCTGGATTCTATTCTAGAACTCCAGGATGTAAAAGAATAGTTGGTATCCAATGGCTATCTCTCTATATATGATTCAGGGTTCCCCCCTCTTCCTCCTCTAATGATTCTCTCTCCCCTTCTGAGATAAAGTGGATCAATTATTTCCTTCCTTTGAGCTCTCTTTAGTCCAACATTAACCACAAGAAAAATTATCAAAACTGGGAAATTGATAAGGGGAAGCAGGATTTCAAAGTGTGTAGGGTAAATGAAAATAAATATGCCTTGTTTTTTATGGTGCCTCTAAAGGAAATCCAAGGGTGGTAGGAGTGGGATGGATCCTCATGGATTCTAATGGGAAAATAGTGAAAACCCATGCTTGGGGACTAGAAAATAATTCAAATAACCAATTAGAGTGCTTGTCCCTTTTGAAAGGTATGGAGATCATGGTTGGATTAAAAATTTCAAACCTCCTTGTTTTTGGTGATTCATGATTTGTGATTCAAAAAATGACAAGCCATTTTAAGGAGAGATCTTCTTTCTGCAGCAAAGTCCAAAAACATATTATGAATCTCCCCCTCCCTAATAATGTGGGATTTCTACATGTCAAGCATGAAAAAAATGAGAAGGAGGATCAAAAATCAAATATAGGGGCCCGACTCAAACAAGGAACTATTGTATTAAACTATCATCCTCCTTCAAAAGATTGGATTCCATGACAATTATCCTTTGGAGTGATAAAAATGGACAATTGTACCTTATAAGAAGTCTTAGAAGTATGGGTAAAATATCTTCCTATGCGTTGCAAGGTATGGGATCCCACCGATCCATCCTCGGGGCCCTTTGGTTAGCTCTTGTGATTTGTGGATGGTCTCTACTCCCCCCAATACCTCTTCCCAAAACAAGTCACGCTTGGTAGAGCATGGGTTGCTTGCATGCAAAGGAAAGCAGTGGAGTTAATAGTCCTAAGGGGCTCATTAAATGCGGCATAATGTTCTCTATTGTTTCTGGTCTCATCAGCTATAACCTAGAGCAGTCTCACACAAGCAAGGATTGGCCTTTTGTTTCACTTCATCGCCATATGGATTTCATTCCCAATTTAGTTTTTGTTGATGTTATTCCCCCATAGGGTTATATAGTCGATAATATGTGTGAAGATTAGGCTCTGCATTTCAGTATCTCCTCTTCGAGGAAGGAAGAAACTCATATCTCTGGAATTAAACCCCCTATTTAGCAGTTGTGTGAGGTATTTGATTTAAGGGAGAAGAAATCCAAGTATACCTCTAGTGGAAGCACAGAAACCATGGTGTCCTAGAAGAAGATCTTTGTGAATTTCAGAGGGAACCTAGAATATTTTAATAAAATATCAAGGGTGGTGCGCGAAGGAGTAAGTGGCATTCTGAATAGGATAATAGTGCTTACAAAAGAGGCATGACACAACAACTACAGGCTAGCGTGTATGGAATCATGCATTGAGGATCTTGATGGTAACATGAGGGAGCAGATCACATTGATTGACGAGGTAAGGAAGGACCTTGAGAAGGTGGTGCAAATGTGCCAAGTATTTTATGGCTAGAATTTGCTTTCAGAGGCAGCTCAACCTATGGACAATAAATTGGTCAGCCAACCACTCCGCGAACCATTTGGATAGGCATGAACGGGCTCTAGAATTCTGATATTTTTTTCCATAGTTAATTTGTCTTTATGTATTTGTATGTTTTCCTTTGTAATCAATTTGTAAGAGTCTATAGTTCTCAAGAAATAGTAATAGATAGTAAAGTTGTAAGAAATTTTTTGAAACTTTGGCATATAATAGGAAGCTATGTAGGATGGACTCAAACAGAAATTTGCAGAACATTGCTTCTAGTTCTTAAGGGTTTATATGTTGTAAAGAATTGATGTGCTCAGCATATTAATATATATCTTTTAAGTTTCTATTTTAAAAAAAGTAAATAGTGGTTATGAGGAATATTATATTGTTGTTACTCAAAGAAGAACTTGCTTTCTTCATATATATATATATATATATATGAAGGTGAAATCAGTCTTGAATCTCCTTATCCATCTATTAGAATGAGTGCACTATGGGGGGGATTGATTCCTCTTTTGTTTTTGTTGGGTCTTGGGAGGTATTGTTCTAGTGATTTCCACAATTAAATTTCAATATTTTGTACAAGTTAAGGTGTGGGTTTTTACTGCAGAAAAGTGGTTCACCTTGTTAAGTGATCAATACCAAGTTGTATTGCTCCTAATCCTTTCTATCAATTAAGTATTTATTGAATATCTTGTTGACTCCATTAAGAAACCGGTCTACTAACCTAGTGGGAAGGTATTCTAGAGGTAGAGTTGTTCTCGTTGCATATCTTACAGTTCTATTTCTACCCATATTTGGAAAGCATCCCATTGCCAAAGGAGCGAGCATAAGGAGAGAGGAGAGTGCACTAAGGTGACAGTGTGTGCACCTCTTGAAAAGTTGTCAATCTTAGCATCGTCGCTAGTGACCTAACTTGAAGGGTGTTAATCTGTGAGGTAACATTTTTTGGCATAGTTGATAGGGAATCAAAGGAAAAGGGATAAAATTTCATTTGAGTTGTTCCCAAATCTAGTTCATTAATTTCCAGAAAGCTTGACATTCTAGTGTCGTGAAAGTTGAGGTAAGCTTTGTTTTGTACTTTGATGAGATTATTGTTAAGGACTAACCTTGTAGGTATTATCCGGCAACTCCACTGAAGAAAAATACAACAACAAGGTACACTTCAAGATAGAGGACTCGGCTATTGATGACACCATTGGGTGTAAAGGGTGAACACATCCATCAATTAAGAAGAAAAGGTTCATCCTAGTGACTCCATTGAAGCATTTTATTCGATATGACGAACATATTTTCTGATTTTGGGGAATATCCATATTGGCTTCCTGAAAGCTATGGACCATTGGATTTTTCAAATATTTGGGCCCCCGCTCATGAAGAACCAAAAGAAAATATAAAGGAAACCCAAAATTTTCATAGCAATAAATATTTAGGTTCAGTTTGTATTGTATCCTTTCTCGAATGTACATGGGAAGATAGCATTCTCTATGAAAAGATTGATGGACTACTTTTCATTTGGCTTCAAGGGCAATGCTAATCGTTGGTATCAATGTCTCGAAAAAAGAACAATTGAGTCTTTCATAGTATTTTTGGAGGTGTTTTATAAATGTTGGTGCCCCAACGAGATTAATCAATGGCTACCTATAATTCAAAAGATCAAGGCATTCTATGATGCGCAAAATATCATTTAAGAGGGTCACATGCCACCCATGAAGGAAGAAGAGGAAACCAACGAAGAAGATGCTTCTAGTCCATTGATATAAGATGAAGATATGGTCAAAGAATGTCGTAATGAAGTTCATCATCTACTAGAGAGCTCTCATGAAGAATCCATTGTTGAACAATCTGCCACTCAATATTTTGTTGAAGAAGCGAAAGAAGACGACATCTCGAGTCCTATTCCTAAAGAGGATGATACTTTTGAATATGAATACAAAGGTGTCCTAGAAAATGAAGCTGAGAAAATCTATGTTGAAAATCAAGAAGCATATGAATACCAAGAAGGCCTAATTGAAGAAAGCAAAGAAATGGTGAGTTCTCCTTACTATTGTTTCGAAGATTCTTATAATGTCTTGGGCCTTTTGGAAAAAATGGCAGGATTCCTTTGCATGATGAGGAAAATGATGATTATTGGAGCTTTCCTGGTCCTCCCATCTATGATTATTCAAGGCATGGGAGTGTTGTATTTTATCCTTTGGGTAACACATATTATGATGAATATGTCCATGATTTTTTCCTATCATGTGGAGATCTTGTTAGTTTGGATAAGCCAGACCCAGTTTTTTATTCAAAATTGGAATGGCATGAAAAAGGTTTTGTCAAAGAAATTCATAAAAATCAAGAAGAAAATGGAGAATCTCTTCTTGAATAGCCATTCCCCATTGAAAAAGGTATTGAAGATATGGTTGATGAAGGTGTAGTTGATGTTGCTCCTTGTTCCCCTCATGATGAAGGTTTGGTGATCCTTCCTCTCTATTTTCTCTTGATGATGAATCTTTTGAGGATGAGAATCTTTTTTCCAATGAAGAAGGTTTCCATGGATACATTGATGTGCCTTTTCCCCATTTTGATCATGATATGGGTAGGGAAGATTGGAAAATTGTTGGAGAGACAACTAGTCTTTTCAATTTCCTATTTTTGGGAAAATTGATGGTGATACAAGTGTACGTTGGGTGGCCCAATGCTACTAGGTATGAGTGGAACGGAATGATCATGCTCACCACGGTAAGGGGGTATTTCTTTGGGAGTGTAAAATATGGATTGGTGTTCGTCTAAGACTAAATTCATGTCTAAAGGAATGGGTTGAGAAGGGGTATTAATAGATTGAATGGCATGTAACTGTGCCATAATGCTTAAATGAAAATTTTTAAGAAGCTTTTCCATACGTTGTGAACTTATAATCTATGGAGATCCAGTTGTAATTCCTTTCAAAGTGTAGTTATGCCCTGCCTACTGTTGGCTTGGTTTTGCAACCAAGCTTTGTGCAATGGGCACCTATCAACAATGTGATAGCAATTTCAATATTGAAAGCAAAAACAATTATAAATTAAATCTAAATCTAAACTAGCATGTGCATATAACAAATAAATTTTTTAAAAACGATTCAAGAACAAGAAATAAAAGAATAAGTATTTTGTATTAAGATACCTCAAATGGTGAGGATTTGTGTTGAGCAACTCCCAAGGTGAGTCGCTCCAAGCTCCAAAGGTCTCTTCTCCAAGACGCTGAAAATTGCCAAAAGTCTCATGAGAGATTTTGACAGCGTGAGGATAGGATGATGGATGGATGGAAAGTGAGGAGCCCCTACCACTTTTTTATAGTTTTTGGTGGTGGGGAATACCATTATGGTTTTGAGGAAACCAATGGTATTGACCAACATGGTTTAGGTACCTTTTCCCTCCTTTTTCCTTTTTTGAATATTTTGAATATTTTTATTCACTTTTTAATATTTTTGGGAATTCTGGGCCCTTTTTGAGGGTTTTTATGTTTTTTGAGGAAAAATATTCATTTTGAGGAGAAAAAGGGGTGTATTATGGTCTTTTGGTGACCTTTTGATGGCTTTAGAGGCTCAAATGGTGGAAAAGTGGACAAATGGGTCATGTGAATAAGGAAATGAGCTAGTGAGCACTTTTTGGGTGTTAACAGATTGCCCCCTGATGTGTGAGGGCAGGAGCTCATCGTATGGCCGATAGACATCATAGTTCTTTTGTATTTTTTCTGGGGTTTGGGGAAGAGAAGAGACCGGTTGGAGACTGGATCCACGGCCCTTGGAAGCTGCAGAAACCAAAAATATTACATGGCCTCAATATGAATGAGGAATAATCTCCGATAATGGACGAGGCGAGCATACCCATGCTCGTATCAAGACATATACATAACAATTAGTCCCAAGAAGGGGGACCTAAATAAAAAATATGCTGATACATCATAAAGGTCCAAAGGGGACACTATTTTTGGGTGTACTCATGATCATAACATGATTGATCTCAATAACTGATACACTGGAATAAAGCGACAACCGTTCTGAACAAGGTCTCAGAAGGGTTGATGAACTGCTGAATCTAAAGGTGTCCAACATCTGTAGGGACTCAATGACTCTGAGTCAACTCTGAGGAGTATATGTAACTGTATATTCGAGGGAGTATAAAATTGGGGTACATCTGAATACTGTCACCATGCGCAACCCGGATATCTATAAAAAAAATGTAACTGGTTGTTTCCATAGGTAGACTCTCAAATGTGGAAGAGTCAGGTGGTATCCGGGGTCTTCAACCAATAATTGAAAGGACCAATACCCTATGCGAGTCTCAACGATGCGATCAAGGTGTTGAAGTCGAGCATGTGAGAAACAACCATTTGGAGAGGTATTGAGGACTCTTCTCGAAATGATTCGTAGGCACTCATTATAAATGGTGATGAGTCCAAGACACAGGGACCTCTAGGTTTATCCTCTGGAATAAATTTGGTTGTCGTAGACAGAGGGAGACCAGCAACTAACAAGGCAATGATGTTTCCTTGATAGGAGTACGAGGTGTAGAACTGAAGTGTGGTAGTACTGATGGTAGGACTGACATACTTGTGGGTTTGGGAAGTAACTGGGGTCATAGAGTGGGTAGACCTAAACTTCCTTTGTTCAGAGCATGATGACATGGTTGACCTGGTAGCATAGGGAACTGAATTGTAGGTGTGGGGATCATAGTTCTTAGGGACTGAAGGGTATGTATTGAATCTGGGGGGTCAATCTGATGGGTGCTGTCGAGGGATTCTCAGGGTGACATCTGCAGAATACTCTGAACAAAGGCGACCAAAATGGGGGAGTTGTCATATGAGTAGATGTGATTTATTGTGGTGCCGAGAAGCACCATTGGGTCCTTCTTCGTAGTTTTAATGAGCTCCAAGAAGGGAGAAAAGTGTGCTCTGAAATGGTACTATCCTATGGATTTTGTGAGCCCAAGACTGGTCATGCTCATGCGTGCTTTCATTTTTAAGGAGTCTGAAAATGATAAGAAGACTCTGCAGTGGTTGTGAGTACCGTCCTGTGGGTTTTTACGAGCCCAAGATGGTGATTGCTCGTGATCTCTTTCATGTTTAGAGAGTCTGAAAGCGATAAGTGGACTCCATTGGTGTTCTTTTTCGTAAGTTAGTCTCTAAGGCCCGAAAAAGCATAAAATGATGCAAATGGAGAACTCTTCTAGCCGATGTGACTAGAGTATTCCTTTTTCGTAAATAGTCTACAAGATCCGGAAAAGGGGTAAACTTATACCAGGTAGACGCCCTTTCACATACGTTTAGCGAGCATGAAAGGAAGCAAGATTGCTCAGTGATCTTTTCGTTATTTTAGGAGTCAGAAAAGAGCTTAACAGAAACTCCCTAAGTGCCTTTTTCGTAAAAGGGATTGCTAGGCCCGAAAAAAGGGGTAAAACTATATCGAACAAAAAGGGATTGATGAGAGTGAGAAAAGGTCTCAAGCATCGTCATGAGTGCGGAATACTGAATCCGGTGACATAAAGATTGTCAAAAAGGAGCAACGGCCAATGTGGTATGCAAACCGAGGTGATGAGTGGCATTTTGAAAAAATGCCCGAAAAGTATGGGGTGAGAGCGAGAAATGATCTCAAGCATCATCACGAGCGCGAAAAACTGAATCCGACGATATCAAACTTGTCAAAAATGGAGAATGACCGATGTGGCACGCAAACTGAGGCAACGAGGGGGCATGGGAAAAATGCCCGAAAAATCTGGAGGTGAGAGCGAGAAATGATCTCAAGCGTCATCACGAGCGCGGAAAACTGAATCTAGTGATATAAGACTCATCAAAAATGGAGAACGACCAATGTGGCATGCAAACCGAGGCAACGAGGGGGCATGGGAAAAATGCCCGAAAAATCTGGAGGTGAGAGCGAGAAATGATCTCAAGCGTCATCACGAGCGCGAAAAACTTGGTGGATTTTGTGTTTACTATATGGTTTGATTGGTGTGACAGTCAAGAATGTTGTTAGCCATATGGTCTGCTACACTGTTGAGATTCCTTGGGACATGTGTGAATGAAATGGATTCAAACTGTCGAACCGTTTGTTTAGTGCGCAAGAATTTTCTAAAAAGACAGGGATCGCGTACCTGGTAATCATTGTTGAGCTGGGAAACAAGGATTTGTGAGTCCAAGAAAACGTTAAGGTGACTTATGCTCATTTGGAGAGCTGCGGCTAGGATACTGGTCACGACATCGTATTCAGCTTGGTTGTTGGTGGCGGCACCTATGCACACTCCATCGATGTGGATCAACTCATGTGAAGGGGAATATATTACCCAAGCTGCGAAGGCCAGATTGGGGGAACAACGGCTTGCACCATCAACGAAACCGACGTAGCAGAGTGGAACAGGATCCATCTGTGGTCATGTAGAAAAAACAAATATTTAGGTTTTTTGAATTTTTTGTGAAAAAACAAAATAAGACTGTACAATAATGGACGGTGATGTCCATCAGATTTTCTATGGGTAAAATCGCTTGAGGTACAACCCGTTACTTGGGTTGCGTAGGGGGTTGCCTTCTGAATCGGTCAGAATGTATGCCCCCTGTCCGAGGCCAGTGTGTATAATGTATGGGCCTTGCCACATGGACACAAACTTCCCTTTTCTGGTTTTGTCATGAGCTTGATCATAGGCGAGGACAAGGTCCCCTTCAGTAAAATTTCTTGGGTGGACATGTTTGTCGATGTGATGTTCCACAATTTTAGGATCGAGGCCAGGTATCTCGGTGTAAGACCAGGCGAAGACATCACGAAACTCTTGGAAGAGTTTCTTATATGCCTGAGTTTCTGCTTGAGTGCATGATGCACCTAGCGAGATGAGCTCAGGTTTTCCAAGTGTGGTGGAAATGTCGATTTGTATAATAGGGGAAATGTTGGACATGTTCCCCTCTTCGAAGGCATCTGGTGTTGGGATGGGGTCTTTGAACCAATCAACCTTAGTTGGTAGGAAATCTTTCGATTCGACTAATAGTTGGTTTTCTGTGGTGGATGTAGATGCCTCAGGGAGGAAGAATGAGTGATAATGCATATCATCCCAAGGGTAGTTCAGTGCAGTGAGTGTTTCTAGAATTTTCTCATCAATATGAAAGTAATCAGACCATAAATCAACGGGTTTTGGTTTGTATGTGGTTGAAATCATATAGATGGTATTGATTTCTTCCAAAGAAGATGATTTCGGAGGGTAGATCTCATCGATGAGGGGAGGAGATATCTCTAAGTCGACATTGTTCATCTCGTATAAGGCTGCTCTATAATCTGGGAGATCAAGGCAGTGGTGTGAATAATGGCCATAAATGTCGCATATCGCACAAGGGTGGTTAGTGCAGAGCATTTTGTCGCGAGGTTGAGGAGGTGGCTCAAGTCTTACCACTAGAATTCCGATGTCATCATCCAACATATTCATGTGTTCTTGGAGTGCAGGTAATTGTGGACATTAATGAGTGGCATGGCCTACGTCGTCACATAACGAGCACTTAGGGGGAATGCGAATAGTTGGGGGGTTTTTAGCTACCTTGGGGGTTGCTGGGGGGTGCGAGTTATGGGTCCAGTGTTATAAGTTGGTGGGCCTCTACCCCCTGTGTTCTGTAACGGAGGTGGGGCGTTTCTGGACGTTGATGCCGTAGTCACTTTTGGGGGTGGTCGGTTTTGCAGATGAGCGACAGGAGGGGGTGGGTGGTTGGTAGTAGGGATAGGTTGTACCGGTTGTAAAATAACAGTCGGGGTTGGCGGGGAGCTCGGAGCAGGTAAGTACCATACAAGTATCCCTAATGTTAAACCAGGAAGGTTGAGTGTAGCCATTACTGGCGAACTAACAACTCTGGAAAATGGGAACAAGAACGGGATAGTATGAATTGGCGTTGTGCCAATATGAGTAGGCACTGTGGGTGTTTGTGGTAGTGACGAAGGATTCTATGTGGTGTGCAATAGGGTGCACAAATCCAATGTTTTTGTTATCGGTAAAGGTGGTGAGATCGATGAAAATCTGGAAGTCATAGGTGACTCGGTGTAGATTCCAGGACCAATTGACGACACAAATGATGTTGGTGCGGTTTGAATGGTTTGTTCAATCATTGGTAGCACATTTTGAGGCGCTGCGAGGGCGTTAGGATCATAATATGTGAGTTGATCAATCTTGATAATGCGTCCTTCATGTGGGAACATCATGAGGCGAAAAACAGATGAAGCCACTGCTTTCATTTTGTACATATAGCTACGTCTAAGAAGGAGGTTGTAGTCGAGCTGGGCATTGATCACTTCGATATCGATAAGAACTAATTTGTCGCCTAGTTCTACGGGTACATTCGCTAAGAGGCCTTGTGGTTGAGCTGAGCGTCCTTCGTAAGCTTGTAATTTCGTGGTGGATGGTTGTAAAGCGGGGGAGCCAAGTTTCTGCCACATAAGGGTGGACATAAAGCAAGCTGAAGCTCCTTCATCAATGATGCATCGATGCACAACAAGGTTTCGAATGTTTACTGATACTTGGAAAGCCAAATTTGATGGCAATCGAGGTTCGGCTTGGTCTAAGTCAAAATCCATTATGTGTGTGTCGTCAGGGTCTACTCCTCCGATGGCGGATAGTGGTAGTTTTCGTTGTGCAAGGCATGTTTTCAGTACCTCGAAAGCAGACATAGCAGCGGGGGATTGTGCTAGGTCTTCCATTACGTTATAATTGGATGTTGCGCGAGCATTAGGATTGTTGTTAATCCTTCGCAAAGGGATGCGAGGGATTTTAGGTCCTCCGTCCAACAACATATTTGGTATGCGTAGTGGTTGATCTGGTGGAAGGGAGGTGGATGCGTCAGTGGGAGGAGTTTCTGGGGGTGGGCCGTACTGATTCCTACGAGTTTGGAGGTTAATGTCATTGGATGACATCATTAATAAATGGTGTGTGCCTGGATCCGTATGCTGATAATCAGTTGCGGCATAGGTGATTTGCTACTAGGGTGCAGTAGATCCTTGTGGGGGATCCATAGGGCGAGTATTTACTACTCCCTGGTTTGGCAATGGGTTTTGTAATATCATGGGTTGCGGTTGATTAAGTGGAGCTGGTTGTCCAGCGTGGCCCTGGCGTTGGGCATCGTCAGCCCAAAGTTTACGTGCTTTCTCTAAATGGGGGCAGTTGTGAGTGTAGTGTCCATAGACTCCATATATAGAACATGGATGGTTTGTTCTCAGGTTATTGTTTTTTGGATGCTTGGGATGATGATCAGGATTCTGGTTGGGAGGAGTAGCATTGTTATTATTTGGAGGATTGGGAGGTGGTGGACCTTGATTATGTTGTTGGTTGTTGCCGCGGTTACGTCCTCTTCCACGATTTTGTTGTACACCTTGGTTGCGTTGGTTGTTTTGGTGTTGGGGCTGATTGTGTTGTGTATACACTTTCCCTTGAGTAGTGGGAGGATTTTGGGGTGCCACAGGTGCGGTAGCAGGTTGCGGTGGATAATAAGCTGGTGGGGTTGGAGGTGGTCCAGTTGCCTGCTGGGGTTGTTGGTAACCCTGAGCTATTGGAGGTATTGGGTTAGCTGGTGTAGCTTGCTGTGGGTAATACATTGGTTTTTCCGGTAAATGAATTGGGTTCTGGGTGGCCGATTGGTTATAGTATGTGGGTGGTACATATGTCAATGGCACTTTCCCATAGCAATGTTCTGGACAAGAGGGTCCATAAGTGTGATGAGTCTGATTTGTTGGAGCGTATGAAGTTGTCACTCCAGAATTAGATGTAGCCCTAGAGAGGTATGGGGCATTTATGGTGCTCACCATGCTAAAAGGTTTATTTTGTACTGTGACTTGGCCGATAATACCATCAGCAGCATGTGATGCCCCCGGAGCATCACCACGTGAAGAATCGCCTCGTGGGGCGTCTAGTATGATGGTGTAGAGATAGCCTGACTGGGCATAAATCAGGTCGAATTGCTGAGCTTTTAAGATAGATTCTTCCTCTGACTGGGGTCGTTCGGAAGCTACGTCTTTGGCTATGAGGGGTAGGAGTGATTTAAGAAACCAGTCCAAAAATATACGGTCATCTAGTTTTATCTTACAGAGGCTACGACGCTTGCGCCACTCATGGATATGGTCGGTGATGTGGGTAGCTATGTTTTTTCTACAAGACAACAGTATTTCAACTCTTGCATCATAGTGTACAAGTAGTTGAAAAAACTGAAGGAAAGTGGAGGCGAGAGACGTAAATGTATGGTGGGTCCCATGTGGTTGTTCGATGTACCACTTAGCTGCAGAGCCAGTGAACGTTCGTTGCAACAGTCTTAGTCTAATGGAGTCATCCACTATGGAGTTAGATGAACACCATAGGTGAAATGACATTATGTGGTTTTGGGGATTCTCCCCAGGTTTTCCTTCAAACTTGGGTATGTCCGAGGGGAGCTTTGTAGGCATGGGTGGCCATGTAGGGTTGTGCCTGATAGGATCGTTGGTTAGCCTGGCTAGGTCTGGTAAGTTCAAACTAACCATGTAAGGTAAACTAGCAGATGGGTGTGGCGTAGTGACTGGGACATAACTATTAATGGTGGCATTATGTAGTGTTCTAGTAGCCCCTAAGGGTATGCTAAGTATTGAAGGTATGTGTCCTCCAACCGTTGTGGTTTGGGATGGGCCAGCGCTCCCAAGTGCAACATGGGTTGCAGAGGGGTTAGGAATAGTGCCAGGAATTCCTGGGATCTAGGTTGTGGTAATGAGAGGTGGTGTGATTCCTATGTTGGGCATACCCATAATAGGAGGTAGTCCTGTGTTGGGCATACCTAAAGGTGGAGTGGCCCCTATATTAGGCATGCCTAAAGGGGTTGTTGTTACCATGGATGGCACAGTAGTAGAAGGGTTTGTGGATGTATCTCCAATAGTACTGGTGAAAAGTGGGTCGTATTGTGATCCAGCCATGAGGTTGGTTGGTGATATTTCAATAGGGTTTTCAGATTCAGGCTCAGAATCAGATGTGAAGTGAGGCGTGTCAGAATCAGATGACTGTGTGTTTGGCCGATGACGTGTCGAGTCAAGAGATAAGGCTCTACGTCGATGACGTGTAGAGCCAAGTATACCGAACTGAGGGGGTTCACCCTGAAGACGACGAGATTGTCTTAAATTCTCAATGGTGAGAAATATTTTAAAAAAATTTCAGTGTAAGGTGGTGATGTAAAAAACTCGAAACCCTAATGCAACAATGAGTGCAAGAGGGGAGTGAAAAAATAAAGGCTCTCAGGCCAACAACCAACCTCAAAAAGCACTTATTATAGCAGTTGTGCTATAATAAGTGGAGGGATGCAACAAAATTGGTCAGAATACCAAAAGTCAAACAGTTCCTAGAAAAAAGGGGTGTTACTAGACCAAAGGTGGGTAATGTATCATGCAAACACCTAACTAGAAGTATTGTGAGTCAACAAACGATATCCTCTGCAAGGTGATGAAATCCAAGTCAGGAAATATAGAGTGTTGAATCAACGGCTAGATATCCCCCTACTGGGAGGGATACCGGGTAGACAATCCTAAAGAGTGGCAACTAGGATACCCCGTTCATGACACATTCGGTTGGGTGAATCTGCAGTTTGGTTCTATCGCCGATGTACACCCTCTTGGGTGTACACTGAGAACTTCGAAAGGTATCTTTCGGTTACTGAATGGATTGCGGTATTCCACTCAGACTTCCGGAACCAGTCCGGCTACTTCAACCCTCCTAAGGGAGAGGCCTTCCCGATAAATTGGTTGATAACCATGTCAAAATTATAAGGGATTTTGGTACCGTAGAGGACAACCACTATGTTTCAAATGTAATAATTGAGGGGTGTTATTGGAACACCTATCCCCTCAATTCTACCTAACTACAAAATTCTTTTAAGTGCTCCCCAAGTGGGGTTAAAAGTTTGTTGAGTTTAAGGTAAATTTTAAGGCTCAGTTTAAATTATGTGGCAGAGTGGGTGCAAGTGTGGTATTTAAACTGAAATTGATTTGCCTCGCTTGGGCGATTGATTACAAATGAAAGAAAAGACGCTTCCAGTTTTGCAAAAAATAAAGGCGTTTTTGAAATCTAAATGCTTGAAAAAACTATTCAAAAATAATGGATCTCTGAAATAATTTGAAGGAAAGCAAATAACATAAATATTTCAAGAAATAAATGGATCTCTTAAAAATTGATTGGGCAAAGTATTGAGCAAATAAACAGTAAAACCTTGATCTAAATAAAATGCAGAAAATCTTTCTTTCAATTACTGAAAATTCTTAAAAAGACTTTTAATGGAGCATATATAAATAATAAAAGATTTAATAAGGCTATAAAAATGCAGAAAAATTAATGGTGTAAAATATGCTAAATGGGCAGAAAATACAGCAAAAAATATTTTCAAAAAATTGGCCGAATTCAAACAAGTTGCATCGCGGGTTTTGGGAAAACAGCCGCAATGTGCAGCGCGGGTTTTGGCCGCGAAGCCGCAATGTGCAGCATGGGTTTCGGTCACACAGTCGCGATGTGCAACGCGGAAAATAGTCACGAAGCCGCGATGTACAACGCATAAAATGGTTGCGAAGCCACGGCGCACTGCGTGGAAAAAATCCACGAGGTCGCGATGAGCCGCGTGACTGTTGGGTGAAAAGCCGCGAGGCGAAAGCCGTAAAACAGACGCCAAAAAACAAACCCGAAAATGGTAATTTCAGGCTGTTAATGGCAATAGAAATGGCCAAGATCTAGAACAGCAATGGATCTACTGTCTAGGATGGCAGATCTATGAATTAAAATGATTAAAACTAACAAAAACTAAGATCTAAAGCAAAAAACTAAGATCTAAGAATTCAAAGCCAGCGAAGTCGCCAAAAACTGTTGGCTTGGTTTTGCAACCAAGCTTTGTGCAATGGGCACCTATCAATAATGTGATAGCAGTTTCAATATTGAAAGCAAAAACAATTATAAATTAAATCTAAATCTAAACTAGCATGTGCATATAACAAATAAATTTTTTTAAAACGATTCAAGAACGAGAAATAAAAGAATAAGTATTTTGTATTAAGATACCTCAAATGGTGAGGATTTGTGTTGAGCAACTCCCAAGGTGAGTAGCTCCAAGCTCCAAAGGTCTCTTCTCCAAGATGTTGAAAATGGCCAAAAGTCTCATGAGAGATTTTGACAGCATGAGGATAGGATGATGGATGGATGGAAAGTGAGGAGCCCCTACCACCTTTTTATAGTTTTTGGTGGTGGGGAATACCATTATGGTTTTGAGGAAACCAATGGTATTAACCGACATGGTTTAGGTACCTTTTCCCTCCTTTTTCCTTTTTTGAATATTTTGAATATTTTTATTCTCTTTTTAATATTTTGGGGAATTCTGGGCCCTTTTTGAGGGTTTTTTATGCTTTTTGAGGAAAAATATTCATTTTGAGGGGAAAAAGGGGTGTATTATGGTCTTTTGGTGACCTTTTGATGGCTTTAGAGGATCAAATGGTGGAAAAGTGGACAAATGAGTCATGTGAATAAGGAAATGAGCTAGTGAGCACTTTTTGGGTGTTAACACCTACTAGAAATTGAAGTATAAGGGACTGAAATCCATGGTGATAGGGCCTAATGATTGTAATCATGATTTGGAAGTTGTTCACAACATGGATATAACATTGTGTTTCTTTGGATACTCAACAATGAATTAAGTTATGCGTGCTACCACTATTAATTAAGATGATGAACTTCTGATGTTTGAGGTAGCTAATCAATTTGAGGGTTTTGGGGTAGAAAGAATAGTCAAGGCATGCAAAGAGATATGGGGTTACTCCTTCGGTAGATCAAAATGGGGAATGCCATCCATAGGTGTATGAGGGACTTCATGAGTTCTAGCATCAATTTCTTCATAAAAAATGTCCTTTGAAATGCCTATAACGAGTTTTTTCTCCTTACATTTATGTCCAGGGGAATATTTGTCATCACAATTATAGTAGAGGCCTTTGAGTTGGTGCTCTCCCATTTCAACTTGGGTTAACATTTGGATCTTGAGAGGTGGAGACGAGGAGGAGGGACTATTGGAGAGGAATGTAGGTGGAAGGGGATGGGGAATAAATGGGGCTTTTTTTATTTGAGGATTCATCACCTTTTGGGATTCTCTAGCTCTTTGAGTGGCATACAACCAAGTGGTAGGACGATCCATTAAGACCTATGCACATATCTCTTCTTTCAAACTATTGATGAAACATTCATTGTAAAAAGTATCAAACATGCCTTCAGTGTAGATGGAAAGTTGCTCAAAAGATGAGATGAAATATTTGATTGTGCATGATTGTTTGAGCTTGGTTAATTGCCCCAAATAATGAGTGCATGTTTCAAAATGTTTATAGAGATTACAAACAAATTGTGTTCAAGCAATATAACCCTTGTAGGATTTATTGTGTCATTGCCACCATTGACAACGTTTAGGATCTAAATATAAGACACCCACTCTAAGTTTTGTAATATCATATGTGATGCTATGTAAGGAAAATTAATGTTCCATATAAGTAACCCATCCTGTGGGGATTGACCCATCGAATTCGGTGAGATCGACTTTAGGAAGTTTGTGTCACATATAATCATCAGATCATGGACAAGTGGAGTGGAGTGAGGCCCATGGGGATTAAATGATTTAGCTCCTTCCTTGTGGAAAGTTTGGTCTATCTCTAGGTATCTTGAAGATGATGAAGGAAAGAGTGCCATTAATTGGGTTAGCTAGTCAGAAAATTACTCCAATTCGTTAAGCTTGCCACGGATGTCATCAAGATTTTATTGAGTAGAGGAGTGGTTGCAGTCTTACTTGTGTTACAGCACATCATATAGTGTTTCTAGTTGGTAAATTTTGTGGGAGAGCTCACCTTCTTGAGTGTTAGCCATCGGGGGAAATGGGTCCCAAAAAAGCGGTATGGAAGAGCGGTACCAATGTGATCAACATAGTGCAAGGATTGTGGTAAAATAGTTCCAAATCAGGGTGTAGGAAAAACCCAGACTCATTTTTTTCCTTTTTCCTTTTTATTTTTTGGCTACTCCTAGTAGAGTTGTACTCTACAGCTATCAGAGTTGCACTCCCATCCGAATATTATTATAATAAGATAACCCCAAATTATGAATATTGGAAATTATGTGGGAATTTCACAGGCTGGTCATGGAGGACACAGCTTCCAATGTCCTAAGGGTAAGGGAGTGTCAAGAGCTATAGCTCTCTAATATACTTGTGGGTCCAATAGTAACACCTGGATCGATCTCTCAGGACACTAACTAAGGAGGCTTGACTGTGCCTTTAGCCATACTACCTGACTACATGAGTACTAGAGAGTAATATTCTAAGTGTTGTGCTCAATGCCACTATAGTAGTGTAACGAACATAAATAATTAATAGTTAGGAAAAGACGTGTCTTCTCATCTTAATGGTCTGGCCATATTTAAAGGCGACCAAACCTATGTAATCATCATCTTATCTTATCAAATATATTTCACCATTTACCTATTTATGGAGCCACTATCATATTTACGTTGGAAGTTTATTTAGAAGTCGTATTTCTCCGCTTCATTGGTATCAGAGCCCCTTCCTTGGGCATCTGATTCAGGCTTTTAGCCATTCAGTAGAGTTTCTCTACATCGTTGGTTTTTTTCACCAAGAACTCAGGCCTTTGGCCTTCTTCCACCATTTCTGTCTACCACTACCTTACTCCATCCCTTCATCTCGGCTCTCCTCCCTCAACTGTCGTTCCCAATTGTTGCCCTCCTCTCTCCTTTCCACACTGCTGCACTCCCACATCCTTGTGCTCCTATCCGTTGCGACTCCACCCCTTTCTCCCTTATCCAATCTCCTTCGCGCCTCCCCCATCGCTCTCCATCCACGCTGTCTGCTTCCCCCACTTGCTCCCACACACACTTGCCCCTACGCTTTCCCCAACGCACAACTACTCCATCAACCCCCTACCCACTCATTAATACATCCATCACTCCTGCACAACCTCCTTCCACCTCCGTCAACCCTCCCAACTTCCCACACATACTCCCTCCAACCCTACTCTCCTCAACGCACAGTTACTCACAAACGGCGCCACTCAGCTCCACACTTAGAATTCCATCCACTCGCTACGCCACGCTCGACCTGCCACCACCAACGTAACTCCTCCATCCACAATCCCTGCAATCGCTGTGCCAACCATTAGACTCCCTCCTCCCGCGCGTGTCCTTCCACCTCCCTCCTTCCTTGCCAAGCCGTCGCACAACTCTCCACCATCACCACCTCTCCTCCAGCTTCCACTGGTTGTTACCATCCACAATCAGTCCCGCTACCTCTCCAATCCTGCCACCATCTCAAGCTCGACTCCCATCCATTCGCCACCCCTTTCACTCCATAAACCCTAATTCAAATTAGGTCCCAAAAAAAAAATTTACAATATAATAATAAATAATTATTATTATAGAAAATAAAAATATATAGTATTAATTTCAATTATTAATATTATTATATATATATATTTTTTGGCCATTAATTCTTAGAATTAACAATAGTTATTACTATTGAAAAAAAAAATATTGTTATTATACTATATAACATTTAAAAAATATATATATATTAATAGTAATATTATTATTAAATTTTAATAATTATTATTATTATAAATAAAAAAATTAATTCTTTTGAATAAGAATTGTTTGGAGAACAAAACATATTCAAGCCAAAGAAGTTGGTCAAAGAAAACATTAAAAGTCCAAGCGAGACTCTTTATTGTCAAAGAAGTCGAAGAACACTTATCACTGAAGAAATCAAAGTTGAGGGCAACCATTTATCGTTGAAGAAGTCAAAGTCAAGGAAGACTTATCAAGAAGTCAAGACGCGCTATGAACAAAGAAGACCAAGTTATCGTCCCAAGCCAGGAATTATGGCGAATTTTAAAGCAGAATTGCAGTCCGGACTAAAAGAAGCATTTGACATGACGAAGCGAGATATGTCTAACAGATTAATAGAACAAGAGAATCATTTAAAAAATGAAAACGATTTCAATCAAAGATTGAAAAATCAAGATATAAATAAAGAAATAAATGATTACAAAGCAGAAATAATATGCTTGAACAAAATCGTTTGCAACAAGGATGAAGAACTGGCGCAGATACAAAAGAAATTAGAGGATCAAGAATCAGTGGTCGACCAGTATCGACAACAGATAAAAGTTCTTCAACAACAAAATGATGAGTCTAAAAAGACTCATAAGTCAGAGATCACAAAAAGTAATAAAACAAATATCCAACAATTTCGAAGAAATTTTCAGATTAAGAAATCATAACAAGACATTAGTCACAAAAATTAAGAAGTTGAAAAATAGTCGAAAGACAGAGCAATCTACGGAAGACATTGAAGGAAAACTTCTTGACAAGCAAGAAGAAAATAGCTGAATCAGAATTCATAACAAAGATCTTAAGGAACAACTTAAGAATTATGAAGATGACAGAAAATCGCAAGTAGAAATGATTAAAAAATGTCAAAATGATAACATGCAGTTAGAAAAAAAGTTGGAAAAGATACAGAACGAAACCTTTAAACATCAAGGGATGAAAATACAACTTCCAGCTCAAAGCAACGAAGCAAAAGAACATACAACAAGATCTCCTTATCGTCACCCAAATTATAAACATCATTTTGATCAACAACAGGGTCAAAATGAACATACACAGAGGAATTACGATGTCAAACATGCAAAAACATCGAATCAATACACTAAGCATCAAACAAAAAGTTACGTCCCACAAAGAGATCAAATAGATCCGATAAAAATAGATCTAGGATGGACCACATCAGAGACGATGCGACAGTTCTCCCTTGGAATTCGTAATTCGTATCGCCTCGTTTCATCAAAAGTTGCAAAGATTAAAGATCAAGAAATAACATTACAAGCAAAAAAACCAGACGTAATCATTGTCGTCAAATAAGCTTTGAGGACAAAGCTTCCCTTAAGGGGAAGGCAATGTAACAAACATAAATAAAGAATAATAATTAAATAATTAATAGTTAATAGTTAATAGTTAGGAAAAGACGTGTCTTCTCGTCTTAATGGTCTGGCCATATTTAAAGGCGACCAAACCTATGTAATCATCATCTTATATTATCAAATATATTTTACCATTTACCTATTTATGGAGCCACTATCGTATTTACGTTGGAAGTTGATTTAGAAGTCAGATTTCTCTGCTTAAAGTAGCAAGACGATTGATTGGATTATCTAAAGCTAATTTTAGGTTGCATAAGGGACTTATCCTCTCCACCCATATTTTATTCACATAAATAACATGATGAGATCATAATAAATATTTTATTATATAAACTTCAAGCCCAGATCTTAAACTTCTTATTATAATGAATTTATGTTCGAATATATAAATTATATTTATTATATTTTACTGTTTTAACATAAAAATATAACATGCCCAGATGCGAGTGTCCTCTCGACAGCTGGACAACATGCAAGCGAGGAGCCTCGACCTGGGATCCCACGATGTTGCACCTCTCTCAGCATGCATTAATCCCTCAACGGTTGAGTATGATGGCTCATTTAAGCCATTTCATTTTGGCGTCCCCTCAGCTGCTAGCGGGACGTGAATTTGGTACCTGGTTCATTTACTTCGGCTCCTTGAACGTTGATATGGCGTGTGTGGGAATTCAGAACCTCTACAGGGGATGGTTAAGGGAGGATGATGAGCGCCATCCTTCCATCATTCCTCGTCTCCCTGTTTGCTGGCAGTTGAATTACTTTGTGTTGTACAGTATTGGGTTGTGGTAGTTGGTTTTGTTGCACTTTGTGCTCTTAGTACTTATCCCCTCACTGATGTCTTGGCAACGTGATTCTCCTCAACGGGGTAGGAACCAGCGCAGCCCTGCTCCTATTTCTGAGGAAGGTTACGACATGGGGGTCTTTATGCTGGTATGAGTTCTCCTTGATCACTGGGAAGCTCTCTTAGTCTCAGAGCACCTAGCATCTGGGAGAAGTGGAGGCAGAATTAACCATTATTGGCTTATTAAAAACATGATGGGTACGCTCATGGAGGATATGATAAGCAATTGGAGCTCTGCAAAGGACTTTGTGCTTGTTGCCACTAATCTCATTGATGTGGATGATCAGCTTGCGATTTTGGATGCCACCATCTCTTGGAAGCACCTTGTTGTTGGACGTCATGGTCCAGACAACGTCGAGGTAGCAAGCGGCAGTGCTACTGGTGAACAACCGGCTAGAAAGAACACGCTCTCGGATGGGAACTTGACTCCTTCATCTTATTTCCCGATGCCTTCTACTGTAGGACATCTTCCTAGCAAAAGACTTTGGAACCCTGTGGAGCCTAAGCCCATGATACCTCACAATTCTTTGCCTTTGCCTATCAAGCTGCCAGAGTCTGCTCCTGACAATGCCTTCCAGGGTGGATGCCCTATTCTGGAGGAAGTGTCACCCAAGTAGCTTGTCAATGAATAACTCGACACCGGCTTCTCCTCCCACTGGTTCTCTTTGTTTTTTCCAGCTTTTATGTTATCGAATGTTTAGTTGTTGTTTGCACAAGTTAGCTATGTACAGTTTAAAGTGTGTTCAGAAAAATCTAGTCTGGTTTCCCTCTCGAGGGGAGGGGCTTTTGTTGGGAACGAAAGAGTCATATTAGCATTTTTTATAGATTGGGATGGTGGCTTCACCATCTCAGACCGCCTCAAGCTCCCACTAGCTATGTAATTTCTCTCCTTTTCTTATCAATACAATTTGCAAACTTACAAAAAAAAAAAACATATAACATTATTTGTTTACTAATGTGAAATGAAACATAATTTTAATATAAAAATACACTTAAAACAAATAATACAATGTATATAACATTTGTTTTAAAGAAAACCAATATAAATAAAGATTAAATAGAAACATAAATTATTGTGTCTTCCTTCCTAATTCATTTAGAGTATAAGGAAAAATATAGAGATGGTTAAGTTGGTTGCATAACTATGAGATATTATAGTTGGTGATTGTGCCTTACATAATTTTATTTTTCCTCTACTATGATATCTCTTTACTTTTATTGGTGGTTATTTTCTCAAAGGACAACAAATCGCTATGATAGAGTTGAATCCATTGCCCTCTTTTCAATTACGGTTTAACACCCTTTCTTGCCTAGTAAGATTTGGGTTTTGGAATCTCACGATGTTCTAGAAATCTGTAGTGATTTCTTTTGCATTACTAACTCCACATGGGTGAACCATGGTGAGTTGACATCACTTCCACATGGACCTGTGGGAAATAACTCAATAACTACCTTGCCAAGGGCATAACTTTTGCATGCAAAGTTTGTTTGAGGAAAATAGATCATTTTTGGAAATCTTGACTCATAGAATGCATTGAGGACCTCTAAAAATATTATCCTTTGATCCAAAGACCCAAAAAATCCACATTGGAGGATTTTCATTTCTAATATATTGTGATGTTTTCAAGATCATATTCATAGTGCCTTGATAAGTTCCAAATTATGTCTTCCCCATTCTAGAGCATAAATAAAGCATTATAAAAACCATGTAAGTCAATTTTGCATCAACTATGTACATAATTTTGTAACATTTTTTTTTTATAGCTAAACTCTAAACCTTTTACACTTCTCTAACCATAAAGTATATAACAATTCTCTATACACATACACACCATCACCACTACACCACCAACAACAACAAAAACAATGAAATGAATGATTTTGTTATTGAAAATAATTTTGATACACAATGAAATCAAAACATTGAATGCCTTGATCATTTGATTTCTTCTCTCATAATTGTGTTGTGGGTCATTTTCATGCTTTGCAACATGGTCTTGTAAAAATTATATTGTGGTGAAACTTTAATTCATGTCAGCTCATATAGCTATGACTTCACAGTGTTGAGTTACGAGTCTTTTTATTCCCATAACTCAACATTTACAATATAATTAAAACTCTTCTTTCTAGCATCCTTAAATTGTATTCTCGGTTAGTTTTATAACTTTGTAATGCAAGCTTCCACAAGTACAACAACTGTGTATTGTCTTGTCTTGCCTTGTCTTGTGTGCAACTCTACAACCTTAAGGAGCAATATTACAATTTTGGGGTTGCAATATTATGCCTCCACATAAATATTATCCTTGCCATATTTACACAAAATTCTTTTTTTGAGTTGGTGGAGCTTAGGACTCTAAGGTAATTATATTTTTATTAGGCACCTACATTTTAATCATTGTTTATGAAATTCCTACAAACCAACCTACTATTTAAGTTTTTACTCATCGTAGTTTACTCACATTTTCATTCATAATGATATGAGTCATTTAGTCATCATAGTTTACTTACATTTCATTCATAATGATATGAGTCAGTTTGACACTCTTTAAATCACCTTCCCTAAATGATAAAATATCATTAATTTGTCTTTACATTCCCTAAAGAGGAGGTTAACCCTTTATACCCTATCAAGAAGGCAAACATGGTTGTCAAGAGAAAGTAACAACCTTGTGGTTATTCTCTTGATCAACGCCACAACCCTATTTGTGACCCTAATAGGCATTGGCCCTTGATCTTGTAAAACGAATTAAGAGTTGAGTGTGTCTGCAATCCTAGTGCAAGGGATATGTGATTTATAACTTATATGAATATCTAAGATGAATACCCCACACTTAATCATTATTCACAATAAATGCTTAAGATTGTATTAAAATCAAAGGGTTGTGACTTTAAAGACCCATGCTACATAGTACACAAATTCAACAAGGTCACAATAACCATACTTCCATTGAAAATGAGAGGGAACATGAGTAGCATAAGGAACTTCTTACTCTCTTTTAGACACACTCTTGCATACCCTAAACGGTATTTTTTACAAATTGGTCACACATAGATATGGAGAAAACAAGTTGCACTAATGATAATCCTTAAGAGCTTGCATGGGATCTCCTTGTGACAAGGGGGAGGAAGTCACATATGCATAAACAATATTATGCTTTTTCCATGATACTTCTTCAAGGATACAACCTAAAAATATATTTGGACTAGGATTTTAAAAACCCAGTTAGTTTCTAAATGTTGTCGATGGTAAGGTATCTTCTTGATCTGTCTGAGTTCCCCCAACGACTATTTCCAAATTTTGGAGAAAGTAAGGCTACATGTTATTCTTTTAGTTTCAAGAAAAGCCACCTTCTTCATACTTGGGCTTTCTAAGGGGTTTACAAAAACATCCAAGTCTTCCGCTCTTGAAACTTTGCATTTTATCTCCTTCAATTATTAATCTTATATTTCCTTCAGGTATCTCAAAGTTGTTTCTCCTTGATTTTGAGGAGTTCCCCATTATCATAACAACGAGCAATAGGAGGGGATCTCTTCACACTAACAAAAATTCAATAAACTTATTATAAAGTGTTATGTTCTTCAATATTTCATTTATATAATACATAATAATTATTTAAAATAATAATAATAATAATAAATTTGATCAAATAAACTTATTGTAAAATGTTATGTTATTCAATAACATTATATTATCATTATAACATATTTAACTTATAAAATACACAATTACTAAAAATAATAATGAAATAATTTATTTATAAATTTGACAAAATAAATGTTTACCAATTGTAACCCTCTAGTAGGTGGACAAAAGGCAACACGATATTATGACTTTGATTAACATTGTAAAACAGAAGCAAATCACAAAGCATGTAAATCGTGATAAATGATGCAAAGAAATAACTAGAGTTTTATGGTTGTCTTTTGGTTGGGGTTGTGTTCAACCAAGTCATTTCATACCTAAATGTAATGATAAATTTGATTACATTTATTTTTATTCTTTTAAAATATAATATTAAAAAAATTATAATTATTTAATAAATTTTAAGAATTTAAAAATAAATATATATATATATATATTTATTTATTTATTTGGTTGGTTGTGATTATTTATATATACTTAATATATTTTAAATATTTTAAATTCATGCCTAAATGTAATAATAAATTTTAGTGACTTTACATATTTTAAATATAATGTTAAAAGCAATATTTATTGATCAATTCAATTAAATTTAAAAGAAATATCTACGAAACTTAAAAACACTAACATAATAAGGATTCAAAGCCAAAATCTATTTATGAATATATATTGTTGAAACTTGAATGTGAAAATAAATTTTAAACTATATGTTATGAATTCAAGTGATGGAGTCCCAAGGGTTAATTAAATCACTTGAATCATGTGCAAGGTATGTTTTGACAAACAAGTGACAAGCCACAAATTCAAATCTGATCAAATCCCTTGAGTTATCACTAGTTTTTGTAGTTGTAGCTGGTGATTGAATCATCCTTCATCTAAATATTTCAAAAAAATAAAAAGAATCCATCTAAATATTTCAAAAAATAAAAGAAATATTGTGAAATTTTCCTTAAAATAATAATTCCAACTATGCCAAAGACATGGTTAAATAAAATAAAATATAACCTATAATGTTAACACTTGAACAATAGTAACAAAAAAAAATAATAGTATGTTGATATAATGCATGAACCCTTATATTTTGAAAATTCTCAAAATTATTAAATGTACTCATCAAAGCATCCAACGTGCTCTTAGCCACCGACATTGTGTTATAGATCAAAATTTTCTAACAAATCCTATGCTTGGAAGCATATTATCATATTATTAAAAAATTCAATTTTTATTAAAAGAGTAAATTATATGAGGTCCTCTAAATATATCATCTTTCAAATCCAATCCTAACGAGGTTAGAACAAGTGTCTTCTAACTGTGGTTGTATATCTTTTTTTCCACATAAAAAAGATAGCAGTTTTTTATTAAAAAAACCACATTTTACATGTTTACATAACCTTTCATACCTTTCATCATAATAAACTGACGAGATGAATCTTCATCTAAATAGTTTTTAACCATAAAGAGCTATACAAGAAATCAATAATTGTGAACTATCATCACATAAGAACTCTCAAGCATTGAAAATCTATCAAAATATGTTGCCTAGATATATAAGAATTAATATATACAATATGGGGTTTTTCAAACATCATGTAAGGATTGGTCCAGGGTCATTCTCTAATAAGTCATTATTTTGAAGCTCCCATCTTTTCCATATACCCTTACTTAACAACAGTCCTTCCTTTGAGAGCTTATCAATTTCATTGTTTCACTCTCTATAAACGTATCAGAAGCTGATTGATTGGAACAAAGCAATAATTATGGAGACTTCTTCAAAAATAGGCTTTACGAAAATGTTTTTTGGTGATCTGTTTAATTTCAGTCAGTTTATGACGATCTGGGAGTCCCCAAAGACTTGAATTTTGTGTATCCCCGTAGAGAGAGAGGCAGGAGAAAAAACATCTTCAAAGCCAAACGTTCCGCTCGGTTGTTGGAACATAAACCAATCCCTACTACAAATTTGGACCAGACTGAATTAGAGAAAAAAATAATGCCACTTGCTCCACCATATGCTAGATCCCCTTGTGATGCTCCATCAAAGAAATTGTGGCTCTATATTACTAGAGCAACAATTCATTAAGTTTAAACTAAAATAATTTGGTATAACTTTTAATCCAAAAATGGGAATCCACATAATTATATAAGCTTTAAATTATACATGAGGTCATTTAACTTAGTTTTTAATTCAAGTTTATATATATATAGCCCACTGGGTTAGTTCAAGTGCTTGAGAACTGTGAGTTGTAAGCAGAAGTTCTTGGGGTCAAATTTCCGAGTGGTTATGCATAGATATATAAGGGCCTCACTTGATGTCTCCATCAGGTTAGGCTCCATAATCAGCGCCGGCAGGGTGAGGCTCCTTCAGGTGGACCCCCTATGAATTTTTATAGTGGACGTAGCAACTCCTCTCTGGGGTTGTGAACCACGTTGAATATATATATAAAGTTACACATTTTATAATATTTATTTATTAATATATTAATCAAATATCATTTCACATATACATATATCGAAAAATTAATCATACCACATATAGTCTCATCATACCACATATAATCTCATTATACCATTTTACACATTATTTCCTTATATTGCATACCATATTGACTAGTAAAATGCAATATCTTACCATCAAAATTACATGAACAAGATATTCAATAATATTTACCCTCTTCTCATTATACATCTATATTGAATAGGTTACAAAGATAACCTTTGTCTTTGTATCTATTTAATAACCTAGCCTGGAGTGATAGGACAGTTGGCATTTTGATGTAGGGATGTCCGAGGGTCATAACATTTGACTTGGTTATTTGTTTGCGCTGAAATTTAACAGGAAGTTGTGTCTCGGAGATTTCACTTCCTTGATCGATTAGATTTTTCTGATTGGACCTCTTTTTGACACTTTTCTGTGGCCAAACTCCTTCATATATGGCCTCAAATTGGGGTTTTAGTGTTTTTTCGGGATTTTTTAAAATTTGTAATTATCAGTTATTCTTAGTTTATGCACCTAATCAGAAAAGTGAGTTGACAACTAGAATCGCTCTAGTTAGCTTTTAGTTATTGATCATTTTTAGAAACACGCGAGAATGAAAAAATACCTATCTTTTATTCCTTCACTATCACTAACTATTACAATGAAAGTTCAACCCCCTTTTCTTTCCAAGGAAAAAATATCGTAATTCATTATATTAAAACGAACCACATTCTTCATGGCCAAATAGGCCTCAGATACGAAATCAATCCCCTATTTACAGTGGGAGCAGTCAAGTTATAACATCTCTCAGAGAGACAGCCTATAGTCATAGTATAAGATATCTCTTAATACTACTCTTCAATAATTACATCATTTCTATACAAAAAATAAAACCAGTTTTACTTCTTCTTCTCCATACTAGGAAATATTCATGAGGCAATTAACATGTCCTTAAAATTTCAACTCCTTATAACTACTATTTGAGATTTTTGAAAATTGATAATTTTAGAAAATTCTTGCATGGCTCTAAAACTGGCCAATAACTAAAAGCTAACTAGAGCGACACTAGTTGTCAACTCACTTTTCTAATTAGGTCCATAAACTAAGAGATAACCAATAATTAAAAATTTAAAAAAATCCTGAAAAAAAAAAACACTAAAACCCCAATTTGAAGGAATTTGGCCCCAAAAAAATTAGAATGTGAAGGAATTTGGCCCCAAAAAAGTGTCGAAACGAGATCTGATCAAAAGGATCTTATCAATCACGGTAGTGAATCTTCAAGACATAACTTCCTATTAAATTTCATCCCAAATAGATAATCGAGACAAAATTTATGACCCTCGGAAATCCCTGCATCACATTTGTGGAGGTTAAGTCACCACAGATTACATGTTCAAACCTACAAGTCAGGGGTTGAGGGTGGGATCCACCTGGAAGGGAATTAAACTAACCCATGGGGCATCCAAGATGGTCAGGTCATCTTTGCACAAACTTGGTGACCATTAGAGGAAATTTGAGGTCTAAAATGGGCCTTATAAGAAAACGAGCCATCATATAAGAAAACGAGCCAACCATAATTTATTGATGAGTTGGAATTCAAGAACCAATAGAATTTCAATAAAATGTGTCAACCATAATGGTTGAATTGAGATATTTGTCAAAAAACGAAAAAAAAAAACTACTTTTTTTGTTCGTATTTTCAACATATCTCCCTGTGTTTTTACTCAAATTTCAAGCGAGAGCACTCGTTGGATGCAGAATTTAGGTGTTGTTAAGTAGTTAAAGAGAAACATGTTTACTAACTATTTTCAATGTGTTGAAATGAAAATTTTAATTTATTATTATTTAAGTATTGTTTTGTATATGAATAGTCTAAAAATTATTATCTGGGTTTTTTACTATCATTACCATAATTCAATTATATAATTTTTAATCAAATTGCAATTTGTATTTATTTTTGAAATTGTAAATTTGAATGTATGAATGGATTCAACACCCTCAAATAACCTTATTACACCAAGATTATGTAATATCAACAATTGATATATGTAATTCCAATAACTATTCTCAATTTTGAGAAAAAAAATGTGATAACAAAAATCAAAATAGTAACATATTTACACAGACATATACACCCAAAAAAAAGTTATTAAAATTTAACTTACATTAAATTTTCTGATAAATCATTTTTAACGTTTTTTTAAATTAACATCAATTAATATCAACATTACCCATACAACATCATCTCCTTTGTAGTATACCAATGCCTCTCTTTATATAGAGAGAGAGAATTGAATTATAATATAACCATCTCTATGCAGCGAAATAATATATATAGAGAGAGAAAGAATTGAATTATAATATGTCGTGGTGTATGGACAAATTTTACACTAATTGAATGCTCCATATTTTCCAACAATTACAATCTACAACTATTTATACCCACAAACAACAAATTATTATTTCATATTTTTTTCATCAGAGCCACAGGTATCACCCATAAAATTCCCATAATCATCATCCCAAATACATAGTCTCTTCCTCTTGTTGATTTTAAAAGACTAAAGTTTGATGGGGCCTCCAAAGGAAACCCAGACCCAATAGGATTTGAGGGTGTATTTAGATATGATAGAGAAGAAATAATATGGATCTATGCAGGCTCCCTTAGTATAGATTAAAAATGTACAGTTTTAACTTTGTTTTTTTAATTTTCTTTTCCAAATTTAATAGGAATTTTGACCAAAGTTATAGTTCCACTTGATTAATTGGACCTTTGACTATAAATTTGTCTCTTACACCGACAAACAACAAATAATTATTTATATTGTTTTCTTTTCCATGTTAATTTTATAATGAAATAAATTAAAAATTCAAACTCAATTGAATTTTTTTTCCAAATTCAATAAGAATTTTGATGGAAGTTATAGTTTTACTTGATTGGTTGGATCAAATAATTATTTATTGTTTTCTTTTTCATGTTAACTTTATAATAAAATAAATTAAAAATCCAAACTCAATTGAATTTTTTTCCAAATTCAATAGGAATTTTGATGGAAGTTATAGTTTCACTTATTTTTATTTATATTGTTTTCTTTTCCGTGTTAACTTTATAAGGGATTAAATTAAAATTTATTATTGAATTATTTTTCCAAATTCAATAGGAATTTTGATGGAAGTTATAGTTTCACTTGATTGATTGAATCTTTGACTATAAAACTTTGTCTCAATCGAAGAAGAAAAAAATAAACTTACCTAAAAAATTTAAGTTTGTTCACTTTTTAACTCACTCCCTTCATAATTAAAATTAAAAATATTATATATTACAATTTAATGGTAATTAATGAACTCAATGTTATGAGATTCATATTTTTTTTCTCAAATTATCTGGATGAAAGATGATTCAACGACCTAGTACAATAACATTTTATAATCTCGAAAAATTTAATAAAAGTTAAACTTATAACATTTCTATGAATAGCATGCCCTACGCCCCCGGATGCGGGTGATAGGGTGGGACAGATGTCACGTGAAGCCATCGCAAGAGACGTGTGTTAAGAATGACTACCCACATGGGCGTTCAGACAGGTGACAGCCTATGGAATCTTGGGGTTTTATGGATAACTCTCGAAGGAAGAAAAGCATTGAAGGAGAGCCAGACGAGGGTACAACAAAAGTTAAGAAGGATAAGGGATGCAAGACAGGAGGGGAGCATGTGAACTGTAATGGATCTGCAGAAGTCATTGGGTAGTGAACGTTCCCATGGCATGTGGAGAGGAAAGGACGAGGATACAGATTGGATGGTACAGGCTTCATCAATTTCATCCCGGATTTGGAAAGTTGGAGGAGATTGCTACGGGTTTTTTTGGCGTGTGAAGAAGGGAATGCAGCAAATGGGCACTCCATGCGGTAGGGTCTCCCAAGTGGAGACATATGCCTATTTAAGGAGAGATCTAGAAGGGGAGACTCATGTTTCCATGATGCATCATATTTATTTGTATCATTCTCAATGTCAAGGTGATGAAGAAGCTAGCTCAACAAACTTCCTTATGGCTCCAAGACAACATATGCGAAGCCGCCAAGGAGGGGGGAGGCGTAGGGAGCCTCCGACAAGGGAGGTAGACTGGAATCAAATATATCCAGACTCCACTCCCTCGCATATTGGCGAGGCCATCACAATGAGGGAGACCGAGGAGATTAAAAGAGGAGAAGAGGAGTATGGCCTTGTTTCAATAGCTACCCCTTACTGGATTGTGCACACTCTGTTGGCGAGAGGGATGATGGAGAGGGAAATATTTGGTGAGCTGGTTGAACAAATGTTGGGCAGCTTGCGTGAGGCCTTATTCCAGGACGTGGTTGTTATTGAAAGGGTGTTGGAGGTGGTCGAATCCCCATTTATGCACTATCTGAACCAAGCTGGGACCCCGACTCCAGAGGAGGGGAAGCTTGCTGACGTGGCCCACCGGGAGGAGGCTCCTCCTTCAGCGACTCCAGCCTCCCTGACCTCTCGAGATGCAACTCCACCGGCAACCACCCCTGGCAACGAGCGCAAGGAGGAAGAAGAAACTCCCATTGGGGAGTCTGGTTAATGTGGTTTTCATAGTTTGGTCTCATCTTTTTGTTGTTTTGTGTTCGATATCTGGTCTCAAGGACCGTTCCCAATTGTAGGTTTCCTATAGTTTTCTCAGGGGTCTTGGGTTATCTGGCAAGGCACAACGGTGCTGGCTATGTATTTTGATATGTAATTACCCTGGATTTTGTATCAGTTTGTGCTATAGAGATCATAATGTGTCAAATTTGTTACCTATGGATGAAAGTGGGATATCACTCAGTCTAATATCCTTCATGAACCTACAACTTTTGTAATATTATGTATTCTTTTTTTTTTTCAATAATAAAAAGTTGACCATCTTATTAAAAAAAATACATACCCTACTCAAATCACACAAATAATTTACGTAATTAAACCAACTCTTAAAAAAATTTCCACTTATTAATATATAATAAGTTGTGAAAAAATTATTCCAAGCATACTTTTTTTATCATATTGATACATGACTATTTCATATTTATTTTATGATACAAACACACTGATTTTATCATTCCTTTAAATTAGAATAATAATAAAAAAATATAAACAATATAATAATATAATAAATTTGAAGCTTTAAGATATCAATTGTCTAAATACAAAATAGAGTATATGTTGTTTTAAGATCCCACCAGACATATTCTTCTTTATGAAAAGACAACATAATGTTTTTTCCAAGGATAAAGATAACATAGTACTATGTTTGGCGTTGAAAATTCCCCCCCTCCTATGAGTTGTTCCTATCACTCTGGCAAATAAGATAAAACCAAGATAGAGAGGTGGAGCTTCACTGTGAAATTGTCTTCACTCCCAGTTAATTGTTAATTGTTAATTCTCAGTTAACTAATTCTAAGCTCATATGTTATACAAGTACAAAGCAAAGAAAAAGAATTGGTTAATTTCACTTTAATGGTATGCTTGGATAAAAATATATATATATATATTTTTCATATTTTTTTATATGATATATAAATATTAATAATTTAATTTTAAATTTCTAATTTAAGTATTAATATATATAAAATTAAAAATAAGATGTGCATTTTAATAGTTCGATGGGTTAGCTCAAGTGGTTGAGAGAACTTGTGAGTTGTAAGCAGAAAGTTTCAAGGTCAAATCTCGGGGTGTCTATGCATAAATATATAAGGGCCTCACTTGATGTCCCCATCAGTTTAGGCTCTGTAATCAGAGCCAGTGGGGTGAGGCCCCTTTGGGTGGGCCCCCCGTGAATTCTTCCCGTGGACATAGCAACTCCTAAAGATGTGCATTCTTATAATAAATTTTGTTTAGTAAGCATGATGGGTTAGCTCAAGTGTTTGAGAGCTGTGAGTTGTAAGCATAAGGTCTCGGGGTCAAATCCTTGGGTGACTATGCATAGATATATAAAAACCTCACTTGATGTCCCCACCAAATAAGGCTCTGTAATCAGATCCAACCTTTGAGTGTCCCCCTGTGTATTCTTCTCATAAATATAATAGTTCCTTTGTGAAATTGTGAACCACATTAAAAAAATAATTTCCAAGAACTAATATGTTATCTAATTTATCCTTTCATATATTAATTTAATAAATCAAAATATAAAAATCCCTTTTAAATTGAGATGTGGTTATATTTAAAATTTCTATCTATCTATAAAGTCATTATCTTCTTGGATGGGACGGCAAAGACTTACTCATTGAGAAAGCTTTGTTTACTCTTTCACTCGTGTTGAGCTCATCAACATCTAAAGGGAGGTTAAGATGTGATTTAATATTCAGGTTTTCATTAAACTTTGTTTGAAGTTATTAATTTGGAGACTCAACTTTACAATAGTTAGGGAATGGTTATATCTTTTGCATCATTTTTACTTCACATAACATCTAAAGGGAGGTTAAGATGTGATTTAATATTCAGCTTTTCATTAAACTTTGTTTAAAGTTATTAATTTGGAGACTCAACTTTACAAGAGTTAGGGAATGGTTATATCTTTTGCATCATTTTTACTTCACATATCTCTTCTAGCAACATCTTACATTTTTTAAATAGATTCCTTTAACATTTTAATATTTTTAACTAAAGTATTATACATATGTTTGAAATCTCATATAAAGATATTTAGAACATTTGTTATTATAGTTTTATTTACAATGATAACAGAACATGAGTTTTCAATTCTACTTGTATTGCCCTTTATATCAACTATGACATTTTTGATATAAGCTAGGTTGAAGTCGATTAGCCTATTTTGTGTCACTAATTGATCACTCATTCTTATTTTGTGTAAAGTATATTTATTTATGGTGTTAATTATTATGTGCTTGCTTTAAAATTGGGTTTATAATGTGGGTAACTATCTAATTATCCTAAAAAGTTAATATCTTCCTGAATGTAGAGGAGTTCATAAGTTTGATTTTCTTTTATTCTCTTAATTTGAGGTGCTTGGAACTTAGGCATTAGCCATTTTACACTAGGTACCATGTTCAGAATGAGGGGAAGTGCTTAGGAGTTTCTAAAGGAGTTATTTTCTAAGAAATAAAAAAGGGTAACTCTTAACGAGAAAATGATGAATAGCAAGGAAAATTTTAAGGATCCATAATTTTCTTAAAGTGTAGAATGGGTAAATGCTACTAATTCTTAAATTTCTTAACATAATATGTTTCACAATATTTTTGTAAAAATATTCAATTTTTGAGGATTTTATATACTTTCTAAACAATTTTGGCGATATTTAGAGTAAAACATTTTTATCCCATGGCCAAATTTTGCTCCTAAAATTTCCGGTGTTGACCAGGTAGTTGTCTAACCCATAAATTTAATGGTTGACAATTTTACTACATGTCAATATTGATGATTTCCTCTCCAAAATCATAAAATGTTCCCATATCAATGTTGATAATTTCCTTTCCAAATCATAATAAAAAATATTCAACATAAGCAAAAACATTCAAATTGAACATAAAATTTCAACATTATCGACACATTTATATTTTTCCTAATAAAATACAAAAATAAACCAACATTCACTAAATACACATGTATAAACTTCATATTAATATATAACATATACCATGACAAATTTAACCCATAATATTCTAACTTTGAGAAACATTTACACATACATTAACTTTATATTAATTTTAAGGACCCAAGTAATACCCACCAATTAAGAAAGAAAAAAATGCAAGCAAAAGTCCACAATATTCAAAGCTATCATCCTAGTCTCCATTAATACAATCTCAAGATTAGATGTGTACTAACATTGAATCATGTGCAAACAAAACTTAGTCACCTAAAATAACTTAATGGTGGTCTATAAAGGGTAAAGTTCCACTTATGTCAAATGCTTTTTTATCTTGGGTCATTAACACGTTTCCTTACATCCAAAGAAGATAATATTTTAATCAATTAAAAGCAACTTTAATTCAATAAAACCTTAGTCTCATACAACTTTAATAACATCTAACCTTAGTCGCATACATAACATCTAACCTTAGTCTCATACATAAAACCAAAAACTATCCTAATTCTAATTTAACATTATACGTAAGAAACAAAACTATAATATTATATAACCACCGATAATAATAATAATAAATTTGTAAAATATTATTATAACAATTGAATTTTGTTATCAATTATAGGATTTATCTACTAAAAGGTGGTATTTAAAATTTGATTTTCACTTTAATATATTTTTTTGAATAATATATTATTATAGATGGAGTTTATAGTAAGTATAATTTTAAAGTTAATATTTAATAATGGTGTAGTCTAAATATTCTAGGTTTTTAATTTTTTTAGAGTATATTTTCTTAAAATCACGTATATTAGTTTTTTTTCAGCCGAAAAAAAAAACCGTACTATTGTTATTCATCGAATCAAATAGTACAAAGATATTCACCTCCTCTAAAGAGAGAGATACATTCTGCATAAGCCACCTCCTCTAAAAGATAGAGATGCATTCTACATGAGCATGAGAGTGGACCCATAAACTTTTTCCGTTTACATCAAAACATATAACATAATATGTATCAACTAGACTCTTATCCCTACATTACAGTAACTGTAGTAGACCACAAAAAGACTTTCCAAAATTTTTCTAGAAAATATAAAATTCACCACAGTCCTGGATGCTGGAGTCCATCCACTCCTCCCAAGATAAATATCCTTCAATACCTGTTAATGCTCTTTTAGATAATTCATCTGCCTTTCCATTATGTTCCCTGAAGATATGTGAAAAAGTAATACTTTCCTGCATATCTATCTCCATTCTGACGCGTTTGCACCAATGTGTAAGAGCCAATACATTTATTTCAGATTCATTGGAGGCCCATTTTATAGTGACTCTTGAGTCACCAAATACCAATAAATTAACCAGTCCAAATATATTGGCACATCTCAGAACCATCCAGAGAGCTAAAAGTTCAGCTTTCATATTACTGCCCCGGCCACAGTTGAGCCATAGTGCAAAGTAATGATCCTTATTTAAATATATAACACCTCCAGCCGCGCACAGCCCATCCTGTGCAGCTCCATCAAAGAAACATATGGGTCTGTTTACAAAATAAGAAAAAGGTTCAATCCTTCTGACCACTGCAGGTGAATACTGTTCAGAATAAAGCTTCATCATATTCAAAATAGTAATCCCACAAGCCACTACATCTGGAACTTTATCTTGAAAAGTACAAAGATTCCGATAATACCAAAGTGCCCAAGATATGAATACAGGAGCCTGTATGGTATCTATGGATTCACGGTACCAGCAAAGCAATTCTTCCCCAAAATTTGATTTCCCCCAAACTTTAGTGATAGAGAGTTTTGCACTGCAAAATTCCCAGACTTTCAGACCGAAGGAGCAATGAAGGAATAGATGATTAATAGTTTCTGAACTATCCTTACATAAAATACACCAGCTAGGTCCCATCCAGCCTCGTCTAGAAAGGTTATCCCAAGTCTTTAAAGTACCTTGGAGAGTATGCCACAGAAAAACTTTGTGTTTCAAAGCCATATTCCACTTCCATATTTTTCTATACCACCAGTGTTGTGGATAGATACATTTCTCCTGCATCATCCTGTCATATGCATATTTGGCCGTAACGATACCGGTCTTCTTATTCCCAATCCACACCAATTTATCCTCATGCTGAGTAAGGGTGATACCAGCTGCTTCCAGAGATCTGATATAGTTATCCCAGGATCTGGCATCTTCATTGATAAGACCCAAATCCGAAGACTGAAGCCACCTCTGTTCAAAATTATTTCTGATACGATCCAAAGTGCAGATACCATATAATTTCAGATATTCCATAATCATGTTATTTGGTTGTACAGGATCTAAAATACCCAAAATATCATCTATACCAATCCTGACTGTCTTTCCATTTCCAACAAGCCATCTAATATCACGTAGAAACCAACCTGATGTTTTCATCATCCCACGCCACAAGGGAGAGCATCCCGGACTCAGTGGCATTCCCAGTCTTATCCAATCCACTGGATTCATATTGATATATTTTGCAGATGATATCCTGGACCAGAGATTTTGATTGAATATGCATCTCCAGAGACTTTTTGCCCTTAGTGCCATGCTAAAAACATTGATATCCTTTAAACCCCAGCCTCCAGATACCTCTGGTCTGGATATCGATTCCCAGCCCGTCATTGCTAATGTTGCCCTGTCAGTACTCCCACTCCACAGAAAGTTGAAAATCAATTTCCTGAGAACATTTAGAATATATTTGGGTATTTCAAGGAGAGATAGCCAATACATCGGTACCCCGAGAAGCACAGCCTTAATCAGAATTACTCTGCCACCCACCGAGAGCATCCTATTTGACCAATGTGTAATCCTGGTCTCAAATTTCCGCACCAGCCACCACCAATCTTTGATCTGGTAATTATTAGGTCTTAAAAAGAAACCCAAATACATGAGACCATCCTCTAAAGGAAAAAACTTATAAGGCAGAAAAGTCGTAATACCAAGCCTTATATCAGGGTCCACATTCTGGTAGAAAAAATTGGACTTTGAAGCACTAATCTTCATCCCCGAGATTCTGCAGAAACAATCCAAAATATTTCGAAAGACTCTCCATTCCGCAGCCGTAGCCAATGCAGCCAAGAGTATATCATCCACAAAGATTAAGTGAGAAATAAGACAGTCCAAGCCCAAATCTACACCCTTCAGTAATCCTTCCTGTTTAGCAAAATTTAACATTCTGCTAAGAGCATCAACAATCAACAAAACAATAAAGGGGACAGTGGGCATCCTTGCCGAATACCCCTAGTGCATTTAAAAAAAGAGGATGGAGACCCATTGATTAAGATGGCTATGCTAGCAGTTGTTATACAACACATGATCCAATTTATAACAAGTGGGGGCATTCCAATTTGGATCAGGATAAGTCTCAAGAAGGTCCAGTTCACCCGATCATAAGCCTTTTCCAGGTCAAGTTTTAACAACATAGCACTAATTCTTCTGCTTTTGATAGAATGGAGCAGTTCCTGTGAAGCCCCAATGGCATCATGAATCTGTCTATTGTTTAAAAATCCAAACTGTTCTGCAGTAATATGCTCAGAAAGAGCCCCTTTAATTCTTTGTGCTATAATTTTTGAAACCAATTTATAAGCCAAATTGCACAAGGCAATAGGCCTATAATCTCCAAAGTGTTCCGGTTTTCCTTTCTTCGGTATTAGAGTAACAAATGAAGAATTTAATGCACCTGAAGTAAAACCCCTCAATCTTGTGTACTCTACCATTTGCAGTAAATCATGCCCCATGATATCAAAGAAATGTGTGAAAATATCCACCGGCCACCCATCGGGTCCGGGACTTTTTTCACCTGCAAACAACTTCAACGTGTGTTCCACCTCCTCAAGAGAAACCTCCCTGCCTAGGGCAGCAGCCTCATCATCATCAAAAAATCTGGGAAAGAGACCAGCAATTTTCAATTGCTCCCTAAGATCACTGTTTCCTTCTTCTTTGTAAATATTTTCAAAGTGCTGATATGCTGCCAATTTTAAATCCTCATCTCCGGAACAGATATTTCCTTCAGCATCCCTCAGATCCCAAATGGCATTCAGATTGCGACGGGATGAGGCATACGAATGAAAAAACTTAGTATTCTGATCTCCGTGTTTTAACCACAAAGCCCTGCTTTTTAAACGCCATTCCATCTCCTCCCTAAGCAGAATATCAACCCGTTTCTTCTCAAGCTGTTTCACCACCTCAAAATCCTCCTGTCTCAGCTTTCCCAGGTAATTTTCAGTGTGAGTCTTATGCATTTCGTCTTCTATAAGGATGAGGTCCTTCTTGTCAGCATCCTTTCTCTTCTTAATCCAGTCTTTCACCAATCTTTTAAGTCTTCTCATTTTGTTGCAGAAAAAAACCAAAGGATTTTCCCCCACAACATCATCTCTCAACCAAAAATCTTTAACCAAATTGCAGAAATCATCCTCCATCAACCATGAATGATTGAATTTAAACGGAATATTTGATTTAAAACCGTAATCATCAAACTAAAAAAGTATGGGCCAGTGATCTGATACCTTATACCCATGGGTCCAGGCCCGATATCTTTGTAATTTCCCCAGCATGGATTCCTTGACCAAAAACCTATCCAATCTCTTGTGTACTCCTTCATCTCCCCCCCTGCCATTACTCCAGGATGGACTCATATTTGTAGGCACAATATCAATCAGCTCATGCTTCAGAAGAAATCTGTTGAAATAATCCGCCAGGGGATCAAGTCTGGCCCTTTTCCCCCATATTTCCGAAGGATATAAGGTGAAATTTAGGTCTCCAACGAAAATGAGGTTTTCATCTTGCAAAAGACCAGAATCTGAAAGAGAGTCCCAAAAAACCAGTCGATTCGTATAGGGAGCATAACAGTTGAAAATAGAAAAACCAAGATTCAGACCAATACACTGTCCTTTTAACAAAATCCCCCACTCAGTTTTGAAAGAAAGGAAAGAGTATAACAACGGATTCCATGCCACAGCCAAACCTCCCGAGAGACCAAAGGCATCTACAGCAGAAATCTCCCAGTAAGGTAATATATTCCCCAATTTTGACACAGCATCAACCGCAGAACACATTGTTTCTTGAATCAACACAACACCGGGTCTAGTAGTTTGTAGAAGGTTGGATAGGGACCTAGCCCTCAAAACCCCACCCAACCCACGCACATTCAAAGAGACAATAGACATTAGGAAATGTCTACAATGGGTACCTGTGCTCTAAGACCCATCTCTTTACCAGCCGAAGACTCCCCTTCAACAACAATAACTCCGTCGATCCCTAAAGGTTCAGGATCAGAGCCTTTTTTCTTTCTCCTGGCTTTCCTGATCGTCACATTCTGAAACTTTGATGGTATTGATAAAACATTGGATTCCTTCGCAGGGAATTTTGAATAGATGCTGAGAGATTCCAAACCACCCTCCCTCCGGACACTACAATCCCCCAATGCTTCAGAGACAGAAACATCCATCAATTTATCTGGGCAGGAGTCAACCAAATTTATACAAGTATTTTCAGGAGTGGAAATAGTAACAGTCGGTATCTCCCCAGAGGGAGGTCCATCGGAAAAAGCACTAGGGCACAATGTAGGTTGGACAATCTCTGTCTCCCCAACCGGTTTTTGGCAATTATCAACACCAGCCTTCCCAAAAACAGACTCAGGTGTGGACAAACCATGTCGCAAATGAACCAATCCCAAAGAAATTCTTCTATTTAAATCTGATTCTTTATCAGTGATAAAGTCCAATTCCTCATTTGTGAGAGCATTAAAAGCAACATCCAGGGTAGGACTTAACTTACCGGGAGCCAAAGTCTTCTGAGGAGCCCGCTCCAAAATTGCCGGATCAGAGTGGATAGGGTTTGTGGAAACCTTCACCATAGAATCCGGACCAGAGAAACAATTGTTTTTCGTCCCTTGGCAATCCTCTTTCTTCAGACCAGACAGACAGGCCGGACACTTCGCCTTAGTATGGCCTAGCTCCCGGCAAATGTAACATCGGAATGGAATCCTAAAGAAATCCAAATTTTGTGTCCAGCATCGATCCCCCCAAGCAATCTCAATAGAGGCCAGCAACCCTAATCTCACGTCCAATTCTACGAGTACCTTGGCATATCGCCTGTCAATGCCCATGACAGAATTCTTATCCACCTTTATACATCTACCCACAGAATTTGCAATCCCTGCCACTGTTTCCTCCGTCCAGATTTCAATAGGGAGAGCAGGAACTATCATCCATAAATGCCGTATCCCTTGGCGTTCATGAATAGGATCAAAATCCAGATGCCACCGCTTCAAAATTAAAGACCCCTCCTTAAACAGCCAAGTCCCTTCAAGGATTCGCAACATCGATTCATTCGAGGGAAAGATAAATAAAATCCACTGGTTAACCAACAGATTTATTCTCGGCGTATTTCCCACAAGCGGCGACCAGTTTGTCTTTACCCAATCTGCTATCTCTACTTTTGATCCAGATGCAAATTCCAGACGACCTACCAGAGCTCGATCCGCGAGCATCTCGACTCTGTCCAAATGTGCATTCGCCGAGATAACGAACCTCTGTATACCTTCCCGTGCTTTGTATGTTTTTGTCTTCCGTCTGCACTGTGCCTTCTCTCCCACTAGGCTAGGGTTCCTGCCATAACCCTGCTGCGATATAGAAGTAGGCACATCCCGAGCATCAACCACACCTCCGAGGAAAAGGCTAGAATGGGAAGGAGTCCCAGTATCAAGTGACATAATGACCCGGAGACCGGTGCTACCGGTATATCAAAACACCTATCCGCGTCTGCAAAAAGGGTGAAAAAGTGGCAATAACTGTTCCCTCTGACAAAATCCACCCGTACAGATCCTAGAGATCTGACTCCCAGATGGCTCCACTCACAACAGTCCACATCCATCCTCGATTCTCAAATCGATGGTTCCGGACGATTCTGCAGCTCCAAACTGCAAAACCCTAGACGTGACCTCCATCCTCGCTCCCGCCCTCGGGGTGTCTCACGTATATTAGTTATGGAAATTGCATAATTTGGATGTCAAGAAAGTATTCCACCGTGTTGAATCTATTTATAAATTTAAAACACAATTTAAACACTTCCAAATTTAGATTTTACCAAAAACAAAATTTAACATATTTTGATAAAATCTCACCATAAAACCTAAAACTTAGAATAGATAAACTACTCCTTTAATAATATTAATATATTGAATGTTTATTTAATAATTAAAAATATTACACCCATGACAAAAGATACAAGATTATTATGACTTTGATGTCATTACATCGTACTAATTTTAGGGTTGAAATATTCAGAAAAGGAGTACAAAGATAGATTTAAAATATTCTGAAAAGTAGTACAAAGATAGATTAGAATATATAGGTGGGAAATAAATATATGAGATTTTCCTTTCACATCACTCTGGCAGATGGGATCAACATGTAAAGACATGGAGGCCACATTATCAAGAAATCAAGATATGGAAGTGGAGTAGGAAGATTTGGCCATTAAATAAATAATGAACGTTGAATGTCAACATGGTGAATTTTCATGGTCCCCACTCCAATAGATTGTTGCATGGTGAATTTTCATCATTCAAAAGGGTCTTGTTGATTTTGAATTGGGTTAGGGTTGTTTTCACTACATTTTGGTACGAGAAAATAAATTTTTATCTTTAAAGAGTTTTTACAAAATAAATTATCATCTTTTTAATGTTGTAAGTTGAATATAGTGTATTTATTACACTACACTAAATAAAATTTATTTTGAATAATTGTGAAAAAAGGTATTATCTTTTTTAGTAAATGAAAATTATAATTATAAAAAAATTGTTTAAAAAATTAAAACTTTTTATTTATTTTATCCGAGGTCAAGTGATATCTCAAAAAGTTATGATAAGTTTGATTCCAATCACCACTTTTTTATTATTCTTAGTTGTCGGAGGTTTTAAAATACATTGTTATGAAAAAAATATTGTTAGTAAAAAATATATGAAAGTGAAGAATTACACAGGGATATGGAGAACCATTAGGAATACCTGAGACATGTATTTTGGTTTCCATTTTGATAAATAGAAATAAGAATTTTTTGTATGAAAAAAAAAGGAAAAAGTAATGGTCACTAATGAATTCTTGAATGCTACAAAAAATTATAACTTCATTCTATATATTTTTCATTCAAAAATAATAATTTCTCAATTAATCATTAAATAATTGATTAATGAATCAATACATTTTCAATTATAGTCATAATAAAATGTTATATTCATTTTTTCATTACTTTTACCTAATTCAAATTATATCTCAAAAATTATCACACCTTTGATTCCAATCACCACTCACCACTTTCTTACTATTCATTACATAGTTAGGTGTTTATATTTTAGAATTTGGGGTGGAGTAGAGCCTATGATTTTCCTAGATTGCACAAGGATGAGACAAGTGTACTATCTAGATTGATTTTATGGCAGTCGTTCTACATTTGAAAGAAACAATTATAAAAAAAGAATATAAATAATAACCGGTAGCTATACATGGATAACTCGTAGTTGATGCATGAATAACTTGTAGTTGATGCATGGATAACATGCAGTTCGTGCAACTACCGCTGGAGAACAAGTAACTTGTTAGTGGCAATTAACTTGTGACCTATCGTTCACCAGCGACAAGTTTTTTTTTTGTAATAGGGGAATCAACAACTGGGGATGGGACTAGTACTCGCGTGATATGGGGTCTAGGGATCCAGTCCCACTACCACTATACCCCTAGGTGCATCCATAGAGCCCGGACCATGGCACACGAATAAGTTTGGGGGATTTGAACACGCGACCTTCCATTTACAACTTTACCACTTGCTCTGCCCCCAACAAACAATCACCAACTACAAGTTAAGTGAATGTGCTAGTTCTTAATTATATGAGATCTTAAAACCCAACTCAAATTATACCTCAAAATTTATGATAAATTTGATTCCAATCACCACCCTCTCCATGCATTACTATTCTTAGTTGTTTGAGATTTTAAAATATATTATTTTAAAAAAAATCATTTCGGTTAATGAATTCTTGAATGCTAAGAAAGAAAAAGAATTATGATTGCTCTCCCTATATTTTTCATTTCATTAAGAATAATAATTCCTCATTTAATATAATAAATTTGATTCTAATCATTACCCTCTTATTATTTTTAGTTGTTTGACATTTTAAATATATTATTTTGGAAAAAATCATTTTCATTAATGAATTCTTCAATGCTAAGGGAAAAAAAGAATTATGATTTGTTCACTTTTTTTATTTAAGAAGAATAACTTCTTAATTAATTATGAAATAGTTGATTAATTAATCATGAAATCATTGATTAATGAATCTTAATACATTTTCAATTTAAGAATAAATGCTTTCTCAATTAATTATAAAATAAGTGATTAATTAATCTTATTTTTAATTTATAAATTAATTTATCTCCAATTATATAAATTATATTCTTATATTTTATTGATTAATATAAAAATTAAACATATAATGCAGATTTTTTAATTTCTGGAATGGAACATAATTTTAATATTAAAGATATATATTGGAATATAATTTATATAAAATTTATTTAAAAGAAAATTAATATAAATTTTTTTAATAAAATAAAATATTGTCTTTGTGGTGATTATAAGCTTGAATTGAGAGCATGAAATGAAACATTCACATAATTATAGATATTTTCATGCTTTTAATCACAAAGCAAATTTCAAACTATCAAATAATTAAATTATGTGATTTCTCAACTCATAGTATGAAGTATTATGTCTTTCTTCTTAACCAATCAAGAATATAAGAAAAATACAAAGACGATTAAGCTCATCAAATAACTATGAGATATTAGGTTTTACGATTGTGCTTTACATAAAAAAAATCTCTCATTTTACTATGATATCTTTCTATTCGTTTTGTAGTTATTTTCTCAAGGAACATTAAATCACTACAATAGGAGTTTAACCCATTTCCCTCCTTTCAATTAGGGTTTTAACACCTTTCCTTGTCTAGTATGATCGGGGTTTTGGAATCTCAAGATGCCTCTAGAATTCTTTAGTGAATTATTGTATGTTACTAAGTCCACATGGGTGAATCATAGTGAGTCAACATCATTTCCATGTGGACTTCTGAGAAATAACTCAACAATTACCTTGCCAAGAGCACAACTTTTGAATACAAAGTCCTTTTGAGGAAAACAACATGTGTTTGGAAATATCTTGACTTGTAGAATGCAATGAATACCTTCATTAAAATGATCCTTTGGGAAAAATACCCCCCACGTTTATGGCCCCAAACAAGAGGATTTTCAATTTTGGTTTGTTGTGAGATTTTTAGAATCATATCTAAAGTGCCCCAATAAGTTCCAATTTATGTCTTCCCCATTCTAGATCATAAAAATAAAGCAATTTAGCAACCATGTAAGTCCATTTTGCATCAATAATGCATATAATTTTGTAACATTTTCTTTTTCTAGACAAACTCTAAAACTTTTACACTTCTCTAACCATAAATTATAGGATTCTCTATACATATACAAACCATCACCACTACACACCACCACCACCAACAATGAAATGAATGATTTTGTTTTCGAAAAGTATTTTAACACACACACACATTGAAACGCAAAATGCCTTAGATTGTTTAATTTCCTCCATTATAATTATATTGTAGGTCATTTCCATGCTTTACTACATAATCTTGTGACAATTATATTGTAATGAAATTCCAAAAAATATTCACTCACATTACATGCTCTATGACTTCACAATGTTAAGTTATAAATCCTCATATTCCCAAAACTTAATCTTTACAATATCATTATGAGTCTTCTTGCTTGCATCCTTAAATTATAGTCTTGGTCAATTTTATAACTTTTTATTTATTACAAGCCTCAACAAATACAACAACTTTGTCTTGTTTTTTCTTTATTTTGTCCTTTGACATTACAACCTAAAGGAGCCATCTTAGAAATTTGGGTTGAAAGATTTTGTCTTCATATAAACATTACCTTTGCCATATTTTCACAAACTTTTTTTTAAGTTAATGGATCTTGGGATTCTAATGCAACTTCTTTATTGGGTACCTATCTTTTAATTCTTGTTATGAAATCCATACAAACCATATTACTTATAAGTTTTTAGTCATGTTTTCATTCATAATAATATGATTCATTTTGATATTTTTTATATTAATTCTTCCCCAAAAATAATGATAAAATCTCATTAATTTATCTTTATTAAGTAAAAAAGAAAATAGATCCTTGCCCTATGAAAAAACAAACTTTGTTCTCAAAATAAAGTAATAACGTTGTGGATATTGTCTTGAACAACACCACAACCTTCTTATAACCCTACAAGGTACATCTATAAGGGGCTTATAGTCATTTCAATTGTCCCATCTTCCTTGTAATCACATCAAAGACATGTTGTGTTTCCTTTTAAAATTGAGATTTCCTTGTGATTACATATGGGGTGGAGGGCCTCCCAACTTCATAGCTTTATTGTGTGTCCTTTTAATCATCATGTACATTTGTATTTAATTTATTTTAAATTATGTTATAAAAAAACACAAAGAAAAAAGTTAAATATAAATTTAAATATGAATACGAGTTCCTAATTTTTTTTAGATAAATATAGTTTTGATTAATCCGTAGAGTTATGAACTCAAACTCTATATTAACTAATTTAATTTTGTTATTTAACATAGAGAATAACTTAAGCATATCATGTTGAATAAGTTATGAGTGAAAAACATAAATAAAAATAAACCAGTGTATATTTATGTTAAACTTGGACTTGTTATGTATTGAGTGGGATAAGAAATCTTTGGATACTTAAAAGATCCTAGATTATGATAAATCTATGTGGTTTATTTTATTATTCTATATATTTTTACATTAATTATTATTTTATTATTTTTTACCATACAAAACTCAACTCTTTTATTTTATGTTTCCATTGTGGAGTTTATTCATTTTTTTTTCATTTTGGTTTATACATGTTACATATGACACATCTTATTGAAAATTCATTGTATAGTGCACTTTGATTATCTTGGTACAAATAAATGTAATAATTAATATGATGTACACAAAGCAAATTCAAATGCAAAAATTGATTATATTATTGTGTCAATGTTTTGTACAATGCTTTATGAAGTAGAGCATGAGAGAGAAAAGAAGTTAACTAACCGTGAGAAAAGAAGTTAACATACACAATATACCTAAGAGTGCATTTTAGTTACAAGACCATACAATATACCTAAGAGTGCATTTTAGTTACAAGACCATGTTTACATAGAGGTGGCTTGGTTCTATCACCGCCGAGGGTGATTGCTTCTCTTCTTGGTACGTCACGCTCTATTATTCCCAAGTTTCACTATGTAAACTGGAAACAGTTTCCATGTCTGTTGTGTGTGCACACAAATGATGTAGTTCGTGTGAATGTTGGAGTATGTGCACATCTTTGAACTTATTGTGCATAATATGGTATGTGTGTAGGATTTGGAACTTGGCACACATATTGCTCTTTGCACCAAAGGTTGTTGAGGTTTTGGTGCGTTGTCCCTTATACTCGAAGAGGCACTACCCCTTGACCTTGTAAGATGAATTATGAACCAAATCTACCTTCAATCCCAATGCAAGGGATATGCGTTTTATAACACTTGTGAATCTATACAATAAATATCCTACACTTAAATCGTTTTCGCAATAAATGGTTAAAGATTATATTAAAATCAAAGAGTCGGGACTTTACCCATCATACTATGGAGTACACAAATTCAACAAGGTCGCAATAACCTAAGCACTAACCCTCTCATAAGAAATGAGAGGGAGGATGAGTAGCATAAGTAACTTTTTACCTACCCTAAAGAGCATTGTTTTACAAATTGGCTAAAAAAATATGTAGAAGAAGAAAAGAAAAAAAACAAAAACATTGATGATAATCCTTGTGAGCTTTCATGGGCTCCTTGCTCCTCGTGACATGGTGTAGGGGGGCACATGTGCATAAACAATAATATGTTTTTTCCTTGCTACTTCTTCAATGGTATAGCCTACAAAGGTATTTGGACTCAACCCAAAAGGATCGCATGAGTCTTTGGACATTGTTGCTAGTAAGGTTTTTCCTTTATTTGTATGGGTTCCCTCAATCTCTATTTTGAAATTTTGGGAAGAGTAGGGTTAGCTATTTTGTGGTTCTTCATTCTCTTCTACATCACCTGTTGTTCATCAAGTTTCAAAAGAGGGCTCCTCCTTTGGACTTGGGTTGTCCATGGAGTTTGCTTCAACCTTTGAGTCTTCCACTCTCGAGGCTTTGCATTTTAACTCATTTGCCACTTAATTATCAGTGTTTTGATCCCTTAAAGTATCTCAAAGTTGTGCCTCCTTTATTTTTAGGAGTTTTCTATCCTCTGAGCAAAAAGCAAGGGGGAAGGGGAGATCTCCTGATCTCCTTTTACTTTTGACTTGGAGGCTTCTTAGAAACCATTATTTGTTCCATTTTAAGATCCTTTGCAAGGGAAGAGCCACTTTTCGAATAGTATTTAACAAAATGGTCATAGTCATGACAACAATTGCATTTGAATAACCATTATCATAGTCAAGCTTATGCACAAGAGTCTTCAATTTAGTGGTTAATTCTTAACTCTATCACATTAGAAAGTCCAACTTCAAGGTCCAATGTTACACATATATGTGCACAAGGAAACAAACAAAGTTTTAGATCAACATTGTCTATTCCCAATTTATTCCCAATGGCTTCTAGAGTTTCCACATACTGAAGGTTCAAAGGGAGGTGAGGTAAGCAGATCCAAAGAGGGACTACCTTGGGAACTTCCTCTTCTAAATCAAAATCAAGAGCCCACCTATTCAAATAAAACCCATTGTAATGTAGGAACTAGGCCCTATATCTGAAAATGAACTCCTTCTTTGCTTTACACTTGAAACAAATGACAATGGAGCCCTTACCATAAAAGGAACATTGAAGCCCACCTATTAGGCGGGAACTCCATTGACTTTGAATCTAATCATCCACTTCTTTTTTATTTAACAAAGCCCCTCAAAGTTTGCTCAACAAGTTAGAGGGTTTTCCTTCATGGTTCTCCGGGCGTGATTTCCAGCATCATAATTTATTTTGTCTTTTTCAAGAATTTGGGGGCCTTACATTGCTCCATGGTGCCACTGTGGTATTTGTGGATAATCCTCTTAATGCTTCTACTATCGTTTCCACATAGAGGTGATTTGACACCATAACAAATCTTCTCACCAATTTTAGGTAGCCACCCTCATAGAATTAGTACAAGGATATTTTTGACACTTACATAATAGTGGAAAAGAAAATTGGTATTATTTTAACCTCTACCTTTTAACCAATGAACTCTAACCATACTACCTAAACCTAATTGTTTAGGGTAGAGTTAACTTGATTTAGTAATGTAGTGGAGTGAAAGATAGTGGAATATAAGGTGTCCTTTGTGTGAATGAGACCATTGTGAAGTCTTAGATTAACTAGTCCCACTCAAGCCACACAGCTGTCTCTAGGCAGCCATGGGTCCCACAATCTTCTTGATTGATAAGGATTTAATTAAAAAATTAAAAACTAAATTGGAATCCATCAACAACTCCGCGTGCGAATCTGACGTAATGATCTCCAACTAATCAGACGGCTGGTTCCAGCGCTCGCCTTCATATTCCGAGACCCCCTCCCCGCACTCTCACACTCCTGATGGACGTTGAAAGTATATACAGAACACTTATTTTCTGTGTATATCCGTTTTTCTGAATTTCAAGTGCCCGCCCAGTTTCGAACCCTCGCCTCGTGGTTTAGTAAACCCTGAGATTTTTGCGCAATCTATCTTTGCCGCTTCGAATCGCGCGAGGTTTATTTTTAGTTTGAGATGGGTAAGGGGGTCTTTTTCTTCTTCTCCGGCCTGCTTCTGCTCTCTGTGATCTATGCGGCTTTAATTGGATCCGCCGTCTCGCAGATGGATGACTTTGGGGCTCTGTATTTGGAACCACCACCCCGTTGCGAGGGTTTGATTGGAGAATGCTTCAACGAAGAAGAAATGCAGATGGACTCTGAGATCAACAGGCGTATTCTGGCCGGCCGGACTTACATCAGCTATGGCGCGTTGAGGGCCAATGGCGTGCCGTGTTCGAAGCGCGGTTCTTCCTACTACAACTGCCGATCCACCAGCCAGGCAAATCCTTACAAGCGGAGCTGCACCCAGATCACTCGCTGCGCGAGAAGCACTTCCTAAGATTTTAGCACTCGCCATGCTGACACAATTATTTTCCTTTAAATTTCTTGTTCTTTTCCGTCAATTTAATCTCCACCGACATTTTACATTCTTTCTTGATCAGCGATTGAATTAAAGCGTCATGAAATGAATAAAAACTCTGTAAGGAAGTGTAAGGTCTTAGGTTCGAATCCTGCCGTTGCAGCAACAAGCCATTTGGGCGCCTCCGAGGCCTGGAATGTAATGTATTCACTATGGCGTGCGGATTAAGCACCACCTCCTGGACGCGGCTTCGAAACGCGTAAGGTTGCTCATTAAGCCTTTGGGTTTATTATTTTAATGTAAGGGTGAAATATGTAAGCGAGTTTTGATTTTTCTATCATGAAATATTCGTAGGGAGTAGGTCTGGTTTATATTCATTTATGTGTAAATGTGCATATTATTGGAATAGTAGAATGCGTGGAGCCAAATTGTCAAGTTATGGTTATGGTGGCATGATATTTACTGGTAATTTTCCTGAAGTATTGGTAGGGAATAGGTGTGGTTTATATTCACTTATGTGTAAATGTGCATATTATTGGAATAGTAGAAGGGGTGGAGCCTAATTGTCAAGTTATGGTTATGGTGGCATTATATTTCCTGGTAATTTTCCTGAAGCATTCGTTGGGTATAGGTGTGGTTTATATTCATTTATGTGTAAATGTGCATATTATTGGAATAGTAGAAGGGGTGGAGCCAAATTGTCAAGCTATGGTTATGGTGGCATTATATTTACTGGTAATCAGTGTTTTGAGATCTTTTTGCCAGATACCATCGAACTCTATGAATAATGAATTTCATTTCTCAATGCTGTTTACTTAATGAAATTTAGGTGTCTTGGATGCATGCAAGTAGACATTCAAGTAAATAAGTGGCATGGTATCTTCCCCCCTTATTTCCACAAATTTCTTATCCATCTCTGGATCAATCCTAGACATATTGATTTGGAGATTCTCAGGTAGAAGCATACAAAATGCTCCGAGTATAGAATTTGGGCCATTAGTAGTAATCTCACACCAATTTACTGCCGAATTATAGCCCTACTGACAAGTATGGCATGGTATCTTACAATAAATCTTGTGTTGTCATGGTTTTGTTTATCTTTTATCTTTTTCTCTTTTGCTGTCTAAAACTCCCTACATTTGGGTTAATCCTGGATATGATGTTGCTTTTGGGATTCTCAGGTAGAGCCATACAGGATGCGTATAGAATTTGGGTCATTACGAGTAATCTCACACTAATTTTGGTGCTGAATCATAGCCCTGACATGGTATCTTACAATAAGTGTTGTCATTGTATTGTTTATCTTTCTTCTTCCCTTTTTCGTAAAACTCCCTATATTTGGGTCAATCCTGAATATTATGTTGCTTCTGGGATTCTCAGGTAGAGCCATACAGAATGCACTGAGAATCGAACATGGGTAATTGGTGGTAATCTCCCTCCAATTTACCGCTGAACTCAGCGCAGGCAATGGTGATATATTTTTCTTCTTTTTTCATCAGAAACTCCCTATTTTGTGTCAATCCTGGGCACAGGCGCGTCTGGGAATCTCAGGTAGGGCCATACAGGCACGTCTAGGATTCTCGGGTAGACCAACTTGGGCCGTTGTTGCTGATAATCTCTCGCCAGTTTACCCCTGAACCACACCCCACCCGGCAAGAGAATCGAACTTGGACCTTTGGTGCTGGTAATCTCCGACCAATTTACCACTGAACCACAGCCCACCTGGTGAGTGTGGCACGGTGCATTGTGTCAATCCTAAACAACTTATTTCTGGGATTCTCAGGTTAAGTCATACAGACTGCATTAGAACCGAACTTGGCCATTGGTGGTGATCATCTCTGATCAATTCACTTTTGAAACACAGTCCACTGCACAAGTGTGAGCCATACAGAATCTGTCGATAAATCTAACTTGGGCCATTGGTGGTGATAATTTCCCGCCAATTCACTGCTTAATCACAGCCCAACCACAATTGTGGCATTGGTACATACTGAACCATAGCCCACCCCATAAGCGTGAGCCATATGGAATCTATAAGAATTGAACTTGGGCCATTGGTGCTGATAATCTCCCTCCAATTTACTGCCGAATCATAGCCCAAACGACAAACATGGCATGGTACATTACGTCAATGGTTGGGCATGTTTTTGGAAACTACCTATATTTTGTGTCAAACCTAGGCAGAGTTGGTAAACTTTCACAAATTTACCACTAAACCACAGCCCAGACCTAAAGTGTGCCAAGGGATATTACTGTGAAGTATGGGGTAATTACTTTTGCCATCCAAGTTACCATATCCTTTTAGTAAAAAGGAAAGGGAAAGAAATTGTCGGCAGACCCTAATTAATTATTTGTCATTGTCATGAATCGCTCTCTGTCCAATTCATCATGGCTACAGGACTAAATGTCATGTCATATCATGGTGTTGCGTTGACAATGATGTGCCATTGACAATGATGTAACGTGTTTGGTGAACTTAAATGTTCTGGGCAGGATTTCTGGGACGGTGGATAAGGATTTTGGAACTGTTGCACTGTTATGTTTAATTAACTATTTGTTTTGGCTAATTTGATGGATGTAGTTCATGTTACCAATTATGATGGGATTCCCCAGTTTGGTTGACCTGTACTGTTTTGGTGTTTTTGGGTTACTTGGAAAGGTTAGTTTAAGGCCTTTAAATATTGTACTCGGCTGATTATTATTGTTGACGCTCGGTAACTTGTTTTACTTGTAGAATTGCCCAATTTGGCTGTCTCTTGGGTTTTTTTTGGCTTTTTTCGGTTTCTTTGCTGCTTTCTAAATGTTGTGTTTAGCTGCTCTGTTCTGTTATTGTTAAGGTCTGTTAGTCTTATTGATGGGATTGTCCAATTTTGTTGATTCCTGGGCTTTTGTTCTTTTCCGGTTTCTTAGTAAAGTTAGTTTTCAAGCGTTTTTAATGTCGAGCATTTACTATATTGTAAGACTCCTTAGTTTTATGGTCTTTGTGAATCATTATTTGTATAAAAAAATTGTTAATGAAAATCCCGTTCTCAGATTTATATGTTATTTCTGATTTAGAACACAGGTTTATACATTTTGATGAAACTGTCTGTATTTGAACCGCTCAAATTTACATTAATATCATTATTTTGATATGGCATCAATAGAATGCGTTTTTAATTATGTGTATGATAAGAATTTGGAACCTGAAACTTGTATACACAAATGGATTCTTAACCAAAAGACCAGACTGGGGTCTTCTGCAAGGTACCTAGTCATTATTTTTCTCGAGAGATTGCAAAATACTAAATAGAGCTCTACTATGATACGGAAATGCCGAAAAGGAAGGGAACTTGAGTTTAAAAGGCTCAAATGCTGTATTGGTTTTCACATTATAAGCTATTCTGGGAGTTATATTTTGTAAAAGTTCGCTGCCAAGGTAGTATTAATGATTTAAACTTGGATTATATACAGTGTTGAGATCTGCAATATATATAACTTTTATTTTGAACTTTTTGGAGGTTGTATATGGTAATGGATTAGTTTTTGCGATTACAAAATCATTACTTCTTCATTTAAAGCTGTGCAACTTCCAGTAAATCTGATATGCTTATTCCTTTTTTATGTTACATTTGAGAGTTTGTATCATATTTGAATTTGAACATATTTTATCTACTCCACAGAAAATAGTGCGTTTCAAATAGTTTTTGGTGGTAGGTGCTCGTAAATCTGGTGGCCGACATCTCGTAAGTTGCGTTACCCTGATAAAGGTGTTTTAATGATTAAATGTAGATGATGTACCCATCAAATAGCTGAATGCCCATTACGAGGTGTTTGAATGATGAAAATGTCAATCAATTAAATTGTTGAGTGGCCATGTTTGAGGTGTTTGACTGGTGAAATGTCGATCAATCAAATTGTTGAATGCCCATGATTGAGATGTTTGAATGGTGAAATGTCACTCTCTACAAATAGCTGAATGTCGACGAATATACTCATCAAATAGTTAAATGCCCACAGATTCGAACGGTGAAGCGTCCATGATTGTCAATTGAATTTTTCAATTCCCATAATGAGGTGTGAGTGTACTCGATCAAATAATTGAATGCAATTTAAAACAAAAACAATGATGAGACGCATCTTTAGGATGCTTCAAACCATTAAAGTAATGATGAGCCACATCTTAAGATTGGTTCAAACTATCAGATGAGTCACATCTTTACCATGATTTTATTGGTATTTTAGTTTGGGTTGATTATTTTCTTAAATGATAGAAATATTTTTATTTGAAGGATTCCCAATTTTAGATATCAAAGGCACCCTCAAGTTCACTCTGGGAATGGAATTTGGGTCATTGATTAAAAACTCCCGACTTATTGTGATTAATTTGGGTCAGTGATTAAAAACTCCTTACTGTTTGATCACAGCTTAGTTACTGGTTGATCACAGCTTAGCTGACAGTGAATGCTATTTGTTTTTTCATTAACCTTGATCATCTAATATCAACTAGATTTTTAATCGGTCTGAATTTTTGTTTTATAAATAAAACAATGGATATCATCATTTGATAAGATGTGTCCATGAACACAATGTAGAGTTACAATATATATATTTTTCATTGTGTTTATGTAATATTTGGAAATTGTATGCATTAATGAAATATTTTATTGCATTGATTTATTTAAAGCTGTTTTCTCTTAATATATCTTCTCCTCCCATTATAATATATTTATTTCTTTTTTATTTAAAACTGTTTTCTTTAATATATCTTCTCATCATAATATATCTCTTCCCATCGCATCATAATATCTCTAATATCTCTTCCCATCACATCAGAATAGAATAATTATATTCTCAATTTCATCATAATATATCTCTTCCCATCGCATCATAATAGAATAATTATATTCTTAATTTCATCATAATATATTTCTTCCCATCGCATCATAATAGAATAATTATATTCCCAATTTCTATTATTGTGCATTTATAATTCAATGTTTAATTAGAAAATATTTTGACATCAAATTACCTTAAAGCATTTATATACAAATTAAAGATTGGTATGTTACTGCATAATCTTAATAAACATTGATTTGAGACATTGAATTAATGCATAAAAATGAAATTAATATGAGCATTTTTCATAATTGATTATCATCAAATTAGTTTCAATGTTTTTTAAATAGAGATTATGGATCAATTGATCAATTGGGTGCTACCCCATGAATTAAGTGTTCTTAATATCACTTTAAATGATCACTTTATCAATTGATCAATTGGGTGCTACCCCATGAATTAAATGTCCTTAATATCACTTTGTCTATAACATAATTGTAACTAGCAATTTAGTTTGTTACAAAAATATCTTAACACCTCTTAGATTAAAATTGAAAGATTTACAAAAGTGAGAAAGTGTATCTATCTCCCTTGATAACAACTTCTTAACCTCTCAGCATAACTCAAAGCTTTGAAAATTTAGCTAAATCACTTATTTATTGTTTTGTTTTTTAAATTATTAAATTTGGCTAAATCACTTATATATTGTTTTGTGTTTTGGTGGCAACTCACTACATGGAGCTCTAATGTGGAAGCCGTATGGGATGAGGTCAGGGCCTGGGCTCTGCAGTCGGCAGAGCAACCGTACTCAGGTCGCTGTCAGAAGGATTACACAGATCTAGGCGTGTTATGGTAAGAGGTTAATGGGTTAATCTTTTTTCACCATTTTTCTTTTTTAAGGTTACTGTTAACTATGGAGCTGATTGACGAAGTCGACTACGAATAAATAAAACAATGGATATCATCATTTAATAAGATGTGTTCATGAACACAATGTAGAGTTACAATATATATATTTTTCATTGTGTTTATGTAATATTTGGAAATTGTATGCATTAATGAAATATTTTATTGCATTGATTTATTTAAAGCTGTTTTCTCTTAATATATCTTCTCCTCCCATTATAATATATCTATTTCTTTTTTATTTAAAACTGTTTTCTTTAATATATCTTCTCATCATAATATATCTCTTCCCATCGCATCATAATATCTCTAATATCTCTTCCCATCGCATTATAATATCTCTAATATCTCTTCCCATCATAATAGAATAATTATATTATCAATTTCATCATAATATATCTCTTCCCATCGCATCATAATAGAATAATTATATTCTCAATTTCATCATAATATATCTCTTCCCATCGCATCATAATAGAATAATTATATTCTCAATTTCATCATAATATATTTCTTCCCATCGCATCATAATAGAATAATTATATTCCCAATTTCTATTATTGTGCATTTATAATTCAATGTTTAATTAGAAAATATTTTGACATCAAATTACCTTAAAGCATTTATATACAAATTAAAGATTGGTATGTTACTGCGTAATCTTAATAAATATTGATTTGAGACATTGAATTAATGCATAAAAATGAAATTAATATGAGCATTTTTCATAATTGATTATCATCAAATTAGTTTCAATGTTTTTTAAATAGAGATCATGGATCAATTGGGTGCTACCCCATGAATTAAGTGTTCTTAATATCACTTTAAATTATCACTTTATCAATTGATCAATTGGGTGCTACCCCATGAATTAAATGTCCTTAATATCACTTTGTCTAGAACATAATTGTAACTATCAATTTAGTTTGTTACAAAAATATCTTAACACCTCTTAGATTAAAATTGAAAGATTTACAAAAGTGAGAAAGTGTATCTATCTCCCTTGATAACAACTTCTTAACCTCTCAACATAACTCAAAGCTTTGAAAATTTAGCTAAATCACTTATTTATTGTTTTGTTTTTTAAATTATTAAATTTGGCTAAATCACTTATATATTGTTTTGTGTTTTGGTGGCAACTCACTACATGGAGCTCTGATGTGGACGCCGTATGGGATGAGGTCAGGGCCTGGGCTCTGCAGCCGGCAGTGCAGTCGTACTCAGGTCGCTGTCAGAAGGATTACATAGATCTAGGCGTGTTATGGTAAGAGGTTAATGGGTTAATCTTTTTTTACCATTTTTCTTTTTTAGGGTTACTGTTAACTATGTAGCCGATTGACGAAGTCGACTACGAGTGTGATTTTCTCCGCCCTTGTGATATCTAGAGGTCGCCACCTGGCTGCTTTGGGGGTGAGTCCGGTGCCGGACTCCTTGGTGGTTTTGGGAAGGATCGTCCCTGGAAGTTTGAATATTCGCTCCTTGGTATTCCTCATGCACAAGGTGGAAGTCCCCCTGCGGCGATTGGTAAACCTGCGATCTCATCTCCGGTGTTGGGTTTTGATGTGTTTCATGAAACGGAGGTCGGTTTAGGCAACATTTGGGGAATTCCTGTAAACCCTACTCTCTCGTCTTCCTCTGGTGTGGCGCTCTCTGAAGTTGGTGGGGTTTCTGATTTTATTACCTCTCCAGTAGGTCCTCCTGTTGGGTTGTTGGATCTAGGTTGCAGGGCCGTCTCTCCCCCACGTCATGAGTGAAAACGCGAAGTTGGGAAACAATTCCGTGACAAAAACGTGAAGTTGGGAAAGAGGGCGCGCAGATGAACAGAGGAAAAAAAGTCAACCTGAAACTCTCGGCCTAGAGGTTTTTAAACTCTAAGAGGCCGAGAGTTTTGAGAGTTCAAACTCTCGGCTGAGAGTTTAAAAAAACTCTAGGCTGAGAGTTTGAACCAATCGATGCGCTGTATTTTAAAAAAAACTCTTGGATGAGAGTTTGAACTAAACTCTCGGCCTAGAGTTTGTGGAAGACATTTTCTCGCCCGAGAGTTTTTGTTCAACAATTCCAGCACCATTTCTGCAGAATTAAAAAATGTATCACTTTAACAAGGTCGGACCACTGCAAAACATGAGAATTACATGTCGTATTTTATACCACTAGATACATCATTCAATCTACTTTCTCATAATATAATTTTTTTTTAATTTCATTTAGGATTACTATTTTTTACTATTTTTTTACTAAACTTTATCATTAAAAAATTTAGTGACTGAAAAATCAGTCACAATGAAAATTCAATATCATCACAATGACTAAGCCAAAAAAATTTAAAAAAATGCAAGGATGTTCCTTGAAGTGTCCTCTTCAATGGGTTGTTTTTAGTTTTTCCAATAAGAGTCACATTTGAAAGAAAATGTAAAGACAAAAACATGTGTCGATAATGCACCATTTTCTGAACATACGTTGTTTCGATAAATAATAAGAAATAGTTCCCAAGTCTTAAAAAACTCAAAATATAGTCCAGGATCCAGCGTAGTGTGTGTAGATTATGAAACTCATTTTTTTTTCCCTAAAATAAATAACCATCTATCAAAAAACTGCCGTCAACATAGGTCACTCATTATCCATACCTAAAATTTTCAAGTATATGTCGTATGTTGACAACAAATTTGTCCCACGATATGTCCATAAAAAAATTTAAAACAAATATGAGTAGAAATCTAATTCAATTCTCTAAAACCTTTGTGTTTACATCAAGTTGAAATTCCTAAGGGAGATATGGGTTTGAAGAGGTCGAAGTTGAAAAACATAAAATTTGGCAGTTTTGTTTGTCAAAAACAAGCCAAAATTGTTTCCCAACTTGTTTTCACCCTCATATCAAGGTGGTTGATGCATCTAGCATCGAAGGGTTTCTAGCTGTTAACCTGGGATCCGTGGAACATAGAGGATTCTCCAGTCCATCCTTGACCTCTTCCCCGAAGGAATGTGAACCGGCTGAGGTTTTGGAGACTCTGCAGGCTCCATGTACGCGAACAAAGAACAGACGAAAGTGGCTTAAAAACTTTGGTAAAGCCCCAAACTATTCCTTAGGGGAAGACATAGGGTTTCAACAAATTATTTCGATGGTTCATACTGCGCTGGTAGGAAAGATTTATGGTAGAGCGGTGGCACTTAAATCAGTAATTCAGTGGGCCAATGGGGCTTGGCAAGTTCACTGTGGATATGTACCAAGAATTGTGGCACTTTCGGGAGGATGGTTTGCGTTCCATTTCAACCTGGATGAGCACGCACAGTGGGCTTTAGGGAATCACTGGAGTCTGTTTGGGATGCCTCTCCTGCTCAAACCTTGGAACCCACTTTTTGATGCCAGCAGGGAGCGCATGAACACTATCCCTCTCTGGGTTCGTCTTCCTGGGCTCCCCCTACACTATTGGGCTGAGGAGCACTTCCGGAGGATTGGTAACTTGCTTGGAACCTTTCTGGATGCAGATTATTCCTTTTTGGAGACTTCAGTTCAGAAAGTTGTTAGAATTTTGGTTAATATAAATGTTTGGGACGGGCTGGTTGATGGTATGGACCTGTGTTGGGGGATGTATACCTTCCCACAAACCGTAGACTACGAAAATGTGCCTTTCCAGTGTAGACGATGTCATGAGTATGGACACCCGGTCGTTGATTGCCCTCTTTCAGTTCGCATGGAATTTGGACCTTCTTTGAAAAGAAGGAATCTGGAGACGGAAGCTTGTTTTATCCCGACTAATTTAAATGCCGAACCTCCTGCTTCGGGACACTCGGTAACCCCTTCTGGTCAAGCTGGTATCGAAGGTTCTTTGGATGTGGAGGGGATTGAGCAAGAAGTTGTAGCCACGGTTGAAGTCGAAGAATCCGAGCCCATTCCTGTTCCGGATGCAGCACCGGAACATTTACAGAACACGATTCTTCGCTCCATGGACTGTGCAGCTGGTACCTCCTCTTCCCTTTACTCTTCTCCTTCATTCAATTTCTTTTTTAAGAACATTTCATTTCCTGGGCTTGATTGGGTGGAAGGTCTAAGAAATTTACACATTTCCCCTCATTTTTTGCCTCCTTCATCTGTCCCGAAATGTGCTTCGCACACTCCATCCCCCATTGAACCACTCTTGTTGGAACTCCCCACTCTTTGTTTCACTGATACTCCACTCGAGTTGCAGACTGATGTCCATCAACCCCCCTCCCCCTCGGACTCCTCTGAGTCTGGTTACTTCCTCCGTTCTATGAACAAGCTGGCTGTGGGGGGTATTGGAAAAGATAAGCCAAAGATAGCCAAAGTCAGACGCCGGAAATCTTTCATTTCACATGCCAAGTCTCGTGCTCGTGCAGACCTGCGCAGTGGCAAGCAACTTTCTATTGAAAGGGCACTTAGAGCGGTGAAAGCCCATCAAGAGGGCTCGATGAAGGTTCTATCTTATAACTGTCGGGGTCTAACTGGTCCCTCCAAAAGACCAACATTACGGCGGATGGTTGAGATCGAACATCCGGACATTCTAATGTTACAGGAAACTATGTGTGGAGGTGATGAGGCTTTGGGAAGGTTAAGGGTTTGGTTCCCGAGCTGGTGTTTTGAAGCTTTTGATGCTAGGGGATGTTCTAGGGGTTTGGCTCTTGGTTGGAGGGAGAACAGGGTGAAGGTTTCCTCCCTTTGGGGGATGGAGTTTGTGTTGGGGATGTCATGCCGATCTCTAGATTGTGATAAAGAATTTACAGTTGTTAACATTTATGGACCTTATGGAGATAGGGCTCCATTTTGGGATTCCTTACTAGCCAAAGACTTGGTTAGGGGTGACTCAGTGATTCTTGGGGGGGATATAAACTTCTCCTTAGGCCAGGTGGAGGTGTGGGGGCCTCGTGCTCAGGTGGATCCTCTCACTGATTTCTTTACCAGGAAATTGGCTGAAGGAACTTTGGTTGATGTTGAACCAGTGTGCTTGAAACCTACTTGGAGGAACAAGAGGGTTGGTGCAGATAGGGTGGCTAAGAGACTGGATCAGTTCTTAGTCTCAGAGCAGCTGGTTGCATCCTTCTTCTATCTTCGACAGTGGATCGGATCTGGAGGGTGCTCCGATCACGAACCCATCTTTCTTGAGATAAAGGCTGGTCCGACCAAACCTCCAGCTCCTCTGAAGTTTAATAAATTATGGTTGAAGGAACCCTCTTTTATCGAACTATTTCAAACTCTTTAGATTCCTTACCATCCTGGGAACACCAATTCTGCTGCATTTCAATTTGCTGAAAATATCAAAGCTCTGAAAAGACCGATCAAACAATGGGCTACCAACAAGCGCTTAAAGGATGAAAAGGACCTGAAGCAAATTGAAGAGGAAATTGCAGCCATATCTCTAGAACCCGGAGGAGGGTTCTCTTCCCAGGACTCAAAGGATGGACTTGCTCGACTGGAAGAAATAAGGAATCTGATCCTTCAAACCATCGAAGAGACTTGGAGATTGAAGAGTAGGCTCATCTGGCTGGAAAGTGGGGATGAAAACTCCAAATTCTTCCATGCTTATGCTAAAGGTAGGAGATCTACAAATACTATCTGGAGTCTGAAGGATCAGGAGGGCACTGCTCACTCCACTTTTGAGGAAATGGCAGGAGTTGGAGTTCATCATTTTCAAGACCTATTCAAAGCTAGTGAAGGAGTTAATATTGAAGAGGTCATCAGGGTAGCTCAGCTGTTTCCTCGCTTTGTTGAAGAGGAGGATAACAGGGTGCTGATGGATCACATCTCCGAAGATGAACTCAAAGAGGTGCTGGGCAGCTTCCAGAAGGACAAAAGTCCGGGACCGGATGGGTGGACCATTGAATTCTTTCTGGCTCTTTTTGACATCATTAGCTCGGATCTTCTGCAACTGGTTGAAGACACTAGGAAGGAAGGCAGAATCCCTGCTAGCATCAATACCACTTTCATAACTCTTATTCCAAAAGTGGACTCCCCCTCTTCCCTCAACGAGTTTAGGCCTATCTCTTTGGGTAATTGTGTTTATAAGATAGTCTCTAAGGTCATTGCAAAAAGACTCAAATCTATCCTCTCCACTCACATATCTGAGGAACAATTTGGTTTTATTGATGGGCGTCAAATTCATGAAGCTATAGGGATAGCCCAAGAGGGTCTTCACAGCATCAAAACTAAGAAGATGAAAGGGGCCATTTTAAAAATTGATCTTTCTAAAGCTTTTGACAAAGTGAGTTGGTTATACATCCGACTATTACTTACTCACCCAGGCTTTGAGATTGGCTTTATTCGATGGGTTATGAGCTGCATTACCACAGTGTCTTTCTCGGTTTTGCTTAATGGTGCAGCAACCCCTTTTTTTCACTCCAGTCGTGGTCTTCGTCAAGGTTGTCCCTTATCCCCTCTTCTTGTTTTGCTGGTTGTTGAATGCCTTAGCAGAGCTATTAAGGAAGCCAGGAGATCTGGGCTTTTTGATGGTATTATGATAGCCACGGGAGTACTTCTTACCCATCTACTCTTTGTGGACGATATTCTTATCTTTTGCTCTGGTTCACGAAGGGATGCTCAAACTCTGTAGGAGATACTGGATCTGTTCTCTTTGGCAACTGGAATGGAGATTAACGCGGAAAAATCCACCATCACATCCTCACTTCTCTTTGAGGAGGAACTACACACTTACACAGGCCTTTTTCCTTTTACTCTTCTCACTCTCTCTGAAGGAATAAAATATTTGGGATTCAATCTGAAGCCTAATGATTATCTTAAACAGGATTGGGTTTGGCTTCTGGAAAAGTTGGAGAAAAGGTTGAAAAGTTGGAGCTTCAGGTGGCTATCGAGAGCTGGCAGACTGGTGCTGGTAAAATCTGTTTTAGAAGCAATCCTTGTTTACTGGATGTCGTTGGCATGGATGCCCCGGGGTATCCTGAATCAGGCTAGGAAGATTTGTTTCAGGTTTCTTTGGAGTGGTAAGGAGGAATCCCATGTCAATCCTTGGGTAAAGTGGCATCGTATTGCTACTCCAAAGTCTTGTGGTGGGTGGGGGCTTAAAAATATCTTCCATTTCTCTACAGCATTGGCTGCAAAATGTGGTTGGAGATTAATCAACATAGGTGGTTTCTGGGCTCGGGTCATGCTTCACAAATATATTTTGCCGGACTCAATTGAGGACTGGATTCGCTCTCCCATCAAATCATTCACAGGTGGTTATTGCATTTGGAAAGCAGTTGTTACCTCCTTTCCAATCATTGAACAACATTTGGTTTGGGATGTTGGAAATGGGCGGAGGGTGAGGATTGGGAGGGATCCATGGGTTGGATGTGATGATCAACATTTACTTTCGGATGGGACAGTTGCAGCTCTGAACCAGAAAGGTTTTCACTATCTTTATCAACTTGTAGATTTGGAAAATATGTGGATGGGAAGCCCAGTTTGGAGATTAGCTATTTTTTTCGATTTGGGAGGGGATAAGGAGATTGAGTTGGGAGGATATCTGCAAGCCCTTGGATTGGATCATATATTGTTAAACAATCATGAAGATTAGCTGGTCTGGGATGGTGACCCCTCGGGCCGCTATACACCCAAAGGCGGTTATCTTTGGATCAGTGAGGAACATGTGCCCCAGGTTCCGTTATGGTGGTGGAGTAAACTGTGGAGGCTCCACTGCCCACATAAAACATGTATCTTTATGTGGTGTGTTTTGGCAAATAGAGTTCCGACCTGGGATTTCCTCCAGAAAAGAAGTTTGCACGGCCCTGGACAATGCTACCTTTTCTGTCAAGGGGAAGAGACAATGGAACACTTATTCCTTTTCTGCTGATTTATGATGGAAGTGTGGAATATTGTCTCCAGGATTTTAAAGGTTGCATTCCATTGGACAGGGACTTCGATGGAATATGCATGGAATCATTGGTATCATAACCCCAGATACATCTCTTACAGGGCTTTACCTCTATTAGTCATTTGGGGAGTGTGGCTTTCCCGCAATAAAAGATTGTTCTCTGATAAGGATGGCTTACCAGCACAAACAACAATTAACTGCTGTGGGATCTATTTGTCTTATCATCATCTTAAAACTCCCACTTCTCCACATGATATTCAGCTGCTAATTATTGACTCCTCGCAGCCTTGGGGCTTCTTCGATGGAGCCTGTCAAAATTATATATGTGGGGGAGGGGCTCTTCTGTATCTGTCCAATGTTCACTTCTTTGTATTGACTCTGGGACTTGGGAGGGGGAGCAACAACTGGGCGGAAGTCTTAAGCCTAAGATACCTTCTTTCTTTTGCTTTATATCGGTGTCTAAGGAATTTTTTTGTTTATGGAGACTCTTTAAATGTTATAAAATGGGTTGCTGGTACTCAACTGTGCAACAATCGAAGGATAACACCAATTTTGGAACATATTCAAAATGCCTCACTCTCCTTTGAAAATTTTACTTGCAGGCATATATTTCGAGAAAACAACACAGAAGTGGACTGAGCCTCGAAAGAGGGGCTGCTTCTGAGGATAGGATTTTGGAAAGTCCGAGAATTTGTGGATGGGGAGGGCAGGGATCTCTTCCACCGACCGTTCATAGAATGAAAAACTTCTCAGTCGGAATTTTTTGGCATAAAATTTTGTTAATGACCAGCCTCGATGGCAGTATAAGCCACGGATCATAATTACAGCTTGTATTTTCCATGGTTCAAACATGACTAATTTTTTGTATTATAGATGTTATTACCCACGTGGTGGGAACATCTGGTATCACAACATCCAGTTCTATGACTGTTTATGTCTATCAGCTCTCTTAAGACACTCTATCAGAGTGCAGATGATCAATGTAATTTCGTACTCGAAAGATGAAATGAAATTGCGCTTTTTTTTTCAGGGAAAAAAAAAATATTTTTTTGTGTTTTAAGTTACTTTTATAAAAGTTTATGCTGAAAATTAATTCATCATAATCATGGAAACCTGGTAAATATTTTCTGCATAGAATAAAGTCAAACTAGTAACTTTGAATAGGCTTAAGTTAACCACTACCAGACTAAATTAACTACTATCATCTTCATTATAAAATATTTTATGATAAGTTATAAACATAATTTATTTGTAAAAATAAATTAATAAAACAAAATTAAAACCTATATGTACAACCAAATACAATATGGACCAACCTCTCACCAAATACAATATGGGCCAATCTCTCTTTGATATCATGTTTATGTTGATATTTTAAAATAAATGCTCATATAAATCCTCAAAATGCAAAAGAAAATAGATTATATGTGCAACCAAATACAATATGGGCCAACCTTTCACCAAATACAATATGGGCCAATTTCTTTTTGATACCAATGTTTATGTTGATATTTTAAAATAAATGCTCACATAAATCCTTAAAGTGAAACAATCTACAACCTGATATATTAATGGAAAAGAAATATATCTCTCATGATCAATCATTGATAAACAGTTCTTTATGTTTTTAAAATAGAAATCATTGACTAATTAGATGTTAAGTCACAAATATTTTTATATTTACAATATCCAATCACAAAAACATATTAAATAAACATACTTTCCATAAAAACATGTTAAAAGAAAATTAATCTTAAAAATAATTTTAAATGTCTAAATACTATAATAGTTGAGTGTTTCACTTGACTAATAATTATTATATTATCAACTAAGAATTTTGTTGTTTTCATAACATGTAATGCTATGAGAAAATTGACATATTGGAAAATGAGGTAATTTGTAAATATTTATATGATGTAATTTGTAAATGGTTGATAAATACATTTTGGATTTTAGTTTTCAAAATTTTAGAAGCTAAAAAATAAGATTATATAAATTTAAATTTAATCAATTAAAGGGTAATAATTATAAAATTATGTTTTTTCTATGGTCATGGATTGTCAACAAAAATATTTAGTTGATCATCTCCATTTTAGTAGACATTTGATTAGGATGTCATCTTCATCTCCATTTTAGTAGACATTTGATTAGCATGTCTTCTTCATCTCCATTTTAGTAGACATTTGATTAGCATGTGATCTTCATTTTTAAATAAAAATTGATTATCATTTCATTTTCATTACTAGATATTTTATTATTATTGATGTGTTAAAAAAAATATAAAAACATTGATGTGTTAAAAAATATGAAAAGCATTAAATCAGTTAAAAAAAGACATTAAATGTTGATAGAGTTGCAAAATGAAAGTAATTATGTAGATAAGGTTGCATGGTGATAAAACATTGATTTTTAAGAAAATGAGATCTTGATGAGAAATAATATCACTGAGTAATAAGGTTTGTGATGTTACATGATACCTTCTATATATTTATACACATCTTTTATTCTAACCACTATATTGATATAATGTATTTTTTTGTCATTTGGTCATTAAGATCTATCTAGATATCATGTTTTAATTCAGGATGTGTTCATATAGGCAAAATGTTGTATATGTAACTGCAACATCTTATTAGGTATATGTTTATATAGTTGAAAGATATTGTATGTATTGTCATAATTTTGTAATTGTTTTTTTTTTTTTTAAATTTACTGATTTTATATAAAGGTTGATGAGAGTCATCAAAAAAAGATTACATCTATCCAGAGAAGAGAAATTATATCATTTCTACAACAACTTATTACCCCATATATAGTCATCCAAAAATTTGTTGCTAAGCAGCTGCTACCTTCAACGATTTCACTACTATATATTCTTATGCACTGGCCTAACACTAAACTACACAAAAAGAACACGTCAAGGCTCTTCGTACCCCCGTATTAAATGATTCTTTCAAACCTGACTCCAAGGCGTATGAATCGCATCACTTCATATTTATTTTCCACCTGAACCATGATGCTAGGCGGCGGGGATATAAAATTGGCATAAATCCGGCACATATTGCTACGCTAGTAGTTAATAGGAGCCCATTTTGTATTGTTGTAACACATGGAAACAAGTTATGTAAGGAAACCCCTTAATGTAGGTCCTCCATTCAATTTGATATATCCACAAGGGAGTTGGACAACTTCGTTGGCAAGCTTGTCTACTTGGGTGTTATTTTCTCGACGAACATGAAACAGTTGAACATTGTTAAAACATTGAACAAGGATTTTTATTCTTGTTTGAGTCTACCAAAGAGCTTATCATTAGGCACTAGTTTTTGCCTTCCTTGAGACATGATTGGCAAGGAGTTCCCTATGATGACAATTGATTGAATTCCCATCAATTTAGCTTACTCCAAGCTTAGAAAAAGGGCGAATCTTTCAGCTTGGTTATTAGTGGCTATGCCAAAGCTGCATGAGTGGATTAGAACTACACTTTATTCGGGATAAAAAATGATCCCCCCCACACCTATCACCCCACATTATTTTTTAATTGTTATGTTGTTAACATTTAGTCATATTACACTATTAACTATCTCTAATTATTTATTGAATCTTTAGGAGTAATTTGCATTAGAGTTTTAAGTGTAATTTTAATGAGGTCATGTTAGGAGTGTAGGATGGATCACAAAACCTTATTTATATCTTCTATATACAAAAATTTGCAAGGTCAACCCCACTTTCTCATAATGTCTAGATGGAGGATTTTTTAATTACTTGCCATAATAGTAGGTGGTGAACCCAAGGGAGTTAATCGGATTTGAAATTGCGACCTATGGCCTCCCCATCAACGAAATGCTTTGGGTGGATGGTTCAATCGATTGAGTTAACTTTTGAGGTTATATCTCCTACATATATAGAGTAAAAAGACTTACTTGAATAGTCATCTTGTGTTGTGTATTTGGATATCTTGCAATACAATGTTGCCATCTCAAATGGAATACTATTCATTCACTTATACTCATTATTTAAGTGTCAAATCTTTGCATTGGGGGTTTCTTATGCTTCTTTTTCTACTTGTTTCATAGCATTTGGTATCATCACTAATGGTTATTGGATTGCCATCTTCAAAGCACACCTTCCATGGTTTTAGATTTAACTTTGGCTAAAGATATCCAAATTCTATGAGACTTGAAGGGTTGGAAAAAAAGACATACTAGAATATACATGAACAAAACTTTAGTAAGAAAGGTGGAAAATCTGAGTTATGATCAATGCAAGTCTATTTTTATCCAATCTGGAGACTTCCCTAAAACTAGTAAGGTTCACAAAATTAAACATATCTTTATATTTTGAGTTCTAGTTGTAATGAGATCTAGGGAAATGAAAGAAGACAAAACAAGGTGTTAGAAGTCCAAATTTTAGCATTGTTAGGGTGAAATTGATGAATCTATTCATTGTACAACCTTGTTAGCTTGATAAGGGTTAAAAATACAAGGATTTGGAGAATTGGATATAACTTTTGGTTATGATGTATAGATTGAATGATACTGATGGCATTGAAGAGAAGACATTTCATGTTGTTACAAAATGACATTTCAACCAATTTTGTTAAAAATACCTTTCTAAAAATGTACGGTGACTTACATTTATTATAACATTTAATTGAAGGGAAAATTGAGGTGATTTACATGGGTACCTTTCTAAAAATGTAGGTGACTTACATTTATTATAACATTTAATTGAAGGAAAAATTGAGGTGATTCAAAAGCCATTGAAAAGATGAAATAAGGAGAATATTTTGGTACTCTTTGGAACAATTGAATAAACATCATAAGAAAGAATCAATCCAATAACACTTAATATGTCCCAAAAGGATCAAATACTACATAAAGCCTCCCATGACAAGATTAAATATGTGACGATAGAAGAAATAAGGATGGTAGAGGAAAGGGGACAAGAAGGTTGTCCAAATTTGGAAAGCAAGATCTAAGATATGAATTCATTAGAAGGTAGGTTCACTCCTCAAATCACTAATAAAATAGAATGGCTATCAAAAGTATTTGTGAGAAAATTAATGAAACCACCTGAAATTGACCAACAAAAAATAGTTACCAATTTTGTAGGTGGTTACACCTTCTAGGGTGCTACTAATTGTTAAAGTTACAACATCATGAGTCATTCTCTAAGTCAATATTATGTGTCAACATTGATCCTTGTGTGTCGAGGTAGTGCCTTATAAGAGCCCGAGTTAGACTCAAGAAACTTGGAGAAGAATATTGATTTGGAATCAAGAATGGTTAAGCTGCATGTGTTGAGGCAACTGCTTTGTATGTCAAAGTGATGATGTTGTACAATCTTGCTAGTCAAGGCTAAGGTCTTGTGTGTCAAGACATATCCTCATGTGTTGAGGTGGTGCCTCATATGTTGAGGTGATTCTTTGCATGTCAAAGCATGTATGGTGTGTGATGTACTACTAACCATGGTTGAGCTATTAAGTCTCCTCCAGAGACTAGCCACCTCTAGAGTGAATTACTTTAGCATATAACCACTTGGAATGATAGTAGAACAACAATATGATCACATCATTGGGAAAACCTCCTTAGTATATTTGATATGATAATTAAGTTGGCACATATGGACCATGCAGATAAGACAAGAGATAAAGATAATATGTGATAAGATATGAGAGAATTTGAATTGCACATAAAGAATTAATTAAGAGGGAAATTCGAATTGTTAAACTTCAGTGAAGACTTCGGTAAATCAAAGGAGAACTTGAATTGGTCACTACAGTGATGTTAACAAGAAAGAATCAGTTAAGAGAGTTAACTAAGTGATAACCAAGAAGATTTAGTTAATTAGTGTTACTGCATGATGACACTTATGTTAAACTACAAGACGACACTTGAGTTGTGACACTTGCATGATGACACTTAGGTTATCCACCTAACTAAGTGGGCAAGATTTCAGTTAAGGGGCGATTTCATCCTAAGAGTCGGTTCAGTGAGTTAAGGCATTGCATGAGAAGTGGGGCACACCTCTTCATGCAAGATTGATGCATCCAGATGGAGGTTGAGTTCATCCTGAAGTCAGAAGATACAAATAGAAGCTAATGCATGAGAAGAATATATAAATATGTTATACAGGATTGATGAATCCAATGTAAAGTGAATTCTCTTCTCTATTGAAGGCAATGTGCTTCTTGTTTGTGCAAGATATTATTCGAGTCTCTCTTCTTTAACTTTCTCTTGCTCTGTAATTGCACTGGGGGTGCTTGATGTAAAAGAAATTCTCTGCTATCTATCAATATACTAAGGAAGTTTTTGTTGGGGATTTATCCCTCAAGTCATAGAGGGTTTCCCCAGGGTAAATTCATGTGTCGAATGTGATTGTTTATGTGTATGATTGCTATTTGATTTCAAGTATTATTGCAGCTCTGAATTAAAGATAAAAAAATTAACATGGTATCAGAGTTCAAGGCGTGAAAGAGCTAAGTTCAACAATCAATCTTGAGCCTGTGTAGATCCTGAGTGAGCATAGTACTTGAAGAACAATGGCCTCAATCTCAGTGAGACCGGAAGACCATCTTGAAGGAACTTTGAACTTCAATACTTGGAAGGCTAGAATCCTGAATATCCTAGAAGAGCATGATTTGGATGGATATATATCCATTCTTATTGAAGAGCCTACTTCTAATGCAGAGTTCATTACCTTCAAGAAGATTCAATCCAAAGAAAAGAGAATCATTTATGATTATGTGAAAGACAACGTGATGCCTGTGATCACTCCATTGAAGACCGCAAAGGAATGCTTCGACACTTTGACAAATATTTATGAGAAGAAGGATCCCATTCAAAAGATAGCATTGAAGAACAAGCCTCAAAATATGAATATGGAAAAGGACAAAGTTATGTCTTCCTTCTTCACAAAGATCTATCAAGTAAGAGATCAACTCATGAGCATTGGTGTGACGGTCGATGGTGATGATCTCATACAAACCGTTGTCAATGGTCTTCCATCCTCATGGGAGACATTCTTGGCTGTAGTAAATGGTTAAGAAGTGAAACCTAACTTCGAGATACTGTGACATGATTTCCTACAAGAAGAAGGGTTAATCCAGATCAAGTATATTTCCTCCAAAGAAGATAACCTCTCTCTTGCGGCACAGATGAAAAGAGGTAAGAAATCTCACAAGAAATTCTCTCATCAAAAGAAGAATGTTTTCAAGAAATTTGATAAGCCTAAAGTTAAATGTTTCAATTGCAATAAGAAGGGCCATTATGCAAGAGAATGTCGTGCAAAGGAAAGAGGAAAGTTCAAGGGTAGGTTTCATGCTTCTACTACTACATAAGATGAACCTACAAGAAAGAATTCATCCAACGATCAAGAGGCGAGGGAGGAGTACTATCTTGTCGCATCCTTTTCTGGATCCATTACCACTAGTGTTGAGACATGGATGGTGGATAGTGGCGCATCCAAGCACTTGACTGGATATAGGAGCGCTATCAAAGATCTAAAGGAAAATAAGTTTTCCTATAAAGTGGAGCATGGAAATAATACCACCTATTCGGTCCAAGGTATTAGATCCACTTATTTTCAGTTCGATTAAGGAGATGTACTACATGTGAATGAAATTATTTTTTTCCCTAGATTGAAGAGGAACCTCCTGTCTGTTTCACTTCTAGAAGATAAAGGATTAAGAGTTATCTTTATGGACAACAAAGCACTCATGTGGCATAAGCATGAAGACTTGAACTCTGCATCTGTCATTGGAGTTAGAGAGGGATGCCTCTACAAAGTTCATGGAAAGCTCATTCAAGCCATGATACATGACACAGTCAGTCCGTGTGAGTTGTGGCATAGAAGGCTTGGTCATATCCATTTCAAAGCACTACTTGGATTGCAAAAAATGGTGAAAGGTATGCCCTTGTTTAAATATGATTTCGATAGTGTTTGTAGAGGGTGCACTCTTGGAAAGAAAATTAAGAAGAGTTTTTCAAGTAGTACCAAAAGATACAAAGGGATCCTTGACTTGATTCATTCCGACCTATGTGGTCCTATGTCTATACCCTCCTTGTGTTGAAATATTGTAACTTCGAAGAATATTCTATTGTAATTTATTCGGAGATGTTTTATTCCTTCGTCGGGATGTCATTATTGTATTTGATTATGTAAAGTCATTGAGGTAAATCCTCCCTTGTAAGTCGGGGCAATAGATCCCATTTGATTCAATTGTAATGGGGTGTTTAATTCCCCTAGAGAAGTTGGCCTAGTCAGCATTAGGTTAAGTTGTTAGGGGCCGACCTAGTTAGGGAAAAATTCAAGTGAAAGATAAAGTATAAATAGAAGTGTTGTGCTCCTCATTTGGACACACACTCCGCTTGTGTATTGCGCATAGGAGAGAGAGAGAGATATATGCGAAGGAGAAGGAGAACTTGTTTGGGGATTTCATATTTGTACTTTTTGGTCATTTATATTGAGGAATTTTTGTTGGGTTTTCTTCCCCTAGAGGGTTTCCCAGGATAAATTTGTGTCTCTTGTGTTTATGCTATGCTTGTTATTCTTTCAGTGATCCTATATATGCTATTGTTGTGAAATTGAATTGAATACTAATGTTATCTATATTATCATATTAAATATTAACATGGTATCATAGCTATCCTGAAAGAAGGCAATGTATGGCATTTACGACACTTGTTTCACTTGCGACAATTTGAAAGCTAGGGCTTTGTATAGAAAAGCCTAGTCATCATGGAACTTTAATTATAAATAAATTTTGGCGAAGGTTTAGGATTTGAAACTTGGATAGGACGAAGCTGAAATGTTCATGTACCTTGTGTCTGAGTTTCAGCCTCATATTCATTGTACTTTGTGAGATATGATCCATACAAGTTAGGGTTTCTACCTCTTCCAGAATGAATCCCTAAACAGGTGACCTAGGAAAAAAGGTCATATCTTAGGATAGGAAGATCCAAATGGAATTCCGTAAAAAGTGACAGTTAGGGAACATAATTTAGTTTCATAGGTTCGAGTATCAGAGGCCGAAGTTGAAACAGTGACACATGGAACGTCGTACAAGTTATCTATGTTGTTTCATCCCATAAATAGGTCATGTTGGGAAACGCAACATATCTCTCTGATGGAGAATTCCATGGAGCTCAAACCTATGGGGTTGGAAAGATGACAGGTCAGGATACCATAGGCCGAAGTTTCATACCCCGAGGATCCGAAATTTCATAGATACACTAGAAACAATACTGCACATCTAAAATGTCTCAACGAAGGAAATCAAAGAAGAGGAGGAAGAAGTTCTCACTTAGGGTTTTCAGTTCTTTAGGTATGGAATGACCTGATACAATGTTGGAGATACCTGATGCAACATTGGAAACTTTGAAAATGGATTTGGAATCCATGCATCACAAATATTAATCTTCCATCAAAATGTTGTGGGAGGAAGGAGATTGAAAATTAAGGTTTCCAAGTAAGAAGAAACCCTAGCAAAGTTGGGAGACTCATAGGGAAGCAATGAAGGAGGTTTAAATGGCACTAATATTCTATCATCCTAGCACCATGAACCTAAATAAGATATTTATAAGTTATCTACCTTGGATGATTAGGGTTTTACCCTTATAGAGAAGACTACAAGCAATCTCGATAGGTATGACTTGAGGAGATGCAGGTATGTTTTGAAATCTGTTTCATTTATCTAATGATTAAGCCTCATGATATGTTTTTCTTCATATTATTGAGGTTAGTACAATCATGATTAATTTTAGACTTGTCTGATCACCTTGGTAAAAGTATGAATTCATGTGAATGATAGAAGACATTCATTGATTAGGGTTATGACACTTATGGTTGTACTAATGCACTTGTGGTGTTGTATGAGGATGTTGTTGTTTGCTAACATGAAAGGTACATCAAGAAAGACAAATCAAGTTCTAGATCAAGAATATATGACCATGATGACATGAAGACGAATACTCATCCATAGTCTTTGATCACATAGAAGATCTACTTACGAGGTATGCATGATTTGGTTCTACTATGCTTAACTTATGAGATATGCAGGTTACTAGCACAAGGTCTCTAAATCATTGAAGAGAACAAAGAAGATATTGTTTGAGTATGTTAGACATAACTAGTAAGCATGATAATCCAGGTATGTTTTCCTATATCGAGTAAGAATCCTACTTTGTGTTAGGATCTTAGATAAGTATGCTTTTGTATGCTTTTGTATGATTGATAATGATTATTCTTGAAGTTAGAATTTTAAGTAATCAAGGGTTTATTCATATTATGTTTCTTAGTTTGATTAATGATATGACAAACTAGAAGAGTCCTATGGTCAAATAAGAATATGCATGAGTAAAAGAAGTACTCCTTGAAACCTTGAATACTAACGCTTGTGATAAATTACCTGTGTATGAAATGATCATGACCATACATGTTTAAGATTATTTAGGATTATAATGTTTTGATAGTATTGAGATTATACTAATGAATGCATGCTTATGTATGAGATCTTGAGGATGACACAATGATGAAACTAGTGCACACTTAAGCATGCATAGTGGTACATGATGGATATAAGTTCAAAGACATATAATCATGATGCTATCATTAAGGGAAAATAGAGATCAAGAGGGAGGCAACCACACAAACATAAAAGATAAGTATTTGAGTTGTTATTTGAATTACTTTTTGAATCTCTGAATAGTTAATGATATTGATCGTAATAGTTGTATGCATATTTGTATTCCTAGAATCAGGAAATATATCATGCATAGTGTAAGCATTCATATAGCATTGAAAAATATACTACTAATATGCATATGATGGGTAATTTGGACAAACATTCCATTGTTGCTTGTCTAGAATGAAACCTCTTTGCTAACATGCTGGGAGCTGTGCACGCTCTTGATAGTATGTGCTGGTAGAGATGGAAGGCATCTAGATAGCCACTGTATGCATACAAAATATGGAAAAGTGTTCTGCCAAAGTATTGGTCAAGATAGTTGCATAACTATGTGAATCATATCAATATGCATAATAGGTTATCATTGAAATGTCAACATGATTTGATAATTATGAAGTGTTACTAATCATGTAATTGAATTTGATTTGTAGGAAAGATCGTGTGCTATGATCTACAAAAGAAGGATGATGAAAACTTGTTTCGAAGAACAAGTGATGATTGTTCAACAAGAAGACTTACGAATCAAACATACTATATAAGTACAAAGCAAGGCTCGTGGCTAGAGGATTCTCTTAGAAAGAGGGAGAGGATCATGATGAGATGTTTGCTCCAGTGGCTAGACACACTTCCACAGATAGATTACACCCATGGATGACAAGACCGTTCTCTTAAATGGTGTAATTGAAGAAGAAGTGCATATCGAGCAAACTCCCAAGATCTGAAAGAGAATCACATGATTGAAGAAGGATTTGTACGGGTTCAACAGGTACCTAGGATCGATAGTCATTTGACAAGCTTGATGATCACCACGGGTGATGCAGATTTCAACCTTTGCTACAAGGTTGAATATGGTTTCTATATATAGATGACATGCTTCTCTCAGATGGATGAAGAAGGAACTCACCATAGAATTCGAGTGATCTTGAGTCTCATATCAGTAGACCCATTTGACGAAATATGGCACGGATAGATATGCATAAGATCACTCAATGCAGAGTGTGAATGATGTTCAGTCATAGAGGGAGGACAAAACTCAGATGTAGAAAACTCCACTACAGAGGGAGTAGATCTCAGACTTAAAGAATCTTGGCATGATTCTTGTGATTAGATATGTGGCTGAGATCATATGAGAATTTTCCTTAGCCAAGGAAAATGTGAAGTAGAGATATGGGATGATTGACAGTGGTTTCTACAGTTTACAGACAAATGACTAGATCGTTGATGTATTTGACGAATACCAAGCCATATATATGATTTGTTGTGAACACCCCGAGTTAGTATCTAGTTGAGCCTAGACGTGTTTACCTGGTAGCTGTAAAGTATGTGATGAGGTACCTGAAAGGTAGGATAGAATTTGGTCTATACTATGTTGAAGATCACGACTACAGATTGTATGGTTATACAGATGCAGATTGGGATGGAAGTGTCTCAGACAGGAAGAGCACCTAAGGTGGATGTTATTGTCTGGGATCCAGCATGATCTCATGGTTTAGCATGAAGTAGTCCAGTGTTTCTCTCAGCACAAGTTGAAGCAGAGTATATAGCAACTCGTTCTGCTAAGTTGTGAAGCCATATGGCTTCGAAAGTTGATGTCGGTTCTATTTGACCTAGAGTTGGATACCATGGTGATTCTATGTGACAAGCAAGGTTGTATAAAGATGAAAGAGAACCCAATGTTCCATGACAAGTCAAAGCACATATAAATCCAATATTTTTACATACGAGATATGGTACAGAAGGGAGCTATAAAGCTCCAGTATGTGAGCATTGATGAGAAAGTTATTGATGTGTTGACTAAGCCTCTGTCTTGAGTGAAGTTTGAGTACTTCTGTGACAAGCTTGGTGTGGCTCGAAAGGACCTTCCTCGAAAGGGGGAGCAGTGATGATGATGTTGTAGTGGGATTGTATCATCCCTGGACACATGGCCTAAAGGGATCCGTAGACTCTTGTATCCGAGAATGTGATGATGCTGATGTTGCAGTGGGATTGTATCATCCCTGGACACATGGCCTAAAGGGATCCATAGACTCTTGTATCCGAGAATTTGATGATGATGATGTTGTGTTCGAAAATCCTAGATTTGATCTAGGTCACATCCAGTATGAAAAAGGACTGGCACTGTGATGGAAAATCCTAGATTTGATCTAGGTCACATCCAGTATGAAAAAGGATTGGCATTGTGGTGGAAAATACTAGATTTGATCTAGGTCACATCTAGTATGAAAAAGGACTGGAACTGCGGTGGAAAATCCTAGATTTAATCTAGGTCACATCCAGTATGAAAAAGGACTGGCACTGTGGTTGGATTGTATCATCCTTGGACTTCAGTCCATAACCGATACGATGAATTCTAAACTCGAGAATGTGGTTGGATTGTATCATCCTTGGAATTATGTCCTAAAGTGAAATGTATTGATCATCCCTTAACTGGATCATGTGTGTTGCAGGTCATGTTGCTGCTGATTGAAAGATCAAGATGATGTTGTTGATCGAAAGATCAAGATGATGTTGCTGATCAAGATATCAGGTTTTGTTGTAGACAATCGAGCGATCGAGTGTTGTAGAAGATGAAGACCAATGATGAAGACTCAGTGTTGTAGAAGATGATGCTCCAGTACTGAAGATGTTGAAAATATTGAATATGTTCCAGTAACTGTTCTAGTTGCTGATGCTATTGAAGAAAACTTCCAATGATTTATAGATGTATCACCATGATGTTTTTGATGATTCTCTCTCTCCTTGCTCCTACAGTTGATGTTGTTGTTGTCAGTAGAATACCCTTCTTGTTAAGGGGGAGTGTTGAAATATTGTAACTTCAAAGAATATTCTATTGTAATTTATTCGAAGATTTTTTATTCCTCTGTCGAGATGCCATTATTGTATTTTATTATGTAAAGTCATTGAGGTAAATCCTCCCTTGTAATTCAGGGAAATATATCCCCTTTGAGTCAATTGTAATGGAGTGTTTAAGTCCCCTCGAGAAGTCGACCTAGTCAGCATTAGGTTAAGTTGTTAGGGGCCGACCTAGTTAGGTAAAAAGTCAAGTGAAAGATAAAGTATAAATAGAAGTGTTGTGCTCCTCATTTGGACACAGACTCACTTGTGTATTGCGCATAGGAGAGAGAGATATATCTACGAAGGAGAAGGAGCACTTGTTTGGGGATTTCATATTTGTACTTTTTTGTCATCTATATTGAGGAATTTTGGCTGGGTTTTATTCCCCTAGAGGGTTTCCCAGGATAAATTTGTGTCTCTTGTGTTTATGCTGTGCTTGTTATTCTTTTAGTGATCCTATATATGCTATTGTTGTGAAATTGAATTGAATGTTGATGTTATCTATCTTAGCATATTGAATCTTAACACCTTGAGTGGTTATTTATATTATGTGATTTTAATAGATGACTTTTTTTTCAATGGAACACTTCAGGGGAAACCCTCAGGTAATTCCCCTCATTTCAAGGATGGTACCCAAGGTAAACCATCGTCCCTGATTACGGGGCCTAAACCGCTGGGGACATCAAGTGAGGCCCTGCATATCCACCCGGGGATTTGACCCCGAGACCTTATGCTTGCGATTACAACACTCAACCACTTGAGTTAACCCAGTGAGCTTATTTCCTTGTAAGAATTCATGGGAAAACCTCAGGTACTTCCCCTCATTTAGAGGATGGTACCCAAGGTAAACCACTGGCCCTGATTACGGGGCCTAGCCTAGTGGGGATATCAAGTGAGGCCCTCATATATAAATGTATAGACACCCGGGGATTTAACCCCAAGAACTTTTTTCTTACAACTCATAGCTCTCAACCACTTGAGCTAACCCATTGGGCTTTTAATAGGTGACTTCTCTCGCAAATCATGGGTTTATTTTCTGAAGGAAAAGAGTGAAACTTTCAACAAGCTTCAAGATTTTAAAGCACTGGTTGAGAATCAGATTGGAAATCACATTCATGCTTTGAGATATGATAATGGAGGAGAGTTTGAGCCCCATGAATTAAATTATTTATGTCGAGATGCAGGAATAAAAAGACAAGTGATTGTACCCTACAACCCCCAGCAAAATGGGGTTGTTGAAAGAAAGAACGGAACAATATGTGAGGCTACAAAATACATGATGTGTGATCAGGATCTTCCCACATCCTTATGGGTGGAAGCCTCCAGCACTGTTCTTTATATTCAGAACAAAATCCCTCATGCTATCTTGGGAGAAAAGACTCCTGAAGAGGTTTTCACTGGTGGAAAAACTAGATATTGGACCCTTGAATATTTTATGTTGTCCTGTCTACATTCATGTACCAAAAGAGAAGAGGACAAAGATGGAGCCATCCAGAAAGAAAGGAACATTTGTTGGATATAGTGAATCCTCCAAATCTTGCAAAATCTATGTTTCGAGACAAAGAAACATTGAAGTCAGCAGAGATGTAACATTTCATGAAGAGGCCGACTTCAAGTGGTCCAAAGAACTTCAATTTGATTCAGACATGGACTAGGAGAATGATACTCCTACGATGGAGGATCCAATTTTTTATTCTCCCCTTGAGATGTTGAGAGGGAGAATCTAGAAGAGTCCATAGATCTACTTGATCCTGAAGAGCCAGAAGATTTGATAGAAAGATCACTTGATGATCCTCCTGCTAAGAGGAGAACTGCATGGTGTCGATACATTTTGCAAAAAGAAGAAAAGCATGGTACACCACCAGGCTCATCTAGAGAGGGAAAGAAACCTGAAATATTTTCAGGATATGTAGCACAGATGAGTCGCATCAGTGATTCAAAACCCTCTACCTATGAGGTTGAGGAAGAGGTTTACTTACAACAACCTAAGGGGTTTGTAGTTCATGGGAAGTATTCCCATGTATTCAAACTTAAGAAATACTTGTATGGGATTAAGCAGGCACTGATGGCTTGTTATTTGAGGATTGACAGGTATATTCTAAGCTTGGGCTTCTCCAAAAGCGAAGTTGACCCCAACCTGTACTTCAAGGTTGTGAAGAACCAACCATTGATCTCAGTTCTCTATGTTGATGACTAGTTCTTTACTGGAGAGGAGCAACATATAGCTTGGTGCAAGAGGGAGCTCACTTCTGAGTTTGAAATGAAAGACTTGGGTCTTATGTACTACTTTCTTGGTCTGGAAGTTTGGCAAAGTAAAGATGAGATCTTTCTCTCACAAGGAAAGTACACAGTTGATGTGTTGTGGAGATTTGGCATGATGGACTATAAGTTCATGTCTACTCCAATGCTATCTAATATAAAGAAGCTACATGAGTCAGATTCCGATTTGGATCTAGTGGATCCTACCATATATAGATAACCCATTGGTTCCTTGATGTATTTAATACATTGTAGACTGGACATATGTTATGCAATGAGAATCTTGAGTCAGATAATCTCTGAGCCAAGACATAGACATTGGGTTGTTTCCAAGCATGTGCTTAGATACCTTCAAGGTACTATTTCTTATGGACTCAGATATGCTTCCAGTGGTGGAGTGATGATACTTGGATATGCCAATTCCGATTGGGGTGGTAGTATTGTGGACCGAAAGAGTACATCTGGATTTTTTTTTAGCTTGGGATCATCTATGATCTCTTGGTTCAACAGGAAGCAAGGCTCCGTAGCCCAAAGTACTATAGAAGCAGAGTATATTGCAACTAGTACCTCCTGTCGAGAAGCTGTGTGTCTTATGAAGCTACGCATTGGGTTGTTCGGTGAGAAGATTGAGAGTATTATTATTCGCTCTGACAATCAAAGTTGCATTAATCTCTCCAAAAACCCTGGGTTTCATGTCAAATTGAAACACATTGAGATGAAGTATCACTACATTAGAGACATGGTCCAGAGAGGTGCCATAAGACTTCAGTACATTGCTACTAGTGAGCATATTGCAGATATGTTGACTAAGCCTCTGTCCATGACGAAGTATAGGTACTTCTGAGACAAGCTTGGCATGGAAATGAATGCCTCCTTGCTAAGAGGGAGTGTTAAAGTTACATCATCATGAGTCATTCTCCAGTTCAATATTGTGTGTCAATATTAAACCTCGTGTGTCGAGTTAGTTCCTTATAGGAGTCCGAGTTTGACTCAGAAAACTTGGAGAAGAATCTTGAGTTGGACTCAATAATGGTTAAGATTCATGTGTTGAGGCAAGTGATTTGTATGTCAAAGTGATGATGTTGTACAGTCTTGTTAGTTAAGGATAAGGTCTTGTGTGTCAATACAGATCCTCATGTGTTGAGGTGGTGTCTCATGTGTTGAGGTGATGCTTTGCATGTCAAAGCATTTATGGTGTGTGATGTACTACTAACCATGGTTGAGCTATTAAGTCTCCTCTAGAGACTGGCCACCTCAAGAGTGAATTACTTTAGCATATAACCACTTGAAACGATAGTAGAAAAATATGATCACATCATTGGGAAAACCTCCTCAGTATATTTGATATGATAATTAAGCTGACACATATGGACCATGCAAATAAGACAAGATAAAGATAAGATGTGATAAGATATGATATAATTCGAATTGCACATAAATAATTAATTAGGAGATAAATTCAAATTGTCAAACTTCAGTGAATACTTTAGTAAATCAAAGGAGAACTCGAATTAATCACTACAGTGATGTTAGCAAGAAATAATAAGTTAAGAGAGTTAACTAAGTGATAACAAAGAATATCTAGTTAACTAAGTGTTATTGCATGACGACGCTTATGTTAAACTAAAAGACGACACTTATCTTAAACTAAAAGACGACACTTGAGTTGAAACACTTGCATGACGACACTTAATTTATCCACATAACTAAGTGGGCAAGCTTTCAGTTAAGGTGCGAGTTTATCATAAGAGTCAGTTTAGTTAGTTAATGCATTGCAAGAAAAGTGGGGTGCACTTCTTCATGCAAGATTGATGCATCTAGATGGAGGGTGAGTTCATCCTAAAGTCGGAAGATAAAAATAGAAGCTGATGCATGAGAAGTATATATAAATATGTTATAGAGGATTGATGAATCCAATGTGAAGTGATTTCTCTTGTCTCTTGAAGGAAATGCGCTTCTTCTTTGTGCGGGATATTATTACGAGTCTCTCTTCTTTATATTTATCTTGCTCTATAATTCCATTGGGGGTGCTTGATGTAAAATACATTCTTTGTTATCTATCAATATACTAAGGAAGGTTTTGTTGGGGTTTTCTCCCTCAATTCATAGAGGGTTTCCCCTGGGTAAATTCATGTGTCAAATGTGATTTCTTATGTGTATGATTGTTATCTGATTTCAAGTATTATTGTGCCTCTGAATTAAAGATAAAATATTAACACTAATCAAAGAGGGAATCATAAGGGGATGCATCTTCCAAAGGTTTACATAAGAAAGTTTGATGGAAATGACATCTTGGGTGAGGCAAATAGAGTGGTATTTTGAGTTGCATAAATTTATTGATGATGAAAAATGTGTAGCCATAAAAAGACTTCACTTGTAGATAAAACTATATCGATAAATGTCTAATAGGAAGCTTCTATTATTTAAATATACTTGGATCCCATTTGTGAGGAACATCAAAAGGAAGTATACTAAGGTTTGTGATTAAGACTACCTTTGTCAGTGGATAATATTCAAACAATTAGGATATGTTGAGAATTGTAATTAATGGTTCCTATTATTGGCCACAAATATTGCTGGCATAAGTGATCAAAATCGATTGGAAACTTACATAGGAGGATTAACATACATATCCAACATGATATTAGGCTAAAAACTTCAAAACAGATTGATGAAATCATGGATTTGATTCTCTACATTGAAGGTAGGAATATGGCCTAATGTAAGTCTATCACAAAACCTAATGTAGGTAATCATGATTGGTATTTTACTAATAAATTAGAAACACCCCAACGTGCTTGGATATCACATAAAGAAAGGGGGGACATGAGCTGAATGATTTTGATTTGTATATAACAACAAATATTCCAAGGGGCACAAGTGTTTGAAAATAATATTTTTTCATATTGGAAAATAATGGCAAATATGAGGATCCTCAAAAACAGAGAAATGAATAATTGAGCACCCAAAAGAGTAAGTAGGTACTATGTCAATGTATGCATTATCTTGATCCCTCAACAAATCCATATGCTAATATGGGTTCCCCTATTTATTTTTTTAATGATTTCTTCTAGGGATTCAATCACCTTTTGTTTTTAACCTTGCATTATTTTCAATTGATCGAATAACCTAGGAGAGGATTTTTGGATTCGTGATCATCTCTCTTGATTTTAGTCGTTGCATATTCTTCCATTTTATTTTTGTTGATCTCACATGTGTCTTATTTCATCAAGATATTTCTCTCCATTTCCAAATGTTTTTTTTTAGCAATGACCAATGTGTTGGCATGAGCTTATCTTTGTTGTCATACTTAAGGAATTTTACTCCTTATCCCTTTCTCTATTTGGAATGGAAAACTCCTTCGGTAGGTTGGCCTAGCTTCCAATATAAAGATAAATGTTATGCCAAACAAATATAAATGTGATTTATTGAGTATATAAATCCTAAATGCAATCCCATATTAAAAACAAAATGCAATCCTAAATTAACCACCTAGCTAAGATTTAAGAACGGATTTTGAACATTAGAAAAATAAGATTCCATCCATTAGATATAGAAAAAAAATAGTTTTCTACAATTTAATGGTTGAAATATCATTAACAATTGGTTATTGAATCAAGTTATCCTTCAATGTAATAACTAGCAGCAATCCCACATTCATTTTTAGTAACCAATAGAAATCAATAGCAAGAGATAATTGCTATCTGCATGAGAATAACCTTACAAAAAAATAAAACATTTACTACCATTCTATCATAAGCATAAAAATAAATAATTTCATACATACATAGACCATAATGATTCTCCAAAAGTGGTCAGCCTTGGATTCTTAATTGAAATTGAAAGATAGTTTACAACCTTCAGCAAAAATCATGTTATCTATTGAGTTTATTTATACAAAATGACGAGGGGAACACCAATCACTTTGTCCCCAATCATTGACCATTTGCGTCCTCAATTGGAACATCCCATCCTTGGTCCTAGCTATTTGAAGATCCTAAGGAACCCAACAAATATTCAACTTGGTTTTTTGGATTTCCTTTAGGCTTGTTTGTTTCTTGAGTCTATTTACTAGCCTATTCTACTTTATTTTTTCTATATTCTTGATTAAAAATTTCCCAAGCCTCGAATGTTACAATAAGTGTCTCTTCTTGGGGAAAATTGTGTTGCGCAACAAGATATTTATACAAGGCAATGATCCAACTCATTCTCTTATCAAAATTCTCTAATTTGGGCATTAATGTCTTGATTAATGTTACCTCTCTTCTAGGGGCTTCAATAAATCTTTGAATGTCAACCTAGTCAACATAAGAAACTAAATGAATACTCCTCTTTGAATTGATATAATATTCCAATTCTTTCATCACTTGTAACTATTGGAAGGGTTTATCTTTAGGACCAAAGGAAGGCAAATGGCATGCATTGGCCATAATTTCTATTAATTTCCATATGATCACAAAATCAGAAATTTTAAGTTTGATCCCCCTTAATATATTCCCAATTGAATCTTTTCCAATTCTTGAGACAACATTATATTTCCAATAAAGCTTCTTCAAGAACAATAGTGAATTTTAAGGAATGTCTACTAGAGAAGATTGCCAATTTTCTACATTGTCAAACTAGATCTTGGATCTTTCATATACAATTTAACAACATTTAATTCAATCCATGATCTCTATTATGACCTGTCCTTGTACATGTAGATGTGAATCTCTAGTGTAAATTTCTCTTTGAACAATATTCAATTCATTTTGTTTCCTAAAAGCATACTCAGTGAACTTAGAGGCTTGCCATTGATTGGTTTTATAATATTCAACTTGATTCTCAAGTAGAACAATTCATTTTCATAGCATTGAATACTCTTCTCAACATCCATGGCCTTCTGTACATTTTCATGGGCATAAGCTAAGGTGGTTGAAACAAAGTACGTAAGATAGTTTTTAGGCGTCCATGACCAGTATTTTAGTAGTAATCATGACCTTTTAATCCAAACTAATTATCATGTGTTTATGCTTATGTCTAATTACGCTCTTTCTATGCTTATTAAAGGAGAATAGTTCCAAATTTGCAACTTCATCTACTAGAATAAGTATGGGACCTTCTCCTCCTACCACCATCTCAAGACCAAAATTTATAAGAAATGTTTGACTGGTAAAGATTTCTTCCATAGGAAAATAGTCTTGGACCTAAACTTCGTCCCTTTTCTTTTTTACAACATTGGCCCATGTTTCAAGAAAATTACCGTTAGTGGGAATGCTTGTTTCAGTTGTTTGTTTCCCTTGTTCGTCTTCTTCATTTCCTCCAACTCTTTTCTCAATATCATCCTAATTTTTCTTCCTTTCTTGTTCAAGTCTAATTTACTTTGTTCCTCAGCTCTTGCTTCAACTTGTTTTATTGCTTCTTCTTCTTGTCTTTGATTTTGTTTCTCAGCTTCATCTTTTTCCTCTTCTTCCCTTTTCCTATCCTTGTTTTCCTCAACTTCAACTTCAGTTTTGGATTTCACTTCAACCTCGTTTTTCCTCTCAACTTCTTCTTTGTTAGCATCTTTGGCTACAACATCTTATTTTTCTCTAAAATTTATGCCCTTATTTTTTTTTATTTTTCTTTCCTTTTCTGCAATAAGGTTTGCTTTAGCAACAACCTTTTCAAATTCTTACTTCTTCTTCTTCTCTTAGGCTCATTTAAAATTGCTTGCAAATTTTTAAGGACCTCATCATAAGTAAGCGCTCTTTCATGATGGTGTTCAACATTGTTTTATTCATGCTTATATGAGAATGAAATTCTCATCTCAGATTTGTGTTTATCCACAATATCTAGTTGGTCATGCATCCGAACTCTCTCAAGAGAAAATTGATATTTTTCCATATTTTCCCTGTCCTTCCTTTCCCAAGTAGATCAATCTATTAATATATACATGCACACATATAATGGGTAAGTAAGAAAATTTATTTTATAATGTCTAATGAGGTTAGCAATGAAACCATGTATTGCATTTTGGTACCCTATCTCATGGATGAGAAATCTATTTGGTACATAAGAAAGGAGAGTGTGGGTTGCTCGAGTAACACCATAGATTTTGATGTAAGTGGAGTATTAATCAAGATATCAATGTCAAATATTTTCCATCACTTCTACAGCTTCAAGTGAGATCTTAGGGTAATGATTGCAAAACATGATCTCATATAGAGGTGCTAAGAATCCATCATAGATCAAGGTAAAAATAAAACTTGTATTTATGCTTCCATAAATCCTTGAAATATACATGGACAAGAGGTTGTTCGGGATACCAAGTCCATCCTAACCCAACACATTTATTAAAGGCACAAACTACATCAAGAAGGTAATATGACATATAAAAATCAGGTTTTTTAGTCGGGGTATGGCTTTGATATTTCCTATGGTCTCTACTCAAGAAGCAGATAAAATGGATACCCAATTGAAAAAAATTCCCTTCCCAATTATTTGGTTATTCATAGGCACCCAACTAATTTTGACATGAGAAGAGTCCTTATCTCCAAAAAAATTATTGACCAACTGAACAACCTAAGAGTATCCTGACCTCAAATGGTTGGTTGGGAAGGCTTTTCTGCCTAGAGTTTTGAATGCCCTTACCTCTTTGTACCAATCTTCTAGAATCTCATAGTAGTTATTTCATAAGTGAAATCCATCATCCATTTGTTGGTGAAGTATATGCCCACTTTTGACATCTTGTAATAGGCTTTAAAGTATGTTGTTGAAAAATTGTCATGCACTTCCCTTATTCATTCAAGATTCTCTTAGTGTTGACCTTTGTATATTGTATCAAATATTTGATCATTTTTTCACATGGTAACACTAAGGATCTGGCTACAACATTATGAATGTAGGATTTCTCATATTGTGTGCAATGCTGAGCTCTTCATCTTCCCTTTCATTTAACTCTTCATCATCATGCAGTCCTTTTCCATATTTGATCAAATGATACAACTTATTATATGCGTGAGATCTATCATACCTTGTATTGTGAGAGGATTATGTGTGATTGGAAACTTGACTTCCTTTGGCGAATCCATGATTGGTTATTTTCCTTTAACATCCTTCTTATTCTTCTTCTTATATTATGGCCCAAGTTTAGTACTTGTCTATTTTTTTGCCGGTATTGTTTCCTCCTGATCCACATATATTTAATCTCGGAGGGTGGTTCTTGAGTTGACTTTATTTCAACCCCTTCCTTCCCTTGGCCATGAACCTCAGTGTATTTATATAAATATGCATGTTAGGCAATCATAAAACAAAATATACACAATAGGGATTAGATTTGAAATAACCAAGATAAGAAAATCCAAATCCAAAGGTTAAATTTTTTTTTCAAATGAAGTTATCCTAGATTTTAGCCACATCATATTGAGTGAACATCGGGTCGATATTCCTTTTCATGCGGACTATAATTTGAGGGTGAGTGGGATGAAAGAGAATAGAGAATTTATATATTGAATAGCTTAAAATCTTGGTAATTATTACAAATAGCCAAAATTACTAGGATTCAAAATCCGGTCATGCAAGGAGATACAGTCTATCAAAAGGTAATCACTTCAGGTACTAAATGAGATTTCTTAGGTCTTGAAGTCATTCAAGGGATTACCAAAGTTCATCAGAGACTCCCAATCTTCGAACAAATCTTAAATCACTCCTAAAGGGTATCCATTCAACATGAACTAAAAGGCTCAATGCCAAAAATGACCATGCTTCATAGTAAGAAGAAGGTGCTTTATAGGTTGTTATCAATAGGTCTAATTTTGGAAATGGGACTATTTGGAAAATCAGGATGATAGTTAACTAAAACAAGAGAAAAAGGGACGATATGTGAATCGGGTTCGACTCAAGAATCGGGCTCAGTAAACTATAACCAAACCAAAAAACCAAAAGTTTGAAATGTCATATATTTATCGCTAAAACAGACCAAGGAAAATAATAAATAAAGCATGAAAACATGACTTCCTGAATCATTGGAGTGAGGTGATTCAGGAGCATAACATCTTAGATGAACCAATCCGGTTCAAATAGTAAATATCCAAAATATATATGACAATATAAAAGAATCCATACGGATAAATATATATAACATGAGAAAATATTTTATGATTGAAGATACAATGATAATGTAGTATAAATATAAATCCTAAGGGCACTTATAGAAATTGTTCATGAAGGATTGTGTCCTTTAGTTAACTACTACTACTACTACTATTTATATATAGTATGCATGTTACATTGCCATCCCCTTAAAAATGATTTGTCCTCAAAGCATAATTATTGGAAAACTTCCCTTTAACTCTCATTCTGGCTCGCAATGTCTTGTCAAGATATTCTATGCTTGTAACTTTGACACTTGATGAAACAAGATGATATGATTTGTGAATCCCCAAGTAAAATTGTTGCATCGACTATGAATTGATCCACCCCAAGTTGATATTTACTGGAACTTTTTGTTGATCGACTGTTTGGACGGAATTTCTAATTTTTGTCTTCCACGCAAGTTGTCAATTTTGTCCGTCTTCTTTTTCACATTTGTAGCTTATTTGTCTGAGAAAATATTGTTTAAATATATTCTGATCTTGGCTTTGTCCATATCAATTCTTGTGATTTGCATGACGATAAGGAATCATAATCTTTTGTGATTGTTTCTTGGAACCATATTCTCTTGATGTTTGTAACGATTTGTTTATTTTGTGATTTGTTTCTTGGAACCATCTTCTGACATCTGAATTTGAGCATCTAATAACTTCTCTATCGGGTTAGTCATCATTTCTTTTCCGACTAATGATCCTTTGCGATACAAATCTTCTTGTAAAGATTTCTTATCATGCTTTAGCTTTTAAATTTGTGTAAGTAAGTCTTGATTATGTCACCTTAAACATAAGAGTTCTTCTTTATTATATTTCTTGTCGTCTTTATTTTTTTATTCTAGATTTTCCATTTTGTTGTCCCTTAATCTTTTAATTTGATCAAGCAATATTTATTTAAGGTTCCTAAGGAAAAGGTTGTCTTCATTTTTTTAGATAATTTCTTTTCGAGATCTTGATTTTCTTGTTCTAAATTTTTATCATCTTATTTTTTGTCTTTTGACTTCTCAATTTTTGTTAGTAAATTTTGAATATGATTTTTTAAGCATGATATTTCTTCATCCTTCTCTGATAATTTCTTCGCAAGGTCTTGATTAGCTTGTTATAACTTTTGATTCATATTTTTTAGGTGGCAATTCTCTTTCTCTTTCTCAATGATGAACTTGTTGCATTCTTTCTTGAGATCTTGGATTTTGTTGTTCTAATATTTTTCTCTTTTTATTGTCGTTTTGCTTGCTCATCGTCTAATTTATTAATTTTCAAGGTAAATTCATGTGTATGCGAATAGTGTACATATTCCTTTGCAATGTATACTTTTTTACAATTGTAGCAACTAAGAATTTTATTTTTAAAAGTTGAGAGATACTCAAACGCCAATTTACAACAAGGACATTTAGTCCATTTTTATTTGGTGGAGTTTTCTTATAATAATGGATATCATACATCTTTAAAAATGATTCCATTTTAAGCCTTGTATGGTAGAAAATGAAATACTTCAATCAGTTAGGATAATCCAAAAGACGGAATGGTAATTGGGATAGGATTTCTTTAAAAAATGGAAGAGCAGATGGTTAAGATCAAGCAGAATTTGAAAATAGCATAGGACAAACAAAAAAGTTATGCATACAAGGGTAAAGTAGAAAGAGAATTTGGAATTGGTGAACATGTGTATCTAAAAGTCAGGACAAAGAAAAGTCCCCTAAAGCTTGGGATATGTCCTAAGCTAGCACCCTGATACTGTGGGCCATTTGAAATATTAGCTAGGATAGGGCATGTTGCATATGATCTTGCATCGCCTTCCTGCATAACATTTCAGAATATATTTCATGTGTCTTTATTGAAAAAGTATGTGCCTTATCCTAACCACATTATTGATTGGGCTTCGATTCAGGTGGGAACGAAATGAGATTACTTGTGCTACCAGTGTGTATCTTGGACAAGAAAGTCTCTGGAACATCTTTGGAACAGGGCCATCGGGTAGGTAACGGTCTAGTGGACCCATTACAACCCTGAAGAATCCATGTGGGAACTTGAGGATACTATGTGGGAGGCATAGCCATAGTTGTTTTGAAATTTTGTATATGTAAATAGTGTTGATGTGCACCGAGGATGTTGCATAAATTAAGGAGGAGTGGAATGTAACGCCCCATTTTTTGCCCAGTATGTAATGATGTAATTATGTAAATATTGATGAAATGTGTACATGAATGGTATAGTGTGACCATATGATGTAACTATGTACATTTTATATTAATATAAATGCCACAACTACTGCAAACTAAGAAGGATGAAGAAGAGATGGGGGGATATGATTCCGCAAGAGGGAGAGTGAGAAGGGTTTTTAAGGAGGAAGATGACCCTAGTGACTTATAATTTAATTCACTACCCTTATTATTATTTTTTATCCTAAGTTTTATAAAGTCTCTTTAATTAAAGTGCATTTGCCTTACCCTGAGTTAATTATCCTAAACTTGGGGATTAGTGGGGGGGAAAGGTGAAATTCCATGAGTGCCATTTGTCTATTTCTCCCAAGCCTTGCATGCTACTTGGATAGTTCTCAACATGCATACAAATTATGGAGAACTATTCCATTCTCCCATCATTATGCTATCATTCAAACATCATCATTATGTCATCAAGGAACCATCACTCGTACCATATCCTAGAGCCATAAACCATACTATAGTATGGAGTCGTACCCGAGAACGACCGAGTTCTATGGAGTCCTAGCTCTGGGAGTCCTTAGTCAGCCCGTGCTAGAGCCTTGGAAGGAAATTGGGGGCAAACAACTCAAGGGATTATTAACTCGGAGAAGGGAACCTGAGGGACTGTTAAATCAGAGAACGGAACCCCATTCCTTGGGTTGTGCAGGTTGATGGGGGAGAAGTGCTAGAGGATTTGGATAGCTATAAAGGGGGAATTTGGCACTTTATTATGGATTTATATCCCTAGCTCGAGGGTGGCCTCTATTATAGAAATAACTAGTAATATAGAGTGCCTACAGCTTGGAGGAATATCCTTGGTCTCTAGTTAGTTGGATTATATTTTCAGATAAGTCTCCATCTGTGTATAAAATGTTTTATGTTTATATATGATATGTAATTTACTTAATTAATGTTATTTTATTATTTAAATTCATGGAATTATTGGCAATGCGAATGCATTCGTGTATAAATTGCTTGTAACGTTCTCGTATATGTTTATATTAATTCTAGGTGATCATTTATATATACTCAAGAGCAATTTTGGTTAGTAGTTTGAGTATCACGTGGCCCAAATGGCATCATGAGGTCATCAGGTAGGTGACAACTCCTAAATAGTGTGATAGGGTGCGACTAGGTCGCTTTGTGTCTCAAACAAAGGGAGCAACCAAGGTCGATTTTCAGAGAAATTTACCCCCAATTTAATATATCTGAGAAGATTGAGAGATATGACTACCCAAAGATCTATAAAGGAAGAAAGTAACTAAAAATACACTCAAAAACCACAAAAAACAAGGGACTTTAAATATACAAGGAAGAATCAATGGATCCTTCCCCAACGAAGTCGCCAATTCTATTGTAGGAGAAACCCCTCCCACTGACATCTGAGACCTCCCTTAGATTTGTCCTTGATCTAAGATTGACTCCATGATAGACTACTGCAAGATTTCCACTAAAATAATTACCTTCAAATCCTATAAATGCATGAAGAGAAAGAGAATATTGGTTTGTACCTTATATCTGACTATTGTCCTTGCATAACCCTCGTTGATGCAGCTCTAAAGATCCATATCTGGATCCTTAACCCTCACCCAAGCCAAGATAACTCATATCTCATGAAAGCTATGGAAAAAGAGTTTCAGTATAGAAATGGGAAACATTTAACTTATTTTTCTTTCTTCCAAAAAAATCTCCTTCTACTTTGGAATCCCCTTCCTTATATAGAATAATGGAGAAGATGGTAGGATAGATACAGACTCCTAGAACTTAGTGAACTCTAATTCATGTACGAGTTCCCAAGCTCATAATGTGAAGGATCCATCTCAGTTCATGCTCATCTCCTCGAATATTTCTCATTGTAGAAGGCTTGAGGCTTGGTCACTCCTTTCCAATCATGCAAGGTGCGAGCAAGGGGTTATGGTCACTCCCTATTAGGCTTGCAAGGAGCGATCGGGGCTTGAAGGATGAGGGAACAAAGGGTAAGAGATATTATTTAAGTAAGATGACATCAGGAGGTCCTCAATGAGTCTCAAGGGTGCCAAATTGAGCTATAACAACATTAATGGTTGAGATTAGAACTTTTGAAAAGACACCACATGTTCAAATTTATGAGATTGGGTAAGTAATTGGGATTTTATAGAGATTTTATTTCCTTTTCAACTAAGTTCAAAAGCCTTGAGTCAAGTTACTCTGTCATTGTCCAAAGTTGCATTTTTCTGTTATAAATTAGACATAGAACAAGCATTATATTCACAATCTATGTACTTGTCAAAGGAATAGGAAACATATAGGAATATCATACAACATTTAGGTAAAAGTTAGAGAGAACATTTTCAATCCACTTGATGGTCATGCCCTTTTTTCCCAGTATCCCTTTATTTCATTTTCTTATCTAGTTTTGAACTCATTAGTATCTAGTGAAGTGCTAATGACATCCCTCTAGATCAGCTAGTATTTATGAGTACCATTTATCCCCATTATGTCCAATTCTCTTTCAAACTGATAGCTCTAATGTTGTTTATTTTGAATTACTCATGATTGATATATGGATCTCAAACCGCACCATGATAAGAAAGGTTCTCAAACCATTAGAGCTGTTATCTTTCCAAGTGTTCAATCCTTCAATTAGTGAGCAAATTGAAGACATCTGAGAGCTTCTTTCGTAATCGAAAACTACAAATTAGCTTAGAAGACTTTTACTTTGTTTAATCTTCTGGGTCATACAAATTTCAAATTATAATTCTCCAATTCATCCCATTACCAAGTATTCATAACCAATTATCTCTTAAACATGACCATCAAATCTTATCAGTGTCAAGAAAATATTTCAGTAGCTAAACCTTCTATCCAAATAAAATCATGACTTAAGAGTAGGATTGAGCAATGATTCAATGTTGAAGAAAGGCACCATGGTGGTGCAAACTAATATCTTATGCAATATATGCTTTCCCCATATTCTACGCATGGAAGTATTTTCAAGATGTATAAAAAATATTAGGATAACTACTTTTTATGAACTTAAATTCTCAATACATTAATGATGCTATTATGAATCATAATTTCAAGAGGTCTCCACTACCTAATGTAGTAGCGAGAGAAAAAAAACTTCTTGTTTCAACCTGATTCAATGGATAGTTGACCAAACAAATATACAAACATGACAAACCATCCAGTGTATTGCATCTTATGAATTCAGTAACCTTGAATTGTATTGCAGATTTTCAAGGGTTGAAGAATAGATAGCTAATAGTTGGGTTAAGTATTGTGTAGAGACACAACTATTATGATATTTTGAAAAATTGGTGGGATGAGAGTAGGCAATTCATATTACGAGATATGAATGTCTACCTTTCTATCTTTCTAAAAGTCTTGATTTGGGATGTTGTGGGCATCATAAGCAGACTATACATAGAGAAGAAATGATCCCACATAGGGGAATCTTAGGTCCCTGTGGTATATAGATTAATTTTTAAAGGAACAATTTTAAATTTTGTTTATATCCTTTTTCATACTAGGTCAACTCAACTTTGAAAGGCACCAAATCAAGATTGTACATGTCTTTGTATATGTTAGATATAATATGTGAAATGAATCCATTTTTTGGAATGGGTTGGAGATAGAAAAATCATGTCTACATCTTCATGTGTGTACTATAGCATCCCGTGGAAATACAAATGTACCATACAAAACAAATTATAATCTATTCATATCCCCACCATGTGAATTGATGTATGGATGAAGGTGCCTCAAAGTTTCAAACAAAGTTGTTAAATGTTAAATTTTTAGAGACCATGGGACATTGGTATATGGTTGAGAGGCCAACTTATATTGGGATATACATTGAAACAAAATATCCGCATACCCTATCAAAGCATGTACTTTGCATATTAGTCGATAAGATTGCCTACCAAACCCTTCAATTTGGTTTCAATGAGGCACTTCCTTGAAAAAAAGAAAAAAATGTTTCCCCATATATCCTATAATCTTAGGAATATATATCATGTCAAATACTATTTATGAATTACTAGAAGATGAATAAATTGATCAATACAAAATTAGAGAAGAGTGTTTCAAATTGCATGATCCTAAACAAGTTGTTTTGAAACATTAGATCATATTAGCTATAGGATGCCCTTTTGTTGATGATAAATATCATTAAAAGAGTTCAAGAGGGACATGCATTATGAGGAATACTTGGAGAATAAAATAATAGTACTAGAGAAGCAGGGTGTGAAAGCAGCTTTCAATAAAACCTTTAGCACCACCTTAGCTGCAGAAGGGGTAAGAATAGCCAAAGTTCGGGCTAGAAAGGAAGCTTCAACTACTAAATAAAATGAAGTAATTTAGAATGAAGAAAATACAACATTGAATATTCTAGGAACATGTGAGTCGAGGGTATAAACACTGTAAAGATTTGTTCTCCTACCCCTCGTGCAATTGGAACAAATGTGTGGCCAAAAATATATAAATAATCTTAACTCCAATGCAAGATTGGAATTGACCACAAAGAAGAAATAGGATTTTGGTCTTTAGTGGACATTACTATGAATTTCAATTTCAATTTTATCCTAAAACATATTATCATCTATCATCATGTATTCAAATGATGGAAAAAATACTTTGTTCATTAGTTTTATTCCATTTCATAGATCAGTGCAAGACAACACCTGAATATAATCAAAAAATCATTCCATTTTCTACATCAGTTTGAAGCAGCAACTGAATAAGGTTAATAATTACTCTTCGCGTATATATCAATGCTTCCATGCTTCATATAACATAAAGGTTAATAAAAAAGGAAAAAACATTTAATCATTGCAATGCCCATACTAACATCGTTGCTAGTGTCACCCAAAATAGACACATCACCAAAACTAGACTCTCATTTGACTTCTGACATGCTTCTTGCAATGCTTGAAACGTCTTGTAGTTATTTTCCAATAGTGAGAGGATAGCCTTTTGCTTAAATATTTCCCCTAATGTCTTATTTTTACGGTTAAAACAGAGACGGACCATGCCACACCATTCCTTGAAACTAATTGGAAGAAGAGGATTACGAGGTTCAATACGAACAACTGAGTCGTCAAATTTTGGAGGTGCCCTGAAATTGTTCTTGCCAACTTTCAAGAGATGTGAAACACGAGCTAGCAATTGAGTATTCACTGAAAGGAGGCAATACAAATTATCTCATGGCTTTGGAACAAGTCTCATGGCAAACACTCTTTGGAACATCTAAAAATTGGTCTTTGTGACAATAGTTTAAATGTAAGTGGAGAAGATATATGGTAGGGAATATTTGCTACACACATAGAAATAAGGCAGTTCATATTTGAGAACATCTCCTTGAATGACATGTCGTACAAGAAGTCAATGAACCACATATAAGGATTTAAAATGATGGAAAATAAGATTAACATATTTATATGGAAAAATCTTCAACTGACTTATAATACCAAATTTTTCAAAGAATAAAATGATTTAGAATTCTTTCCTGCAACCGAATGGCACTGCTAGTACCTTGCACCTTGTGCTATAATTCCAGTACGATGCTAGGATCCAACTCTACTGCTATTACCTTCTTGGCTACCTCCAGCAATTTCATTGTCAAGTTCCCCATCCCAAGCCCTATCTCCAACACAATATATGTACTCTTAATTCTTGTTTTTTGCACAATAGTTTGTACTAGCATTGGATTCTTAAGGATATGATCCCTTTAGATTTCTGAAATTGAATTCCTCCTTGATGGCAATGTGCTGCTGAGGCCTAGTCTTCCGCTCTTTCCCACCCGCCATAGTTACTCTTGATAACTGAACAAAACAATAAATAGAGAAGCAAAGTTCAGAAATTCATATTGTACAGACAACAAACTAAAAAGAATAAATTTAAAATGCTATAAGATATTTGATAGGAAATTATAGTAAAGGAGATATGGCTTTACTAAACATAAAATACATTAAATGGCCAGATATTTAGAGTACAATATATAAAAACAAATCCAGAGGCAGATAGAAGAACATTTCAACAAGTTGTCTATCTTCACATGTTTATTACACGTAAATTGAGAGATTAAGGTACAAAATATCCCTTGAAAGAGTATATGTAGAAAGGCTTGGAAAATAAAGACAACCATTGATTAGAGACTGTTGGAGGAGCCTAAGTCGGCCTGTCTAATAGGTCCTCCGCCAAACTTATTGTAAAACATGTCGACAGTTGCATCGACCAGAACATGTCGGGTTAGGTAGGTCGGTTGAACCGACAAGCGATTACATAACTGTATGTAAAACATATATATACGCTGGTGAGCCGAAACATTGAGTTAACTTAGATTTGTTCTTATATGTATTGTTCTGCATCTTGCTGAGTAATAAAAGGCTCGTGTTCTCTCCATCTTCTTGTCTCTTGTATCTGCATCGTGTGTTTGTTTACTTATAATATAATATGTATCACTGGTAACAATGCAACCCCCTCGAATACAACATTGGTTATGTTGCTGGTGATGCATACATAAAGTGATAGCGAGCATGATCAATGATATCAGAGCAAGAGATTAAGGATTGGTGGGAGAGAAATATCGCCAACTATCTGCAAAATTATGCAAGAAGAAACAAGTTGACGATTGTTCAAGCAAGGGAGAAATTATTTTTTGAGACTCATGAGAAGTTCGTGGAATCCGTGTCGCTCGCGCTGAAGAAGCTCCTGGATGAGAAGATAAACAGATGAAAAGGAGCGCGAATTGATCACAAAGCTTATTAACGGAGGTTGTACAAATCTATCTAAATGGTGCAAGAAGATTTTCGACGATTTCTGTGAAGAATGCACGATTGGAGAGCGAGTGTCTGTTGATGACGTGAGGAGAATATTTTTCATCGAACTCACCAACCAGTTCCTCTGTTCCTTGCCGACACTTTTGTTCAAGTTCCCGGTCGACAAAGGTGCTGCGCATATTGTCGAGACTCGACCCTTGTTGCTTCCGCTGCTCCCAAACTCAAATTGGGAAGAAAAAGAATGAGCGTGGAAGAAATTCATACAAGAGCGCGAGTGGGAGTATTTCTTGAGCAAATGAAATTTCGTACTTCCCCAGTTGCATAGAGAACTTCGGGCCGGCATTGGGGGGGTAGCCAAACCTAAGCTGATGGAGTAGATGCATGAAAATTATCGACATATGAAAAGGAGACATGACCAGTGGTGAGAGATCCGAAAAACTCGACAAGGATAGAGCAATGAGTCATAAAAGCACTCCATACATCCAGAAGATTGAATAGGAGAAGAGAAGAAAAAGGCGAGAAGAACTAAAGGAGCAGGCCAAGTGCTCCGGAAGAAACGAGGACCAGGTATCGTGACAAATGCAGAAGGAAATATTCCGGATTCGAGTCGAGCCCGCGAGGAACAGGGCGTCGATGAATATCTATCACCAATGGACGAAGACTTGTGGATAGAGCGAGGTAGTGCTCTCCAAGTTAATATACCTGAGGCAATAAATCCCCCTTCTGTGTTGCATCTTACTTAGAGTGTCCGAGTGCAGGTCATTGTCAAAGAAGATCTAGGACTCCACGCTGGCCAGTCGGGAATTTGGAGTCGATGAAGTAATGAAGGTGATGAAGTCGACTGACTGTTGATTCATCGACCAGAAGAAGGAAACTGGGTGACTTTTCAGCTGGAATTTTCCAATAGAAGTTTCCATCTACTCTACTTAGAGCATGCAGAAGCAACCCCCCATCCACTACCAACATTGAGTTCATCGGAACCACCGAAAAGAAGCGAAATCCAAATTGAGCAGAAGTTTTCCTGGATTTCGACAGGAGCAACAGAAGAAAGCAAATTTCCGAGACCCAACGAACCGACAGAATTTCCAAACACTGGCAATGAAGGTGAAGAACCCGCTCTTAATACACATTTGGATTTAGTAACCGTCAAGGCTAATATAGCAAGTAATTATGTCTCCGGTAATAATCAACTGACTCCACTAGTGGATTTATCGGTCAAAGTAGCAGACATGTCGCATATGACATCACACCTCCCGTTCTATGAGGATGATCAAGATTCCAGAAGACATTGGTTCGTATGTGAGTCGATATGGGAAGCCAAGATACTCACCAGTGAAGAGGTCTAGATGGCTCATTTTGCTGGCTCTTTGAGAAAAAGAGCACTCACCTGGTACATGGGCTACATTGATAAAACACCAAATGAAACGAAGGCGCAAATTAAGCAACACTTCCCATCTTTCTTCAAAACCTCGGATGCAAAATACTCGGCTGCTGAAAAGTTAAAGACAACAATCCAAAGACCGATAGAGACCGTAAAAGAATATGATAAGAGGTTTAAAGATCTCTTGAGCCAGATTGATTATAATATTGAAGAAAAACTCTTAATCAAATGGTTCGTTGCTAGACTTATACGAAAAATCAAAGTGCACGTCCGCTGGAAGAATGTAAATTCATACGAAGACGCCCTGACAAAGGCTCTGGAAATTGAGATGGATGACGAATATCCTTTGGTACCTGTCGACAGACAAATTGAAGAACAACTGGATAGTATTCAATAGTCTATCCGAGATATAAGTCTAAGAGTTCCAAAACTATGTATGCAAACTCTTTCTATGCATACATTTAAGTATGTAAATGTACCACTTGATTGCAACATTTATTGATGGACTTTAAGTGTAAACTTGAAGAAATACACAATTAATAGTCTCTCCTGAACTAACAACAAGTTCTCTACTGCATGTATAGAATTTAGTATGATAAAAATCATACCTTTCGAGTCCCATTCTGAACACTCGCCAAAGAAAGGCCCCATGCTTCAAAGTAAAGTTAAAAGAACCATACGAGGAAATGTTGATGACAAAGTAGCTTAAGCACATTGGACATTACAACAAACCCATGACACGGAACTAGCCATGTTTTATGAAAAATATCAAACTGAGCGATATGAAGACAATTGGTAAAATTCGTTTAGGTTTGCCCAATATTAATAAGAATCAAAGATATATAAATACCCCAGTGGCTTCATCAATAAGGCACTGCTCAAAAGAACTTTGGCTATTGGAAATATGGCTTGCACGAAACAAAGCAAATTTCAATAAGGAATACCTCCCCACTAAGTGTAGTGGCAAATTAGGCACAAGGATTGTTGTAGGAAGCAATTGTATGATGAAAATATCTTGGAATTTGGCAAATATAATATGGATTTTTTCTAGAGGAAGGAGAAAAATTGTGATTGAGAAAGTTGCTTTAGATAGGGAGGAGTCCACCACGAACCATTGTCAAATGGAGTTATCATTCCAATCATTAGCAACGTCACATTAGAGAGGAGGAGGACTTCCAACAATGGTTACTGAATAGAAAACAAGAAATTATGTTCTTTGATGGAGCAACAAAAGGCAATATAGGGGTTAGTTGTGGAGGGGGTGGGGGGGATCTTCATTAATCCCAAAGGAAATCACAAAGCAATATTTAGATGGGGAATAGGGATTACAATAGACAATGCACCAAAATGTTGGTTCTTTGTCGAGTACTGGCAATGGAAAAGGATAAAGGATTACAAAAGGTTACACTTATTGGATATTCTACCATTTTCATGGATATTCTACCATTTTCATAAGGCATATGTGATTCAAAAAAATTCTGGAAGATAGAATATTCTCCTTGCAAGGGTTATTTCTATGTCCCAATATCTTGTTGAATATTTCGAGGAAATTGAATTCTTCTAGGTTTTAAGAGAGCGTAATCACTTCACCAATTCCAAAGGGGATTAGGGTGTTGGTTTGAGAGGGCCTACAAAATAAATCAGGGTAGCCTAAGTCTTGTACCCCTCCCATGACTTCACTTGTTTGCTTATTATCATGTCTTGGATAATATTCTCAAGTGTTATTTTGCACTTGTGAGGGAAAGGAGGGAGTTAAGGAAGCAATGTGCCTTTGATCTGCATTCATTCAAAGAAGCAATCGCAAGTTTTATTACAATTTGTATCTTTGGGTTCCATGCATGTGGTTATTAAAATTTTGCTGCCTAATACACACCTAGGGTAATGTGACATAAACCTTCAAGCCACTGGGTGCATCCTTGGGGGTAAGTCACAAGTCAATCTTGATGTCACTTAACACTTGACTCCTCCATCTAGGCCAACACCTAGAAAATATGAGGGGGGTGGTCCCTAAAAAAGAAGCTAAGGATGATTATGCTAAAGAAGGAAAAAAAATCTAGGAGTTTGAAGAAAGCAACAAAAATAAATTTAGAGTGGCAACACATAAGACAATTAACCACGACACATAATTTGATTTAAGCAAATGATTGTTAAAGTTGACCAGGGCCAAAATAATTAAGTAATTGTTGCTTAAGGGAAATTTTGTGAAGTGCCTCTTGACAGATTTAATTTATTAGATGAGTTGATTAGGAGTGGGTTATATTCTTGGTTTGGCCAAGTCTTCCCTTGGCATATGACGTTGCAATCTCTATGGTGAAAGGAATTTCATATTCCTTCACCCTTTTTTTACGAAAGTGGATCTATAGCCTTTGCTTTCCTTCATGATAGCTTCAACTTTCTAAAGGGAAGTTTGGGGAGAACTCTCTATTTTGGGAGCAAACGAGGACAACCAACATTAAGATTTTCATATTTTGTGAAGATTTTTGTTAGGACTAGCATAGAATTTAGGATGGAAGGGTGTCATTGTCGACCTAGTCATTATGTGTGGTGTGAGATAACATAGGCTAGAAGGGGACTCAGATGTTGTGGGTAGTAAGTGACAAACCTAAAAGTGGAGTTTATCAACACTAGCAACAATTTGTCATGCTGGAAAGTGGTCTGGGAGTAAATGGATCAGAGGACAAGCAAGCACGAGCCCAATAGGCATCAGTTCTTGTTGTTCAGTTCTCTGAATTTCAAGATAGAGAGGAGTTTATTCTATTCAACAAAATTCATCAAAAATCATCAACAAGAAGTGGCCAAAATTGTAGAAATTCATTTCCGTCCTATGGAACCATCACAGTCCTCTACCCATTTTCAAAAAAACTTGTTAGTTCTTTTCATCTTGTCTCATCTCAGTTGAGAGAAGATAATATTGTGGCCCAATTTCCTAATATTCCCTCTCAAAAATTTGTTTCAGGTGCAGTCAATTCAACATTTTCAACCGATAAGTACAGGAAACCACTTGTGTTGAGGGGGGATATCAAGTTGGTGTCAGGAAGGTAACTTAGCCAAACTATTTTGTGAAATTGTCAGTGTTTTTTTATGCTTTGTAAGGAAATTTTGTTATTGGGACAATATATTCAACATTATACCAACCATATTAATATTTATAGCATAGGACAGTATAGTTTCAATTTTGAAGAGAATTTTTGGGTTTTGGAACATTTTGAACTAATGGCATTGGCCAGATTTTTGTTGGTTTGTACATTGTTGTCCAATTCAGTCGCGACATTTTTTTTATATAAAAGCCACCTATTTCTGTTTAAACTAATAATAATCATCATTGATGGCTTTTCTTCCTGAAACAACCATGGAAAGTATGCTCATGATGGATAACAAAGGTATCACTGGTGCTCATTGTTCAAGATATGTTCAACTCCTCTACATTGGAATGGTTCTCACCTATAGGTTGTGACTTGTCCATTCACCACAACTAGGAAGGTTCAATGCATGCTCACTAACATACCTTCTACATGTGCTTGCTCGAAGGTGGTTTTATGTCACAAATTCATTGATAAAAAAATTATTTTATATATAAATTTGATAACCATTTAATTAAGTGTATGTTGAATGAATTTTGGGCATGCAATGGAGGACAGGAGTGTATGACTACAAATGAGATTGTATTTTTAAGAGGCCTTTGTGTGGGTGCGGGAACTGGCTTTCATGCCAAGGATGAGTATAGGGGGTTGTAAAAATCCGCATGGACAAACAGGTAGCAGATTCCTCTCCTTTTCTTGGAACTATAGCCAAGTATTCAACAAATAAGCCATGGTCAAGTTTGGCCACAACAAGTGTAGGTACAAGTACAATTTTAGTGGGATCAGGGCACTGATATTTAGATGGTACAACTTCTACAACAGAAATACAAGAGCAAAAAAAGGAATTTTGACTATTGATGTCATTATCCAGTTGAAGGTTCGATACCTTAACCTTTTGAATGTCTGTTTTGCATGTCAGGACAGGATCCTTTGATCTGAGACTACCCTCTTTGCAAGCTTGGGCAAAGTGATGCAACGAGTGAAGGTAGCGTTGGAACCCCCTCTTATTCCTCAAGTTCCAATGTCGATGGATCTTCTAGGGTATTAGGATCTGGTGTTAAGGGTGGAACCCCTTCGGGCCATGGAGATTTCTGTTCTAATGCCTTGGGTGGTGCAGGATCTAGAGGCTATGATTCAAGTGATTAATGTTCTCATGGAGAAAGCATTTGTGGTCTTGGTTTTGGTGGAGCAGGATCTAGTGGTGCATGTTTTGGGGGTCTGGTTCGCAAAAGGATTCCAAGCACCCCAGGAATCAATCTCAAGGAAAAGGTTCTTCCTTAGAGGTGGGCCCATATTTGTAACCAAGTCCTTTGATTGGAGAGTTTGACCCCATTCAAAGCTCTATATGGGTATGAGTCCCCCACATTTGTATATTTGATTTTTGGGGATTGCGGAGTCCAAAAAGAAAAGGATTGGCTGTAAGAAAGCCAAGAAATACTCAAGGCACTCAAAGAAAACTTGCAAGTTGCACATAACCAACAAAAGGTGAATGCAAATAAGAATAGAACATACTGAACCTTCCAAGAAGGTGATTTGGTCTATTTGAGGTTGCAACCATACATGAAATCCACACTGAAATCAAAAGGGTTTGAGGAATTGTTTCCAAAGTTCTATGGACCTTATAAGATCATAAGGAAAATTGGTGAAGTTTCCTATGAATTAGATTTTCCCCCAAGGAGCAAGATACACAATGTTTTCCATGTGTCATGCTTGAAGAAAGCAGTTGTCCAACAAGTAATTGTTTCAGAAGAATTTCCTCCTCTCGGTGATGAAGGATGCCTGGTCTTGGAACCATAAAATATTTTGTAGGTTAGAGAAATGAAACCGAGGAGGATAACCATTAAAGAATATATAGTGCAGTGGAAGGGTTTTCCTAGTGAAGATGCAACCTGGGAAGGTGAACAGATTCTGCAACATCTGGGATTGCACCTACTTGAGGAAAACCAGTCTTGGGGAGGGAGGAATGTCATGTTCCTTCCCTAGTGACCATTTGGCCAAGTCTTGTACCCTCCAATCCCTAAGGGTCTAGGAAGAAGCATTAAATTGAGAATAATTAATTGGGGTAAATTTTTGGTACAAGGCCTATAGTAGTTAATAATTTTGATATTATGAATTAACATTATTATTATAATTAATTACTTATCAGTATTAATCAAATTTTTGGAAAGAAATGATGTTCACTTGGCTAGGAGGGCGAATGGGGACAAGGTGGACCTCACCTACTTAAGTGGAAAAGTTAGAAACAACAAGGAATCAACTAAAAGAAAGGTGTCGACATAAAAATATGGAAACTGTAAAAAGAAAGAAAAAACAGGCAAAAGCACAAAAGTAAAAAAAATAAGGAAAGTGTAGGAAGCAACTAGTTAAAAAAAGAAGAAAACATCTAGAAAAGCTAAGTAGGGCGCACATGCCAATTTCAGTTGAAAGACACAAAGCAAGCAAGTTTTGCAAAGGAGAAGAGTTGTTAATTCCCTCAAGGAATGTGCCCTCCTCTCTCACACGTGTGGATGGCTTGTCAAGGAAACTACCTAAGTTATAAAATAAATCTAAGGAGCACCTCTCACATATTTTGGTTAATTAATTTTTGTCTTGAGAGCTTTTTCTACTCAGAGTTGAGTGATGTGCCTCAACCAATGCTTGGGAGATGAACCCCAAGGCCATTCATGTTCCAGTTTGTCTATGATCATATCCAAAGCCATGGAATGATGTAATGTCGCCATTTTGACACATAGGGTTTATTGGATTCAATGTAAATATTGTATACCTATAATGTGTGTTTGCCCTAGTGTGGAGCTCAAGGCCAAGGCCCCACTAGAGGATGTCCAGGTTTTAGATAAAAGGCAAGTCTTTGGTATTTTGGTAACCATGTGCTAGTAAGCCATGGAAAATGTAAATGGCGTAAATGATACCATGTAAATAAAAATACCAAAGGCTGGCTATGGATGCAACTAAATGAGGGGGCTATGTGTATCCACTAGGGAGAGGTGAGGGGGTTGTGGGATTGGAACCATGCTGCCACATGTCAATTTGTGAACCCATTTGACTCCCATACTGACATTTAATGATGTTGTAATAAGGTAGTTGAGAAGGCATGTTCAGGAGGTCAATTGAGTATGGAGCGGCCCTGAGATCCGTAGGGAAGGTTATGGTCTGCCTTACTTCTCCCTCAAGACATTAAACCACCTGGGAATTCAGTCTTCCTGGTGACTAATCCATGGTTGACCAAAAAACCGGGGGGGATTCATTCATTCATCACGCATCACAAAGAGCAAGGGGGAAAGCAAGAAAAAAAATCATGATTCTGCGTAAGCTCGAATTTACAAATTCGAAATCCCATAGAAACCCTTCGTAGGAAGAAAACCGATTGGGAAAGCCATGGATCAAACCCTGGGGATGAGTTACAGAGAGTGATAAGTTTAGAGAACCCATGAGAACACCTGGATCTGATAATAGAGGACTGAGTTGCGAGATAGAGTTTCGGTCGTAAACCCTGAGGAAGATTCCATCTAGAATAATAGAGAGGAATATTAAATAGAGGTTGGATATACTTGATAACCCAACGGTATGTTGGCTTAGCATTAGGGTGGAGCCCTGACTGTGAGAGAGCCATTTATACCTCCTTAGTGGATACATATCCCAAGCTCGGGGGTGGTCTCTGAGAGCTGAAATAATACAGGCTGGGCAGAGACCTATGGTTTGGTTGGAACGTTGCATTCCATAGCCAGTTTTTTTGGTGGTTCCATGAAAAATATAAGTGTTACTTATGCCTTGAATGATGCAGGTTTTATATCTGTGCATATGTTTTTATTTATGTATGAATGTAGGATTTGGTCCAAAAGAATGATAGGGCTGAGTACCCATGTATTATGCTTCAGTCTGTTATGCATGTTACTGATCGGTGAATGCAAGACACATTGTGTGTTGATGATGCGACTTTCAGCTATGGTTGTTAACTATATGCAAGCACCTATTTGCTTATGTGAATGGTCCATTTATGAATAAGACTGTATGCCTATGCATTCTGTTTCAATCTGGTGTGCATGCAATAGCCTTATCCCTGCACCTTTGCATCTCTATGTGATGATGGGTCTCATATGTATTTAGGCTTAATGAATAGGGATAAGTCTCAACATGTTAGATCATCAACCTACCTAGGAGAAATGGATTGATGCCATGTCATTCTATGTGTGTGTGTAATATTTCATTCCGTTGTGTTCTTTGATGGATGAATCTGCATATGTGAATGAATTATTAAACTGCTACATAATTGTATTTTCCATTTGTGTAAAGTCCCTAGATTGTTCATTGATGAATTAGGCTAAGTCTAGTAAATGTGCAGGACACTCCATCCAGGACATGGGAAAGGAAGGAGCACCCCTATGGATCAGATGAAGGGAGAGAGACATGGAAAAGGGGAGCAGAACTTCTATAGAGGGATGAAAGAGGTAAAAAAAATGGGGTTTAAGGATATCTTTGGAGTGGAATGAGGGAAGGTGCAAAGTCTTCAGGTGTGGAGGGAGATCAGGTAGATGCATAGATCTCTCCAAGATATTTCCAACGGTACCATATTTTCCCCATTTGGATTAAGGACGAAGGAGTTATCAACCTTGGAAGTTGCAGGTGCAGAAGAGGTGGTTCCGCATTTCTGCATCCGCAATGCGGATTGCGGATTGCGGACGTCAGGAACACATTTTGGATTCGTGTGGTTGGACTTCCGCCTCTCCGCACCCACAATGAAGATTGCGGATTGCAGAAGTCGGAAAGTGAATTTTTCCGGGACTATAAATTTAAGCTTCTGCATTCCACAATGCGGATTACATATTGTGGAAGGAGAAATTTACTGGAAGCTGATTTTGGGCTTCCACACTTCCACATTCCGCAATGCGGATTGCAGATTATGGAAGTCGGAAGGGAAAATTCTCTGGACGATGAATTTAGACTTCCGTAGTTCCGAATCCCACAATGCGGATTGTGGACTGCGGAAGGGTATTTTGTCGGTCGTGAATTCGTACTTCCATAGTTTCGAATCCCACAATGCAGATTGCGGATTACGGAAGGGTATTTCGCCGGTCATGGATATGGACTCCCGCATTCCCAAGTTCCGCAATGCGGATTGCTTAAGTCGAAAATATGATTTCGATGGAGCTGAGAATTTGTAGTTCCGCATTCTCGAATCCCACAATGCGGATTGCAGATTGTAGAATGCGAATCGATGGTCGTTGTGGTTGTGTGTAAAATGGAGAGTTTATGAAGAAGAAAAAATAGCAGGTGATTCAAGGTTTGTCTCCCATTGCCTCTAAAGGGAACCGAGGTTACCGAGAACGTGAAAAATGGTATCATATCCCAAGTTAGAGCACTGGGGCTGCTTGGGCCAAAGCTATAATATTACAGGCATGTTAGAGCTACAGAAGAACAAAGGTCAGGACCAACAGTCATGTAGTATTTCGACTGAGTGCGACCCGACAACCAACAGAGACGGTCTAATCGGCATAGAGAGGCTGATTCAATTCCATCTAGGCATCTATCCCTCTGCCTGGAATCCACGTGGATGATTGCAGTGATCAAGGAGAGCTATAGAAGGTTGATAAGGTCATACAATTGGACTAGCTATGACATGAAAGAGGAAATCCCATGTTTGATCAGGGATTGGAAAGGGAGAACTCCTTAACCCTGCCATGTTCTTGTATTTATGTTTTTTGAGCTGTATATACAGAAAATTAGGGCATAAGAATGCCAAATATGCAAGTGATTATATAGTTGAGATGCATATGCACTAGTGAGCATGTTTCTAGGTATTTCATAGTGCATGAGGAGATGTTTATTGCATGCATATGAGGTTTCATGTTGCATGATTGTATGAGATGTTTATCAGCCTGATATGTTTATCAATATCTTTAGCCATGCATGAGATGTTTATTGCATGCATATGAGGTTGCATGATTCTTTTGCATATGCAGTGAGCTACTTAGAACAATCATGGTGGTTAATAATTATTATTGGTGTCAGTATGGGTTGTAGGACCAAATACAACATAAGCATGGCTAAAGAAATTGATGGTGTTGCTTGTGACCAGCAACCCTATGATAAAGGTTAGTGCAACAAATCTGTGACCATGAGGATTGATAGAAGGACTATGTAGTCCTTGGTAGGAATCCAAGCTAATCAGGTAACATCAAGGATGCTAGTGGGAACCATGCAGGTAATGTTTCCTTGTGCTAATTATACAAGTATTGAAAGAGGTTTGGGTAAGAATCCCTTGAACCTTATTTTGTAATCATAGAATGGTATGCATATATGATTGAATGCATTATGTGAATGCCATACCACCATGGTATGGTGAGGTATGGGTAGTAGGGGAAAGAAGCCTCATACCATGTGACTGTTTAAAAAATTTAGAATGCATTCATATAAAATTATATCATGCCATGAGTGTATGTTGATTATGATCTTAATAACCAGAACAAGTGAAGACTTGTGGCCCTGTCATGGTAATGCATGCTATGTGAGATAACCCTAGTTAGGCCATAAGGTGTTTGAATGCATAGTATTCACGAATCAATGTAAGGTGGCATTGGGGGGATGTGCATTAAAATATTTTATAAATATGTGGTTGCATGAAGTGAATGCACATTAAAAGATAAGGTAAATGTTGTAAATGTGCATGCATGAGTGTGGGTGCACATGTTGTGATGCATTGCATGAATGCATGGTGGTGGTGTATGTGTTATTGCAAACTAAATAATGGATGATATGATGAATTGATGATAAATCTGGGATCATTTCATGAGTTGCTATGAATGCAGGAGATTAAGTGCATGAAGAAGGTAGTCATGATTGATAGGTTGCCATAATACTATGTGGAAGGGAATAATTGTATAAATGATATGGCTGTGAAGTAATGAGTATCTAAAGTTTCATTTAAATTTCACAAATGATGTGACTGTACCTTGCAATTTTAGTATGATAATGATTCCTATGAACTAAATGAGTTTTGATGATATTGAGATGTTAACAGCTGGAAGTGTTAGAAGTATGGAGTGTTATAATTGTGAATATGCTTCAGTGATTGTTGCAACAATGAAATATTATATGCATAGAGACTTACAAAGTGTTTGGCTGATTGAAGTTTCACATTTCAGGTAGATTGTTTTGGGCATGGCAATGTGGGTAAGTCCATGATGAAGGCTGGAAGCTACCACGTGCAAGATCCAAACCTCATGAGAAGGATCTCATGAACCATGTCAGGAGGACATGTCGTAAGTGGATGTTCATGTTATGGTAGCAAGCATAAAACCCTAATGGGCAGAGTGATGCCACTTACAAGAGCCAAACAGTATGAGGATGTCTCATATGCACTGCATGTTGGAAAACCATGCAAGTGAGATGGTAAAATTATGCCAAGAAGGAAGATGTGGGTTATGGAATGTGAAAATATTGGGGTGGAAAACCGAGGGACTGGTGACTCAGAGAAGGGAGACCCCATTCTTCACAAATGAAGAGAGAATACATCTGAAAAGGGATAAGTATTATGTAAACCTTGTTAAGAATGCATGTCTAATTCCTAGAATTAATATGCAGAGCGTGTCTTTTTATTTCAAACTGCTTGAGTATGGTTAGGTCCTACATGGCTCACATCGGGAAGGGGTGAACACCTTTTTGGTGTTGGGTTATGATAGGGTTGTCAATATTGAATACACCTTAAGGGAATGGATGCATTCTTGGTGTTTCAATATTTGATAGTGAATGTTAAGAAATATGTTTACAATTTTGGAGCAGCAATACTGATGAACTTGCTTATCCATCTTATGTTGTGAGCTTGAACAGATGCACTTGGTGTCGCACGCTAAGGAAGCAAAGTGAGGAGGTCGTTGTGAATGGTTTTTGTGTGTGTGAAGGGTTGTTATGTGTATGAAGGGTGGTTGTGTGTGTGAAGGGTTGATGTATGCCTATGGCTTCGTAGTAGAGCCTTGACCTGGAAATGGTCATGGTGCAGTTTCCTTCCATTTGCCTCTGACCCAAACGGATGAGTTGGCTTGGAAATGGAGAGGGAAAACCAGGTATGGGACTAGTTTGGCACCATCAATGCCCGATAGACTAGTCAGTGTACTGGTTTGGCGATGACTATTTGGATTTCATGGAGCAGCTTGTGTGCCGGCCAACGTCCATTCCACATGTGATCCAAGGCTTGTAAAGCAAAGAAAGGACCCTGTAGAATAGAGAGGAAATGTCCAATACATAAAAGTATTTAATTTGCATTCATTTCTTATTTTGGATAATGAAAATTTCATGAACAATTATTATGACAACCAAGCTGATACACTTATGTTTCTTTTTGGAAACCTTGGTCATTGTAGGAAGCAAGAACTATGAAGGCATCCTAAGGATGCATGTGGACATGTGACTGTCCTAAAAAGATCAGCATGAGAAACAATGAATGATGGTGCTAGCGGACTTGTGTGGGTCCTATCAGCCAAGATTCTTGTAGACAAACCATGTGGAAGGGTTTCGTGGTTGAGAGGTCTTGGACAGACCATAGACACTAAGTGTCATAGCCAAAAAGGGGAAGTCAAGCAATCACATTGAAGTGAAATAGGATAGGGAGCATGAAACCATAGTGGTGGTGTGGCCCCAAATTGGGACAACAATAAGAGGGGAAAACTCTTACTCTCCTCTTTCCTTCTTTTTATTAATGCAATCATAAAACAGAGAATCGTTGAATGCATGTTATAGCTGAAAATGATTGTGTTAATTGCTTTAAATAATTGTGAATGCTGAAATAGTGAGTTTCCTGTGAAAGAATGAACATGAATGAGTTCATGTGCATGTTGGGAAAGCATGAAAAGTGTGAAAGTCTCATGGATAAAGCATGGGATTTTCATTTCAATTGGGAAATTGGGAAATTAATTGACTAATTTTAATGTTATGTTATGCTTTGCCTAACAGAATTGAAATGATATATTTCACAGGTGAGAAATTGAATTTAATTGGTTGCAGTTGTTACAAAAATAGTGGTACTAGCAAGCAAAGAGTGGGATATTGTGTACATTGTCCATGAAAACAAACCAAAGACTACTGGAGTTGGCTAGAAATCTCCTGCAAACAATTTCCAAGACCTAACAAAATATTGGAGAGATGCTCAAGCTACAAAGGCAGTAGAATGAGGTGAACCACAAGGCTTTGCAAGACTCTATTTGTATGCAAAGGTAGGTAGAAAACATTTTGGAACACATCGGCTGTGGGAAGGAAAGTGGATCAATGAAGAGACATTCATCCGATCAGCTCACTAAGAAACGTTCCAAATGGTAAAACTCAAAGGGAATGGAGTAGGAAAAGATAAAGTAGCCACTGAAATGTTCGAAATGTGGAGGAAATTCTCTCCTCCACGACTGTCCAACAAGGAACAACAGGATAAATAGCAGCCATGAAGTTTCCAGACTTGCAGATAAGCTGGAAGGTCAAAGCCAGTTGGAGCAGCTTGTGGAAGCCAAAGGACTTGACCCTAAAAGTTCCAAGTAAAGGATGCATTGTAGGGACAGACCTGCAACATTTTGACATTTTTGACATGTATAAACTGCAAATGTCACCCTAAGTATTGGAACACCGAGGACGTTGTTGTTCTAAGGGGGAGGGAATTGTAATATCCCCATTTTGATCCTTAGGATTTATTGGCTTCAATATAAATATTGTATAACTGTAATGTGTGTTTTCCCTAGTGTGGAGCTCAAGGCCAAGGACCCACTAGAGGATGTCCAGGTTTTAGTTAAAAGGAAAGTATTTGGTATTTTGGTAACCATGTGCTAGTAAGCCATGGAAAATGTAAATGGTGTAAATGATACCATGTAAATAAAAATACCAAGGGTTGGCTATGGATGCAACTAAATGAGGGGGCTATGTGTATCCACTAGGGAGAGGTAAGGGGGTTGTGGGATTGGAACCATGCGACCACATGTTGATTTGTAAACCCATTTGACTCCCATGCTGAAATTTAATGCTATTGTAAGAAGGTAGTTGAGAAGGCTTGTTCAGGAGGTTGATTGAGTATGGAGTAGCCCTGAGATCTGTAGGGCAAGGTATGGTCTGCCTTAATTCTCCCTCAAGCCATTAAACCACATGGGAATTCGGCTGTCCTGGTGACTAATCCATGGTTGACCATGAAACTAGGGGGGATTCATTCATTCATCACGCATCACAGAGAGCAAGGGGAAAAGCAAGAATAACAATCACGATTTTGTGTAAGCTCGAATTTACAGAGCCGAAATCCCATAGAAACCCTGCGTAGGAAGCAAGCCTATTGGGAAAGCCATGGATCAAACCCTGGGGATGAGTTACAGAGAGTGATCAGTATAAAGAACCCGTGAGAACACCTGGATCTGATAGCAAAGGACTGAGTCGTGGGATAGAGTTTTGGCCACAAACCCTAAGTAAGATTCCAGCTAGAATAACAGAGAGGAAGATTAAATAGAGGTTTGATATGCTTGATAACCCAACGGTATGTTGGCTTAGCGTTAGGGTGGAGCCCTGACTGTGAGAGATCCATTTAGCCCTCCTTAGTGGATACATAGCCCTAGCTCAAGGGTGGCCTATAAGAGCTGAAATAATACAGGTTGGGTAGATACCTATGGTTGGGTTGGAACATTGCAGTCCATAGCCAGTTTGTTTGGTGGTTCCATGAAAAATATAAGTATTCCTTATGCCTTGAATGATGTCTGTTTTATATATATGCATATGTGTTTATTTATGTCTGAATGTAGGATTTTATCCAAAATAATGATAGGGCTGAGTACCCATGTATTATGCTTCAGTATGTTATGCACGTTATTGATCAGGGAATCTAAGACACATTGTGTGTTGATGGTGCTTCTTTCAGCTATGGTTGTTAAGTATATGCAAGCACCTATTTCCTTATGTGAATGGTCCATTGATGAATAGGACTGTATTCCTATGCATTATGTTTCATTATGCTGTGCATGTAATAGCCTTATCCCTGCACCTTTGCATCTCTATATGATGATGGGTCTCATATGTATTTAGGATTAATGAATAGGGATAAGTATCAACATGTTATATCATCAACCTACCTAGGAGAAATGGACTGATGCCATGTCATTCTATGTATAATATTTCATTCCCTTGTGTTCTTTGATGGATGAATCTACATATGTGAATGAATTATTAAACTGCTACATAATTGTATTTTTCATTGGTGTAAAGTCCCTAGATTGTTCATTGATGAATTAGGGATAAGTCTGGTAAATGTGTTGGACACTCTATCCAGGACATGGGAAAGGAAGGAGTACCCCTATGGATCAGATGAAGGGAGAGAGACATGGAAGAGGGGAGAAGAACTTCTATAGAGTGATGAAAGAGGTAAAAAAATGGGGTTTAAGGCTATCTTTGGAGTGGAATGAGGGCAGGAACAAAGTATTCAAGACTGGAGGAAGATTAGGTAGCTGAATAGATCTCTCTTAGAGCTTTCCAACGGTACCATATTTTCCCCATTTGGATTAAGGATGAAGGAGTTATCATCTTGGGAAGTTGCAGGTGCAGAAGAGGTGGTTCCGCATCCGCAATGCGGATTACGGATTGCGGATGTCAGGAACACATTTTGGATTCGTGTGGTTGGAATTCCGCCTCTCCGCACCCGTAATGCGGATTGTGGATTGTGGAATTTGGAAAGCGAATTTTTTCGGGACTATAACTTTGGGCTTCCATATTCCCGCATTCCGAAATGCGGATTGCGGAAGGAGAAATTTTCTGGAAGGCGATTTTGGGCTTCCGCACTTCCGCATTTCGCAATGTGGATTGCGTATTGTGGAAGTCGGAACGAAAAATTATCTGGAATATCAATTCGTACTTCCGCAGTTCCAAATCTTGCAATGCAGATTGCGGATTGCAGAAGGGTATTTTTTCAGTCATGAATTCAGACTTCTGCAGTTCTGAATCCCGCGATGCAGATTGCAGATTACGGAAGGGTATTTCGTCGGTCGTGGATATGGACTCCCGCATTCCCGAGTTCTGCAATGCAGATTGAAGATTACGGAAGTCGAAAAGATGATTTCGACGGAGCTGAGAATTTGCAGTTCTGCATTCTGGAATCCTGCAATGTGGATTGCGGATTACGAAAGGCGAATTGCAGATCGATGGCCATTGCGGCTGTGTGTAAAATGGAGAGTTTATGAAGAAAAAAAAATAGCAGGTTATTCAAGGGTTGTCTCCCATTTCCTCTAAAGGGAATCGAGGTGACCGGGGACGTGACAAATGTTGATATACAGGTCTACATCAACCATTACTGAAGAATATTAAGCATCCATAGAGTGATCCTCAGTTACAATGCCATTGGAGAGAATTTTGAAGGAGTTCACCCGGAAGAAGTAATCTATTTCAGTGAAGATTCCCAGTGAAGATCAAAAGGTCCAGCATGCCCATAATCTACAGATATTAGCTCTATTATCATCCATATATAATATTTTTATTGGACAATCTACTCAAGCGGACTCAAGCCAGATCTCCCTACTTCAATGTTAGTCTAGAACAAATAAGACATAATACAAGACTGCTTTCCTAGATCTAGTTAGAGATCAAGTGATAGACGTCTTACCTTCAGATCGTAGATCTTCTTCTTCTCGTTGTTGTTCCAAATCCCACGGCCGTCAGATCTTTAGCTGCAAGACCTACCAAGACATATGGAAACAATACAAGTGGTAAAATATGTCTAAACAATAATTGATCTAAGTAAACGGTTAAGGAAGTAAACTACAAATAACATCAAACACGATAACATTTGCAGAAAGAGTTTATATTACTGTATAAAAGAGGGAAAATACAATATAGAGGAATGATCACAACCCAAGCTCCCTTTATCCTATTTAACCAACCCCGGCATAGGTTGCATGAAGATAACAAGTGCCTGAGAAGGAAAACACATGTTGAAAAAAGGAGTTATGCACCACCGGCACAAGATGGCAGAATACATTCTGCGCCAGCCCTAGTTGGGTGCTACTTGCTCAAGGACATCATGCGTCGTCCCAACTAGAAATACAAAGGCATCAACTTGCTCTAACTTACTTACTTGATCTTAGGGAACTCTGGGAATCGAGGCATGAGTTACACAGGGTGTCATGGTGACGAGATTTAGGTGTAACACAGATCCAGTGCAGAACTTCATCTTCTTTTCCTCCTCTTATACTCATTCTCTCAGTGTGTAAGATTTCTCTAGCATTGGAGACTCCTTGAAGATCTAAATGCAATAATTTCTCTAATCTCTGCTCAAGACCTCCAATTTAGACTTGCTGTTGTTCATTAAATTATATTAGAACCCTCACATGCTTCAGAAATGATTTTTGTAAGCCTCTAAGGCAATTTGAATCAAGTAATTCGAAGATTAGCTCTTTAAGAAATTTGTATTTACTAGTTTTACCATTTTTGCAATCCAGAGCTATGTAGGAGTCAGTTTTCTTATCTGATGGTTATTTATGAATCCCGTGACATTATTAAATCACCCCCAACCATTTACCTAAGGATTCAAATACATCTCAGACTGTTTGGAAGGATTGGTAAAATTGCTAGTTGAACAGTCCAATATAGTGCCCTTGTCTCTTTTGCTCCCAAACTCACCCAGAACCTCCCAAATTCCATGTAACTCTTGTCCATCATACAATTAGGATTATAATGTCTGATATACACCATTGGTTACATTCAGGTGTAAACAAATGAGTCTAGTATGCATATGTTGGAGTGCCCAGGAAGCCTAAAAGTAGACCTCAACGACAGATGTTGTTGAAATGTAAATGGCCCCAGTGCTTTGTGCATAGGACTCAGAAGTTGGCCCTATTTATGTTATTTTTGCTGCTGCAAACATTCCCATAAATTTGGCAGAACCTAAATATCCCAAATTCATAATCTTGGAGTCATCTATTGTGTCCTAGTCCAGCGCTTTTCCAACTAGTTTTTGCTTGATAAAAATTGTGTTAGAAGTTTTTGAATTTGACATAATATCAACCCCAATCTGATATCGGATATTACAGTCTCTATCTGGATTCTATAAAATCCAACCCAAATTTGGCACAAAGAGATCCTAAGTGATTGTATTCAATGTCTACACATGTATGAGGGATGGACAATAATGCCATACCACAACTACAATAAGTGTTCTAGGTAGAAAGAAATCTTCAAGCCCAATCTCTCTAAAGGTGAGGTCCAAGTGACCTGGATGTACAATCTGTAGATGTCCTCTTGAATGGCCCAAATCAGGTCTTGTTGAGTCGGCAAGAGATGGCTTGGAACATCTAGAGAGCACCTAAAGGAGGGGAAGGCAATCTAGGAAGATGGTCATTGACTGGAGTTTCCAAGAGGCCTCTTAAAACCAACCATGTGCACAGGAATTATGGAAAATTGAGGCAAGGGGCTCTGTGGATACCTCTCTCTCCCAGATGCAAAGTCCCTGAAGGTCTTCAATCTATGTAGGAAATAGAATAGACAAAAGATAGCCTCGAGGAAAAAGGGGTGGACTCTGAGCTTCGCCTAAATTATAGGTTGGGGAATTGCACATTTGCATCAAATGATGCGCATGAGAATAAGGATCTGAACTCTCTCTTCCTAGGCCCAGTCTTCCTATAGCAAGCTCAACCCCTAGATATTTGAAACCTAGAGGACCATGGGTTTGATAATTGCCTCCTTGAGGTGAAATTTTGGAAAAAATTTCTTCAAATTGACCATGGAAATATTGTCTCTCGATTAGGGATACGTAATCGTAGTTTAGGTTGGAGGTCCTAACACATACTAAAATGAGGCCCCATGAATTGGACCCTAGGTAGGTGTAAGTTTTTGTGATATTTATCTCTTCCCCTTGAAGATAGAAATGTAAGTAAGATAGATCTTCAATGCATTCATAACCTTTATTTTACACAGGTTGACCATCAATTGATGAAGATCGCAAAACTTAACCAGTGCATTAATCTGCCTTTGTAGGCCCTCGTGCATAGAGGCCAACAAAATCAAGTCATCTACAAAAAGAAGTAAGGAAATCAACACCTAAAGTAGAAGGAAACCATCAATATATGTGCTTAGAGAGGTTTGAAAGGTCATGTGTCATTCAGATATTGCCCAAAACCACTCATACAGTCTCATAGTGGCTACCAAGAGGATCTCAGAGATGTTGATGTCACAAAATCCCTCTAGAATAATGCATCCCTTGGGACTGTGTCAAACACTTTCCAAAAGTTTACAAAGTGGCAATAAACTTTCAAAGAGTGATGGCTCTAAATGTGAAGATGTGATTCGTCGTCTAGTACTCTGGGAAAAAATAGGCCTATCCTCTATCCCTAAGGTGTCAACTCTCCAACTCATCCAAAATCCACTAAAGTGGGGTTGTGGCACAAAGCTTGGAGAATGTATGGCCAATTGTGACAGTCCAATGGTTGCTCAAATCAACAATACTCCCAAAGTTTTGGATTGAGTGAGTAAATGATCTATCTGGTCCAAGACTGGGAAAACTAGAACATACCGCATGGTTAAATAAATCAACAATGTGCGAGTCGAGAGATCGAATTCCATGCTTTAATAATTCGACCTAGAGGATTTTCTCATCTATTGCTTTGTTGGGTACCAATAAATTTGGCTACTCTCACGATAGAGTTTCCCATAGAAAAGGTGACATGAAGGGGGGGTACAAGTGGAAAGTTGTCTGAGAATGTAGTAAAAAGAGGACATGATGGCGAACATAGATTGGGGGGTCCATGTCTGGGAAATGGCATGGTGGTTAGGGAATAGGGTACACCAGAAGGCTTTTGGGGAGTGACAAAGGGACACACAAAGTGCTTACTTATTACAACAAAGGAGACATTGGTAGGCTTTGTGGAGACGAGGGGAAGATGCAGGGTCATGTTTGAGGGTGAAGAAAAGATGCTTATGGAGGGTTTTGCATTCCTCGTCGAACCAAAGGTTCATGGAGCAAGAGCCTAGGGTGGACTTATGGGCGTGTTGTCTAGGGGAGTGGGGGTAGCAATCAAGGGTTTCCTCCTTTAAGGCCTTGGAGAGTGTCCCATACTTGGCTATGGTTGTGTCCAATGACATGAATAAAGAGATGGGAGGAGCAACTACCTAATTTAGGTGGTGTAGGAGTCACTGGTCAGTGTTTTCTCTATCAAAGAGGAAAGTGGAGTCGGGGGGTGGCAGGGAAGGTAGTGAGGTGGGGGAAGGAACATAATATGTGGAGAGGGAGAAGGTGATGTAGTAGAGAGTATTAGCTTCCTAAATGAGACGCTTCTATCTCCTAGAGGTATTAGCTGCTTCTACCTCTTGTGCCTCCCTCATCTACATGAACAATACGGGTTAAATTCCAACTGATGTAATAGAGAGTATTGGCTGCCTAAATGAGACGGTTCTATATCCTAGAGGTACTAGCTGCTTCTACCTCTTGTGCCTCCCATATCTACATGAACAATACGGGTTAAATTCTAACTGTTGCAGCCAAAAATGGGTCAGAAATAAAGTATTCCTCACAGTTTGATGAAAGTACAAAAATAAACGTATGCACAACGGATCCTGGGTATGCCCTCAGCCAACAATTGAATGAAACTATGGGTTGCTGGGCGGTTTCCCTCCATCAATCTCCTTAACTGACCCGTCGTTGAGCCACAACTTCAATCTCCTTCACGATTTTGTTAATATTCAACAAAATGACTGCTGCAAACCTGCGATTCCGAGAACTGCTTTTATGGAGGCTTGCGACAATCTCTACCAAAGCTGCAAAATTTCTACCGCACACTGAAAACCTGCAATTCGAGAGACCAAAGACCTATGAAGGCGTGTGGTAAAAAAAACTCCAGACCAACTAAGTGTAGGGTTTAGGGTTTTTTAATGACATGTTAATATTTTTCGCTTATTTAAAGTAACAGGCGGAAATACTGGAAAGACGGATGGAAAAACTAGAAAGACTCGACTCTTTTCCAAAATTGGAGCAAATCAAGAATCTAAAGACATTAAATTACAAATATGGAAATGTTGATATTGTAAAATAATGGATCATTTTTAATGTTAATTAGGTTTATGTTTACTGGAGTGTTATTTTTTCACATTTTATTTTCATCCTCTAAATTCATAATGATTATATTGTAATGTATTAATTTAAATAAGTTAGTATTTGGATTTTTTTTAATTGAGAAGAATTGTTGGAATTGTAAAAACACAGGTGATTGAGGTTGAATCCATTTTTACATTAAAAAAAACAATTTTAATAGTTGAAAATTATAATTTAACCAAAGATTGTATGACCATTTAAGTCTAAATCATATAATGTTTAGACTACTTGTACTATAACTTGGGAAAAATGATAATTCTTTTCATTTATTTCTTAAATTAGGTGTTCCAATATTTGGTCAAAATTATAAATGTCATCATACTTATATTACAAATCTATAATTGCAAATGGAAATAGAGATGACCAATAGTAACAAATGACCATCAAATTATTATTAAAGAGTATGCTAGTTATTCAAGACACTCATAAGAAATCTGAAAATATTATATTTATGCACACTATTATAAGGATTACTTCAATTTTTTGACCCGTGAGGTTTAGCTCAATTGGTTTGCGTGGGAATTAGTCTCAATCGGGACATAGGTTCAAATCTCATTGAGAGGGGTTTAGGGTGGGAGTTGTTACAGTCGTGAGCTAAATGCACTCCTTCACGCCCAAGTGGGAAAACACATGTTCGGATGGACAACACATTGGCTTGGCAACAAGGTGCCTTTCCCAAGTGAACGGAACGAAAGCAGGTCAGATGGACCAAGTATGGGCGCGCTCCCACCTAGCAAGACCACACTCAACCTTTGGTTCTTGGCAAGCCCATTACAACCCACCGGAAGCATGTTGGCAGTTGGCATGAGACAGCGCAACGGAGCTCGTTTGCTCAAGTGGACAGCCGAACGCAACACGCGTTGGAAGCTCTTATCTGTTGGACCAAACGTATGTGGGATCCATAGAACGCGCGCCCACCACCACAACGGTTCCAAAGGGGTCACGCGATAAGTGGATGCTCTAGTTGGATGGTTGGGCAGACGGACCGAGCACCCGCAGAAGATGCGACCAACGCCCAGACCTATGACGGTGCAAAGGACCAGGAAAGCGCGCGAGTGTGTGGACTGAGTGGCGTCTACGTTGAAGAGTGGGGAAAACAACCACATGACGCGACGAAGGAAGTGCCGGGATGGACCAACGGACGACGCGCCTGAGACAAGTTGGACCTTCGTCACCTTGGACAACGCATGGAATGGGGGAAAGCTTGGTTGGAGCCAACACACTAGCTTGAGATGAATCTTGGCATGGGCGCTAACCAAGGGTGCGCCCACCTTCGGGTCGCACCCACCCAAATGCCAAGTCTATATAAACGCGAAAGGAAAACGAAGAGAAGGCATAAGACGAAGGGGGAGCAAAGGGAGACAAGCGAACTAGGGAGGCAGTTCGAGTTCAGCTTGTCACCCAGACGCGCTTCGCGACAGTTGACTCAAAAAACGTAGCAGGGTTGCAGGGGAGTGTCTGCTAGGAAGAACCGCACAGTCCAAACGATTCAGCATAGTGACAGTTTCGGCAGCAGCATCCGGGGGTTGCGACAGTCGACAATCATCTGATTTGGACGCCCGTGGACGAGTCAACTAGTATCACTTTGTAATTTTGTAAATGTGGTGTGTTTCGATGGTTGGGCACATGCCAGGAGCTCTGTTGGGTTGTGGCAATTCCATTTTTTTAAAGAGTGTTATTTATATACAAATTTACGGGGCTTGGATGTTTTGGAAACGCCAACATAATTCTTGTCTCTTGTGTATTTACTTGATGCAACTGTTCATAAAATTGGTTAAGTGTAATAAATTAAACAAGTAACGATTGCAAGTGATAAGTTAGGATTCCATAGGTTAGGCGTAGTCTATCGATGTGCCCTCGAGTTGGTCATGCCCTCAAGGAGATCTCGGGCAGTGCCACACACCTTGGCTAGACACTGGAGACGAGCGTTTGGTCGTGGCTGTGACAGTTGGTATCAAAGTGCTAAAGCTTGAACAAAGACACAGTTCGATGGACGTTGAAGGTTCGACAGAGTAGTCGCAGGTTGGATGCACCACAGTCGTTTGAGCTGCAGAATGGACACGCTGTCGGAGTCGTTGCACACTGAAGTTTGGGGCAGAACCATTGACAAGCCATGAAAGAATGGGCCACTTGGAGCCTTGGACGTTGAATTGAAAAGAGATCTCGATGCAATATCTTAGGAACGTGCTTTGTTGGGGCACTTTTGTCACAGTCGTGAAGCCATAACCACAGTTCAGTTGGAGGATTCACCCATTGGTCGACTTGGAAAGTCACCTAGTTGGGTGTCGTGAAAACATAACAGTAGGTAAACGGAGGCAAAACGGTTGATAGGGGTTTGGTGAAGGAGCTCGCTGAAGTGCAGGAATCGTTCAAAGACCTGACCTTCGAACCCATGGCTAACTCGGGTTGGAGTACTTGCGAAGTGCACCCAGGCAAGCTGAAAATTCGTTAGACGACAGAGATGGAAATCTCCATGATGCTCGAAATGGGATCTTTGCTAGAAGCATAGTCGAGAGGACAAGACATGGAGAAAGCTTTGCTGGAAGCAACGAAATAATGATGGGGGAAGATAAATCTTGGAATGGACAAGGTGTTCCAAGACTTGGTTCCATCGGCTAGACAAGACGCACATCAGTTACAAGAACTTCCAGACCAGGCAGCGGCTGAGAGGAAGGAAAATGATGAGTCGTAATAAGCTCGAGGTGAGTCGCGCCGAATGCAACCAGAAGTGCCAAGGAAGAAATGGATTAACTGCTACATCTACGAAGGAGACTACTATGCAAAGAAGTGTCCAGTAAGGGAAGCATATGCACAAAGGGGACCAACAGCGCGAATGGCAGCCATGAGGGTGTTGGAAGCACCTCAATACTCAGATGAGGTTTCTGAAGCAATGAAGGCAGTGGAATCCTGCCTTAGGGATATGACGGGGAGTCAAGATGAAAGCCTGCTAGAGAAGCAGCAAGGACTAAATTTCGTGGAAGCAACGGTAAATGGCTTAAAATTTTATGAGTTAGTTGACACGGGCGCTACTCATAGCTTGGTGAGCAGCAATACTGAGACATCCCTTCAGAGTGCGTTGGAGTTCAGTCAAGCCAAGTTTAAGGAAGTGAATTTAGAAGTGAGGACCGTGACGGGAAGGATAAGCGTAACACCTATCAAATTCGGAAGGTGGCATGGAAACTTCGATTTGAAATTCGTTCTGCTGGATGATCATTCGTTAATCCTTGGACAATACTATCTTCGGGTGGCCCAAGCTATGTCGTCTCAGCACGCTAGTCACTTCGTGTTCTTGGGAGAATCCAGAGCATAGAGATTTCCGATGACGCAGAAGAGTAGGTTAGGAAATAGACTGCGGATGTCCTCAATACATATTATTGAGGAACTGGGAACATCCAAAGACTTTCCCCAACGCAACATGCGGCAACATCAGGATTCAGTTGAAAAGAACAAGTTGAGAGCAGCCAAGGAGGCTAGTCATTCTTCGGCAAGAAGTTTGGCATCGTTGGAAGAATGAATGGACTTGATACGCAGGGAGGTTGAGTCCTTGTGCATTTCAGAAGACACTTAGCAGTAGCATGGACTCAAGTCAGTTCCTGCACCAACACCATCCGTAGAGGTCACTGTTGGAAGCACATCAAAGACGTCATCGAGCAGCCATGACAATGGTGTTCAGGTCAAGTCGAGTCTTGACAAGGTCCAGCATGAGGAGGTGTTGGACCAAGTAAGCGAAAATCGGATTTCGGAGGAGGTAAATGATTTTGAAGGAAACACCGGTGAAAATTACCCTTCACGGGATGCAGCAAAAATAGTAGCATTTTTCATTCACACCATAGGCATCCCAGAATCGCAGCTATTACCGGAAAGGTTGAAACAAGTGGGTTGTCATCCAAACGAGGTGGAGGCAATCCTCGCTCACTTGGGAAGTGAGCACTTGCCTAAGAAAGTGAGCACTTGCACTTAAAACATGAACCATGGAAATTGTTTACCATTAATCAAATAAATATTATTGAGAAATTAAAACACCATTTCTAGGAATTAAAACTTATTTGTAAAAAGCTTGAAATGGGAAAGTGGTTGTGTGTGAAGCATGCTCCACCCAACCTTAGTCAATTTTTCTCATGAATCTCTCATCAACATTCCACCCTTGATATGAGACTCATGCATTCACCAGGAAGACATCTCATCAATCCCATAATTTCTGACTTTCACACCTTGGCAAACAAGAAATTGGCTTAACTCCAAAATTCATGCCAAACAGTGCATTTCACCTCCTCAATTTCATTCTGACAGCACAACAACAAGATACATCATTGTTATCAGTGCTTAGAACTTCACTAAGTCGGTTCCCTATACCATTTCCCATAATTATAGGGATTACTAGAGGCACAAATGGACACAGTTTCATAATTACCAATTTCAAAATTGGTTTCTCTCACTCAGAATTCAATTTCAGATTTTTCTCTTCCCAGGAAAAAATTCACGCCCTGTATTTTGCAGACCACTCCCACGTCGGGCTTGGGAAAATTTCGAATCTGGTTTTGCATGGTAAGTCTCTTCCCATGTCTTCTCTCCCATGAGCCATGTTTCACTTTTTAATTAAAAACTAAGTACTCCCTTAATCACACTTAATTCCCCATTATACCATAAAATAAGTTTAAGATAATAAAAGGGGATTTTTACTCAAGTCATGACATAAGGTAACTTTAGGGACTTAAAGGTTTAATGGGTTCATAACATTGTTTCACCCCCTAAGACATTTTAACCCCCATACCATCTCTGGTGAATACATGAGTCCTCGATCTCTTCAGCGTACCGCCTCCAAACAGCCAGTTGTGGATTTTTCATATTAATAATTACAAAAATATAGTATTTTCATCCCTTGCAGGCATTCATAAACAATAATTACATCTTGGCATCATCATACTAGGGTTTCAAACCAAGGGTGTTACAACAAATGAGCATTACTAGCATGTAAAATATAGATTGTAGCAACAAAAAGTACCTCAGGAGTTTGATAAATACAAACTAGAAGAGAATGTAATCATCATGCATAAATACATAGTTTATGTGCCAAAATATGGAGACTTAAGGAAGATGGTTCTAAAGGAGATGCATAATGTACCTTATGCTAGGCATTCGGGATATCATAAGACAATAGCAATTGTGAGGTAGAAGTATTATTGGCCAGGAATGAAGAATGATGTTGCAGAGTACATAGCTAGATGCATAGAATTCCATAAGGTTAATGTGGAGCATCGCAATCTAGCTGGTTTGTTGCAACCACTACCAATACCTTAATGGAAGTGGGATGTAGTAACGATAGATTTCATCACAAAGTTTCCAAAGACAAGACTACATAATGATTCCATCGTGGTAGTGGTGGATAAGTTGACTAAAGCTACAAACTTTATTCCAGTGAAAACAACTCATAAGGTAGCTAACATTGCATACATATTTATGAAAGAGGTTTCCATACTACATGGAATTCCAAATCTATAGTGTCAGACATAGATGCAAAGTTTACTTCTAACTTTTGGAAAGGATTGTTCAAAGGATTTGGCACAGATCTGAATATGAGTACAGCATACCATCCTTAGGCAGATGGTTATAAAGAAGAGTCAATTGGGTGATAGAAGATATGCTGAGAGCATATGTGATAGTTCAACCATCCAAGTGGGAGGATTATTTACACTTGGTAAAGTTTTCCTATAATAATGGATAGCATGCCTCTCTAAATATGAGTCCTTTTGAGGTATTGTATGGGATAAATTGCAATACTCTTATCAGTTGGGATAATCCAACAGACATAATCATCATTGGACCTAAACTTCTAAAGGACATGGAAGATCATATGGTTGGAATCAAGCATAATATGAAAGCAGTTCAAGACATACAAAAAAGTTATGCAGATCATAGCAGAACTGGCATACATTTTAAAGTTGGAGATCATGTCTTTTTGAATGTTAGACCCAAGAAGAGTTCCTTGAACTTGGAAAACTGTTCAGACCAAGCTGCTAGATACTCTAGAGCCTTTGAGATCCTAGCTAGGATAGGACCTGTTGCATATGAGCTTGCATTGCCTACCTGCATAAAAGTGCATAATGTGTTTCATGTATCTTTGTTGAAAACGTATATACCTTATGCTAATCATGTGATTGATTGGAATATGATTCAAGTGGAACCGAAAGGTGATTTTCTGGTGCAACCAATTTCCATATTGGGAAAAAAGATCAAGCTACTACGGAATCAAGAGATCAAGAAGGTAAAGGTCCAATGGACCCATTACAATCCTTAAGATGCTACTTGGGATATGGAAGATGCTATGAGGGAGGCATACCCTCATCTTTTTTTGAAATTTTGTGTTACAGTATGTATGTAATAAGTATGCATCGAGAACGATGCATTGTTTTAAGGGGGAGGGGAATGTAATAGCCCAGTGTTTTGTATCCCCGGACATATGTAATTATTATTTTGTTTTGTTATTGTGGCACAAGGCACAACGTGCTGGGACAATGGTTTGAGAAATTATTATTAATAATAAATTAAATGGCTCAACATGGACAACAAATGAGAAGGGGGGGACATGGTTTCCACATGTGATGGGGAATGGGGACTAGGAGTTGTTGGTCACCCAAACTTCGTACTTTGGATACTATTCTTGATTATTTTGGAACTTGGAGTTACTATTGCACCTTATTCATGGTTAGATGGCCCCCACTTGAGAAATGTGACCCTCTTGGAGATGCGGTGGGTCCCTCTTAGTGAATGTTCCCACCTTGATTGAAAGATTCTCTTTTGTGGGCCCCACTTGCACTAGAGTGCCCTCTTCCTACTTTCTAGGAGTTGTGAGCTATTTTTTAGCTTCCACCTCGTTGATTATTTCCTCCACCTCCACAAGGGATGACCACTCCTCTATTCATCCCTATTTTTATGCTTCTGGTATATTTATGACCCTATTTGATCCACTCTTTCACCTCATGAACCCTCCTTGTGCTATTTTGCCTCCAGTCCTTGGTTTTTGGTAACTCATCCTCATGGTGCTAATCCGTGAAAGGGAATCTCCTAAACTAAGCCACCACAACACCAATTCAAGTTAAGTCTCCATGATGAATCCTAACCACACCTCAACTAATTCAATTTGGTCTCCTTGGGTTTGAATTTCCCTCCTTGAGCTTTATATATATGTGATATCTCCTTGTTGTGCTAGTTAGTTAGCAGGTTTGGTTTGGTAGAGATCATTGTGACCTTTGTGTTATGTGTTGGAGAGTGATGTTACTAGAGATTTTATGGTTAGTTACCTTTGTTTCCTTGTGGACCATTACTTGTCCCTAGTCTAGCACATAAAGCCATTGGGTGAGGGCGACTATATCCAAAGGGTTTAGGTGAGAGCGGGTAGTCACAACTCACCAGGTAGTGTAGACAAAAGGAAAGTAGATGGTGATGGAATGAGTTGCGGCTACTCTGGTTGAGATTACCTCTATTTATGGAACCATGTCCTTATCTCGGGGGTGACTGCCATGCTAAGAGATGCATGAGCATGGCATGTCTATGGATGGGAGGAACGTGGTCCCGTTGAATCCAGTTGCACATATTGAGATAAGTATTTGGTTATATGCTTATTCATTGTATTTTATTCTGCACATGTGTCGTGGAGGCTAACTTGATCTATGTTTATGTTTATGGATGTTATGTTAGCAATTGAATGTAGGATGCACAGTCCTCATGCTTATCTATGTTATATGGATTATTATGTTATAAATAGTTGGGTGGCCTTCGTGCATTGTAAAACCTGACTTGTGATGAACCTTCTCTATCTTCTCTATTCTCTCATGGCTAGATGCATGTAGATGGAAACCATCATTTATGATTTCTCTCATGGTTGGATGGTTGTAGAGGGAAACCATCATTTCTGATTTGTAATGTGTTAGATGGTTGTAAATGGCATCCACAAGATCTTATTTGTAGCGTGTTTATATGGTTGTAAATTACAGCCATAAAATCTTATTTGTATTAGTGATTGATGGCTGAAGGGGGGGAAACCATGAGTATGATTTTTACTACTGAGTGAGGGTTGTAAGGGACATCCATGGGATCTGTTTTGATGGCCACGGATGGAATTTTGTGTCTTTGTCTCTCTTATGGTTTATGTGGCTATGTTTTTAATGTTGTTAATACTCACTATCTAACCACACCAATCAACACAAACATAATCGAATTAGTAATAAATCATCATATGAAAGATAAGTGAAAGGAAAATGGGATGATAACAATAATAATTGAGCACTCACAAACGTCTACAATTGAATACTTACTTTCATGTTTTCAATAGCATTGCAATCCAACAACTACTATCAAGCACATGAGATAAACATTTGTACTCAACCATTACAAGAATACTAGAAGGAACAATTAATCGAGCTTTGATTCATAAAGATTCATTGTTTACAAGTACAACATTGTCATGTCCCATCATTTATTATTAATGGAAGGAGTTCCTATTCCAACCAATCCCTTGGGGTTAATTCTAAAGTTAAGGCATTAATTAGTTAGGAAGTTTAATTTTATTTTATCCTAAGTTTGAAATGCATTTGGTAGAATTAAATTTTATTAATTAGGTATTTTTATTTTAAAGTGTATAATGTTGCACAAGTGTGACTTATAGGATAAGGTTGACTAAGAGTTAACTTGCAAGACAAGAAAAGATAAAGCATTCAAAGCAAGGAAAGTAGGAAAAGGAGAAGAAAGCAGAATAAAGCAACAAAGCTCAGAAAAAGTAGGACAAAAGCATAAAAGTAGGACAAAAGTAGAAAAGCAGGGCAAAAGCAGAAAGGTAGGATAAAGCAAAAAAGAAAGAAAAAAACAAAAGCAGGACAAAGCAGAAAAGCAAGAAAAAGTAGGATAAAGCAAAAAAGCAGGATAAGGCAAAAAAGCAAAAAAAAGAAGGACAAAGCAGAAAAGCAAGATAAGGTAGAAAAGCAGGAAAAAGCAGGATAGAAAAGCAAAAGTAGTAAAAGAAAAAGCAAAAGCAGAAATCAAAGCAAATCAGAAAGCAAGGAAAAAGCTAAAGCGGAAAGCACAACAAAGTAGAAATCAAGGAAAAAGGTAAACAGAAAGCAAAGAAACCTTATCCACTCCATGAAGGTGCCTTAGCCTATCTTACTTGCTACACAAGTCACCTAAATCTATAAAAGGAGGGTTACAACTCCATTTCACATATTTTGACAGTTTGAGAATTGGTGTGAGTGCAATTGTGCCTCAGTGACTTGGGAGATCTGCCCCTAGTCCAATCTTGGGAGATGTGCCCCTACTTCCTTGTTGGAATATCAAGAAATACTGAGAGAGGGGGTGAATCATTATTGGGCTATTTTAAAATTTTATCACGTTTAAAAATAGAATCAACCAAGAAGATAGAACACACAATATTATCGTGGAATCCCAATTGGGAAAACCACCAATACTTTCTATTACTGTGTTGAGGTGTATTTACTGTCTTAAAGAATCACCAAAATATTTAATTATTGACCAAGGTTGGTAATCTTAGAGTTGTGCCACAATATATGCTGAGGTAGAAGGGACCTAAGTTTTGGCTTGACAGACCTTACAATTGTTTAATAAAGAAAAGATCGAAAGATCTTTCAAAATGAAAAACCGAGTCAAACTTCAAAAAGACAACAAATGAATTAACTAAGCCTAGCTAAACCAACAGATCAAAATAGTATCAAGCTATACTACCCTACTCTATGATTAAACAAAATGGGAAAAGAAAAAATACTGGTCAATAAGCAAACTACTTCTTAAAATGGAAACTACTTGACTTAAAACAGAACCTACAAACTACTTAACTTAAACTCAACAACTACTTTTATGTACTCAGTTAATATTTCAGGACTACACTAAACTACCTAATTCCATTCTCCTTGGGGGTTCCTAGGAAGTGTATCAAATGTAATGGGAATAGGGGTGAATGTATCAAAGTGGCTTTCAAATGTGACAAGGAAACAAAATGGTACTAAATCTAATTTAACTTCTACAAATAAATGTAAACTAAAGATTGTCCAACTACAATTAACTTTAAACATGATAACCTACCTTCTATCCATAAGCAATTGACTTGGAACTAATGAAGTCTAGAAGCAAGTAGAAAACTTAATAAAGATATTTTACTTCTGAACCAAACCCTATTTATGAATATCTTCATTATTGGTACGAATGGGAAAACTAGTCCTATGCTTAACGAAGAAGTTGGAGAACGAAATTATTAAACCTAATCTAATATTAATCTTAATGATATATGATAAACTACACTAAAAACTGATAAGTTCTGTGACGGTAAAGCATTAAAGAACCAGATATAAAAGAAACATAACTTGTAAAGCAACTAAGCAAGGTTAAGAAAAGATAGAATGAAAACTAAGGATGATGACAAACTTAATTAAAACTCTAAGTGGTGTAAAACAAGATCTTAATTATATCTAAGAAGGCTAATTAAAAGCAAGAAATATCATAGTTCAAAGACCTAAGAAACTGGACTCTAAATAAGCGTAAAAACAATGCAGGAAGTATACAAGTCCGAATGCCGATCCGGATGACTGTCCGAATGATAGTCCGGATGGAGGAAAAACAATTAAACTAAGGAAAGAAGAAGTTAGGATGATCTTAATTGTCAGCTGACTTATGCATATGATCCTACAGTGCAGGGAAGCAATGAATAGAGTTTTCAGAGGCTAAGATGACAAGAAGTAACCTATTCTAATCATTATCTAAGGAATGAACTATTTCTGTGGCATGAGGAAACAAAACTGAGATAAATAGAACTAACCTACAACTACAGGAGAGAAACTAACAGGACTAATTCTAACTACGATTGAACTTGGAATGTGAAGCTATCTAAACTCTAGGTATTTGTAATTTAAAAGGACTAAGAGCAGATTAAGCAACTAACAATTTAAGCAAACTAAGCAAACTAAACATGACTAAGAAAACTAAGCAAACTAAGCAAACTAAACATGACTAAGAAAACTAAGCAAACTAAGCGAACTAAGCGTGACTGGTCACTAATTATATTCTGTAAATATCATAAATATGAACAGTAAATTAAACATACAGATCATAAAACAGAAGCGTCATTTACATAAGCAGAAAACAACATATATTACAAGATAGAAATATCATATACAAAATAAATACATAAATTGAACGAATACACAACTTATCTGTAGAAGACAAAGACAAACTATATACACAGACGAAAGACCACTGGTTGTTGAGGGGCCCTTCTCAGCAATCAGAGGTTGCGCCTTAATCAATCAATCACCACGCACGTTACTGAGCATTCATAAAACTAGAATGGAGATATATTAATTTAAAAACAGAGTTACAGTGTTACTTGTAGCTGAAAAGACTAAAAAACTCCAAGGCTAAGAGACTAACTCGTCTTAGTCACAAAGACGTCTATATATACAGAGTTACAAATGGGGGAGCAACTCGACCCTTTAGTGGTCAACTGCTCTAATAATAGGCAGTCTTAATTCCAAAAGCAGTCCTGCATAGCAGCTCACGACAGCTCATGGCCAAGGAACGGCTCCATAACAATTCGTGACAGTGCACAGAGCATCTACCAGGTTCCACGATGTTGGTTTCCTTCACATGGTCATTGAGACATTTGATCGTCCTTTGACGTGGCAGCGAGATGTGTTGTCGAGCTGAGCATGCAGGAGAAGGAATCTTCCAGAACATCAGCTCATGCACCATAGAGGCCATGTCCTAAACAGAATCCATGTGACGGTTTTCTTTCTAACGGCCCGGGAATATCTCAACCAACGATCTCGCGGGTTGAATGCAGGTCTGCACAGCAGGATGAATGTTTACACTGTGAATACGCATCTGAATGGAGGTTCGTTTGAGAGCCATAACCTGTGGAATGAAATATATTTGCCAAGCAAGCCAATAAATATTAAATAAACATCAATAAATCACAGAATGAAAATTTTTACCCAAAATTCATGTGATATGTGAATATACGCATAGCTGATCTATTTGACGATCTGAATGGAAAGCAGAATGACTTATTACATCAAAAATGGTGAAAGTAATGCCAATTAGAGTGTGTTTGATGTTCAAAAATAGTGACAAAAATGGACACCAACATTCCCCCAAATCGGAAATATGCCAGGTCCCACTAAGCAAACAGAGAAAAAATCAGGAAGAAGGCTGAGCTGCGATAGCAGCTGCCTTCGACTTAGAGAAGGAAGTGCTTTTAAATCTAAACTTCCTGAGTTGTTCCTTCAAATTATCATGCTTCAAACGGAGAGAGATGTTAGAGGTTGTTTTGGCTTCTTGACTAGGTGAGGGTTCAGGACTTCAAAGACAAAGCGTTCCCAGGTTTGCCCCTTTTCTTCTAACTAATGAGTGATCAGGATTTTGATCAAACAGTGGTGGTATAGGCTTCCAGAGGGGTTAGTGGTATTCTTCCTAACATGTCTAGACATTTTCTCTAAGCTTTTCAGGAAATAGAAGGGGAAATTAAGAGCCCGATCTTTAACAAAATGTGTTAGTAACCTAAGGTGGCAAGCTTTGAAGACTGTGTACTTACCTTCATAGGTAATCAAATGGATAATGACGATCAGTGGCTCGAGGTACTCAGGCTTAACCCATTCCCTGTGGAACCCTTTGGTTCCAACAACATGTTGATATTCATCCTTAAGGGAAAACTCGAACTCCGTCCATGGAAGAAATAGATGTTTGTGCCAACGGACTCCTTCCCTGGGCATTTTTCGTGGTCGATGCAATGGATTATTTCGTCACCAAAAAAGTGAGATGGCCGACTCTGGCTGTACTACCATCGAAACCCTTAGCAAACAGTAGTGAAATCTCGGCACCATGGCCGTCAAGAAGGTGAAGAAATGGACCCCATCTGGCTCGCAAAAATATTTCACGACATTCCTTAAACTCCAGAATGCGAAGGAGGTCCTGGTAACTGCCAGGCTCGTAACGGATTGGCATTTTAAACAGAGGCCGAAGGATGTGGCTGGATAAAGAAAACGTGAGAAATTGCAGGAGATGGGGTCTGCTAGGTTCAAGGCGGACGAAGAATGAGCAAGATGAAACAGATTTTACGCAGAGGTAAGTTTAAATTAAGATCCATTTGAGCGGTTGGATGATCGTGGAGATAGATTTGGAACGTTTGAATGATATGCTATCATTTAGTTGCCTTGAGTCATGTTCCATCATAGAACTGCGTGGTTAATGAATTCGTATGGCTTATGATATGGTCAACCATGTCCAAAGTAAAACTTTGGACAGGTTGAACGTAATCCTCATTATGGAACTTTAGACACAAATTACACATAAAGAATCATGATGACTTAATAAATGAAACGATAGATCACATGGTAGAATTAAATAGAGGATTAAAATCATATGATAGCCATATGAAGTTTAATCAATTCATTTGATGAGACGAAATGAGTATGCAAAGATGATATTTAATTTTAATCCTTGACATGATTAGTTAATTAGATATAAAATCAAAATATCTTAGCACACTTATTAATATCATTATAGGCTATGGTCTCATTCGACGCTTTATTCAGATCATTATTCATTTTCCTCGTTCGTCACCTCATTCGGATCGGCATTCGACCCTTCATTCAACCCTTAATACAGACTTTTGTACAAAAATATGCCTTGATGGATCTGCTTGCTGCTGATTATGCAAGGAACTTTTTTGGGACTTGTCAGCACACAAGAGATGTTGTAAACCTGCTTTTTCTAGAATTTTTAGTCACGTTCTTCCTTATTCATCATTGATCAGAATGAGCTTCTTTCTGCTTATTGCATTATCCTGAAAACACCTGTCATTTGTTAGAGATAAATGAACTTTTTACAAATATTCAGAAAGTAAAAATAGTTATGATCCTCCCCCAAACCAAAAATATGGCGTGTCCTCAAGCCAACAAAGAAAAATTGGTTAATATTCACATATTTTCAATACATGGTTCAGGAAATGATTTCTTAAATGTTGTGGTAGTTTCTGTAGAAAATGAAATATTAACTATTAAATGTAGATGATTCGGATATGTACATTCATAAAAAAAAAAGAATACAACAATGCTTAAGAAGACCATATGAAGAATGATAGTATAATTGATGCGAAAAATGCCATAGGAAAACTAGTCATCCATGACTCATTTTAAAGATCTCTTTTCATCCAAAGAATATACATAAAGTTCACCTTAGAGTTTGTGAGATTTCTATAGTTCTGGGTCCCATTTCTAGGATAACCATATCCTAGGTATTGTTTGAATTAGATGACAGGGTCCAAGTCCAACTTATAGCCATTCTCTAATGACAGTATAAATAATTGGCCTAAATATGTGTTTGTATACTCGGGTTTTTTATGAGACAGGTGAATAGCAATGCGTTAACCAAACCTCTTTTACCCGATATTGCCCCGCTGCCAGCAGGCATGTTTAGTACCTCGGCTGGTTTATATTGGTACCATGCAAGCATAGCCCCGCTGCCAGTGAGCCTGTTCAGTACCCCAACGGGTTTACTTTCATTTACCGAGCTTCCTTGTTTGAGATTTTACTTAGCATGGACCCGCTGCCAGCGATCCTGTTCAGTACCTAGGCGGGTTTTCCTCGTATAATGATATATTTTTTTTAATAAGGAAGCTGGTTGGCACTAGAGTGTGCTAAGCCTGTTAAACACATAATTCAAAAAAAATTAGAACGAACCTTATGAGTAACCTTATTTATAATGGCCTAGATTATAGATCATGTCAAAAGATAATAACCTAAAGTTGTTCCTTGACCTCTCAGTCTATCTTCTTCATAAAAAGATCAGTAATGTTCCCCACAAAATAGAAAATATCACTCACTTTTCGGCTACCTTTTAAAAGTGCTGAAGAGACAAGTTTTGATAATGAGTCTAGGATGAGCTAGTAGTCCATAGGTGTAAGATAGAGCTTTTGAAGATCATAGTAATTAAAGTGGGTCTTAAGCAACTGTTCTAATGATAAATCAGAAATGTACATGCCTGAATCAAATACCATATACATAATCATAAAATAAAGTGGTTAAAGATGGCATAGAAAACATTTCAACTTTCACTATAAATTTTCAATTTTCAACAATAATCCGAAGAGAATTATAAGTATTTCTTCTTAGAGCACTTCCCTTTTCAGATGATATTGCATGAGCTGATTATAAGGTTCTTGTAATCAAACTACAAAACCACTTATTAGATGATTCAAATTTATTCAGAACAAAAACATATGTACAAAGAAAGTTATGCAAAATTTAAGGAAAGGAAAAGAGTCTTCCTGTTTTAATTGACAAGATTTCATAAGCTAATCATAAGAATAAATTTCCTTTAAAAATGAAATCAGTTGTTAGAAATGACTCTTTATTATTGAAAAACAAAAAAATATTTACATATATACAAATGAAGATAACCCAAAATAGTTTAAGAACCAAGAGAAGGAGGAATGACTTCCTCTTCTACTAGCTCCATCTCCTCTTGTTGTAAGGCATTCTGCACAAAATCTTGTTTAGATATTGCTTGATGATAAATCCTAAATCTATGTCCATTTACAACAAAGGAAACTTGAAAATCATCAATTGTCTCGATCTTAACAGATCCATTATCAAATGTTGTAACAATCTCATATGGACCCATCCAACGGGTAGTTAATTTACCTCCAAAGTTTTTGTACCTTGAATCAAAAAGTAATGCCCAGGAGAAATCACTAACAAGGGAAAGTTCTTCCAAGTTTTCATCCCAAAAAGGACAATCTAACTAAAACAGGTTTTCAGTTATTGGCTGAGTTGGTGGGTATAAAGCTAGTTTTCTTGTAGATAACCTATCAAAGATAATCATCTCTCCATCCCTACATCCAATAAATGCATTGGCAGTAGCCAACCAAGGTCTTCCCAGAATAATGGGGTGACCTTTGGAAGGGTCTTTTGATTCTATGACCATGAAGTCCATGGGATATTCCCATGAAGCTACTAATACAGTGATGTCATCTAAGATCCTAGTAGGTTGAACCATAGTTTGATCTGTTAATTCTAGCATTGTTAGGGTAGGGCGAAGGAACTGTCCTAAATTGAGAGTTTCTAAAACTGTGGTAGTTATCAGGTTAATAACAGCTCCTAGACCAATAAGTGTGTTTCCTATGGCGGTGTTATTAATGATAACAGTCACCACAGGGTTTCCTGAGTTTGAACACTTTGGGATTCTAGGTTGGTTTGCTATGCAATCTAACATTTCTCCTATTACATGAATCGTCGGAGGGTATTTTTGTTTTTTCCCTGGTCTTTTAATATAGAGTTCCTTTATTACTTTACTATAGATTGGGATATCCTTAATGGCTTGTAATAAAGGGATCTTGATACAAGTATTTTTCAATTTGTTAATGATATCATACTCTGGATAAGTTACATGTTTTTCTATTACCAGATGCTCCGGATATGGGGGTGATTTTTCTCTTGTAATTACTTCTTTATGTGAATAGTTGTGTGTTGAAGATTTAGGAATAACCATATCTTCAAGAATGGCATCATTCAAAACTTCATTAGGTATGTCTTCTTCTTCATTCTCTTCTCGGATAACAACTGATGACTTGGGTTGATCTTGCAAAACTCTTCCAGACCGCAGTTGAATCTCATGTATTGGTGCGGTCGAAATGGCATATGATGGAAGAGGTAACAACCCAATGTTATTAAGAGCTTGGGTTGGTTTGTTGTTAGGGTTCGGTATCGGTTGTGCAGGTAATATTGTGGGTCTTGGAGGATTCATATTCTGGAAATGGTGAGGTTGATTTGGGATAGGGGGTAGTGAAGGAGGTACAAATCCAGGCAAGAGTTGTTGAATATTAGGTGGGTAAGGATAGTTAGGCATAGGAGGAGGTGATTGAGTATAGGCTTGTCCTCTCGATCCGTGTGGCCATGTTGTTGTTGAGCATTCTGAGGAGGGTACTGTGGTGGACAATTTTGCCATCCTGAAGTGTTCCATTGTTGAGGAGGTTGATAAGGATAGTAATAGGGTGGAATTTGTGATGATGGATCCTGATATGATGGTTGATCTCTAGGTTTCCAAGGCCTCCTAGATGTTTCACAAAATTTTCCACTCTTGTATACAGCTTGCAACCCAAGCAATGATGGACAATTATCAGTCGGATGTTCTTATGTACAAAGGTGACAAACTGAAACATTATTCAATGGACATTCTCGTTTGGAGATGTTTAGTTCTACACCTAGGACAAAAAACACTCATTGTTGCACATTCTTCATCTTGTCTCTTTTTAGCTTGTAATGCATCCAATTGAGAACTCATGGCTCCTAAGATATCTGTTTTGAAATTTTCCAATAGGTTTCCCAACTCTACCCTTGTAACTCCACCAGGACCGGACATGTTTCCTTTAGGTTCCTAGCATAAGATTCTCGAAAGTTTCTTCCATTTTTCCCTCTGCTCCTAAGTAATTCTTACATAGTTCACAAATCTGTGAAAAAGGCTTATGAGAGATGTCTCCTTCTGCCATGAGATTAAGGTTTTCGAAGGATTCTTCCGAGATTCCCTTGAGGAAGAGTGTTCTCACTACATCTTCCCGAAGATCACTATATTTGGATTTATGTAACACATAGTTAAATCTTTCGAGATAGTCTTCTAGGCTCTCATCTTCAAGCTATTGTATTTTAAAAATATCATTGCGAGAGTCTTTAGGTTTACAGTAATCCTGATATTTTCGTAGAAATGCAGTCTTCATGTCTTCCCAAGTTCTAATACTAGATTCTTCTAACCCCATGAACCATTGAAGAGCAGAATCTTTTAATGTGGCAGGAAAGAGTTTTAGTTTTTGGCCATCTTGTAGGTAAATATAACTCCTACACAAAATGTCAAATTCGAGTAAGAATGTATTTGGATCCTCACTACTCTTCCCATATAAGGTTGGTAGTGAGGAGGGAGGGATATTTTTCATAGTTACATCTTGTGCAGTGTCTAAGATAGGGAATCCAAAAGTACCTTCAGTTCTAACCTCTCCTTCTCCTTCATCTTGTCGGACACGATCTTCATTTTCATCCTCCATGAAGATTCGATTGCCAAAGAGAGAATACCTAGGTGGATCCTTTCTTGGTGAATATGGGATGTCCCAACGTTATGTTTCAGGAAGAGTACTCTTCTTTTTAGGAGGAGAATTACCAGCTACGTGGGTATCCAATTTTGAAGGTCCTACTGTTGTAGTCTCAATCTGTGAGATGACTATGTTCACAAAATTCTCAAAAACAGCGTCTACTTGTGCAGGATCAACAAAATCTACTAAGTTTGGACCACCTACTATTGAAAAAGTAGTATCTTTGGGTTTTTGGGCAAATGGAGGGTTGGAAGGTTCTGAATTTTTATCCTTTGGAGCTTCCTCTTGTCTAAGTTTAGTCTCAATATGATCTCGAGGTTCCTATGGAATTTCTTTATGAACAGAATTTTCTGATGTACCTATGGTTTTTCCCTAATTGATTTCCATAAAAGGATTTCCTTTCATTTTCAAGTAGGACTATCCCCTTTAGGTGTCTTCCGATACCTTTCTGCTGAGTTAGTAGATGGGGTGGCATGCCCCCTGTATAGGTTAGTGGAAATTTTAGTGGGGATTTTACTAGGAGGGCTAGTTTTAATAAATCTACCTTTTGAGTCTCTAGACCTATTCATGCAAACAAACTAAAACTGAAATAAATTCTAACTGCATTACTACGACTGTTGGGTTTTGGGGATGCCTGTTATAACAGATGCGCAGGTCCTTACCTCTCATCTTACCGCTCACCCGCCACCAGCCTATTTCTAAATCTCAAAGGGAAGAATTCAAAATCTATAACTAAGTTTCAAAAGAGAGTTCTACATATCTACAACTGAGTTCTACCTATCTACAACTCCCCGGTAACGGCGCCAAAATGTTGAGGTGTATTTACTGTCTTAAAGAATCACCAAAATATTTAATTATCGACCAAGGTTGGTAATCTTAGAGTTGTGCCACAATATATGCTGAGGTAGAAGGGACCTAAGTTTTGGTTTGACAGACCTTAGAAATGTTTAATAAAGAAAAGATCGCAAGATCTTTCAAAATGAAAAACCGAGTCACACTTGAGAAAGACAACAAATGAATTAACTAAGCCTAGCTAAACCAACAGATCAGAATAGTATCAAGCTATACTACCCTACTCTATGATTAAACAAAATGGGAAAAGAACAAATACTGGTCAATAAGCAAACTACTTCTTAAAATGGAAACAACTTGACTTAAAACAGAACCTACAAACTACTTAATAAACTCAACAACTACTTTTATGTACTCAGTTAATATTTCAGGACTACACTAAACTACCTAATTCCATTCTCCTTGTGGGTTCCGAGGAAGTGTATCAAATGTAATGGGAATAGGGGTGAATGTATCAAAGTGGCTTTCAAATGTGACAAGGAAACAAAATGGTACTAAATCTAGTTTAACTTCTACAAATAAATGTAAATTAAAGATTGTCCAACTACAATTAACTTTAAACATGATGACCTACCTTCTATCCGTAAGCAATTGACTTGGAAATAATGAAATCTAGAAGCATGTAGAAAACTTAATAAAGAGATTTATTTGAAACTGAATTTAATTAAGAAGCAAGTAGAAAACTTAATAAATATATTTTACTTCTGAACCAAACCCTATTTATGAATATATTCATTATTGGTACGAATGGGAAAACTAGTCCTATGCTTAACGAAGAAGTTGGAGAATGAAATTATTAAACCTAATCTAATATTAATCTTAATGATATATGATAAACTACACTAAAAACTGATAAGTTCTGTGACGGTAAAGCATTAATGAACCAGATATAAAAGAAACATAGCTTGTAAAGCAACTAAAGCAAGGTTAAGAAAAGATAGAATGAAAACTAAGGATGATGACAAACTTAATTAAAACTCTAAGTGGTGTAAAAAAGATCTTAATTATATCTAAGAAGGCTAATTAAAAGCAAGAAATATCACAGTTCAAAGACCTAAGAAACTGGACTCTAAATAAGCGTAAAAACAATGCAGGAAGTATACAAGTCTGAATGTCGATCCGGATGACTGTCTGAATGACAGTCCGGATGGAGGAAAAACGATTAAACTAAGGAAAGAAGCAGTGAGGATGATCTTAATCGTCATCTGACTTATGCATATGATCCTACAGTGCAGGGAAGCAATGAATAGAGTGTTCAGAGGCTAAGATGATAAGAAGTAACCTATTCTAATCATTATCTAAGGAATGAACTATTTCTATGGCATGAGGAAACAAAACTGAGATAAATAGAACTAACCTACAGCTACAGCTACAGGAGAGAAACTAACAGGACTAATTCTAACTACAACTGAACTTGGAATGTGAAGCTATCTAAACTCTAGGTATTTGTAATTTAACAGGACTAAGAGCAGATTAAGCAACTAACAATTTTTTGTAATTTAATAGGACTAAGAGCAGATTAAGCAACTAACAATTTAAGCAAACTAAGCAAACTAAACATGACTAAGCAAACTAAGCAAACTAAGCGAACTAAGCATGAACGGTCACTAATTATATTATGGAAATATCATAAATATGAACAGTAAATTAAACATATAGATCATAAAACAGAAGCGTCATTTACATAAGCAGAAAACAACATATATTACAAGATAGAAATATCATATACAAAATAAATACATAAATTGAACGAATACACAACTTATCTGCAGAAGACAAAGACAAACTATATACACAGACGGAAGACCACTAGTTGTTGAGGGGCCCTTCTCATCAATCAGAGGTTGAGCCTTAATCAATCAATCACCATGCACGTTACTGAGCTTTCATAAAACTAGAACAGAGATATATTAATTTAAAAACAAAGTTACAGTGTTACTTGCAGCTGAAAAGACTAAAAAACTCCAAGGCTAAGAGTCTAACTCGTCTCAGTCACAAAGACTTCTATATATATAGAGTTACAAATGGGGGAGCAAGTCGACCCTTTAGTGGTCGACTGCTCTAATAATAGGCAGTCTTAATGCCAAAAATAGTCCTGCGTAGCAGCTCACGACAGCTCATGGCCAAGGAATGGTCCCATAACCATTTGAGACAGCGAATAGAGCATCTACCAGGTTCCACGGTGTTGGTTTCCTTCACGCAGTCATTGAGACGTTTGATCTTCCTTTGACGTGGCAGCGAGATGTGTTGTCGAGCTGAGCATGCAGGAGAAGGAATCTTCCAGAACATCAGCTCACGCACCATAGGGGCCACGTCCTAAATAGAATCCATGTGACGGTTTTCTTTCTAATGGTCCAGGAATATCTCAACCCACGATCTTGCGGGTTGAATGTAGGTCTGAACGGCAGGCTAAATGTTTACACTGTGAATACGCGTCTGAATGGAGGTTCGTTTGAGAGCCATAACCTGTGGAATGAAATATATTTTCCAAGCAAGCCAAGAAATATTAAATAAACATCAATAAATCACAGAATGACAATTTTTACCCAAAATTCATGTGATATGTGAATATACGCATACCTGATCTATTTGACGATCTGAATGGCAAGCAGAATGACTTATTACATCAAAAATGGTGAAAGTAATGCCAATCAAAGTGTGTTTGATGTTCAAAAATAGTGACAAAAATGGACACCAACATACTGCAAAATTATATTTACAAATAGTTTGCAAGTACCAACTTGTTGGAGACTTCAATCCCCAAATTTATCAGCTAAAACTGAAAGATGCACCAACACCTTGTTTTCTCAGCTACAACTGAAAGGATGCTACAACACCCTTAGCAGGCTGCAACCTGCCCTAGCACCACCCTGTTGATGTATATGTAACTTCAGAATGTATTTCACATATATGTATATTGTATTCCTATAGAGATGTTATTATTCCTCTATACGGAAGTGTCGTCATTTATATTATAAGTGTCGTAAATTATACTAAATGGGTTATTAGACCACCTTGTTGGGGTCGGCCCTGTATAAGTCATGTGGGTCAAAGGGTTATTAGACCACCCTATTGGGGGTCGGCCATGTGGGTCAAAGGGTTATTAGACCACCCTAGTGGGGGTCGGACCAGTCAGCATTATGTTAAGTGGTTAAGTTGAGGCCGACCTAGTTGAGTAAAGGTCAAGTCAAGTTAGTGTATAAATAGAGAGTGTGTCTCTCTCATTTTACACATTCTATTCTCTCACTCACACTTGGGAGAGTGGCGCACTTGTGGAGGAGGAGGATTTGCTGCTAGGAGAAGACTATCTCTTGTATTCTGGTTGTATCATTGCTCTATCTATCTCTGAGGAAGTTATTGGGGTTTTTCACCTTTATGGTTTTCCCCAAGTAAACTCTGTGTCTCTTGTGTGTTTGCATTATTGTGTACATGGTTGATATGCTGTAGATTTGTTGTACATGTTGTTCTCTCAGTTAAGATCCTAGATCAGATTGAAGTAAATTTTGAAAATTTAACATGGTATCAGAGCTAGCCTGAAAGAAGGCATGATCTGGCATGTATGACACTTGTTGCACTTACGATGCTAGGGCTTGATATAGAAAAAACCCGTCATCGTAGAACTTTCGCTATAAATCCGTTTTGGCGAAGTTTTCAGATCGGAAACTTTTACAGGTCAAAGATCCGATCCCCATGTACCTTGTGTCCAAAGAACAACCTCTAATTCGTTGTACTTTGTGATTTATGATCTGTACAATATAGGGTTTCTGCCTCTTCCAGATCTGAGTCAAAATCAGGTGACCTTGGGAAAAAGGTCATAACTTGCGCTAGGAAGCTCCAAATGAAATTTTGTAAAAAGTGACAGGTAGTACACAGAATGTACTATCTCAGGAAATATTTTCAGAGGTCGAAGTTGAACCAGTGACATGTGGCACGCCGTACAAGCTCGCTCTCTTGTATTATCCCATAAACAGGTCACGTTGCAACAATTGGAATAAATCTCTCTCAGAGAATCCAATTGAGGTCAGACCTGTCGGGATGGAAAGATAACAGGTCGGGCTATCTCAAAAAACAAGTTCAGACCTTTTGGATCGAAAAGTTAGGAGTTACACTAGAAACAATCAGGTACATATTTCTGTCAAATCAGAATTATTTTTGAGCACCTTCATTCATGGCTTCCGGAAGTTAGGGCTTCGGAGAAAGTTGGATTTTTTTTAATCGAAGACCATGGCTGAATGCTACTCATCAAAATCTAAATTTAGAGACCAAGATAAGATTTTTTGGTTGGGAAGAAAGCCGGGCTTGATCAAACCCCAGTTCGGGACATTGATCGGAAAGATGGAAAATTAGGGCTTCTGCAAAAATTGGAATTTTGGAAATCTGTGACCACGGCTGGAAGCTCCTCAGAAAAATAGAAGCTTAGAGATTTGAATCAAATCTTTTGGTTGGGTGAAGCTCCGGGAAACTCAAACCCTAATTTAGGGTCCTCCCTAGTGAATCTGGAAATCTAAAAGGCAATTTCGAGGGGTGAAACTTTGCAGTTTTCAAATTCTGAATATACCAACTTGATCATCTCATCAAGGCACATATTTCTATCCTTTTGGAAGTTTGAAATTCAAAGTTTGAATTTTTAGGGTTTCTTTGACAAACCCTAATCTAGCTCCAGGTCCAGTTCTTGCAAATCAAGTGGATTGGGTTAATTCTAGAAGAAGATGGATTGGTCACCTGCATAAGTGAAGAAGTTCCTGTTTTAGAGGGAGATGAGGCTAAGGCCTTACATAAGAAGATTACAAGCAATATCGACAGGTATGACTTATCCAGGTATGTTTCGAGATTTGTTCATGATTAAGTTTATGGTATATTTGTCTTCATATTATTACAGTTAGTACAATCTTGATTAAATCTAGACTTGGCGTATCACCTTAATAAAATTATGAATGCACGATATAAGATATTCATTGATTAGGGTGTTGACACTTATGATTGTACTAATGCATTATGGTGTTGTATGAGGTTTATGTTGTCTGCTAACACAAAAGGTACACCAAGAAAGTCAAATCATGTTCTACTTCAAGAACATATGCTCATGGTGACATGAAGACAAAGATTCATCCATTGTCATGGATCACATAGAAGATCTACTTTCGAGGTATGTATAACTTGGTTCTTCAATGGTTAACTTATGAGACATGCAGGTTACTAGCACAAGTCACTGTAGAGAACCAGAAGACATTATGCGGGTATGTTAGACATAACTAGCTAGTATGCTAATCCAGGTATGTTTTTCCTATATCAAGCTAGAATCCTACCTTGTGTTAGGACCTTATACTGTTGTGTTGTTGATAATGATTATTCATGAAGTCATAGGTTTGAATAGTCATGGCTATGTGCATATTATGTTTCTTACCATAATTGATGATATGACTAACCAGAAGAATCATGAAGGTATAGGTTTGAGTAATCACGGGTTTATGCATTGATGATTTGACTAATCAGAAGAGTCCTATGATCAAATAAGAATATGAATGAGTAAAAGAAGACTTCCCTAAAACCTTGAATACTAATGTTTATTATCTGTGAATGATCATGACTATACATGTTTAAGATTATTGTGTTTTGATAGTATTAAGATTATACTAATAAATGTGTGATTATGTATGAGACCTCAAGGATAACACAATGATGATACTAATAAGCATTCATAGTGATTAAGGATGGATGTAAGTACAAGGACAGGTAATCCAGGAAGTAAAGATCAAGAAGGAGCACACTCCAGTTGTTCCTGCAAGAAAGCAAAGGAGCACACTTCAGTAGTTTCTGCAAGGATGCATATATTTAGAGGGAGTTGACCATCTTTCTACATTCCACAACAGAAAGGTGTAGAAGAAACTACTTCAGTAGATCCTGCAAGGAAGCAAAGACTCAGAGGGAGTCCACCCAGCAACCAAACAAAGATAAGTATTTTTAATTATCATTTCTTGCATATTTGTTTGTTTAAATAAAATTGTTCAATGATGTATATGCTCATGTTCCTAGACTTAGGATATGTATTGTGCATATTAGAATGATTGCATTAATGAAAAGTATACTACTAATATGCATGTGATGGGTAAGTGGCCTATGGCACTATACAACATTCCAGTGCTACTTATCTAGAATGAAACCTCTTTGCTGACATGTTGGGAGTAGTGCAAACTCTTAACAATGTTTTGGTAGAGACTGGAAGGCATCTAGAAAGTTGTGGAACATGAATGAATGTTGTATTGAAGCATTGGCTAAGATAATTGCATGACTGTATGACATATTTCTTTATGTGTAAGAATTTGTCTGAAAATTATGAGATGTTTCTAATCATGCAATTTAACTTGTTTTGTAGAAAAGACCGTATACCTTCACCTACAAAAGAAGGAATACAACATTTGTTCAAGCAACAAAATTATCTATTGAAGATATTGAAGTTCCCAGGATACAGGAAGAATGAAGAATGATGTTTGGGATGCGGTCCCAAGAGCTAAAGGGAAGTCTGTTGTGACTTCCAAATGGAACTATCAGATCAAACATGCTGCAGATGGCAGCATAGAGAAATATAAAAGTGATGAAATAGAAGATACACCAGATGGATTTCAAGACAGCTTTCTTGAATGGTGTAGTCATATATGTGTTAAGAACTTGGTATGGTAGGATAGACAGCTTTCTATCCAGTTTGGGCTTTACCAAGAATAAAGCGGATTCCAACCTTTACTACAAGGTTGAGGAAGGCAATCCAGTGATACTACTATGTGGATGACCTGTTTGTAACATGTGAGGATAGATTGATTGCCGACATGCAACGGAAGCTTGCTGCCGAGTTCGAGTTGAAGAACTTGGGGATGATGCACTATTTGTTTTTGGCATGAAGGTGTGGCAGAGTGCAGATGGAATCTTCCTTGGACAAGGGAAGTATGCAGTAGAGATCCTGAAGAGGTTCGGGATGATGGACTGCAAGGCTATGGCCACACCTATGGCATCAAACCTGAAGCTTCTGTGTGATGCTCCATTTGATCCAGTTGATTATGGGCTCAAGTATGATACGAATCAAAAGTTTAACCTACAGGGTTATGTTGATTCAGATTGGGCATGCAGTGCTACAGATAGGAAGAGCACTTCTGGGTGCTGCTTCAGTATGGGATCAGGTGTGATCTCTTGGTTTAGCAGGAAACAGTCCTGCGTAGCACTGAGTACAGCCGAAGTAGAGTATGTTGCGATGGATGAGCAGGTTGCAGATGTATTGACCAAGCCATTGGCCAGAGTACAGTTTGAGTACTTTAGAGAGAGCCTTGGTGCACTTCAGATTGAGGTTCCTTCCAAAGGGAAGAGATGAGTCCAGAAGATGCAAATGCACATGAGATTTTCTGACATGGTTGATGTGTTCTCCCTTGGTCGTGATGTAATTGCTGAGCCATTTTTCACATGGTGGTAGATGTGTTATCCCATGGTGAAAAAGTATGGGCTGGAGCCTTCCCCGAATGGTGGTAGATGTGTTCTCCCATGTCGGTGGTGTAAGTGTTGGATGATGTGCATCTGGGCTGTGCTTCGTGGATGATGAGATGATCTGAAGAGGACGATGCTATGATGATCAGGAGGATCATGGATGATGAGCATCAAGATGATGCTCTAGTTACTACTCTGTATATGTATATGCATCATGTTGGATGCTTGTTATGATCAGTTGGATCATTTATATATATATGCATCATGTTGGATGCTGGATATGATCAATTGAATCATTTATGTATGTATGCATCATGTTGGATGTTGGATATGATCAGTTGGATCATTTGTATGTATTTTGTATATGCATCATGTTGGATGCTTGGACCATGTATCTGTATATGTATCAGGTGGATACTGAGATCATGTATGTTGATATGTATCAGGTGGATACATTGTGTGGATCATGTATCTATGTATGTATCAAGTGGATACATTGTATGATCAGGTAGATCATGTATGAAGATATGTATCAGGTAGATACTTGGTATGCATCAGGTGGATGCATTGTATGATCAGGATGATCGTGGATGAAGAGCTTCTCCAGATGACATGCATCAGGACGATGCAGTGATTATGATCAGGATGATCATGTGTACATCAGGATGATGTATGGTGAGTATCAAGATGATACTCTATGGTCGTGGATCAGGTTGTGCAGATGAGCATATAATTTGGCCCTGGGAGATTTGCAGATAGTCTTTCGAGGTTTTTCCTATGGCATATAATTTGGCCCTGGGATATCTGGCAAATGCTCTTTCGAGGTTTTGCTCTGGGAGGACATATAATTTGGCCCTGGGAGATCTACAGATAGTCTTTCAAGGTTTTACCTATGGCATATAATCTGGCCGTGGGATATCCGGCAGATGCTCTTTCGAGGTTTTGTCCTATGGCATATAATATGTCCCTGGGAGATCCAATAGGTTGGGTTGTGTGCCCGTAATAAGTCCTGGGATGCTCTTGCGAGGTTTTTCCATGACCACATATAATCTGTCCCTGGGAGATCCTATAGGTAGAGTTGTGTGCTCGTAATAGCCTGGGATGCTCTTGCGAGGTTTTGTGGTGACCACATATAATCTGTTCCTGGGAGATCCTATAGGTAGAGTTGTGTGCTCGTAATAGCCTGGGATGCTCTTGCGAGGTTTTGTGGTGAGGTCACATATAATATGGCCCTGGGAGATCCTATAGGTAGAGCCGTGTGCTCATAACAGCCTGGGATGCTCTTTCGAGGTTTTGTGACGCACGTAATAAGTCTTGAGGATTCCACAGTATGGCCAATGATGACGAAGACCTGCAGGTGGTGGGCCTACATCCAGAATGAAAAAGTACTGGCTCTGTAGAACTTCTTATGACGAGTAGATTCAGAGATTGATTGAGATAGCAGCAGCAGTGACGATGATGATGTCTCGATGACGATTATCCAGTGACGATGATCCAAAGAAGAAGACTTGTGCTAGAAGACCTGTGTCAAGAAATACCTTCCTATTTAAGAGGGAGTGTTGATGTATATGTAACTTCGGAATGTCATTTCACATATATGTATATTGTATTCCTATAGAGATGTTATTATTCCTCTATACGGAAGTGTCGTCATTTATATTGTAAGTGTCGTAACTTATACTAAATGGGTTATTAGACCACCTTGTTGGGGTCGGCCCTGTATAAGTCATGTGGGTCAAAGGGTTATTAGACCACCCTATTGGGGGTCGTCCATGTGGGTCAAAGGGTTATTAGACCACCCTAGTGGGGGTCAGCCCAGTCAGCATTATGTTAAGTGGTTAAGTTGAGGCCGACCTAGTTGAGTAAAGGTCAAGTCAAGTTAGTGTATAAATAGAGAGTGTGTCTCTCTCATTTTACACATTCTATTCTCTCACTCACACTTGGGAGAGTGGTGCACTTGTGGGGGAGGAGGATTTGCTGCTAGGAGAAGACTATCTCTTGTATTCTGGTTGTATCATTGCTCTATCTATCTCTGAGGAAGTTATTGGGGTTTTTCACCTTTATGGTTTTCCCCAAGTAAACTCTGTGTCTCTTGTGTGTTTGCATTATTGTGTCCATGGTTGATATGCTGTAGATTTGTTGTACATGTTGTTCTCTCAGTTAAGATCCTAGATCAGATTGAAGTAAATTCTGAAAATTTAACACACCCTTCCACCCTTATTTGTCTTTTTCAGATTTTCGGATCTTCTTTATTTCTTCAATTTTGTTACTTCATTTTATTGGTCTATGTATTTTCTTAATGCTCCTTCAATCTGGACTTCAGAGACATCTTTCTTCCACTTCGAACTTTTGTTTAAATACTTATTTCATCGTGTGTTTTGAACCATTGTGTCTTTTCATCATTGTGTCCCTTCATTAAAACCTTTTCACCAAATGCATCTCTTCATTCTAGAAACGTGCATTTTCATCAAAACGCGTCCCTTTACTTCTCTGTTTAATTAACATACTATGTTTATTAATTCTTCTATGTTTTAAGTAATCCTGTAAAATACTTCTATGTTTAATTAATCATGTAGCTTATTTATCCTTCTCTGTTTAATTAATAATAATTTACTCTGCTATAGGAATAATATATTTCTGTTTACACTCTGCTTTATTAATAATACTCTGCTTAAGAATAATATACTTATGTTTATATCTGCTTCATGATTTTTAATTCCGTTTTAATAATAAACATGTTGTTTCTCAGAATTCTTGTTTATATCTCTGTTTATAATTTATACAATCATGCATTTTCTTATTAAACATAACTCTTCAAATATTAATGTTTGCATTCTTCATATTCGTTACTAAATACTCCTTTCAGCATAGATAAAACATTCAACCTCCTCCATCTTCGTATTTTCATTGCAGTTACAGGTTTATTCCTTTTATTATACATGAAGGAATTTTCTGGAAATACCTGAATTATCTTGTCTTCCATATATTTTTTTCAATTTGGTTGGTTTATATCTCACACGTGTGATCACCAAATGCAGAAATAAGACCAAGAATGGATGGAAAGATCACCAGAGAACATATTCATGCCATTGGATGATTTTACTGGAGCAAAGACAACCTCTGGCGTGCATTTCCAAATGACCTTTCAGATTTCATGTGTTTAACACTTGGACAGATTTTATTTATTTTTAACAGGCAAACATATTTTTTCTCAATTTGGCAAGTTTATGTCTCACACATGTGACCATCAGAGAGGAAAATAAAACCATTAATAGATAATAAAAAAATCAACAAGGAACAGATCCATGTCATTTGTTGAATTTATTGACACACACACACACACATCATCTAGTGGGCATTTGAGAATGGCCTCTTAAACTACTGATTTAACACTTAGACAAAATTATCAAACCCTAAGTCAACATGAGGTGATTTTTATTTTCACCAACTTGGAAATAGGAAACATCCAAAGCATAGGGGACAACATGTTGATTCCATCCAAGCCAATTTCAACCTCTGAAACCTTATTCTCTCTCCTTAGTGAGCATTTCACTGGCTGTGCAAATCAAGCCAGAGGGCACTTTTGGAAGACTGATAACTTCATCTTCATAGACTTTCTGGACAAACTAATGATATGGTTTGATGCACCAATCAACAATATAGATACCCATATCCTCAAAAAAATTTAAACCATCAACTACAGAAAAATGGCGAGCATATTACAGAGGTCACTTAGGAAGTTTTACCAACAGTTTTATACTTAGACAATTTGTGCAATCTCCAAGGTGGATTGTTTAGTTCACCAAAACCCTGAACCAATTATACCAGATGATGTAATACATCTCACTGAGCACAAACAAACTGATTTCACCTTCAGACTCATCTTCTTCTGACCTAGGTGGGCATTTTATTGGACTGGATCAAAACTGCCTGAAACCCTGTTTTGGCATACCTATAACTTCCTCCTCATACACTCTCAAGACAAACTGATACCATGGTCAGGTAGACTGATCAACAATATACAACATGAAAATATGGGCTAGGAATATTCCTTAACCTATGAATTATGGCGTGCATTTTCTTGAGGCCACTTAGGCAGTTTTACTAGCACTGGTGCAAAATAGCATGAAACACTGTTTTGGAAGACCTGTAACTTTGTCATAAAACACCCTTTTTGAGAACGGATACCATGGTAATATATCCTCTTCAACAAGCTATATCCTAATACTTTCATATACTTTTAATCATTCTATTATGAGGTATGGCAGTCATTTTCCTAAGGTGACTTGGACCAATTTTCCAACACTTAGTCAATTTCCAGAATTTCTCCAACAAGCCATATTTTTACAAAATTGATGCCAGATTGCAACAATGACTTCTTGATAGCACCAGAACACCATCATTTTTCTTTACATCCTCATCACACATTCCACATAATCATACATTCCATGTCATCACTTCCTTCGTTATTCCTTTGTCTTTCATTAAGTTTGCCCTGCCATCATGTCCTTGGTTATTTCTTTGTCATTACTGAACTCCTTTGACGTCAATTAAAATCAAATTCAAAATTCCTATGAGAATATTATGGTATTAATCCATTATCATTGATTTTATTTCAGGTCTTGTAGCTGATTCAAGTCTGGTTTGAAGCTCAGAGAAAGTGTCATGAAGCCTATGGATCGAATTCGCTAGTTTTCCAGTGATTTCCTATGCTAGTCTATTGTATTGGAGAGTATGATGGAATTAATCCATTGTAAATGATTTTATTTCAGTTATTGTAGCTGATCCAAGGCTGGTGTGAAGTTCCAAAAATTATCATGAAGTCTGTGGTTCGAATCTCTAAGCTCCCTGTTGATTTCCAGTGCTAGATTGTTGAGAGGAGAGGAGAGGATTTTTTGTAATATTTTGAGAATCCTCTTGGATAATATATTATTTAATTAAACTCATTATGAACCTATTATAGCATTCATCAATTTTAATATTACAGAAGTCAGAAATATTTTGAGTTTTCTACACCCATTCTAGATTTGCATAGAATTTGACTAGTTTTCAGACTATCTTTAATAAATGGATGAGCATAGATCCAAATGAGTTTATTTATGTTCTTGATTTTATTTAATATTATATATGACTCAATACATGTATTATATAAATAATTAGTGAGCCTTCATTTCATGTTTGGGAGTCCCTAAAATTAATTAGTTGGGCAATCCTGGAAGGCCATTTTGCTTGTATCTTTGTGAACATTTCTCAGAAATTCCTTGAACTTGTTGGAGAGACCTATGACTATGTATTGACTGATATTTCATGTTTATTATCCTCCCTGATTCAGAAACCTTCATCCATAGATTCCAGCCCTTGTACAGTTGATGTACTAGTTTGCATATGTGGGGGTTCCCAGGAGCATTGTAGTAGACTTCAGCCTGGATGATTTTGAACCATAAATTATCCCATTGCTTTATTCAAAGGTATTATCATCTAGAATGATCCTAATACCTTCCATATTTGTTTGATTTTTCCTCCCTACAGTCAGACAAGCCACCAGAGTTCATTGCTTTTCCTTAAGTCTCGTATGGCCCCAGTACCTTGTGCATAGGAGTTTGAAGTTGGAATTAATTATGATTTGTATGCTTCTGCACACTCCCCATTACATTTTTCAGATCCAAAAGTTTCCATCATTCAAGCTTTGGGTGGGTGAATCACTAACCAGTTCTAGTTCCTTCTTCACTAGTTTTGAGAACTAGTTACTGCTTGCAAAATTTATGATTTAAAGTTTGAATTTTGAGATAATATCATCTGATATCATATTAGGGATATTACAAACATATTTATCTTACATAGCACATGCTTTAGGAAAGGATATGTTTGCGTATGTTTGCATTACATTTTGAAAGGTTGAATGTTTTAATCTATTAGATTTTGGCATGTTGGCCTAGCCTTAGATACCATTATGCATTACCCTGACTCAGACTTCCCCCCTGGGTTATGTGGTGTCTCTGGCCTTGGTTTTGGGCCCGGGAACACCACATCACATAACCTCATATTTAACTCTTGCTTCAAAGGAGTTTCACGGCCACACCTATATGAAAATTGGATTTTGAACACTCCATGGTTAGACTCTTATGTTCAATTGACTGGATTTGGAGAGTTTACTCTCCAACCTTATCCGAGGCCCTAACCTAGATTACCTTGAACCCTATAGATCAAAATTCTACTAAATTTTAGATTATGTGTTTTTTTTATGGGCTATTATGGGCTAGGGATGTGGAAGTGTGAAAATATGATGTTCTCAAATGAAATAGATACCAAAGATACCACTTGCAAATGGAGAATTCCACTTAAGACTTTGAAATAGATACTTGACCAAGCATAACCTTTCAAAACCTAATCAAGATGAAACCTTTTAAGTAAATTATTGTAACCAAAGTAAGCAATTATTTATGATATTCATGAGATAATGCTAATGAAAGCAATGTAATATTTTCCTTTATATGAAAACACACCCAAGAACATCAAAATTCCTAAGAGATTCCTAAATGAACCAGAATAAACTATGATTTCATGCAGTATTCAATTTTTCCTTTTCATTTAGGGCATAATGAAAAAACCACTAAATGATGATTTTCTAAGCTTAAAAATCAGAATTTGGAAAATCTAACAAAGACCCGGATCCCCAGATAAACCTAAAAATCATTTATTTTTTAATTTTTACCCTTTTTTTGGCCAACCAAGACATATACGTGACCTAACTAAAGGCAATCTGCGTATATATACATCTTTATTGAAGGTAAGGCATGTATGTAATCCATACTTGTGAAGTTTTCATTTTCAAGTAGTATACACAACCTAGCTATGGAATAAGAGGGTATACACACCTGATAAACATGAAAGTCACATATGTACACAAATTTGCAATACAAAGGGTGTGTATTCAGGATAGGAAGATAATTGATTTTTTAAATATAATATTCAGAATATAAGGCAAACTACCGCAACGATCCAAACAATCGAAAGGATTGAAAATACTATTTAAAACCACCAAGCAAACCCAACAAGAACTAAAACCATAAAAACATCAAAAAAATTGTTTTCCTTTTAGTTTTATAAACAAATACTAAATTCTTAGACTACTAAGAAGTTGACAAAAACCAAAAGAGTAAAAAAGAACCCCCAACCCAACAAGAAAACTCAAAATCTATCAAAAATGAAGAAAATGCCTCTTCCGAGACATATATGCTCTTGTATACACAGTATGGTGTGTATATACGTTCCCTAATACACTATAGGTCGCTTATCTACACTTTTGTCACTAAGAAATATAAAGTATATATTTCCAGATTTTTAGAAAATCTCATAAAACACTACATTCAAGGGTTTGGGATAAAATTACAGTAGTACAATAGACAAAGACAAATCGAAAAAAAAAAAACAAAAAAAAACAAAAAAAAAACAACAACAACAAAGGCAAGCACCCTAAACTAACCCAAAACGAGACAATCCCTAGTGGAGTCAGGAATTCTGTTAATGGAAAATGTTCTCCCATGGCTGGGTTACAACCACAATATACCAATGGATCAAAAAGATAATATCAATTCCTCAAGAAACAATAACGTATTTATAACCGAATAACAAATTAATAAGAAGGAAGAAGAAAACAAACCTGGATCCAAACGTTTGATGTAGATATTTCACTTGAAGCTTTTCTAACCTTTCGCTCTAGCAATTTCTCTAATTAACTACATGCAAAGAGAGACAGGACTGCAAGATAGGTAGTTACAATAGCTAATATCCAAATGAATTTACTTAAACTAAATCCATAAATGCATAGATAATCAGGTTTTCACATATCATTATCATGAACTAACACATAAAATTGGACAAAAAATCTAGTTCTTTATTAATTTGACAGCAAGAACAAGGAAATATACAACCTGTAACTATTGTGGCATTATTTTGGAACCAACATCCAAGTTCCTCCACCCGGACCACTAAATAGCAACTCAATCTCCGACTTCTTTTTCTCAAAATAGGTCCAAGAAAGGGAACTAACTTCTTTCTAACAAGATATAGGGAGCAAAGGCCGTTGGAAATAGGGGTTCAAATATGAAGGGGACAACTTGGAGACACAGGAACAAGAGGCTTGTGGACTCTAGTAGCAAAAGGCCACATAATGATGCTTTCATTCATTCCTCACCTCTCCTTTACCTCTTGGCCTCTTTTACACTCCAAATAGGTGGTTAGAGTAGTTAGGGTAGTTATTCATGGGCAATAGGAGTTGGAAATAGTAGAGATCACCCAAATTTGAACTAATTTTATATATTTTTGTGTAAAATAAATGCATACGTGATCTAGACACTTATAGGGAGTATATGTATGCAATCAAATCACTGGTAGGGTGCATATTACTTGCAAAATGGGTTTTTTTAAAGAATGGCAGAGGAAGGACAAAAGGTAAATGTAGTCCACAAGTAAGTAAATCAAGTATGCAAGTAAGGGATCATGACTCAGGCCAATACATGCATATGTGCAATGAGGTGGAAAAAGATGCTATAACGGTATTTACAATTGGATATCATTCCAATGATTCAAAAACTCAATCACAATGTTATTATATGTGAATTACATGGTACATGGGCTATGATTTTTGTTATACCAACCTATCAAGCAAACAATTTGAATGGGTAAGGAATTGTTTGGGTAATGTGGATCATTGTGATTGTTGTGATTCAACATCCCATTCAATTAAGATACATGAGAATGCTAGAAATCCATGCATCCTCTGACATAATTCATTCATATAGACCAAGAATTAAAGTGCTCAATGTATTTAGTACACTAGTGAATCTATTAAACCATAGGGAATTTCCAAAGTGCACAAGCAATAATCTACACAATATACACAACAATTAACCATAATGGACAACATAGATTTTACCCTAGAAATACAAACAAGAAAACTAGAATTTGAATGACTTTCTTAGTCTTTATTCTCGACAATGCAAAATTACAATGTAGTGTGATGGCTCTTTGGGTCATTTAGAAATTAACAAAGATTCTTCTTTATCATCCTCTCCTACTCCGCCAAAAACCCCTTTTAAATTGAGGTGCCAAAGGATATAGGCAATGTTGGGCGTGGTTGTGTCGTTGGAAGCCCAAGTTCCATTGTGAGTTCATTTCCCATTATCCAATGCTCTTCTCTCCCATTTCATCCTTTTATGGCAACATTCCACTTCAAAGTTCCTTTGTGTATTTCCTTCTTGTGTTTTGGTGATTACATTGTCACTGTCCAAGTTCTCAATTTTGTTGATTGGTTGTAATAACCAAGTCTCATTAACCATTTGTTATTTGTTCTGGTTCCATTTCAAAATATGATTATATAAAGTTTGATATAGTAGCTTGCATTTTCATATTTGCTCTAGTGTTGAAGCACATTAAGAATGCATTTATAATTCTTTATGGTAATAGAATTGCGCTTGTTTCCATGGAAAAAAGTTCATAAAGTGATTATGGTAGAAATGAATATATGATTTGAAAATATGGATGTATTAGGGTTATTTTGAGTAGGTTCTCCTAATGTATAAAGACTTATTATGTAACTCATCTTTATTATCTCTTTGGCATTTGTGTTCCAGTTTCCCATTTGGTGTATAATGTATGTAATCTAGTTTATTATGTTATTTTAAGGATTTGGTACATAACAAAATGAGCATGGCATATTCCAATAAGGATAAAATTATAGTGCAAGAAAAAATCATGGATGCATTTCATAGATTTATCATTTCAGTCAATATAAAAAGAGAATATAGCAATGAAATAGATACATGGTTTGATCTAGAAGTTGCTTACGAAGAATATGTAGAGATCTTTATCTATGTGAAGATAACTATTTTTTATTTATTTTTGTTGAATCCACTCATCTCTATGATAAATCACCATGTGAAGAGGATTTAGAAGTGGAATGGATAATCTCTCAAATTGTCTTGAGGAACCTCTCTCTCTTTCTCTCTCTCAATGAATTTCCTAAGGAGATGAATGTCCTATTCAAAAAGGAAGTTGAAATCATTGAAGACATTCATGAACAAGTGGTGAAAGAGATCTTTTATCTTGAATTATTCTTTTGAGATCCATAGTTCTCACCAAATCTAGAGGAATTGTTCATTGCCACATCCATAATTTGATTTACATTGGAGGAAACTTGCATATGGGAACAATTTAATTTACGTCGGAGGAAACTTACATGTGGATATGAAAACTAATTTTTCAAGGTCACTTAGTGTTAATGATAATAATGAGAAACGTGTGAATCTTTCAAAGTTTGAATTGGATGAGGTAACTTACAAACTTCTTAAGAAATTATTAGGATTTGTTATTGCACCAAGGGAAATTTCTATAGAATACATTATATGCAAAAATGAAGAAGCTATCAAAGGTTTATCCCTTCGGTCCATAGAAGAGATTATGCAATATTTTGTTATTATAATAACTTGATGCATGAAACCTCCTAAAAATTAATATTACTAAACAAGAGTATCGGTACCTTAGAGCACTAAATGATAATAAATATATTGTTATCTTAAATAGTGATGAGAATAGAGTTATGTTATCTTAAACATGTTTGATTATATTGAAGATCATCTAACAAATAGTGAAAGTTATAGAAATCTAGATAAGAATCCAACAAGTAAAATTAATAATGATGTTGATAGAGTAAGAAAGGAGTAAGTAAAGACTCGTATATTAAAAATATTCTTATCCTGAATTGCTAAATGGTTCCTAGAATCTATGGCTTACCAAATATTCGCATTGAGAGTGTATCATAAAGACCAAATGCTAACATAATTGGATCGCTTACATATAATGTGATTAGATTTCTTGCAAAAAATCTCAAGTATTTGGTGGAAAGACTCGTTCTTTGATAAAATAGTATACTTTCTTTATGAATTAAAAAAAAGCAATGAGGGTTGATGCTAACACCAGATTTGTGATTTTTGATGTTGTGAAGCTTTTACGATAATCACCATTGATGTATTGGTAAATATGATTACCAAAACCATGGACGAGAGACCTACTAAGCTATTTGAGTTATGATTGAGATAAACAACATTCCAATTGTTATGGGATCTCCCACTTTTACCCAACGTGTTTATGAAGCAAATCGAAGAAAGAGCACTAAATATGTTTTTTGTGGCACCAAAAATTTGGAGATACTTGAGGAAGATACTAATGTCAACTATCACCATGGGGCCAAGAACATGGAAACATTTTTGAATCATTTGAATAATCAATTTAAAAACATAAATTTCATTATCGATATGGAAAAGAATGAGTCTTTCCTTTATGGACCTACTCATCACTAATAAACATGATGGTTCATTGACCCACCATGTATTCATCAAGATAAACTACACGATTAATATTTACATGAAGGATCACACCTTTTTCATGATAAAAAGTGGGGGTCATCAACATAGTGGATAAATAGTCCAACTTGTCTGAAAAAAGGTAAACTAGAGTATTAATCAACGTTTTTACGAGCCTAAAAAGTGATAAAAGTATTAATCAACGTTTTTACAAGCCTAAAAAGTGATAAAAGTATACTCGACATAGTTTTACTAGATTTTAACGAACACGAACATGGTACCAAAAGCGCTCGGAAGCTTTTTTCATATTTAATAAAGAGCATGAAAAAGTCAAAAACAAACTCCGCCATAGTCAATTGTCATAAAATTTAACTTGCAGTCTCCACAATAAGTGTTAGAACCATATTTGACTTGAAAAAAATTATAAAAATAATTGAATTGGTAAAAATAACTTAAGATAATGAAATAAAATATTAAAATATTCTATTCCAAATATATAAAATTAAGTAAAAAGTAAAATACTTTTACCATTGTATTTTTTACCAATTAGGTGTGAGTGAAAGAACACTTTCTAGTGTGAACTTGATGGCAACTCAATCCCTGAATATTTCAAATGTTGAAAATTCAAAGAATGAAAATGATCACCTTCCCAATTAAGTCTTTACAGAAAATGGTTTCCCAATTAAGTCTTCACAGAAAATGGTTTCATAGATGAACAAATTAATAAATCCTTTCATAAAGCATATAAGCAACCATATGAGCAACAATAAAATGTAGAGAATGATACCCATGATGTCTCAAAGGTATTTTTTCCTTATATTCAAGGCATGGTGGATAATATTGCCAACATACTAAAGAGGAAGCATATTAAGGTGACCTTTAAGCCTCATAACATCATCAAGACAATATTGAATTCAATTAATAATTCCATTGACCCACGTAAACATAAAGGGGTATCCAAGGTTCCCTTCTCATGTGGTAGACCTTATAATATTGGTGAAATCATCTCCTCAAAGAGACGATTAAAGAGCATTCGCATTTTGTATATTTTCATTTATTTGCTAACATTGGATAATCACTCATAGAAAACAAAACTTCAAATATGTGTGGAATATATTGAGCTTATAGCTAAAATTGATTATTACTCCAAATTCACATTGCGAGAGGCTCTTGAAATTGAGAAACATCCCTCCAGCCCCAACATAGATGACAAGCTAAAACCATCAATAAATGGTTCTTGATTATTCACCAACAAGGAAACAATCAATCATGACTTGAACTAATCAATATAAATACTAAAAACATAAATAGAGTAATAAATTATTAAATTAATAATTCAATCATTAAATTAATAATTTAGTAAATTAATACGTTTAATATGTTTAGTAAATAAATTGCTTTAATTATGTCAATTGGGTCTAATTTGAGTGGTTGTGGGATGGAATTTTATGTTAATTTTTTATCTTTAATTTGGAAACGCAATAGTACTATAAATCAAATAATAATCATGAACATAAGAAATCACATTCAATCATATTCGACACATGAATTTACCCTAGGGAAACCCTCTATGACTTGAGGGAGAAAACCCTAGCAAAACCTTCCTTAGTATATGGATAGATAGCAGAGAATGTCTTTTACATCAAGCACCCTCGATGCAATTACAGAGCAAGAGAAAGATAGATATAGAAGAGATACTTGGAATAATTATTGTCCACACAACCAATTCACTTGTCTTGTTCATATGCACAAGATATCCTTTAATAGAATTCTATCCAATATTGAACACATCAATCTTGCATGAAGAAGTGTGCCCCACTTCTCGTGCAATGCATTAACTCACTGAACTAACTCTTAGGATGAAATTGCCCCTTAACTGAAAGCTTTCCCACTTAGTTAGGAGGCTAACTTAAGTGTCGTCATGCAAGTGTCGCAACTCAAGTGTCGTCTTTTAGTTTAACACAAGTGTCGTATTTTAGTTTAACATAAGTGCCTGTTAAGATTCAATATGCTAAGATAGATAACATCAGTATTCAATTCAATTTCACAACAATAGCATATACAGGATCACTGAAAGAAACACAATCACAAGATAGACACAGATTTATCCTGGGAAACCCTCTAGGGGAAGAAAACCCAGCAAAACTTCCTCAATATAGATGATCAAAAGTACAAAGACAAAACCCCAAACAAGTGCTCCTTCTCCTTGCAGGTCTCTATCTCTCTCTCTCTCTCTCTCTCTCTCTCCTATGTGAATTACACAAGTGTGTGTGTGTGTCCAAATGTGGAGCACATCACTCCTATTTATACTTTATCTTTCACTTGACCTTTTCACTTAACATGTCGGCACCAACTAAACTTGACTGGGCCGACTCCTCTAGGAGACTCAATAACCGTAATACAAATGACTCTAGGGGGATCTAATGCCCTGACTTACAAAGGAGGATTTACCTCATGACTCTATGATGACCAAATACAATAATAACATCCCGATGAAGGAATAAAACATCTTTGAATCAATTACAATAATAAAATACAATAGAATATTCTTCGAGGTTATAATATTTCAAAAATCCCCCTTAACAAGAAGGGTATTCTACTAACAACAACAACATCAACTATAGGAGCAAGGAGAGAGAGCATCATCAACAACATCAAGGTGATACATCTATAAATCATCAAAAATTTTCTTCAACAACATCAGCAACTGGAAAAAATTTTGGAACATATTCAACATCTTCAATACTATAGCATCGTCTTCTACAGCACTGAGTCTTCATCTTTGATCTTCAACTTTTGCAGCACTCGATCACTCGATCTTCTACAACAACACTTCATCTCTCGATCATCTACAACAACACTTCATCTCTCGATCATCTACAACAACTCTTGATATTTCGATCAATAACAACATCATCTGCAGCAACATAACCTGTGACACACATGATCCAATTACGGGATGATCAATCCCTCTCACTTTAGGACATAAGTCCAAGGATGATGCAATCCTAACCACATCACTGAGACAAAATTTTGAGGATCACTTTAGGACTAATGTCCAGGGATGATACAATCCCAACCACATCACTGGGACAAAAGTCTGCGGATCAGTTTAGGACTAATTTCCAGGGATGATACAATCCCAACCACATCACGAAGACAAAAGTCTGTGGATCACTTTATGACTAATGTCCAGGGATGATACAATCACAACCACATCACGGAGACAAAAGTTTGCGGATCACTTTAGGACTAATGTCGAGGGATGATACAATCCCAAACACATCACAGAGACAAAAGTTTGCAGATCACTTTAGGACTAATGTCCAGGGATGATACAATCCCAACCACATCACGGAGACAAAATTTTACGGATCAATTTAGGACTAATGTCCAGGGATGATACAATCCCAACCACATCACGGAGACAAAATTATGCAGATCACTTTAGGACTAATGTCCAGGGATGATACAATCCCACTGTAACATCATCATCACTACTCCCCCTTTCGAGGAAGGTCCTTTCGAACCACACCAATCTTGTCACGAAAGTACTCAAACTTCACTCAAGACAGAGGCTTATTCAAAACAACAACTTTCTCATCAGTGCTCACATACTAGAGCTTTATAGCTCCCTTCTATACCATATCTTGTATGTAAAAATACTGGATTTCTATGTGCTTTGACTTGTCATGGAACAATGGGCTCTCCGTCATCTTTATACAACTATGTTTGTCACATAGAATCACCATGGTATCCAACTCCAGTTCAAATAGACCTAACATCAATTTTCGAAGCCATATGGCTTCACAACTAGCAGAACAAGCTGCTATATACTCTGCTTCAGCTGTGCTGAGAGCAACACTGGACTGCTTCATGCTAAACCATGAGATCATGGTGGATCCTAGACAATAACATCCGCCTGAGGTGCTCTTCCTGTCTCAAACACTTCCATCCCAATCTGCATCTGTATAACCATACAATTTGTAGTCATGATCTCCAACATAGTATAGACCAAATTCTATCGTACCTTGTAGGTACCTCATCACATGCTTTGCATCTACTAGGTGAGCACGTCTAGGCTCAACTAGATACTGACTCAGGGTGTTCACAGCAAAGCATATATCTGGCCTAGTATTTGTCAGATACATCAACGACCCAATAATCTGTATGTATTGAGCCACATCCACTAACTCTGACGATTCATCATCTAACAACTTCAGGTTGGGTATCCATGGGTGTAGCCATGGCTTTACATTCCAACATATCAAATATTTTTAGGATTTCCATAGCATACTTTCCCTAGTTGAGAAATATTCCTTATGGGCTCTTCCAGACCTAGAAAATAGTGCATCAATCCTTGGTCTTTCATCTCAAATTATTCAACGAGCTTCTTCTTGCACTCTACAATATGTTTCTCATTTCCTATCAGAAATAAATCATCCACATACAACAATAATTTGACAGGTTCATCATCCATAACATTAAAGTAAAGGTTAGGGTCAGCTTTACTTTTGGTAAATCCTAAGCTCATCAAAAATCTGTCTATCCTTTTGTACCAAGCTCTAGGAGCTTGCTTCAATCCATACAGATCCTTCTAAAACTTGAATACGTGAGTATGTATGTCTTCAACTTCAAATCCTTGTGGTTGTTCTATGTACATTTCTTCCTCAATCACACCATTCAGGAAAGTTGTCTTCACATCCATCTGGTGTAAACTCCACTTCATCATGGATGCAAGTGCCATGATGGTTCTAATGGAAGTGTACCTTGCTACTGGCGCAAATGTATCTTCATAATCTATTCCCTCTTTCTAAGAGAATCCTCTAGCCACAAACCTTGCCTTGTATTTCTCAATACTTCCATCAGCTGCATGCTTTATCTTGTAGATCCACTTGGAAGAGACCACACTTTTGCCTTCTGGTTTGGGAACTATATCCCAAACATCATTCTTCATTATTGATTGGTATTCTTCCGTCATTTCTTCTACCCATTCTTTCTTTTGTGTATCTTCTTCATAACTAGTAGGTTCTTGATCTACAAGATCACACATTAAAGCCACATAACTGGAAAATGGATTTGACTTCTTGCTTACTCTTATGGAGCCTTCTGGAGCTCCATACTTCTCTACTTCTTGTATAATTTATCTTACCCAAGCAGGCTTTCTCTTTCATGACATATTCATAGTGGGAGGTTCTTGAGGTTCTATCATATCATGGTCTTCGGGTGTTTCATCTTCGGGGGAGGATACAGCTTCTACATTTCTGGGAGGTACATCTTCTTCATATACTTCTTCATGTTGGCACTTTCTGGATCTCTTAAGAGCTGCTTCTTTGTCAAATTTTACATCTCTACTAATCTCCATGTGGTGGAATCCTAGAATGTATATTTTGAAGGCTTTGGAGACTTCATAGTATCCAAAAAATATTCCCTTCTTTCTGGAAGGGTCTAGCTTGGTTCTTTTTTCTTTTGGTATGTGAACATATATTGAGTAACCAAATATCTTTAGGTGGATCACTTCAGGCTTCTTTTCTGTGAACATTTCTTCTGGAGTCTTGAATCCAAGGGCACTATGGGATAATCTATTATGTACATAAACTCTCGTCCTTATTGCTTCATCCCATAGATGGATTGGAAGATCTTGATCATGTATCATTGTCTTCACTGCTTCCATAATGGTCCTATTCTTTCTTTCCGCAACACCATTATGTTGAGGATTGTAGGGAGTAGTTAGTTCCCTCTTGATTCCAGCTTCTTTACAAAAGGATTCAAAATATTTTGAAGTATGTTCTCCACCATTGTCTGTTCTGAGTGTCTTGATTCTTCTTTCTGAATGATTCTCTATCAAGGCTTTGAATTCCTTGAATTTTCCAAATACTTCATCCTTTGCTTTCAAGAAATATATCCATTTCTTTCTTGAATAGTCATCAATAAATGTAACATAATATTCATAACCACTCAAAGATGTGGAGGGCATTGGACCACATACATCTGAATGGATTAATTCCAACGTACCTTTAGTCTTTGTCTCACTCTTCGGAAATGGATTCTTGATATTCTTTCCTTTTGCACATCATTTGAAAATGCCTTCATGCTCGATCTTCAAATATGGTAATCCCGTCACTACTTTTCTCACATGGTGTAGTGCTTTGGAGTTGATGTGAGCAAGCCTCCTATACCATAATTCACTTGGACTAGTGGTCTCATGAACAAGGGTTATTTATGAATGTCCCTTGAGTTTATATAAGCCTCCTTCTTCTTCACCAATGACAACTGCATATTCAATTGATTTTCCTTTTGGGACACATAAGTACTTGTCCATCTATGAATGCAATCCTATATTCTTTCTTATCTAATGTTGCAATAGAAAGTAATTTCTTCTTCAAACCTGGTACATATAAGACTTCCTTCATCTTCATGGGGTTCCAAAATCAAACTTGTATCTTGCTTCACCAATTCCTTTGATAGGATATTGATAGTCATCTCCTAATGATACCTTATCAGGAGATTTATTCTCTTCAATTTTTGACAGATTTTTCTTTTGTCCCGTCATGTGCTTTGAAGCACCACTATCAATAAGCCATGTATCTTCTCTAGGTGTCACAGACCCAGAGGGTGCAAAGAATAATACATCTTCTTCTTTTGATTGTTTTCTTTGAGTTCCTTCTTCATCTTATTCTTCATCTTCATCTTTAGCTAGGTGTGCATGATGTCTTTTGTTTTTGTTCCTCTTCTTGTATTCTTCATTCTTCAATGGACAATTTCTGGCAATGTGTCATATCTTGTCACAATGGAAACATTGAAAGTTGGAGTAGTTTCTTCTTGAATTGTTTCCTCTTGTCCTTTGGAACTTCTTGGGAGGTTGAGACTCCTTGTGGATTTCCTTCTTGAATTTAGATTGACTTCTTCCTCTCTTAGTATGGGTGGCTAGGGATTGATCATCTTCTTTAAGTAGAGCTTCTCTATTGGCTACTCTAGCCTCCTTTGGGATGCAATCTTCCCATACAATGTCGAATTTCATGCTTTCCTTTTTGGCACACATAGTCTGGATGAATGAATACCAAGTTCTAGTAAGACCATTAAGAGAAGTCATAACTAGCTCATATTCATCAAGGGAGTCTCCAATGTCTTCTAGTTTCTCCTTGAACTGGAAGACCCTTGTGAAGTAGTCTTAGATGGATTCTCCTTGGCTCATCTTGGTACTCTTTAATTGATCTCTCAAATTCATATTCATATTGATGTTACTTCCTTCATACATTCTGGCTAGGGAATCATACATCTCGTTTGGGATATTCTTGGATGCCACTTGAGGAATCAAGTGGTCTTTGATAGAATCAGCAATGATCCTCTTTGCCCTAATCAAGTCCTGCTTGTGCTTCTCCTTATCTTCATCCTCTACAGGTTCTGCAACTTCATCCTTGATGTATTTGGAAAGATCATTCTCTTCAAGAATGAGGCCAATCCCACATTTCCATGCTAAAAAATTCTCTATGCCTTCTAGCTTATCCTCAATCTTAGTGTTTGGGGCCATCTTATCCAGGAGATCACTAAAAAATGAATTTTCTCAAAATGCAAAATTGACCTTACAGGGAGATGCGCTTGACTGAGGCGAATTGACTGGTACACTTGGTTTCTGGAGATTCCAAATTTTCACCTCTCAAAATTGACTTGCGAAATTCTGATCTGCAGTTTCTGGATTTTTCTGGTTTTTTGGTTTTATGGTTTTCTGGTCCAAAGTCAAACTAGGGTTTAACTTTCCCAGAGATATACCCACTCAAATATTTTGATCTAGGGCTCAAAATTTCGTTCTTGCAGAGGCGCACCTTTCTATGCAATCAGATTTCCAAAATTCCAACTTTGACAAAAACCCTAATTTCTTGCCGGAAGGAGGAGAGAGAGTTTCACCTTGTGAAAGTTGTCCTATTCAGGCTAGCTCTGATACCATGTTAAGATTCAATATGCTAAGATAGATAACATCAGTATTCAATTCGATTTCACAACAATAGCATATATAGGATCACTGAAATAAACACGATCACAAGATAGACACAGATTTATTCTGGGAAACCCTCTAGGGGAAGAAAACCCAGTAAAACTTCCTCAATATAGATAATCAAAAGTGCAAAGACAAAACCCCAAACAAGTGATCCTTCTCCTTGCAGATCTCTCTCTCTCTCTCTCTCTCTCTCTCTCTCTCTCTCTCTCCTGTGTGAATTACACAAGTGTGTGTGTGTCTGTCCAAATGAGGAGCACATCACTCTTATTTATACTTTACCTTTCACTTGACCTTTTCACTTAACATGTCAGCCCCAACTAAACTTGATTGGGACAACTCCTCTAGGAGACTCAATAACCCTAATACAAATGACTCTAAGGGGATCTAATGCCTCGACTTACAAAGGAGGATTTACCTCATGACTCTATGATGACCAAATACAATAATAACATCCTGACGGAGGAATAAAACATCTCTGAATAAATTACAATAATAAAATACAATAGAATATTCTTCGAGGTTACAATATTTCAACAGTGTCATCATGCAATAACACCTAGTTCACTAGATATTCTTTGATATCACTTAGTTAAATCTCTTAATTGAAATCTTTCTTGTTAACATTATTGTAGTGATCAATTCGAGTTCTCCTTTGATTGACTGAAGTCTTCTTTGTTAATATCATTGAAATTTAACAATTCAAATTATCTCTTAATTAATTCTTTATGTGCAATTCGAATTCTCTCATATCTTATCACATCTTATCTTTATCTCTTGTCTTATTTGCACAGTCCATGTTAGATACAATGGCTCACTAAGAGGGGGGGGTGAATCAGTGAGCCTACACTTTATTCATTTTCAACTTCAATCACAATCTCATATCATCATTCACGCATTCACTTCTATATCATATTCATCAATAACCTATATCATTAGTCATTCATCAAGTAAGGCACATAATCAACAACACATTGCACAAGAGACACAAGATATAGTTGTGATCCTTTTGTATTTGTTTCAAACGGCTGCAACCATGAGGCAATTCAGCACCTAGTGAAATAGAAGCACCAACTTCAAATCCAAGACATCGCTTGGTCTTTTTCTTAGATCCTACTAAGAAAAATAATTACAAGACCCTACTTGTATTTACAAGTACATTTCATCACAAGACCCTGCTTGTATTACAAGTACATTTCATCACAAGACCCTGCTTGTATTACAAGTACATTTCATCACAAGGCCCTGCTTGTTAATTATATGTACATATTAACATACATTACATCATAATAATAACATCACATTTGTCTTCACAATTTTGTCCATACTGTCATATCAGCACTTGTCTTTAACACATGAATTCAGTCATTGTTATAACCCTAGCACCATCATCTCTGTCTCAAGCAAGCATTATGTCCATTATGTCTTCAACAAATCAGTCCACCATCTTTCTGTCTATGCCCCGAAAAGCTTCATGATTTCATACAAATATCAGCATCTAAACATATCATCAAATCTTCATTTCCCAACATCATCATCTCATAGATTTTATGTCTACAACAGCATCATTCTGATCATCAATATTACCATCATGTCAAATATATATTTCAATACTATCTTTCCTACTATCCTATCTCAGTATGTCATCACTGTCTTTCTGCCCATTTAACTGCTGCCCTAATCATCATTCTGTTAGCATTTTGTAGTCATAATCAAATCAAGAATAAATTCATCATGTTGTTGCTGCAACATGTCTTCATCCATTCCAGATACTAAGAACCTAAGGAGACCAAGTTCAGTAATTGAACCACTCAAAAAAGGTCCAAAACTAAGCTACACCAATCAAAAAGTGAAGAAGAATGCATTAAAATGCATTAATTATGCTTAAAGTATGCTAAGTTGTGCAAAAAGCCTAAAAACTATGGAAAAGGGGGTTTTTGAATAAAAATGATTTAAAATAATGAAAAAGACCAATCCCACATTGTGAGGAAAATATTGAAGGCCCATTTCCCAATGTTATATAAGAAAGGAATTTGGGGCATTGTAAAGTACACAAAGGAAGAGCAAAGGCATGCTGAAAAGACTCTGAAGGAGGAGGAAATGCTCAATTTATTCAAAAGCAAGGGTGGAGAAAGGAAAGCTCATGGCAATGGAGGAGGGATTCACACCAAGATCCATGGTAGGAATGTACCTCTTCATTTTTTTAATATGAAATGATTCAACTTTGTTCCATTTGAATGTTTGAATGTGGCTTATCTTGCATGATTTAGATTTTTAAATGGCATTAGATCTTAGCTTTGCTTATCTTAATTGATGAATGAATGTGGATCTGATTAATAACTTGTGATAATCATTTTCATTTGCTGACATAGAATCTCACCACTTCTTAGTAAAATAGCATTCATAGAGTAGACAAGTCCCTACACTATTTGTTGTTATCATAATAGACACTATATTTGGTGTAGCTTCTTTAGATTAGACACTATTGGAGTATATTTGGTGTTCCATCATACCAAATCTCCGCAATACATCAACGGTGTACTTTCCTTGTGAAAGAAATATATCATCTTTCCTTTTCCAAACTTCTATACCAAGAAAATAGTGCATAAGACTTAAACCTTTCATTACAAATTCAGAAGTGAGATCCCTCTTGCATCGAGCTATTTGTTGCTCCTCTCCAGTAAGGAACAAATCATCAACATAGAGAACCAAGATCAATGGTTGGTTCTTCACAACCTTGAAGTACAGGTTGGGGTCAGCTTCGCTTTTGGAGAATCCCAAGCTCAGAAGATAACTGCCAATCCTCAAATACCAACCCCTCGGGGCCCGATTAATCCCATACAAGGATTTCTTAAGTTTGCATACATGGGATTCCTTCCCATGGACTAAAAACTCCTCAGGTTGTTGTATGTAAACCTATTCCTCAACCTCACCATTAAGGAAGGAAGTATTCACATCCATCTGGTGAAGTTTCCAACCCAAAATTGAAGCAAAGGAAATTGTGGTTCAAATAGTAGATTACTTGGCCACAGGAATGAATGCCTCATCATAGTCTATCCCTTCTTTTTTTGAGAAGCCACATGCCACAAATATTTATTTATACTTTTCACTACTTCCATCAGCTGCATGTTTGATTTTGTAAAGCCACTTGGAAGTTACTATTGACTTCCCGTCAGGTTTAGGAACCACTTCCCACACATCATTCTTCACAATAGATTTGTATTCTTCTACCATGGCATCTGTCCACACTTGTTGCTTCCTCATAGGTAGAGGGTTCTGGATCACTGATGTGACTCGTATGTGCTACATATCCTGAAAATGTTCCACGTCTCTTTTTCTCTCTGGATGACCCTGGAGGTGCTCCATGATTTTTTGCCTCTTGCAGAATGTCTCGACACCATGCAGATATCCTCTTACCAGGAGGTTCATCAAGAGATCTTTCTATCAGATCTTTAGGCTCTTCAAGATCAAGCAGATCTGTGGACTATTTTGGCTTCTCCCTCTCAACATCTGAAAGGGTAGAATCAGAAACTGGATCCTCTATCATAGGAGTATCATGCTCCTCCATATTTGAATCACACTAAAGTTCTTTGGAGTGCTTGAAGGAAAACTCTTCATGAAATGTTACATCTATGCTGATTTCAATGTTTATTTGTACTGGAACATATATTTTGTAGGATTTGGAGGATTCACTATATCCAACAAATGTTTCTTTCTTTCTGGATGGCTTTGTCTTTTCCCTCTTCTCTTTTGGCATGTGAATGTAAACATGACAACCGAAAATATTCAAATGTCCAATATCTTGTTTTTCACCAATGAAAACCTCTCCAGGGGTCTTTTCTCCCAAGATAGCATGAGGCATTTTGTTATGAATATAAAAAGAAGTACTAGAGGCTTCTTCCCATAAGGATGTGGGAAGATCCTGATCACATATCATGGATTTTGTAGCCTCACATATTGTTCTGGTCTTTCTTTCAGGAACCCCATTTTGTTGAGGGTTGTAGGGTATATTTAGCTGTCTTTTTATTCCTACATCTCGACAAAATACATTGAATTCATCGGACTCAAACTCTCCTCCATTATCAGATCTCAAAGCACGAATGTGCTTTCCAGTCTAATTCTCAACCGGTGCTTTAAAATCTTGAAACTTGTTGAAAGTTTCACTCTTTGCTTTCAAAAAATAAACCCATGAATTGCGAGAGAAGTCATCTATGAAAAGCACATAATACAAGTAACCACTCAATGAGGGTGCAGACATTGGACCACATGTATCAAAATGCATCAAGTCAAGGATCCCCTTGGATATTTTGGTACTACTTGGAAAACTCTTCTTAATGTTCTTGCCAAGAGTGAAACCTCTACAAACACTATCAAAATAGATTTAAACATGGGCATACCTTTCACCTTCTTTTGCAATCCGGGTAGCGCTTTGAAATGGAGATGACCAAGCCTCCTATGCCACATCTCACAAGGACTGACTATGTTATGTATCATGGCTTGCATGAGCTTTCCAGGAACTTTGTAGATACCTCCCTCTCTAACTCCAATTACTGATGCAGAGTTCAAGTCTGCATGCTTAGGCCACATGAGCACTTTGTTGTACATAAAGATAACTCTGAATCCTTTATCTTCTACAATGGAAATAGACCGGAGGTTCTTCCTCAATCTAGGGACAAACATAATTTCATCCACATGTAGTGCATCTCTTGAATCCAACATAAAGAAGTGGATCCAACTCCTTGGATCGAATAGGTAGTATTATCTCCAATATCCACCTTACAAGAAAACTTCTTTCCCTTCAGATATGAGATAACACTCCTATATACAGTCATGTGCTTGGATGTGCCACTTTCCACCAGCCATGTCTTAGCACTAGTGTTAATGGATACAGAAATGCCTGAGACAAGATAGTACTCCTCCCTTGTCTCTTAATCATCAGATGAATTCTTTCTTGTAGGTTCATCTTCTGTAGCAGTAGAAGCATGAAACCTACCCTTGAATTTTTCTCTTTGCTTTGCACGACATTCTCTTGCATAATGATCCTTATTGAAATTGAAACATTTAACTTTAGACTTATTAAAGTTCTTGAAATCATTCTCCTTTTTGTGAGAGAATTTCATGTGATATTTCTTACTTCTCTTCATCTGTGCCGCAAGAGCGAGGTTCTCTTCTTTGGAGGCAGTATATTTTCTCTGGATTCTTCCTTCTTCTTGTAGGAAATCATACCATAGTCTCTCAAATTTAGGTTGCACTTCTTAACCATTTACAGCAGCTAAGAACATCTCCCATGAGGATGGAAGACCATCGGATCATCATCATCGACTCACACCAATGCTCATGAGTTGATATCTTACTTGAGAGATCTTTGTGAAGAAGGAAGCCACGGCTTCGTCCTTTTCCATCTTTAGATTTAGAAGCTTGTTCTTCAATGCCCTCTTTTGATTAGGAACCTTCTTCTCATAAATATTTTTCAAAGTGTCGAAGCATTCCTTTGCGGTCTTAAATGGAGTAATCACGGGCATCAAGTTATCTTTCACGGAATCATAAATAATCCTCTTTTCCTTGGATTGATTCTTGTTGAAGTTGAAGCACCCTGCATTAGTAGTGGGCTCTTTAATAACATTGGATACATAGCTATCCAAATAATGCTTTTCCAGGATATTCAAAATCCTAGCCTTCCAAGTATTGAAGTTCAAATTTCCTTCAAGACGATCTTCCAGTATTACTGAGATTGAAACCATAATTCTTTGAGTCCTATGCACACTCAGGATATACATAGTCTCAAGATTGATTGCTAAAATTAGCTATTTCACGCCCTGAGATTTGATAACATGCTAATTTTTTATCTTTAATTTGGAAACACAATAGTACTAGAAATCAAATAATAATCATGAACATAAGCAATCACATTCAATCACATTCAACACATGAATTTTCCCTAGGGAATCCCTCTATGACTTGAGGGAGAAAGCCCCAGCAAAACCTTCTTTAGTATATTGATAGATAGCAGAGAATGTCTTTTACATCAAGCACCCATGGTGCAATTACAGAGCACGAGAAAGATAGATATAGAAGAGAGACTCGGAATAATTATTCTCCACACAACCAATTCGCTTGTCTTGGTCATATGCACAAGATAGCCTTTAATAGAATTCTATCCAATATTGAAGACATCAATCTTGCATGAAGAAGTGTGCCCCACTTCTCACGCAATGCATTAACTCATTGAACTGAATCTTAGTATGAAATCGCCCCTTAACTGAATGCTTTCCCACTTAGTTAGGTGGCTAACTTAAGTGTCGTCATGCAAGTGTCGCAACTCAAGTGTCGTCTTTTAGTTTAACACAAGTGTCATCTTTTAGTTTAACACAAGTGTCATCTTTTAGTTTAACATAAGTGTCATCATGCAATAACACTTAGTTAACTATATATTCTTTAATATCACTTAGTTAACTCTCTTAACTAAAATATTTCTTGTTAACCTTACTGTAGTGATCAATTCGATTTCTCCTTTGATTGACTGAAGTCTTCTTTGTTAATATCATTGAATTTTAACAATTCGAATTCTCTCTTAATTAATTCTTTATGTGCAATTCAAATTCTCTCATATCTTATCACGCCTTATCTTTATCTCTTGCCCTATCTGCATGGTCCACATGTGCCATCTTTAATTATCATATCATATATACTAAGGAGATTTTCCCAGTGATGTGATCATATTGTTCTACTATCGTTCCAAGTGGTTATATGCTAAAGTAATTCACTCTAGTGGTGGCCAGTCTCTAGAGGAGACTTAATAACTCCACCATGGTTATCAGTACATCACACACCATACATGCTTTGACAGGCAAATCATCACCTCAACACATGATGAACCACCTCAACAAATGAGGATCTGTCTTGACACGCAAGACCTTAGCCTTGACTAGCAAGACTTTACAACATCATCACTTTGACATACAAAGCACTTGCCTCAACACATGAATCTTAACCATTCTTCAATCCAAAACAAGATTATTTTCCAAGTTTCTTAAGTCCAACTCATGCTCCTATAAGGCACTACCTCAACACGTGAGGCTCAATCTTAACACACAAGATTGACCTGGAAAATGACTCATGATGCTGTAACTTTAACATGTTATCCTCCCTACCTAGGTTCTATTCCTATAATAGCTTTAATTATTTAAGCATGATGAATGTAATAATTAAATTTAGTAAACAAATAATTTTCTTAAACCTTTTTAGACCCTTTGTCATATCCTTCACTTCAATTGGTTTGTTGTCATTGTTAAGTGGTCTTCTTGCCTTTTATATTTGTTGTTTTAACGAGTTTATCTTGTTAAGGTTTTGGTTTGTTTCTCCTCTTTTATCTTATGGTTGTCATTTCCATTTTTGTCTCCATTTTTTACATTTCTATTCATAGATTCAATGGAAATTACACTTTTCATGTGCATACAAGGCTTATGTTGAAATATTGTACAATACTAATAGGGGGGGTGAATCAGTATTGTTAATTTCTCACAATTTAAACCACTTTTAATTATTAATGTTTATGTAATCAACAAGATGCATAGTACACAGATTTTTTATCGTGGAAAACCCAAAAGAGAACAACCACCAATTCTTTCTATTAACTGCAAAATTTTATTTACAATGTTTTGCAAGCTACAACTTGCTGCAGACACCCATCCCCAATGTCTCAGCTACAACTGAAGGATGCACCCACACCCTATTTCTCTAATTTTGTTTTTCAAGTCTTCAAAAACTGTTTATGTTCTTCATATTATTTCTCTGGCCTCTCATTTTGATCTCCAAATAAGAACTTTTGAGACACTCCTCTTCGAACACAAGATTTTGTTTATATAATCATTGAAGAGGTGTAAAAATAAATCATCATGACTCTTCATAACGAAAAATTGTGACTCTTCATAATATATTTTACTTTTAATTTAATATATTTTACTTTTAATTTAATATTTTTTACTTTGAAATAAGAGTGGTGCTTGACATTCTTTTGCTAATGCAGATTTGACATCAAATGCCAAGATTATCCAGCATTCTCCCCCTTTGGAATTGATGACAACATTTGAAAAACCTTCTCCCCCTTTGACACCAATGACAAAGGCTAACTTGTCCAGCGTGAGTTTGCTTTATTCTTTGGAAAATGGATGTTGGATGATCTTATTTTGCTCTCTCCTTTTGATATTGATGACAGAGAGTTCCCAATATTCTCTTTGATAGCTCCTCCTGTCAACATATCTCCCCCTGTCATCATGCCTTTCCATTTTTATTTACTGTAGGGAGATTACTCCCATCTTTTGCCTACGATGTTCAAATACTTCCTTGGATAGTGGCTTAGTGAAGATGTTTGTTATTTGTTCTTTTGTATCAACATATTCTAGCTTGAAAACTTTCTATGATACTTGATCCGTTAGAAAATTATACTTTATTGGAATAGGTTTTGTCTTGGTGTGCATGATAGGCTTTTTAGATATATTTATGGCACTTGTATTGTCACAGTTTATTACAATTGGATGATCATATTTCACATGTAAATCTTGTAATGTTTGCTTCATCCATATAACTTGAGTACAACATGATGCAGCAATAATGTATTTAGCCTCTGTTGTAGATAGTGAAATGGATTTTTTCTTTTTGCTTGGCCATGACACGAGACAATCTCCTAAAAAGAATGTTGCTCCACTTGTGCTTTTTATGTCATCAATGCTTCCATCCCAATCAGCATCAGTGTATGCAGTTAGTGTAAAATCATCTCCTTTAGGATACCATAATCCAAATTCCATGCCTTTTAAATATTTGAGAATTCTTTTGGTTGCAATTACATGTGTTTCTTTTGGAGCAGATTGAAATCTTGCCACTACTCCTACTGCTTGCATCACATCTGGTCTTGTGGCTGAAACATACAACAGGATTCCAATCAATGACCTTTACATAGTATGATCAACTTCCAATGGCTCATCATCCTTACTCAATTTGCATCCAGTGACCATAGTGGTGGTAATAGGTTTGCAGTCCTCCATTTTAAATTTCTTTGATATATTTCGTTTGATACATAAAAATTCCTTTGTCTGACTGTGACACTTGCAACCCTAAGAAGAATGTCAATTCTCCAAGCATTGACATCTCAAATTCTTTTTGCATTGTTGTAGAAAATTGTTTACTTAGGGAATTTAGAGTACTTCCAAAGATAATATCATCTACATATACTACAACAATTGTCATGTTCCGATTTTATGTTTTAATATACAAATTGTTGTCAGTGATTCCTCTTTTGTAACCTTGTTGCTTAAAGTATTCATCAAGTCTAGAAAACCATGCTCTAGGGGCTTGTTTGAGACCATATAGTGCTTTCTTCATTTTAAAAACATAATCTTGTTTATCTAATATGATAAATCCATCAGGTTTCTCTATATAGACTTCTTCCACTTGAGCATACCCTTTGCATACTAGTTTGGCTTTATTTCCGACTATTTGTCCATTTTCATTAAGTTGTTTTTGAAGACCCATTTTGTACCAATTACATTTTTATTCTTTGGTCTTGGAACTAGTTCCCAAGTCCGATTTTCTTCTATTTGGTTCAGTTCTCCCTTCATGGCTTTAATCCAATTTTCATCTTTGTTGGCTTCTGCAACTGTTTTAGGCTCAATGAGGGATACCAGTGCTTGTTATGAGTCCATTCTTAATTGTTTTCTAGTTTGAGTTCCAACATCTTTGTCACCAATTATTAGACTCTCTGGATGATTTAGTTGTGTTCTTCTTGATGGATATTTTGTGTCTTGCCTTGGTGACTCTTCATTTCCTACTAGAAAGAGTTATTCTTCTTCTTCTTTTTCTTCCTTGTCTTCTTCATTTTTCAAATCTTCCTTTTTAATTTATGTTACTTCCTCGTCATCTTCATTGCTTAGTATTTCATTACTTCTAGGACTTGTTTGAGTGATTTTCAAGTCATCCACTTTTACATTAGCACTTTCCACAATTTTATTTAGATTCAGATTGTAGCACCTGTACGAATTTTTTTTGGATGAGTAACTAAGGAATATTCCTTCATCAGATCTAGAGTAGAATTTTCCTAGATTATCATCATCTCTTTTTATATAACACTTGCTTCCAAATACTTTGAAATGTTTAACGGAGGTTGGCTTGCCAAACCATAATTCATATGGTGTTTTGTTATGCTTGACTGTTATTTTTGCTTTGTTTAGTATATAAATAGTTGTGTATACTGCTTCTCTTCAGTGTATGTTTGAAAGTTTGGCTTCATTTAACATAGTTATGGTTGCCTCTTGAATAGTTCTATTTTTCCTTTCCACGACACCATTTTGTTGAGTCCTTGGAGATAAAAAAATATATTTTGATCCCATTATCCTCACATAAAGCATTGAAGTCATTTGAGGTGAATTTCCCTCCATTGTCTGATCTTAGAGTTTTGATTTTTAGATCAGTCTCATTTTCAACATGTGCTTTGAAGATTTTGAACTTTTCAAATGCTTCCGATTTTTCTTTGAGAAAGAATACCCAAGTCATTCTTGTGAAGTCATCAATGAATAACATGAAATAGTAGTCTCCTTGTATACTCTTAGTCCTTGTTGGTCCACATAGATTAGTGTGAATCAATTCTAGTGGTTTTGAGCTGGAGTACTCCTTCATCTTGAAACTAACTTTTGTATGCTTCCCATGTTGACAGTGCCTACAAACAGTATTTGGAGGTTTTGAAATTTTGGGTAAGTCTCTCACAGCTTCTTTTCTGCGCAATTTTATTAGATTGTCAAAGTTCATATGTCCAAGTCTTCTATGCCACAACCAGCTCTCATCTACTTGACTCATACAACATTTTTCTTCATCATTTGTGTTCAGCACATAACCATTACATGAAGTTCTTGGTGCAACAACCACTAATTTTCCTGAGTCCTTTTTTCTAATCTCACATTTTTTGGAGTCAAATATGAGGATATGTCCTTGATCACATGTCTGACTTACACTAAGGAGATTATGCTTCAAATTTTCAACTAGTAAGACATTTTCTACTCTGGCCTTGTTTTTACCCAAACTAACTATGCCACTTCCAAGTATTTTGGCAAATGCGTTATCTCCAAAGGTAACACTTCCTTTCTCCTTTTTCTTTAGGTTGAGAAATTTATCTAGATCTCCCGTCATATGTTTTGAACAACCATTATCTACATACCATTGACACTTTTTATTTTTGGCATAAAATGCAACATTGCATTCTTCCTTTTCTTCAGTTATATATTTTTCTTTCCATACTTTCTTATATTTTTCTTTTGGTGTGTTTGAAGTATTTGTTTCCATCAATATGCAATTCCTACTCTTGTGACCATAATTGTTGCACTTATAGCATTCTATATTATAGTCTAATAAAGGAGAGAATGGATTATAGTTTCTACCTTGTTTATTTTTTATATTCTTGTTGTTATCATATTCTTGAGCAGCTTTATAATTGTTCTTATTGTAAGCTCTACAATTTACCACATTATGTCCAAAATTATAACAAGAGTAACAATATCCAAGAAAATTGTTTTGGTACCTTTTTATAAGAGGTCTTCTTGACGGTGCATTTCTTCTATTGATACTTCTAGCATCTGAAATCTGTCTTGTTCATTTCCGCTTTAAGTACAGTTTGAGATGCATCTACCTAGATCTTTTGTCCTTGCTTTATTTATTGTATTGCAGAAGGCTGATATTTGATTTTTTCTTGATTATACCCAAGTCTTGTTTTGTCAGTGGATGGTCTTTGATTGTCAACGATAGTTTGCAGAATTTTTGAGTTGTCCTTAAATTTTATTTGAGCAGGGCCTTCATCAAATTTATTTCTAAAAAGCATTACTTCATCTTCCAATTTTTTATATTTTTTTCTTTGTCACTAAGTTGTTCTCTTAAGGCTTCTTCAATTCTTTTGACTTCTTGCAACTGGGTTGTCAAGTTATCAATAGTTTATCCCATTTCTTTGAGACTTATTCTTCTCTTGATTTCTTCTCTTCTTGATAGTTTGATGGTTGGTTTTTCAAGAATTTGTTCATTTTTCTACAAATTCTTAAATCTTCGAGAGCACTGATAAGTTCTCCTTCAAGATCCACTTCAGCTTCTATTTCTAGATTGTTTTCAATGATGTTAGTTTGAGTTTCTATTCCTAGGAATAAAACTTTTGTATCTTCATCTTCACATTGGGACAAATGAGCTGCTATCTTCCTTAAAGTAGAAAGTTTTCTTATTCTTGTAGAATTTTTTATTATAATGAGCTTTTCCCTTTTTGTGCTCTTTCCTTTTATCAGTATCTTCATCATCAGTTTCTTCCTTTTTGGGATAAGGGAATTTTGAGGCAAAGTGACAAACCTTTCCACAGTTAAAGCATTTAAATGGTAACTTCCCTTTGTATTTTCCTAACCCCTTCTGCAGTTTCCTGATAAAGTTTGCTTCTTCTTCATATGACTCTTCTGAATGATTTTCTTTTGATAAAGTTTTGTTTCTTTGTTTCTTTTGAGGCCTTAAATGTTGCTTCCTTCCTTGATGATATGTCTTGCCCTATTCTCATCTCATAGGCAGTGAAGATCCCATGTAGGTCATCCATTGTCAGAAATTCAAGATCATCTCGATCTTCCACAGTAGACACTTTTGAGTCATACCTCATTAGTAGGGTTCTTAGTATTTTTTGAACGGTTTCCTTCTCATCTATTTCTCCTCCCATACTTCTAATACCATTGAAAATTTCATCTACTCTCAGAAAATATTTTGCAATATTTTATTCTTCTTTCATCTTCAGTCTTTCAAACTACCCTTTGTATGTTTGAAGTTTTGATTGTTTGACTTTGGTAGCTCCTTCATAGATAGTTTTTAATTTATCCCAAGTCTCTTTGGATGTCTTACATTGCATAACTTTAACAAACACTGAGTTTTCTAATCCATTCAAAATTGCATTCAAAGCTTTTGCATTGGATTCATATCGATATTTTCCATCTTTATTTGTAGGTAGGTTGTCTGGTATTTATACCCTTTTTCAACAAAATTCCAACGTTGCATCCAAGAGACATTAGATGGCATCTCATTCTTACACTCCGGAATGCATAGCTATCTCCTATGAATAATGGTGCTCTGTTGCCAGTTAGCCCTTCTTGTTGATCCATTGTGGTTTTCATTAAAATCTTCCTTCCAGTGGTTTAGACTATAGTGAAGGATCTGGCTCTGATACCAATTGTTGAAATATTGTACAATACTAAGAGGGGGGGTGAATCAGTATTGTTAATTTCTCACAATTTAAACCACTTTTAATTATTAATGTTTATGTAATCAACAAGATGCACAGTACACAAAGTTGTTATTGTGGAAAACCCAAAAGGGAACAACCACCAATTCTTTTTATTAACTGCAAAATTTTATTTGCAATGTTTTGCAAGCTACAACTTGCTGGAGACACCCATCCCCAATTTCTCAGCTACAATTGAAGGATGCACCCACACCCTGTTTCTCTAATTTTGTTTTTCAGGTCTTCAAAAAACTGCTTTTGTTCTTCATATTCTTTTTCTAGCCTCTGCTTTTGATATTCAAATAAGAACTTTTGAGATGCTCCTTTTCGAACACAAGATTTTGTTTATATAATCATTGAAGAGCTGTAAAAATAAATCATCGTGACTCTTCATAACGAACAATTGTGACTCTTCATAATATATTTTACTTTTATTTTAATATTTTTTACTTTGAAATAAGAGTGGTGCTGGACATTCTTTTGCTAATGCAGATTTGACATCAAATTCCAACATTATCCAACAGCTTATGCATTGAATATTATATAATAATGTACATTTAATTTCTCTCCAATTGAAAATAAGTCTTCGATCCGTTTTTTTTTTCTATTATTGTTTTTAACCTTATGCCACCCTCTAGAGCTGGTTCCACAATTACTAATCGTAATTCAAAAATTAGATGGTCAAGATTCATATGGAGCACCAATTCCTTTAAGAATCAAAAGAATTAGATTCTTGAAGCCTCTTCATTCCCCCTAAAAGAGGTTCAATTATAATTATAACCCTTGAGGAGGAAAGCCCAATATTCTTGTCTTTGTCTCCATCTATTGAGGGAGGACTAGATTCCTATACTTTTGGATGGGCACTGTTATCCTTTTCTAAAATTGTAGATTATGGATTGGCAACATTTTGATCATCTTCATCCTCAAAGAATGATTTCCAACACACTTTCAAGTTTTTGGTTGGGTTTATTGCCTTTGTTCTTTTCAACATGAGTGTGTGCTTGAAGGCAAGAAACTTGAAGATGCCATGTTTGTTGGCATATCTAATGCATATTTTTTGGCATATCCCATGCCATGTTTGTTGGCATGTCCAATATCAAAAAAATTATTCTCATATTCCAAAACCTGTGCATAAAAAAATTCCATATGTAAGACAATCTTGTTTGGTAGGCCCTAACTAATGTTGATCTTGGCACATATTATGGCATATGTGGAAAAACCTATCTTAATCAACTCAAGACATGTCTTTATATAATTACCCAAAGTATTTATGATATTTTTAAAAATAGATAAATGTCAAAAATGAAGTGGTGAATTTGGGAGATGAACCCAAACTAACATTTTTGTTATAGACATGGTAGTAAGGTCCAAGGTTGTGAACCATGGGGTAAAAAAGGACCCACTCTTTCCCAAAACCGAAGGTCCTCATAAAAAACTTTTTGATAATTAACAATGTTTGAAAACTGAATAAAAAAGAAACCCTTGGAACATAGATACACCTTACCATCTTTTATACAAGTTGAATAAATTCATTGGTACAAGTTTGATGTTGAAGGCTATAAACCATCAAATTTGCAAATTACCAAAGCATATTGATAAAATGAAAGTAGCTTTGTAACATTTGACTTACAGACCTCTAACTTTGACACCTCTTTTGATTTCTCCACTATATATGAACTAGACAAAGGAGGATTGAAGTAGTTGAAGTAGATGGTTTGTTCTAACCACATCATTGAAGGAAACAAGCTTTGAAGTTGAAGACACCCTAGGCCCCCCACTAGTCTTCTACACCATCACGGTAACAAAATGATGGTTGAATCTTTGTAGATGTTGTAGTCAGACAAGGAAGATTGATCCTTAATTTGTTTACCTTAAAATAAAATTTCTTTCAATCCACAATAATTCCGTGTAAAACTTGAGTTTCTATTTTATATCTACCACATAATCAATAGAATTCACCCACAATGAGTTAAAAATGAGACTCAACCATAATCTGAAATCTAGCCTTTATAATAGGGATTTCAGCAAACACTCATCAAATATGAATTCCTTAAAACACTTGGTAGTTAGGTATTACGTCAAACATTTGGTATGCACCCTCCGATGTGTACCTACATAGCCTAGGAGTTGGCACATTTCAAACATAGAGATAAAAACCGGTCCTAGAGGATTGACTTCCCTCAATATATGTCAACTACTCTCATCACATTGAGGTTCTTCTTGGGGAATAGAACTAGCAACATCACAATTGCCAAATGTCAAAAGATCATAATCACTACAAGGGTGCTTGACAACAGAGGCAAGAGCTTCAGAGTGGTTGTCACACATCTATGGATTTGCTCCAATATAAAGCACCCATTGTTTCTACTCTAATGTAGTATTGGTCAAGAGCATATGGAGCATGATCCTGGTAAGTGGTCATCTTTACCAAATGAATCCATTGTGAAGTCTTAATCTTGACAGGTTGGTTGAGATGTACAATAAAGGTTGTCACAAACTCGTGTGGAGAAGCGACTTTGACTATGCACACCATTGTCATGGTTTGAACCTGCAAAACCTTAACACAAAGCTACATTCATTATGTTCTCGTGTTTGTTTTTAATTTAAGGAATAATATTAACTAGATACAAATAAAATAAATAATTCTACTTATCTTATAAAGAGAAATAAAATGAAAAATCATAACTTGTAGTAAATTTAGCATATCATATTAATGATGATTATCATCCACTTGGATCAATTTGTTTCATTGGATATATAAACTTAAATTAATTACCTTGATTTATTATGTTATTATGTGATTGAGCAACTTGAAGTTAAAATTTCTAGTCCCGTTTGATTTTTATAGGTCAATAAGTTATGGAGTTTAGTTTCTTAAAAATGTTTTGAAAATTAGATCTAATGTCTTAGTAGGCCACACATTCCAAGAGAAAGTGTTTTTCATCCTTTAGAGTATTGTCTTTCATGTCAAGGAGTTTTAGGTCGTGTCCACACTCTATTTCACTATGAAGTTCATGGGAATTTGTTTTTATCTTGAAATATTTATTTTCTTTCTTGCATTCGCAATTATGGAAAAAATTTGATCTTATAACGTTGGGTTAGTAAATATTTTCTTTGTAGTAATTCAAGTTTCTCTTACTCACAATCTACCCATTTCTCCACCTTTTATTTTTAAACTAAGTTATGATGATGCTTTTAACAATATTGGTATCTTATAGGTATCCTCCTCTTATAGGATATTCGAAGAAATGATAAGAAATTATTTAAGCTAGTTAATTTCTCCTTGTACTTTGACTACTTGAACATAACCTTAGATCTAATGTCTTAGTAGGCCACACATTCCAAGAGAAAGTGTTTTTCATCCTCTAGAGTATTGTCTTTCATGTCAAGGATTTTTAGGTTGTCTCCACACTCTATGTCACTATGAAGTTCATGGGAATTTGTTTTTATCTTGAAATATTTATTTTCTTTCTTGCTTTGGCAATTATGGAGAAAATTTGATCTTATAATGTTGGGTTAGTAAATATTTTCTTTGTAGTAATTCAAGTTTCTCTTATTCACAATCTTCCCATTTCTCCACCTTTTATTTTTAAACTAAGTTATGATGATGCTTTTAACAATATTGATATCTTATAGGTATCCTCCTCTTATAGGATATTCGAAGATATGATAATAAGTCTCATTATTTAAGCTAGTTAATTTCTCCTTCTACATTGACTACTTGAACATAACCTTACCCTCAATGGGAGGAAGCCCAGCTTTTAAGACTGGGATATGATAATGTACAATGCAATTAATTTTAAGGTTAAAATTATAAATAACTTTTAGATTTGTTAGAAATTATTCTGGCAATTATCTTTATGCTACAACCCCTAACCTCAAAGCTATACTAATCACTAGATAACTAACGTATCTAAGATGACCTTCTATTTTTCCCAAAACCAAAATTATACAGCTTTACAATTATTTTTACAACCCCTAACCTCAAAGCCATACTAATTACTTAGGTGTCTAAGATGACCTATTTTTCCCAAAACCAAAATTATACAGCTTTACAATTATTTTCACTACCATTATATGTTTTCGAAACTCCATTGATCTATTTTTTTCAATAGCTCATAATCAAAATCAATAGTGAGATACTTATAAAAATAGACTTCTTCAAAGTTATTATTATCCTGAAAAAATATAAAATGTGATAAAAAGAAAACAATATAATAATAATAACTTCAATATTAATATTTTTAGCCTTGAACTTTACACTTTATATTGCACTTCTTAGTTAATCTCATCTTTGGATTTCTACTTTAATCAAGGTTATTTAATTTATAATCAACCTATAATCCAATTGCTCTTTTTATCCACAATTATATGGATACAATTTTCCCACCAGATGAATGAAAAGTGTATAACTGCAAAAGCCTGAAAACTGTGAGAACAAGACTCTTTATTCCATGAGGTTGGAGGATATATGTAAATAAAATGCCAGTTAGTTAAGGAATCTTATTAGACATGTCTTGAGGGGAGGGAGGACATTTATTTCATAGTTGAATGGGTTGTTTGAAGAGTTATAATACAATCTACCTATCTTACTGAAAAAGACATTGATATAAAATAACACAAATCCATCCTAAAGCCAAGCACCTAAAGGTGTTATTTCCCCTATACATTTCAATAAATAGATTGAACCTATCTCAACTTTCCAGAAAAAGAATGGATAAATAAAACAATTGTCATTACCATTGGCATTATGCTCTCCTTTCCAAACCCATGTCTTGATTTGGCCTTGGCATTCTCTTGGAAGAGGGGAAGGGGGAATAGAGAATTTCATTCTACCATACTTTGCAAATTGTGTTCTGGTAGGAGGCTCTTCTTGTTCAAATCCAGTCATAATCATGGTTTTCTGTGGATCCTGGAGGCCTTTAGCATTCTGGAGGTGCAGTGGGATACCTTGAAGAATCATGGCAGTATGAATATGTCATAAACCTTTTTCTGACCCAATCCATTCCTGCTTTCTGCGTGGCATCCAGAGACTTGAACTGGGGGCCGTCAATGGGATTTGTAGGGTGGCGTGCGTATGAACATAATGGCGTGGACTGTGTAGGATTCCAAACACATCCATCCAGCTCAAGGCTGGTGAAAGAAGCTACAAATGGAGCAAATCTGTAATCAACTGGATCCTTCGGTGGCCCAGTCTGATCCATCCCAAATTGTAGAGTATGCAGACATTGGCTTTGAAGGATACTGCAATCCCATGGCTTGAATATGGACTACCTCACGAATATGGATGTTGTCCACCAAAAATATGCATGTATCATTGACATAAACAGAGGCTGGATGAGTCAAAGAGATCCAATCAAAACAATCAGAGCACTGGTGAAACCATGTATATATTCACAGCAATATAGAGAGAACTTGATTAGCAGCAATGTATGTATTCACAGCAATAGAGAGAGAACTTGATTACAAGAATATTATCCACGGATCTATATAATGGGCTAATTTCATGCCCTGGTGTAGTGGTAAGTGAGGATGCTTATCACTGCCGTTCCGGGGATAAAAAGAATTTCCAAAACATTTTGGTTAATATGAATATATGTTAGTTTATTTGTTATTGTTATATATATATATATATATTTCTATGCAATATTCACTATGTAAATTTTTTTCTTAAAATCTTGAATTTTATCATAAAGCAGAGCAGATGGAACGATATTCATTTGCAATGACCAGAATAAAATAACTATCATACCAAGGCTTCTTGCAGAGAATCTACATAATGCTTATACTTCAATTTCAGAGTACCTTATTCTCTCAATACAGTATTCAGTAATTTTGTCATCTAACTTGCAAAATATACTTCTATCACTTACATCGTTTCCAATATTACACTGTTTAGATCAAAACCATAACATACATTTTCAAAGTTACGTGGACAATATTTGTCACTTTAAAAATCCAAGCAGAATCCCTTTAAGCAGAAAGATCAGAGCAGAAATTTCTGTAGGATGTATATAGACAGAGAGTTCCATATCTGAAAAATTAAGAGCTTATGATCTTAAAAACGATGATAGCATGACCAGAAAACTCAATATGTTAATCAAGGGAATAATGAAAGAAATGGATGTCTTTGAATAGTAAAACTGATTAATGGAATGGGCAATAATGTTAGTATAAAAGACAATGGAGTATATAATAATAATAATAATAGCCCATCGGGGTTTGGGCTCGTGGCCAGCGGACGCTTGTTAAGGCGTTCGTGCTGCTAAGCAGGTCACGGGTTTGATCCTCTTGCAGCCCGAGGGCCGTTCTTGGCAGGTGGGGTGGTTCCTCTTGGGTTTATAGTGGTAGCTGGCGGGATTCGACCACGTGTCACGCGAGTACAATACTGCCACCATTGCTGATTTCCCCACTACAAAAATAATAATAATAATAATATAATTTTAAGGTCACTATCTAGCTAGACATCAAATTGTTGTATGAGGTTTCTTTGTTTGTCGGATAAGAGATCTCTTCTGTACAGCATCTTAACTGCTAAATTTTTAAAAGTATACATACTCGACCCCTTCAGATTTGAACCTGAATAACAAAACATAAGTCGATATTGAAAATGACAAAATTGTTGAACAAATAGAAGTCTAGTCATCCTAACTATAGTGACTTCCATGACTCCCATAATCTATAAATGAATGTACTTTTTGGTGATTGTGCTCCAATATTGTTCTCTGTTCTTTTGAAACTATGGCTTCACATTTCATATATTCTGAGGAAATGATGATGACAGGTATAGGTATCTACGTTATTGTAATGTGTAGTTATTTTCATCCAGCTCTTTTTTCTTTATAAGTTCTTTGGCATAACTTCCATTGATGGTTCTCCTCTATTTAGGTAATCTTTGAAGTTAGAACAATCGAATCCATATGCTTCAGTTTACAAGCTCAACTACGTAGTTAGGGATGACATGTATGTGCAACCACAAGTACACAATCCCAAGTTGTTGTTTTATGCAAAGACCATGTTGGTCTTCTATGTTGAGAGATTTCTAAGAATCTCAAATTGCACTATTGTTCCATAAAGATATTTACAAGAAGTTTGGTCTCATGGTTTCATAGTTTAAGATGTCGATTTGGCCAAATGACATTGTGATCTTACTAGCTTAAGGCAGGTCATCATATATGATAGGATTTGTAGATTTTGTACTCTCTAGGATGAGGTTGGGACTATTGGCTCTCCTTCCAAAAATGAGAGTTTATTGACCTCAAACTATAAAGGAACCCATTATGTTGATCTATCTCCAGTAGCTTCAATGACAATGGTGCAAAATGCTAAGCCACATATTTAGATCAACCAATGTTGTTGAAGACTTTCTATGTCAGCAACTCCTTTAGAGTCAATTATTGATGCAAGGTAACAATTGCTCCCCCACATACCAAATTCACACATCCTCACGAAACTTTAGCTCAACCACGGGGTAATGTGCCACTACTTAATGTAGCACATGAGATTTGCAATTGGTTACTTAGATATGCCTATCCACTTGGAGGTACCTTCTGCAATCCATTCTTGTGCCATATTCATATGTGACCCGCACAATGATGATATGATACCACTCAAGTATTGTTGTGATGTGATGGATCACCTTCCTGGAGCCCCCTATTAGCTTCTCATAGACATGGGACCTCATTGGAATGTCTAACGTCTAGGTATGTTCCTTAGGTGTCCTCTCTACTTGGTCTCAAACCCTTGGTACTTTAACTCACTTTGACCCCTTGAGACATTCATTTGGGTATTCCCTAATTTCATGGGTCCAATTGGAGGCACAAATCCCCCAATTGGGCCCATGGTTACTCAGTATACCTTAATTGGGGTAGATAAAGAGACAGACACAAACACATATTTCTGCTTGAATAGCATCATATTAGGAGGATCTTTCCAACCTTCTGAATCCTGATCAGTCTCCATCTATGGAGATTCATTAGTTCTTGGATGTGAGATTCATTGAATCAGTTTACAGAATCACTCCAGGGATTCTATTATCCTTTGGTTAAGACGTTGCTATTGGATATCTATTTCGCCTAATTTGCCCAAAACCCTGCATCATACTGCACAACAGCCTTATGCAGATGAGACAGCCCAGGAAGAATGAACATGTCATCAAGTTTTTTTGAACCTTGATGGAAGGGTGAAAATGTTATCAAAACCTTGCATCAAACTGCACAACAGCCTTATGCAGATGAGACAGCTGAGGAGGATTGAACATGTCATCAAGGTTTTTTGACCTTGATGGAAGGGTGAACTTGTTATCAAGATTCAAAATGAGGGATAAGAATATCTCAACTTTACCAATCAACCAAACTCATTTTGACTACTTCTACAGCCCAGCCCAGTAGGAGTGAACATGTCATCGAGTTAATTAAACCTTGATGAAAGGGTAAACATGTTATCAAAATTTAAAATGAGAGAGATAAGAACACCCTGACTTTACCAACCAAACTCACTTTGACTACTTATAATTACAGCCCAGCCCAGTAGGAGTGAACATGTCATCAAGTTAATTGAACATATTATCAAAATTTAAAATGAGAGATAAGAACACCTCGACTTTACCAACCAAGCAAACTCACTTTGACTACTTCTAATTACTTAAAGCTGCTACCTAACATTAAAAAATAATCTACTGCCGAAATTAAAATAAATTAAAAAATTAAAATAAAATAAAAAGATAAAAAGCAGGTAATCCAATAAAAACAAGGGAACTAGTGGTGTGTTTGATCCTTTTTTGTCAGCTGAGAGTTATTAAAGAAGTTTAAATCTACCGAAGGGGAGAGAAATTTTGTCAGAAATGCTGCAGAGTGAACATGTCATCAAGTTAATTGAACCTTGATGAAAGGGTAAACATGTTATCAAAATTTAAAATGAGAGAGATAAGAACACCTTGACTTTACCAACCAAACTCACTTTGACTACTTCTAATTACAGCCCAGCCCAGTAGGAGTGAACATGTCATCAAGTTAATTGAACATATTATCAAAATTTAAAATGAGAGATATGAACACCTCGACTTTACCAACCAAGCAAACTCACTTTGACTACTTCTAATTACTTAAAGCTGCTACCTAACATTAAAAAATAATCTACTGCCGAAATAAAAAAAGATAAAAAGCAGGTAATCCAATAAAAACAAGGGAACTAGTGATGTTTTTTATTCTTTTTTGTCAGCTGAGAGTTATTAAAGAAGTTTAAATCTACCGAAAGGGAGAGAAATTGTCAGAAATACTGCAGAGTTAGGTGGAAAAATTGACCCATTACATGGATCATCTACAGGCAGGCAGTCTTCCCTGAGTCTAGGACACCATGCATTGGGAACTGCAAGAGCAAGTAAATTCCATTCATGGGTGATGAAGAGGATTTCCATGGTGGATAGTCCCTTTATTTGATACTTACTCAAACTTCATTCTACAAACCATTATTGGAGCATCACTACCAGTTTTAGCATAACTGTCTGATACACACAGTGTCTCAGACAATTATCCGAAGGATTGCTGTCCCAGAGTTCAATTTCACTATATTGCAGAGAAAATATAACATGTTTCTGAAGACTTGATTCTGAAATTGCAGGCAGGTTACCATCAGAGAACAAGGATGAAGTAAGCCGAGAAAACAGAACTCAAACAATGAAACAACATAATGAGCTGTATACCTGAGGAATTGTCAAGGATGATTTTCACAAGGTTGCCACCATCTAGTTGTTGGACATGATTTCCTCCTCAGACAACAGAGTATCCCTCTTTGAATGATAAATGAGAAAACTGGCCTGTCAAATTGGTCGTTGGTGGAGGTCTCCAGTGCTGCACATGGTGGCCACAATCTACTGCAATTGATAGAAAAATCAGCTGCAAAAGTAAGGGATAAAACTGCAGAAGCAGGTCCATTTCTGTTATCTTAGTCTTCCTTGTACAAACTCAAACCAGCTTTTGTAACAGACTCTGTCTTGTACAAACTCAACAGATTTTGGAACTAAAAACTGTACAAACTCAACAGATTTTGGAACTAAAAACTGTTTATATGTATAGTTTACATTGAAAAATGAAAGCTAGAAATTACAATATGAAACACTTGTGAAGGGTTTTCCAGCACCCTCAACAATGATTAAAAGCTACCCACAGTTAACTTGCTGTAAACATAGAGTTATGTTTAAGCTTGAGCATACCCAGCTCAAACTCATCCTACAAACAGAGACACAGAGGCTACAAGAACATCTAACTTCTAAACCATATGAATTTACAGAATCTAGTACGACAGTGAAGATCCTAAACAAAATGAAATAAAATCCTCACACATGAAAACCAGCAATACCATGATGCCAACTCATTATAAAACACTAGATCATGGGAAGAACTGATATCAACATTAGATGAACCTTGAAAAATCAAGTATCCAACTTTCAACAGACATTATGAAATCTATGCCTTGTGATGTCCAATCTCAGGGAACAGTAAATAATCATTAATCACATAAAAAAAAATTATTGATCTTGTCCCATATCACACCGTTGGGTATTTTTACATTGATAGCACTTCACTGGATGGTCATGGAGATTCCCAACAAACAACTTGAGGGAGGTAACTAGTAGCTTTACAAATATGAGAAAACATAAAACCCAAGCCAACTCCATCAACACGATGCAATTTTGACTTCTTAACTCAAGTCAACTCCATCAACATATCAAGGTTTCCTATTCTGGAAACAGTGTCAAAACTAATAAGACATGAATCAAGAAAAATGTATGCCGGCCTTGTTAAAGAGGGATAACAAATAAAAAAAGTCATCTTGAGCAAGCTTGGAAGACCTTTTATCCTCAAAACCTCCCTCTTTTAAGATATTTAAGACTTTATCTTTAAACTGAGAAGCCCCTTCCTGCATGTCAGCATCATCAACATCCATGTCTTGATCTTCCCCGGCATCAATGTCCATACTAACATCGTTGCTAGTGTCACCCAAAATAGACACATCACCAAAACTAGACTCATTTGACTTCTGACATGCTTCTTGCAATGCTTGAAACGTCTTGTAGTTCTTTTCCAATAGTGACAGGATAGCCTTTTGCTTAAAGATTGCCCCTAATGTCTTATTTTTACGGTTAAAACAGAGACGGACCATGCCATCCCATTCCTTGAAACTAATTGGAGGAAGAGGATTACGGGGTTCAATACGAACAACTGAGGAGTCAACTTTTGGAGGTGGCCTGAAATTGTTCTTGCCAACTTTCAAGAGATGTGAAACACGAGCTAGCAATTGAGTATTCACTGAAAGGCGGCAATACAAATTATCTCCTGGCTTTGCAACAAGTCTCATGGCAAACTCTCTTTGGAACATGATAATGGCACATCTAAAAATTGGCCTGTGTGACAACAGTTTAAATGTAAGTGGAGAAGATATCTGGTAGGGAATATTTGCTACACACACATCGAAATAAGGCAGTTCAGATTTGAGAATATCTCCTTGAATGACCTGCCGTACAAGAAGTCAGTGAACCACAGATAAGGAGTTAAAATGATGGAAAATAAGATTAACATATTTATATGGAAAAATCTTCAACTGACTTACAATACCAAAATTTTCAAAGAATAAAATGATTTAGAATTCTTACCTGCAGCCGAATGGCACTGCTAGTACCTTGCACCCTGCGCTGTAATTCCAGCACCATGCGAGGATCCAACTCTACTGCTATTACCTTCTTGGCTACCTCCAGCAATTTCATTGTCAAGTTCCCCGTCCCAGGCCCTATCTCCAACACAATATCTGTACTCTTAATTCCTGCCTTTTGCACAATAGTCTGTACTAGCATTGGATTCTTAAGGATATGCTGCCCTTTAGATTTCTGAAATTGAATTCCTCCTTGATGGCGCTGTGCTGCTGAGGACCTAGTCTTCCGCTCTTTCCCACCCGCCATAGTTACTATTGAAAAGTGAACAAAACAATAACCAGAGAAGCAAAGTTCAGAAATTAATATTGTACATACAACAAACTAAAAACAATAAAATTAAAAAGCTATAAGATATTTGATAGGAAATTATAGTAAAGGAGATATGGCCTTACTAAACATAAAATACATTAAATGCCCAGAGATTAAGAGTACAATATATAAAAACAAATCCAGAGGCAGATAGCAGAACATTTCAACAAGTTGTCTATCTTCACATGTTTATTACACGTAAATTGAGAGATTAAGTGATGCAGGAGCATCAAGGTTAAGCCAGCAATATGATTGAGCGTCCACATGTGGTGGCTAGCAAGGGGACAAGCTGTCCTGAAGTGAGGAAGAGAATTTGTTTTCTACGTATTTTATTATTTGCAAAATATGTAACCGATTAGTGTTGTCAGTGTTTGAGGAAAAATAGGACAAAGTGGCAAGTTGATGCTCCCTGCGAGGAGATCAAGCCAAATAGACAGTTTGTTGAATAGTGATGGGGACTCCTTCATTGTGGAGGGGAGTTAGTTAGTGTTTCTGTTTAGCTATTCTGTTTTGGGGATTTCGAATGGGAAAAAGGGGGGAGACAGGAACTCGGTGAGGGGAGACTCTGTGGGATATTTTATTGAATATCAGAGGGAAATGGGACTGTGGGTGCGATTTCTTGCTATCAGTTAATGAAATTAGCAATCTCTGTGTGTTTAATAGTGTTACTGTGCATTTGAATTAGCGATAAGCTGAGATTCTATCAGGTAAAGCTGTGTGCAAGAGATAACCTGACTTCTGTGTGAATGAATCTCTATTTTCGTACTTGTATAATCTCCATGTACAGTTAAGAACACTTAAGCCAATTACAGACCGAGCATCGTGTTAGTTTCATTGAATAGAGTCGACGGAAATCAGAGACAAATCGACTGGCTGTGTGTTTTTCTTGCTTTGGATAAATGAAATTGATGATTTTCTAGCTGACGGTGAATGAAATTAACAAATTCTGTATGTTTATACTTTATAGTTATTATCATGCATTGGAATTGATACAGGTTGTGTCTCTGTTATATTAAACTGTGTGGAAGAGTGAAAACCTTGTTCTGTCAGAAGCAAGTCTTGTGGTTGAGTCTGTGAATCTTTATGCGTAGAGGAAAGCATCGTGTTCATAAAGAAATCACGTTGAAATCCGATTTAAGTGGTTGTGGTCATATATATTGCTGTAACAGACACAGAGAGAAAAGGTATTGGCATATAAAAGCCAAGAGCACAGAAGACAAACGCAGGAACATCTTCCAGCCGAGGTTTAAACGATTGCTGGAGGACCGCGAGAATACTAGGAGGGTATTCGAGAGGACAAGAGTTTCTCCTGTGTTGATTGCACACAGGTTGAGTGGTTTTTAGCATTACCGCCTTAAGGGATGCACAAGTGTTAAAGTAAATAGCTCTGAAACGTTGAGATTTGGGTCATATCAATGGGAGGTTTAGCGCCTAAGTGTTAAGCCTATAAACGTTGAGATTTGGGGATTGGCTAAACCAAATGAAAAAATGCCATATTTAGAATATAGTAAGTGTACGTTGATATTGTTGTAGCTAACTTACTAACCCTGCCACCATTAAGGTACAAAATATCCCTTGGAAGAGTATATGTAGAAAGGCTTGGAAAATAAATACAACCACTGATCAGAGACCGTGATATGCAAAATGTCAATACTTCAATCCTTAATCCATACCAAGATTGAGGCACACTCTTTCTATGCATACATTTAAGTATGTAAATGTACCACTTGATTGCAACATTTATTGATGGACTTTTAAGTGTAAACTTGAAGAAATACACAGTTAATAGTCTCTCCTGAACTAACAGCAAGTTCTCTGCTACATGTATGGAATTTAGTATGATAAAAATCATACCTTTCAAGTCCCATTTTGAACACTCGCCAAAGAAAGGCCCCATGCTTCAAAGGAAAAATAAAAGAATCATAGGAGGAACTGCTGATGACAAAGTAGCTTAAGCACTTTAGACATTACAACAAACCCAGGACACAGGATTAGCCAGATCTTATGAAAAATATCGAAGTGAGCGAATATGAAGACAATTGATCAAAATCGGTTAGGTTTGCCCAGTATTAATAAGAATAAAAGATATATAAATACCCGGCAACTTCATCAATAAGCCACTGCTCAAAAGAACTTGGGCTGTTGGAAATATGGCTTGCACGAAACAAAGCAACCTTCAATCAAGAATAACTCCCCCCTAAGTGTAGTGGCATATCAGGCACAAGGATTGTTGCATGAAGCAATTGTATGATGCAAATCTCTTGGAATTCGGCAATGTAATATGACTTTTTTTCTGGAGGAAGGAGAAAAAGCATGAATGAGAAAGTTGCTTCAGATAGGGCGGAGTCCACCACGAACCATTGTCAAAAGGACTTATCATTCCAATCATTAGAACGTCACATTAGAGAGGAGGAGGACTTCCAACAATGGCTACTAAATAGAAAACAAGACATTATGTTCTTTGATGGAGCAGCAAAGCTGCAAAAGGCAGTCTAGGGGTTAGCTGTGGAGGGGGTGGGCAGAGATCTTCATTAATCCCAAAGGAAATCACAAAGCAGGCTTTAGATGGGGAATAGGGATTACAACAGACAATGCACCAAAATGTTGGTTCTTTGTCAAGTACTGGCAATGGCAAAAGCTAAAGGATTACAAAAGGTTACAGTTATTGGAGATTCTACCATTTTCATAAGGCATATGTGATTCAAAACAATTACGGAAGATAGGATATTCTCCTTGCAAGGGTTATTTCTATGTCCCAAGCTCTTGTTGAAGATTTCAAGGAAATTGAATTCTTCCAGGTTTTAAGTAATCACTTCACCAATGCCAAAGGGGATGAGGGTGTTGGTTTGATAGGACCTACAAAATAAATCGGGGTAGCCCAACTCTTGTACACCTCCCATGACTTCACTTGTTTGCTTATTATCATGTCTTGGATAATCTTCTCAAGTGTTATTTTGCAGTTGTGAGGGCAAGGAGGGAGTTAAGGCATCAATGTGCCTTTAATCCGCATTCATTCAAAGAAGCAATCGCAAGTTTTATTACAATTTGGCTCTTTGGGTTCCATGCATGTGGTTATTAAAATGTTGCTGCCTAATACGCACCTCGGGTTGTTAAATTTTGGTTAGGGTTAGGGTTTGATGCAGATAAATCAAAATTTATGTACTTTAATGCAAAATTACATTCAACAAATTAAAATTTAATACTCAAGCAGAAATGGTACAACAGTAAATAAACATAGTACAATTTAACACATAGTTTTCATCTCATCATCTTTAACACTACCAATTGGGTCACTGTGTTAAAGTAATCTTCAGTAACATGTAATCACTAACGTTATTACAGTATTAATCAACAATAACATAAATAAAGAAAACAAGTTTAGGATACTTACCTGGAGTGTGGGCCCCTTTCTATTTTATACTCAGAAGAAATAACTTTCAGAAAGAGTTGAGCCTCTAAGAGGCCAGTCAACACTAGGAACCAGCTGACGCTGCTAGAGGGTAAGTACAAACCAGAGAGAGAGAGAGATGAGAGGACTGTAGTACAGTCAAACAAGGATGGTCAATAACAGTCAGAAAACACAGTGACAGTCACAATATAGTCCCAGTATAATAGATGTCCAATAGATGTAAGCACAAGGGGTCTAAACCCTAGGTGATGACAAAAATAAGATCTCAATCAATCAACACAAAGGATCAGCACAAAGATCAAGTCTCAGCAATCTGGTCAAGGTAAGTCTCAGCAATAAGGGTTTAACATAGTTATGATATAAACAGTCAACAAGCAGCAGACCTTAACACATGTGATCAAATCAATGAGGGTTACAGCCACTTCAAATCAATCCACAACAAGTAGATTAATCACCACAACAGGCAGGTCGGATCCCCAGGCCTCACGGCCTCCACAAAAGCAGACAAGATTTGACCCTAGACCTCACAGCCTCCTCAAATCAGTAACCAGCAGGCATATATACACATAGTAGGGTAGATCAGACCTCACCGCCTACACTAAAAAGTAACCAGCAAGCAGATTTGAAGTCTCGGTTGAGTTTCAAAGGTGACATAGCGTCACAGCCATCTCAACAAAGCAGATCAGGTCCCTCAGAAATCAGATCAGACCACAAACAACAGATTGATTCCACAAAGCAGCAGGTCGGGCCTCAGTAAAACACAGAAAGAGCAGATCGGACTTCTCCTCGAGCCAATCGGGCACCACAACAACAGATTGGTCCTCTCAACAGCAGATCAGACATCTCTGCAACATATCAGACTTCAATAAAACTTGACGTCAACCCTAAAATTTAGATTTGGGATGAATGGCAAGCTTCGGCAATTGGGCGGCATCAATAGGTGAGTAATAAGCAACAATAAACTCCAAAAGACCCTTGACATCAAGCAGCAGAAGGAACAGAGTTGAGATAAAAGGTTATGTTGTCAACTTGCCAAAATGATGAACAAAATACTTCAATATATATAATCCTAAAAGACTTCTAGAAAGATCATAAATTAAATTCTTTATTTGAGTTAGGGTTCCACTAAACAAGGAAGGTACCAACACATAATAATAAAATATAATTTGGTCTTAGGTGGGTACTAGCTCGTAAAGGTTAAGGCACCAAAACAATAAAATATAAAATATAAATAAAGTGTCTTGGGTGGGTACCAAAACATTAGGGTCAAAACAATAAAGTCACTTATAATAACATAAGATATAAATAGGGTGACTTTAGGTGGGTGCTAGGGTCATGTAATTAATTAAGTGGGGGTACAAGTACCAACACATCGTACAAGTCAAATCATTGAAACAAGAATGGGTACATGACCCATAACCCCTACGACCAAGGGGTCTACCACAAAGGTGGGCAATCACCCCTAATACCCATAAGACCAAAAACATCAAGGTGGTACAAATCAAAAAACAACTCAAGGTGGGTAGATGACCCTACCAACCACAAATCAAAGACAAGGTACCACAAGACCAAGAACAAGGTGTAAAGACCAAGTATGAGCAGCCAAGGTGGTGTACAACCAATCATCTCTCTCTCAAATGTACAAATGTTCCATACAATCTGAAAGTTCATCATAACTGTATAAGGAAGAGTCCAAACTGGATGATGTGATCATGTGGTCCTCCAGATTGCTCCTTAGGTCAATTGCTAGTGGCTCCATGAAGGGCTGGCCAGTCCATTGAGAAGACCATCTAACTCAACCATCTCGAAGCCCTAGGAGAAGAGGACATCACACATCATCGTCTTGATCCACTGACCAAGATCCACCTGGTTAACTGACCAGGTATGTCGCTGCAGGAACTACTTGGTCCTCGTGACCAAGAATCTGCCTGGTCCCGGACCAGGAGGTCTCTGTCTCAACCTACAGGACCTGCCTGGTCCTCGTGAACAAGAAGTTGTCCCCGACCAAGAACTTTGCCATGGCATCAACTTGCTTGGTCCCTGACCAAGAACCCCAGGAGACACCTGGGGGCCCTAGGGTACTTTCTAGGGTCTTGCTCTTTACTCTGCTTGGTTAACTTGACTAGGAACCCTATTTAACTAACTAGGGTACCATCCTCTCTGAGAATGGGTGTCTCGCAGATGCACTAACTTTAACACAAGTAATGTGACAGAAACCTTCAAGCCACTGGGTGTGTCTTGGGACAAGTCACAAGTCAAGCTTGCTGTCACTTAACACTTGACTCCTCCATCTAGGCCAACTCCTAGAAAAGCCGAGGGGGTGGTCCCTAAAAAAGAAGCTAAGGATGATTACGCTAAAGTAGGAAAAAAAATTCTAGGAGTTTGACATATTGAACAAGAAAGAAACAACAATAAATTTAGACTGCCACCATGTAATATAATTAACCACGACACATAATTTTATTTAAGCAAATGGTAGGGTGCTCCCGATGCGTTCAGCAAAGTTACTGCTGAACAAGTTGGTGGAGTTTTGGGATGTCGATGTGGGGGCATTCATGATACAGGAGAAGAGGCTTGAGATCACTCTGACAAATGTGTATTTTTTGACTGGGCTTCAACGGTTAGGTACGATTGCGGACACGCAACCGAGGAAGCCCAATGATGTCTCAATGGAGGACTTACTGGAGCGGCACTATAATGCCACAGCGTACGTGCATGACAATGCCATACTAATCTGCGATATAGATTCTTGAGACGCGGGCTATAGCAGTGTTGGTTGTGCGGATACTGGGGTCGAAGGCGCCCCACAGGGTCTCAGGAGGGCAAATGATGCTAGTGGAGCAGGCACTAGAAGGTACATACTTTGGCTGGGGTCAGATGTATCTAACAGTGGTTCAGCGAGAGTTGAACAAGGTGAGCCGCACAGGAGGGGATTTTTGTTTCCCTTCATTCCTATGCTCGTTCTTTTTTTGGCAGGATCTAACTCTGCGAACGCACAGAGCAGTGCGCGACGATGGGCCCACTGAGGTAAGGATGCGGCGATGGGGCAAAATGATGACTCGCGGTGGTGGGGGACTTGTGGGTCGATTCTTCACTCGAGAGTTGTTTACTCAGTGACTGCAGCTGCCAGTGGTGATCGAGGATTACCCATATGTAGGGACGGACTACCGGGGGAATGCAGAGTTACCACGACCTCCTGGCCAGGCATGGGGACCAGATGGTATGTATTTACTTATTTGGCAGCATCATGTCGTTTATACTTCATAGCAGATATAGTAGCTAGAGTATTTTTATGATATCGACAAATGATGTGCTTATGTGTGCAGATGTGGTACCGAGGCCTCCGACAGGGTACCGAGCACGGAGGGTTCAAGTGCAGGGAGTATACTCTCCTACTCGTGGGCATCGTCGTCAACGGAGTGCTTCGATGACTCTGGAGACGCTGTGTGCGAGTATTGACCGCCTACTAGATGGAGTGGTAGATGATGGGTGGCAGCATCTGGATCAGTGACACGTGACCTCAAAAATGGTTGGGATCACGCATGTGAAAAAGTGAGCAGGGTTAATGACCTGCCCCCATGCTATGTGCATGGGGTTTGTGATTGTGGATCACATATGTGTTGGTTTGAGATAGATGTGATGGGGCAGGTTCAAAATGATTGAGGATGCCCCCTATCCTAGGGTTGAGGTAATCTATTAGGCCCCCTAACTTATAAGGTGTCAATGTGATGCGGATGTTGTCTCAAAGAGGGATCAACAGGGCGTCGACCAACTGTTGGCAGGGGGGTGTACCATGAGGTTGTGGGTCATGGCGGCATACTAAAGTGATGATATGATGATGGGGGATTCCCCTTGCGGGGTGGATGCCCCCAGTATCGCCGACAAGAATGACGATGATGATGATTAGGAAAGTTTTTGGCCTTGCCCCCATGTTGTGGACATGTGATTTCCTCATCAATTTGAAAAGGTTGAACAGGTGGGTCAGAGGGATCAATTGAAGGGGCCAATAGGATAGAGGGGTCGCCAATGGAAACCATGTAAATGGTGTTAACCTCAGCCGATGAGGAGGATTCGGGCGGGTGAATCTCCTCGATGGTAGTAATGGTAGTAATAATTTAAAATCAACCAAGAGACATTTGCAAAACCTTTCCCTTTCAGCAGCATCTTTTATGTATTGACTCCATTTGGCACTGGTCTGCAACAACAATCATTTTATATTCTACTTAATACTAGTAAATTGTTGTTGTATCTTTATATATTGGTGGTCTTGTATTTTCTATTGTTGAAAGCATATTTTAAAACATTTTTGCAAATGAACATGGACTGTTGTAATCATACCTTCTAAAAACTCCTAAAAACATCCTTAATTAACTTTTCTGGAAACATTCTAATAACCTTAGAAACATTCTGTAGGGACTACCCCCCTTGGCTTCGGTTAGGAGTTGACCTAAACGGAGGAGCCAAGAACAGGTGACAGCCTTGACTTGAGACTTGCCCCCAAGGGCGCACCGAGCAGTAGCATAGATATCTGCTACGTTAACCAGGTGTGCATTCCAGCAGCAACAAGCCTAATGTGCATTTCCCTCTAATTGGGTATCTTAAATTTAGCACAAGCTAATCAACTTGTCGGTTCCATTTCAAGTGCATGGGAATGGGCAGGTCAAGCCCTAGGGCTTTGCACATAGGCTCATCAACTTCTGAACTAAAGATGATTTGTTGGTGATTTGGAAAACACGATTCACTGGTGATTTGACTCTGTAATCTCTCGTCATGTTCACTTCCAACTATGAGCATAAACTAACTTTCACTTATTATAGTTAATGATGGTAATTATCTCAACATTATGTTTTCACTTACTATCTTTATCACACCAATTTAGCCCCTTTAGTTTAATTTGTACCTTAGACCCATATCTATCCCTTAAGGTTTAAACACTTGTCTAAATGGTTCTAACTTCGATAACCTAAAGCAACTAAGGCAATGTGACTCATAATCTAAGTTACGATGAGAAGCGCAATCCAAAGGTTTGCATGTAAGAAACATATATACTGTATCTGCAAAAAATATTTATGTCTAACATTGTATATACAAAAATATTACCAACAAAGGACGTTGGAGGGAAGATTGTATATTGTAGATTTTGTAGATAATGCAATTTGAACATTTAAAATGTTGCAATTTAAAAACAAATATCATTGTATATATAAAAATATAACCAACAAAGGAGGTTGGAAGAAAGATTGCATATTGTAGATAATGCAATTTGAACATTTAAAATGTCATAATTTAAAGACAATTTAAAGACAATCTAATGACAAGTAGGAAAATAATTAGTTTGAAGAGAATAAAATGCTTTCACAGTAATTCAATAACACTCTTGTAATAAATGCTTCGGCTTTTGTGATAATGCTTTATCTGTGAATTCTTCTCCACACCAAAACTCAAGGCTCAAATAATAGCGATCAATTAATAAATGGAAAAAATATAATTTTGTTGAAACCCAAATGATTTAGAAACCCTCTTCAAAAAAGTTGGGAAGAATGAGCTTGGTGCCCAAAGCTCGAAATCACAACAAAAAAATGAGGATATGATGTATATAGAGTATTTGTTGCCTTAATGATGAATCATATGACTCTAAGCTTGATACCTGAAAGCTCGAGATCACCACAGAGGAGATAAGATGAGATAATTTTATAAATGTCCAACAAATGAACACAAAACTAGGTCAATGGGACTAGAAGATACATCCAATGTGAATACAATGAGGGAATGCAAAAGCAACTCCTAGGTAATATTGAAAGCAAGATAAAGAAAACTAAATAAAAAAGAAAAAGTGTAGCATACATAAGTATCTAACCAAGCTAATCATTAGGTCTAAACAACACCAAAAATATTTGTATAACAATATCATAGGTGTGGTGATACAAAATGAGAGTGAGATCAGAAAACTAAACATCTCAATGCTAATCAAGAGAGACAGAGAGAGATATGAGAATGATGTCAATTATGTCAAATCTCCTATGTCAATTATGTCAAATCTCCTAGGCCTAATGACCGAAGGTGAAGAGGGAAACCAAAGCACTGGCTCGCTGTCGGATCCTCGAGTACCATTGTGGGATCCAACTATATGATCCTAGAGGGTGAGGGACATAGGAGTGAGGGAGCCCTACTCACCTCCCATCCAAAAGTTGAAGGAAGGAAACTCTAGGAATCTAGATAGATCACTCACTAGTTGCTCAGTTGAAGCTGAGAGGTAATCTAACGAGTGGGAGTCACCTTGCATTGGATCTGTCTAGAGCTGATCCATCTGTCATTAGGAGGATGTGTGGTTTAATGCCCCGTCTGGCATCTTCAAACTAGACTCAAAGATATCAATCAATCATCTGAGGGAGAGATCGAGGGGAGAGTTGAGGTCTTACCACTCTATGGCCCGAAGTACTCTAGAGCTTGTCTCTATTGCCCCAATCTTATGGAGCAACATGGAAGTATGAGGCGATCCTTCCGGTAGTCCGCTAGTGAGGTGAGGCATGCAAGGAATAAGATCTCTAGTTGTGATATTGAAATAAAATGGAGACGGCGCTCCCCAAGTCCCTGTAGAGACAATGTTAGCATCCTCTGATCTCATAGTAGAAGGGGCACCTGAAAATGTGGTGCACCTCTGTCTCCAGCTCCTACAGGTGGCACACTTGGTAGATCCTATCTCGTCATCAAATATGGTGATTGGTCTCTATCCGGATTCTATGAAAGCCAACCCAGAGTTGGCACAAAGAGATCCTCACTAATTGTAGTCAATGTCTACACATGTTTGAGGGATGGAAAATAATGCCATCGCACAACTACAATAAGTGTTCTGGGTAGAAAGACATCTTCAAGCCCAAGCTCTCCAAAGGTGAGATCCAAGTGTGACTTGGATGTACAATCTGTAGATGTCCTCTTGAATGGCCTAACTCAGGTCTTGTCTAGTCAGCAAGAGATGGCCTGGCACGTCTAGAGAGCACCTAAAGGCGGGGAAGGCAAGCTAGGAAGATGGTCATTGACTGGAGTTGCCAAGAGGCCTCTTAAAGCCAACCGTGTGCACAAGTATTGTGGCAAACTGAGGCAAGGGGCTCTGTGGATACCTCTCTCTCCCGGATGCAAAGTCCCTGAAGGACTTCAATCTATGTAGGAAAGAGACCAGACGAAAGATAGCCTCGAGACAAAAGGGGTGGACTCTGAACTTCGCCTAAATTATAGGTTGGGGAATTGCACATTTGCATCAAATGATGTACATGAGAACCAGGATCTGAACTCTCTCTGCCTAGGCCCAGTTTGCCTATAACAAGCTCAATCCCTAGATCTTTGAAACCTAGAGGACCATGGGTTTGATAATTGCCTCCTTGAGGTAAAGTTTTGGAAAAAATGTCTTCAAATTGACCATGGAAATATTGTCTCTCGATTAGGGCTAGGGAATCGTAGTTTAGGTTGGAGAGCCTAACACGTACTAAAACGAGGCCCCATGAATTGGACCCTAGGTAGGTGTAAGTTGTTGTGATATCCATCTCTTCCCCTTGAAGATATAAATGTAAGTAAGATAGCTCTTCAATGCATTCATAACCTTTACTTTACACAAGTTGACCATCAATTGTCGAAGATCGCAAAACTTAACCAGAGCATTAATCTGCCTTTGTAGGCCCTCTAACAGAAGATGTGGAGAGGGAGAAGGTGATGTAGTAGAGAGTATTAGCTGCCTAAATGAGACAGTTCTATCTCCTAGAGGTATTAGCTGCTTCCACCTCTTGTGCCTCCCTCATCTACATGAACAATACGGGTTAAATTCCAACTGATCTAATAGAGAGTATTAGCTACCTAAATGAGACTGGTCTATCTCCTAGAGGTATTAGCTGCTTCTACCTCTTGTGCCTCCCTCATCTACATGAACAATACGGGTTAAATTCCAACTGCTGCAGCCAAAAATAAGTCAGAAATAAAGTATACCTCACAGTTTGATGAAGGATCCGTTAGCAAACAATCTGATACCATGTAAATATTTCCAGATAACATTTACATGTAACAAAGTACAAAAATAAACCAAGTATGCACACCAAATTCGAATTCGTCAAATATTCGGTGTATGTACGGATTATTACTCATGGACAATTAAATTATGAAAACCAATTTAAAAAAAACAAACATTAATTAGTTAAAGAGTATAAAACAGAAATACCATTCAATTTATTCTTTCTTATTAAAATAATTATTAATAATTAGTTTCCCTCTATCAAAGTATATTTGTGTATTTGTGATTATTTGATTAAAAGTATAATATATAAGGAGTCTACTTCAGTATTTTATTCATACTAGATTTTTTCATTACTTATTTTTTCAGTAAAATTATGCTACTATGGTCAAAACTCTGTTTTTCACATAAGAGATTTTGGCATAAGAGATTTTGGCCTTTATAGAAGCATTGGAATTGCAATTACCACAACTATGTTTTTTAACATAAGAAATCTTGGCAGGGTTTTCATCTTCATTAAATAAAGGTGAAACTCCGAAATCCCCGTGGAAGTTGCATCTCATTTGGTGTATTTCGTTTGGTATTTGACAATGCGTTTAGTCATGGGCTTCGTGCAGCCAGCAACTTCTATATATATTTGTACTTTCAAAGTAATTCCGATTGAGGAATAGGTAACACCCGCCCGGCGATTCTTTTTCCCTGGGGTGGAGATTGAACGCAAACTAAACTAGTTTTGATTATCCGGTAGATGGCTCGTTGTGATTGCAGCAATTACCAAAATCACGGTACCAAATTTTCAGTAAAAAGGTAGGACTTCGAAAAGAAATTGAGGGAGTTATGCCAAGATTTAAAACATGCATTGAATAGGACAATTCACGATGGAGATATGGTCCACAAACTTACCAAGAAATGGGAGTACCTGCCGAGTAGTGTGGTGCCCTCAGCCAACAGTTGAATGAAACTATGGACAATGGGTTTCTGGACGATTTCCCTCCGTCAATCTCCTTAACTGAACCGCCGTTAAGCCACAGCTTCAATCTCCTTCACGATTTTGTTAATATTCAGCAAACTGACTGCTGCAAACCTGCGATTCGGAAAACTGCTTTTATGGAGGCTTGCGACAATCTCTACCAAAGCTGCAAAATTTCCACCGCACACTGAAAACCTGCAATTTGAGAGACCAAAGACCTATGACAGCGTGTGGTTAAAAAAACACCTATGAAGGTGTGGTAAAAAAAACTCGGACCAACTAAGCGTAGGGTTTAGGGTTTTTTAATGACATGTTTTAATATTTTTCGCTTATTTAAAGTAACGGGCGGAAATACTAGAAAGACTCGACTCTTTAACAAAAACGGAGCAAATCAAGAATGAAACGACATTAAATTACAAATATGGAAAAGTTGATATTGTAAATTTAGTTTACTAATTGAAATTGGAAGCTTTGCTAAACCATAAGGGCAACTTAAGATCCAACGATCAAAAGGCCCACTGCAGCCGCATTAAATGGGCTGCAGTAGGTTGAATAGTGTTTGCCAACCATAAGAGGGTTGCATTAATGCACTATGTACGACAACGTATTATTCCGTTGGAGCCGGCACCATATGTCCTCGCAATACTTACACTTCCCTTCTTTCATTCGTTGGGCTTCTAGACTGATTTTGTTGTCACTTCTTAGCTGCGGTGGCCGATATTTTGTGTCGGATTTGGTATTTTGGATGAACCTTCGATCTTTATCATGGTTTTTGTTCCAAGTTTTTTTGAATTTTTCCTCAATGATTTTTGCCTTGCGTCTGGCCTTGTCTAGGTTTGATACATTTAGTAGTTCTAGTTCATCCCTGATATATGATTTCAACCCGTACACATAAGTTTGTAGACGTTGACTGTCTGTGAGTTCCGGCACATGTGTCGCTAGGGTTTCCCATTCATCGGTGTATTCATCGATGTCACCTTTCTGCTGTAGTCTGGTGAGCTTTGCGAATAAGTCTTTTTCTTTTAAATCTTCAAACCTCTTAAAGAAGTCGTTTTTAAATGTGTTCCAATTAGGCTTAGTTGTTCGTGTTGTGACCTTCCACCACATATACCAGTGGTATGCCCGACCTTCTAGTTGTATCGAAGCATATTTTATCATTTCTTCTTCCGACTTGATATTATGTACGGAGAAAAATTCTTCTGCCTTGTTGATCCACGCCACGCTCTGTTTTGGTTCGCCATCGAATTTTGACAATTCTAATTTAGGTTTCATTTGATATCCACCTATTGTTTGTTTAGGATGTGGAGAATGTTCGTGACTGACCTCTTCTTGTGGGATTTCCCCTTTGGGAGGAATTGTATTATGATCATTTGTATTTTTTGAACTGAAGGATGGTTTATTTTCCCCTAGCACGTTGCCTATTATTATGTTTAAATATTCCTGGATGTTGCTGAATTTGGTTTCGAGGTTTTTTGACATCTCTCTTTTTACTCCTTCTATCTCCCATGCGATTTCCCTTTTGACGGTGCCTGATAGTTCATCATGTAGCTCTGTTTTGAATTGGTCGAGCCTTGAGAGCATCCCTTCGATATTTGTAGAGTCTCTAGCTTGGTTTTTCTCAAAATTATCCATTCGGTTCTTAATGTCATTCATCTATGACATTTTCCTTGCGCAGGGAGGAATTTTGAAATATAAAGGTAAAAATCAATATATATATATTAATTTTAAAAAAAAAAAAACTTTAATAAATAAATTATTATATAATAATAATATTATTATTATAATAAGAAATTTATTTATTAATTTGAATTTGAAAATGTGTGCAGGTGGGAGGCTCGGTGGTGATGGGAAATGTTGGGGAGAGGCCGCGGTCGGGATGGAAGGGAGGGTGCAGGGGTTGGAGTGAGGGCGGAGTGTAGGCAGCGACAGGAATGGTGGACGTGTGGAGGGAGCACGGGGAGGAAGAGAGGCAGAACTGGAAGGAATGGCATGTGAGGGGAAAACACAGGGAGGAGAGGTGGAGAACGCGTGAGGTATGAGGTGGGCGGTGAAGGAGCACAGAAAATGAGAGGAATGCATGGAGGGTGAGGATGAGGGAGAAATGCGTGAAGGAAAGTGGCGGGAGATGGAGCCGAGGATGAAAGATGGGAACACGTGAATATGGAACTCTGCAATGGAGAATGGAGGAGAATACAGTAGGAGCCGAACGAGGCTCTGATACCACTTTAAGCAGACACGGAGCGGAAAATACTTCTAAACCCACATTGTACTCGAATTAAGCCACAAATAATTGATTATAAATTGAATGGTGATTTTTACAATAAGAGAGAAAACCTTTTTTATAGGTTTACACACACCGTTTCAAAGGAACGGTGTGTCCCTACAATTTAGCTAAGTAATATTACATTTAATATTTGAATTAATTGTTCTTTAAATATTTAGATACATAACAAAAACCCCAAACATGTGGTTCATTTTAGCCCTTGGCAGTGTTTTGCAACATTCCACACCATGCATGTATAACTAAACATAAATATTAATAATGATCCATCCATTCCACACACCATGCAACAAAATTTAAATGGGGCTCATAATCATTCTTCATTCTCATTCATTCAACAAAAGCAAAAAAAATAGTACATAGGTATTACAATTCAGGGAATTGGTATTATGGAGCTCATATCTTAAATTTCCTATCCTCCCTTATATAACAAGTTTGAATAATCCTTCACGAGGCTTTATACAAAATATAGTGGTCATTTATAACCACGTCAAGGTAGTTAAAATCCAATTTCTTTACTCAAACGGATTAATATTATCCATATCCTCCACCACGCCCTCTTGTGCAAAGCTCCATGCATTGACTATTCCATTCACCTTTTGTTACCTTATATGAAAAAATGAAGGGTCCAAAAATCCTCGGCCACAATCCTTGACTCACTCTAGAGTCAACTATGATGCTCATATGACCCTTCAAATGAGGGGGGCAACTTATATACTAGAGGCAAAGCTCGACAGTGAAAGTATTCAAAATTGTCAACCTGTAACTTCCACTTCCCTAATAATATAGTGGCACGGCTGTAGAGAAGATAATGAAATGATTATTATATGTGAATATGACTTTGATATCAAGCACATCAAAGGCAAGGAAAATAAGGTAGCTGATGCACTTAGTAGGAAGATACACATGATGCATGTAGAAGCTATCAATACTGGTACATATAATTTGAAGGATAAGATCATTGAATCCCATGCTACAAATGTAACACACCCAACATTACACTAGACTTAAAATACACTATTTTTTTTCTTCTAAAATGTTATATGCATAGTGGTTATATGCATTCTTATAACAAATGCATAACAAATATAAGCATTTAGTAGAAGCTTAAATTATTGCATGAAACCGATATTCACATGCATAGCTACATAATAATTTTATGTATAATTGCGGAAGCATAAGTATTTCCATGTGCCACATATTTAACACATATGAAATTGTAACATTTTTATACTTCATAATAGATTTTCTATTAATATACATTATACCAAACCAAAAATAAACCAAGGCTTGCAAGGCAACATTTCCAAACTTTTCCTTATAAATTCATTCCTGAGAATTGCGTAGTAAAAAATGTACAGTAAGAACTTCACAATAAAACACTATCTTAGGAACTGCGTAGTAAGAACTGCACAGTAAAAACTTTCATAAGAACTTGTTGATGCCCAAAAAATCTTAGCATCGACTGTAGGGATTCCCCCCAATGAATAATCCCAATTAGATCACTCACTGTTTGGTATGGGGAATCCATCTGGTTAATGGTCCGACTACCATAGGTGTGTTTGTTTAGTTATGTTTACCGGTTGCAGTTGGACCCACCGTTTATATTTTTTCATGTTTAAAGGTATGAATATGCAAATGCTTTCTAACTAATGCATATAATTGATAGGTAGAAACCACACTAGCAATGTGTAGGTTCTTACCTCCCGTCTTACCGCTCCTACCTTATCAGTTATATAATCCTATTCTATACTAAGCTAACATATCCTTGCAAGGAGCAAATTTGAATGAGAGTAATAATCTGAAAGTGCTCTTACAAATCCAACAGATAACTGTCCAGACAAAGTATTCACATTCACATCAGAAAAGATACCAAATATAGATTTAGTTTAAGTTTAAGTAGTTTATTACTCTGTTAACACAAACATTTGCATAGATAGAGAAATCATTCATCACTATTTGAAGTAGTTCAATAAGGTTAGAACGATCTCACAGTATTGGTTATGAATGAAAGAGGAAATAGTTCCAAATTTGTAATTCCACACATTTTACACAAAACATTTATGTGCAAGCTTTTCCAATCAAACATATCCTTCTCATTAGCAGAAAAATAGTTCTCTTACAAAATGTGTCCAGCTTCTATTATGCTAGCAAAAGTCCCTTACAATGTTCTCCCTTCCTATATTTATATTACAATGGGTTTTGTCTCTATATGACCTATCACTTCAACTACCCCAACCTTTGGACTACCCAGAATTCGTCCTTTTGTGTTTGCACAAAAAATACAATTAATTACAATTAAAAATTAATTTCCTGGTGGGCCCTCCAAACTGGAAATGTAATTATCCCATAAGTCTGTCTCTTCAAATGTAATATTACATTGGAGAGGTTCTAATAACTTTAAAGACACCTTATGAAAGGATAATTCATTTTCTACATGGACCACCCCTTCTGCAACGACTTTGTAACTCTCTTCTAAGAAGTAAGCATTGATGGATGTCTGCCCGATGTACTGATGGAGGTCCTCTTCGTTTAGAACATCCATTTTTATGATATATTCCAGGTCTTCTTTCAGTCTGTCCGTCAGCTCTACTAAGCGTTGATCTTTTGTGGGCAGCTCAACCATATCTGGAGTCAATGCGATGTAGCATTTTTCATGTATATGATGAATTCGTTTGTAGAACTCTTTACATTTCTCAATAGACTTAGGTGCTTCTACACATATCCTCCTGGAATCTTTCCTGACAAATTCAAGGAGTGCCATATCCAATTTAAGTTCCGCAGCCCTCTTGTTTGATAGGTGGCCAGGGAAGTTTGAATTCTTTTCCTTCTAGGATATCTGCGTTTTCATCTTTTTAAAAGAATTAACCAACTTCTGTCTGATCGACAGGGAATTTGCAGAGATCTCCTCCACATAACTATCATCTACTTCATCTTGTAAATTTCTTTAGTTAATAGTTCTTGTGTGCGGCAGATCTGTTCTTGTATCTTGCTTGCCCGTTCGTGAAAAGGAGTCATATCTTGCTTTTGATTTTGTGCCAAATCGACTTGTTCCACCAGAGATTCTTTTTCTCTCACCAACTCGTCCATCTGAGATTTCATGGTTTCCACTCGCTGATTTGATGTTATTTCCTTTCCCTCCAATTCATTTATGCGGGTGTAAAAATCACTTCTTTCACCCTCCATAATCACAAGCTGTATATTTAAAGCATCTTTCTCATTCTCAAGATTTTGATAATCAGACATTACGTTGTCTTTCTCACTTATTAGAGAATCATAATTTCTTTTCAACTCTATTCCTTCACCTCCGGATTTTACCAGGTTGTCTTTCAGCTTCAGCATATTCACCTTGTTACACTCTAAGTAGTTCATTAGCTTATCAACATTATCTACACTTGCTTGTGCAGCTGCTACATTTACTGATGCTGTGAACTTGGGATACTTATGGGTGCCTTCCATTATGGTATTCTCTTGAATGGTCACCACATCAGGCTGTGCTCCCATCGTCAGTCTTTTCTCTGATCTTCTAGTTATTGTCTTCCTCTTGGAGTCGAAGACTATTGTATCCAACTTTGCCACAGAATGTTGTTTTGACAGGGTGAAAGGAGTGAGTCCAAGCTCTACGAATGGGAGGTGTCCTCCTGTAAGTGTGATTCCCGACACTCCTGGTGGGTCTATATCCATGTATTGTAGATTTGGACCTCCATCTTGGGAGTCTTCCTCTTCCACAACTTTCTTGAGCATGTCTTCTTCTTCTCTTTGCCTCTCCAATTCCATGTCTTTCTCTGTTGCTTCTTGCTCTTCTTTCTCTTTTCTTTCCTCTTCTTCTTTTGTTTTGTTTTCTTCTTCTATCCTTTGTTTTTCTGCTTCAGCGGCCTATATTCTTTCTGCTTCTTCCCTTTTCTTTTTTTCTACTTCTGCTGCCTATATTCGTTTGGCTTCTTCTCTTTGCTTATGCAATTCAACCTCCTTAGCAGTATCAATAGCATGACTAGGGACTGCACTACTTTTCCGAACAAAACGTTTATTTAAATCAGTCATATTGCTTGCTCTCCGATACACCTCTTCATCCTCCAAGAAATGGTCTGAGTATTCAAAATGAACTTTGCATGATGCACAATGCCGGTTGACCTTTTGCAAACCATCATTCCTCACGAAATTTATTTCCCCAAAATGGAAATCCTCTAAGTCTTTTATGAAATCTTCCGAACCTTTCACCTTAGGGAATTTGTATGCCCCAATGACAAATGGAAATGGTGGGAAAGAGGCCTTCTTATGTTCATTCAAAAAGCCACCTACCCTGTTAATGAACACCTGCCTTACTGCATCCTTGTGTACTACAAAATCAGTCACATACTTCGACATCAGAGATGGGGCCTTGGTTCCCCCATACATCCTGATATAAGTGCCTTATGGAGAAAAATAGTAGTCTCCATATTCATTTATAACCGCCATAGAGTTATCCGACAATAAGTTTGGTTCTTTTTAAAGATCAACCAACACAAGGGGATGATTAGTTCTTCACATATGAGCTTGTAGTAGCTCGCATACTTGTGGGCCCATGCGATTTGATAAGCAACATAAAGAGGGGAATAAGTTTGATTCCAAAAACATCCCAATTTAGGGAATGGATGTCTGACTAGTATGCAATCCATCAAATACGAGGACATGAAAAATTCTGCTTTCTTTTGGGTCATTCCTCCTTGGGCTGCAGCTATTTTTGATGCCATGCTTTCTGATATAATATATTCCCAGTTGAAAATGGTGCCTTGGGAGGCTATGTGATACATAAGTGGTACCCAACTGAGCTTGTATATATTTTCATTTGCCCTACCAAAAATTCCGCTCAACATCAGGGCTATGATCCTGAATGGTGTCCTTAGATTTTGGCTATCATATTCCCCACTCGCTTTCTGTCTCAATTGTTTTCCTGGAATCATCATCATTTCTACATATTCAAACTGGTCTATATTTACTCCTCTGATCTAGTCATTCGTCATCATGACTCTCGGAGACGGTAATTTATATGCTGCAGCAATGTGTCCTGGATGGAATGAAGCAAATCCTTCTTTGTTCTCCCCGCATATGATTCTTGTGTTGATGTCTACATAAGGTAGAATCCACCCGATGACTTCGGAGCATGGAAATAATTCTGGTCGTGTGGCAACCTTATGGAGACCAGATATTTTGATATTTTGATACACCATCATCTCTTCGATGGATGCATCTGGTAGATTCTGATCTCTGACAAGATAATATAGCTCTCCCCACTTATATTCCAGGATGATTCTCGTTGCTACTTTAGTGTCTTCGAATATTGTCTCCATCGGGGTGTCTGTAACAACTTCAACGTCAGAGTCCGATTCAGCTATCCGGAGCTTTCACTTGGAAGCCCTCTTTTGCATTTCCAAGTCCTAAAGTAACATCAAGTTAATGTATAAGCCAATTTAATGTTAAAGCAATGAGATTAAATAACATGTGGATACATCCCTTAGCAATATGAATTACAAGAAATAAAATTTTAGAAGATTCATTACTTCCATGTGTCTGGTGTGTTTGATGTTGTCTATGTTTTATCACATCATTATCGTTTGGTAGACGAAAATAAGGACTTGTGTGCAAGAACCAATGTATGACTGGATTTTTTATGTAGAATTATTTACATCTTCTAATGCGCCCTCAGAAAAACAAAGTCACTGAAATGTCTTCAAAACTTTTAGCAACAACATGCACAGTCTCATTATTTCAATCAAATTTCTGTTTCGGAAAAAAATAACCAAGGTTTTATTGCAGAACGATTGTTTCATAAAAAACAAAAATAGTCACCTAAGCACAGAAATTGGATTTTTCTTTAAAATAATCGGATGACTTGGGAAGTTCAAAGCACAAAATCTCATTCAGTTTCCTTTAGGCTTGCCCAAACAAAATAGAGCACTGGGCTATTATGTGTTTCTTGAAATTCTATTGAATTTAAACTACTCTTGATAATTTTCTCGCTGTCAATTAGACCTACAACGATTATAAGTTTTGGATCTTTAGAATTGTCCCTTTTATCAATGACCATTTAAAAATTACGGTGATGAACTGAAATGAGCTCGTCTCACAGTGGTGTGGTATCAAGACATGGCAGGAAGTGAAAAAGAAACGACATTGCGGGTGTTAAACAACAGGAAAACAATTACAAAAGGAAATCCCTAGAGAGAAATTCTCCTAGTGGTTAAATCTATTTCAAATTCGCCCATATCGAAAGCAAAAATCCGAGGACAATTTCTTAATTCTTAGCAACACAGTTTGCAAGAGTAAATGGATCAAAATTTGGGCAACGCTCAGTCAAAATCAAAGTAATAGTGCCATCTACTAAGAATCCTGCCTGAATCAACCAATAGTTGGGACATAAGTAACTAGGGCTTTGTGAGGGCAGTCCCCATGTTAGGAATGAATATCATCCATAGTAGTTCGTGGAGGGTGAACACTTATTAACCGTGGGATGCCACCACACACAGTTCAATCAACCGGATGGCGTGATATAAGCAATGGGGGATTGATATATGGCCTGAGGCGGTCATCGAACGGGAAACCCCAGCATGTTTTGGCTGAGACTTCCATTTATAATGACACTTGAATGGTATCGACTAACTCTTAACCTATTCCCAACCAGAAAGAAAACAATGGCTCGCTAAGGGTTTTCAAGCTAGTAAAACTAATGAGCAATCATAACCTAACAACAATCTCACGCTTAGGTTGTGGTTCCATTTTTACCAATGGTGAAAAACGACGTCTCAAACATAAAACATGGTAAAAGAAAGACCTACCTAGCAGTTGAAGAATGGTAAAGAATGATGCTCAACGACGTTGGGTACGTCTCGCATCCGATGGAGGCTCCAAATGCAAACGACGTTACAAGTGTCACAGGTTTTCACCCTTTTATACAACACAATGTAACCCTAGTATTAAATGCCCAAGGCTAACGGGTCAAATCACCCCTTTTCAGTGGAATTTTTTGTTTTAAGAGCGACAAGCGTATCGGGGCAATTTCATTTCGGCGTTGATGCATTTCAGCGTAACTTGTCATTTATCGTCGATCCGTTTTGGAGTAAAACAAACAAGTCCTCCGATTTGGTTTCTTTTCTTTGACTTCTGACTGTATCGGCGTAACTTATGATTCTGCTCCGAAACGCCAGTCACAAAAAACTTAAAGTGTTTTGGCGTAAATCCTCTAGCACTCCGACCATTTCGGAGGAGATCATCAAGTTGTTCCGAAACACGATCTTATAACGATTGTTCCGACTGTTTCGACATAACCTGGTAATTTGCTCCGACCATTTTGGCGGAGAATCTCGAGTTGCTCCGAAACACAAAATAGTACCGAAATTGCTCCGACCGTTTCGGCGTAACTTGGGAAGTTGCTCCGACCATTTCGACGGAGAATCTTGAGTTGCTCCGACCATTTCGACGGAGAATCTTGAGTTGCTCCAATTCAAAAACTTTCCCAAAATTGTTCCGACCATTTCAGCATAGCTTGGTAAGTTGCTTCGATTCACTAACTTTCCCTTTTCAAAAAAAATATGAGTGACACAGTGAGATTATCAAAGATGAACAAAACTCTAAGTATATAAAAAATAGAAGGAGGGGCCCTACAATTTTGAAATTTTTGGGGGGATTAGGTTGCAACAGCAACATAACTACATCGTATGGTTCACATAAATGGAACAAAGGTAGTTATAGCTATATACATAGGCAATTTTCAAGTTATGTAATTTCCATATTATTATGACAAGAAAAATAATATTACAACATATTCATTTAAACTCACTGTGCAGTAATAACTATGTAGTAAGAACCGTGCAGTAAGAACTGTGCAGTAGGGTTAACATAAATGAATTAGGATAACAATTACCATTCTTTCCAATGCATGGAATATAATGACAAATGCCTTACTAATTCAACCCATGATATTTCTCATGCAACCCATATGATTCCAATTCTCGTAAAATAAAAACAAATTCCACTCATTATTGGCCCATGGTATTTGTAAAAATGAACAAGGATGAATTTAGACTTCGACATAAACATTCAAACTTCTTTGAATAAGCAAATTCAGCCTGTGGTTTTTAAATACATAATATCGTTCCATGCAAGGCACAATAAAGAAGGCCGAATTTAAACTTTGATATAAACATTTAAACTTCTTTGAATAAGCAAATTAAACTTGTGGTTTTTAAATACAAAATACCATTCCATGCAAGGCATAGTAAACAAGCCTTAGCACATGGTAATTGCTTACAATTTACCAATTAAGCAAAAATGGGTTGAGCCCATCTTCGATATAATCATTTAAAATTATTTGATTAATTATTTCAAACATTTCATTTAACTCTTTAGGAACTATTTTCTCTGAATTATATGGAAAATAAGAGTTTAAATTCTTCGACATATTTTAACAAGCATTCCATTTACAACCCAGTAAACTAGCAATTACTATAGGAAATTGCAATGAAAAATAATTATTCGCAAATAAGCATCCAAGTTATAATAATAATAATGAATAGAAATCCAACTTATTTGTCCATTCATATATTTTCCTTCTCACAATTATAAATTTTAACAAACATATAGTGAAATTAAACTTTACCCATTCCATACATAGGAATTCAACCAAACAACACATGAATTCATTGTTTATATCCAAAATTCAGAACTTAAAACATGAACCATGGAATTTTTTTACCATTCATCAAAAAAATATTACTGAGAAATTAAAACACCATTTCTAGGAATTAAAACTTATATGCAAAAATATTGAACTGGGAAATTGGTTGTGTGTGAAGCATGCTCCACCCAACCTTAGACAATTTTGCTTATTAATATTTCAGCACCCCCAAACTGAGACTCATGCAATCACTAGGTGGACATATCACCAGTACCATAATTTCTGAATTTCACTCTTTGACAAACAAGAAATTGGATTAACTCCAAAATTCATTCCAAACAGTGCATTTCACCTCTTCAATTTCATTCTAATAGCACATCAACGAGATACATCACTATTATCAGTGCTTAAAACTTCACCAAGTCAGCTGCGTACACCATTTTCCATAATTACATGGATGACCAGAGGCACAAATGGACACAATTTCATAATTACTAGTTTCAGAATTGGCTTCTCTCATTCACACTTCAATTTTAGATTTTTCTCTACTTAGGAAAAAATTCATGCCCTGTTTTCTCTAGACCCCTCCCATGATGGGCTTGGGAAAATTTTGAATCTTGGTTTGAATGGTAACTCTCTTCCCACATCATTTCTCCCATAAGCCACGTTTCACTTTTTAATTAAAAACTAAGTACTCCCTTAATCAACACTTAATTCCCCATTATACCATTAAAAATAATTTTAAGCTAATAAAAGGGGATTTTGACTCAAGTCATGATGTAAGGTAAATTTAGGGACTTAAAGTTTTAATGGGGTCATAACATGGTTTCCACCCAAGACATTTTAACCCCCTTATTATCTCTAGTGAATACATGAGTCCCCGATCTCTTCAGCATACCACCTCCACACAACCAGTTGTGGATTTTTAATATTAATAATTACAAAAATACAATATGTTTAGCCCTTGTAGGAATTCATAAACAATAATTACATATTGGCATCATCAGAATAGGGGTTTCAAACCAGAGGTGTTACATTCCCCTCCCCCTTAAAGTCTACACCATCCTTGGTGTTTCATTGTCCAAAAACATATGAACAAAACTTTTCAAAATTTCTTTACATTACATTTACACAAGTATTCAAAATAGATACAAGTATTCTTCTCGCATAACATCTCCCATTTCCCAAGTAACTTCTTCAGGAGTGTAATAGGTCCATTGGACTTTTACCTGTCTTATGACCCTGTTCCTGAGTTCTTGACACTTCCATCTAATATGCAGACTGGATGTACTTGGATTTCCCCTTCGGGTTCCACCTGTACCACAGACTAATCAAGTATGTGATTAGAATAATAAACTTACTTTTTGAATAATGAAACATGAAAAAAATTGTGTACTTTAATAGTATGATGTAGAGCTAGCTCATAGGATACTGATCCAATTATGCCTAGGACCTCAAATGGTCCACAAAATATGGTGGCCAACTTCTTGTAATTACCGAACCACAATGAAATTTTTCTACCTTTGACCTTTAGGAACACTTTGTCCCCAACTTGGAACTCTCTATGCATTCTATTTTTATCTGCATAGCTCTTTTGTTGGTCTTGAGCTCCCTTTAAGTTATGTTTAATCCTGGTTACTTGCTGTTCCATTTCCTGAAGCATTTGTGGTCCAACTATTAGTCTATCCACTGGTTTGTACCAATTTACTGGAACATTACACTTCCTACCAAATAGTGCTTCAAATGGGATCATTTTCAATGATGCTTGGTCACTGTTGTTGTAGGAAAATTCCACTAAGTACAGGTAGTCTTCCCATTTACTGGGCTTGTCCATTACATACATTTTGAGCATGTCGTCAATGATTTGATTTAATCGCTTAGTATGTCCATCCGTCTATGGATGATAAGCTATACCGAGGTTGATTTTGGTAACAAATTCTCTGAACAGACCTTTCCAAAAGTTCGAAGTGAACTTTGGATCTTGATCCAAAACAATTGCTTTCGGAATACCATGCAACCTGGAAAATTCCTTCATATAGATCTATGCAATATTGGTTGCCTTAAACGTTGACTGAACATGTATAAAATGGGATGACTTTGTCAACTTGTCAACCACCACCATAATAGAGTCATGGTGCTTCAGTGTTCATGGTAATTTTGTAATGAAATCAATGGTTACAACATCCCACTTCCATTCCGGTACCGATAATGGATGGAGTAGACCATCATGATGCCCGTGTTTTGCTTTTAATCTTTGACATTCCAAGCATTGAGCAATAAACTTGGCCACTTGTTTCTTCATGCCTAGCCAGTAGTACACTTTATTAACTGCTATCAAAGTCTTGTGATAACTAGTGTGGCTTGCATAAGGTACATTATGCATTTCCCGTAATATGATTTTCTTTGTAACACACCAATATTTAATAAAGTATTATTAAATACTTTTCGAATATTTTATTTTATGTTTATTTATTATTTAAATATTTTTGACAAGAAGTCAAAAATAAAAACAATGTAATGGATTATTCTTTTATTAATAAAAATACTGAAGGGGGACATAAATGAAATAGATGTTGAATGAGTGATTGCTGACCCACAAGAGGAAAAGACAAGTGGTTGAAGCTGCTGAGTGAGAACTCAAGGTGCAGGAGGAATCTTCCCCAAAATCAAGTCACAACTCTTAGCTGAGTGCTAAAGAGCAGGAGGCTCATAAATGACCAAGTCCTAGGTAAAATACAATATAATAGTATGTCCATTAGCAAGAAGGAGGCTATCATTGGACGGGGATTGAATCTGATAATGCAAGAGATGGCGCATTAAGTGGATTTTTCTCTTGTGGTTTAGCGATCAGGCTCTGGGGTTCTGGAGCAAGTGAGACTTGGCTGCTCTAGGAGTTGGTTGGGAGGAACAGATATTTCATTTCTATTTTCCCGACAGTGGTGCCAGGTTCCTTGTTCTATTCTTATTTGTTTTAAAAACTAATTACAATAGGATTTTTATTTATGCTATGAATCGCATCTATCCCTTAGCAGAAATATTATCATGCATCTAAATAGAAAATGGATTTATTATACATCTGTTCAAATATCTCTTCTATTATATTTTCGAATTTAGATATTATGTCGTATTGATAATTATGTTTATAAAATAATCATCTCTAGTATTTGTTTGATTCCTTTTAAATCTCTGTTCGGGCATCGATACCCAAACGAGACATCGTGCTATACGGGTCGTTTAAACCCACCTTTAGGAAACTGTGAGCAAAAGATCTAATTTTTAGAGTTAGAATAAAATGCTTATAACCATAGTATAATAAGTTACTGTAACTAATAAAAAAATCAGAACCGATTTATATGTTATAACTAATTTACATAATGATCATCAAAACAATTAAATTAAATATTACAACCAAGGATTACTCTGCATAAAACTATCAACGAAAGACTAGAATCTAGTCAAGAGCCGCGAGAATTCTGTAGCATGAAAATCATTCTTTTAAATGTTTTTCATTTTATAAATCCTTATTACAAATAAAAAATGCTAGATCTGGAATGATCATGATCTAGGTTAGATAACTACGAACGCCATAATTAACCTTATAAATAGTTAACCATATCACAATTGTAATCTTAAATGACTAAAGAAATCTAGTTGTTCATTCATTAATTAACTAAGCAGTCTCGATGAATGTTAGGATCTCTGCATAAAGGCGTAGTTCCTCCTCCACAATTTTTCTACTTAGCATTTTCCATGACCGCTAAGTTAAAACATTTACTACGTAAAACTAAAAATAGATAGTAATATAATCTTCCATCAAAGCACAGAAAACGCCTAACTGAGATGTTTGCAAAGACCCAAAGGGTTGCATTAACTTTAAACAATATCAAATGTTAAATAGAGGATCCAAAATCCTTGTGGATATAAGACCATCAACGATTGCATCCACCATCTTTCAAATATCAGCATTCTAAATAAGTTTGCAGGTCCACCGAAGGGATGGTAAGCCATCCACGATTGCACCCGCCATCTACTTTCAATCCTTAGAATAAACATTAAAATGCACAAACAAGTTTAAAAGCAAACGCTGAAGGGGATAGGGTGTGAAATCCTCTGCCCGTTAATTCATGAACCCTAAGGGTAAACCAATTGTTTTTCTTAATCGACTTATCTTGCAAAGAGGTGAAAGCTTGAACCCTCCACATGACTTCCAAACTCAGCCAAGGATTTACCTGCATCAAAATTTTTAAGACAACCAGTAAACCAAGTGGTTTATCATTTTTAAAACTAGAATCTATGACAGAGAAGGGTTCGTTACTTACCATGGCGTTCTAAGACACAGGACTGGGAGAAGGTGACCTTATCACCATCCTCTTGGGAACTCACTCAAACCTGCAATCATTGCCCACAGTCAAAACTTTAATAACGTACAAATAAGTGATCATTCTATAAAAGAAGTCGAGTAGTGAACATTTACTTGGTGTTATGTATGATAGGGCCAGGGGTCGGCTCCTCTTGGGTGCCCTTATCCCTCTATCTTCCTGCAAGCAAGATTCAATCCTTTTAGTCTCGGCGACCAAAAAACTTAAACATAGAAACTGTGGCTTAATGAAAGTAATGATAAGTGATTATCTTTCTTACCTGGTTAAAGGGAAATTGAAGGTGATTGTGTTCATGTCGCAGCCTCCAACAAGATTTGGCTTAGTGGCCATTGGCACTGTGAAGGCCTCTCTTACACCTCAAAAGGAAACCGGCCATTGGCACTGTGAAGGCCTCTCTTACACCTCAAAAGGAAACCAGGAAGAATGCCATTAACCTCGGGCATTTAATTACACAGTTTAAACTCATAAAAACGCCATTGACAGAGCAGAGCCTCGACTCCCTTAGTTTACAGACCAAACAACAAAACAATGAAGGGTTTGGACAGAACAATGATACATTAAACCCTATTCAAAACCCTTGCAATCTCAATGCACATGTGGACGACCGAGATTCATTCTCGAGCATAGCCTTAAAGGTATGGCTGCACTGTCAACTCGCAGCCAGAGTGGCTTATAAATTTGCAAACGAACCACAATACCACTGTCATTTAAATAACATAGCTTTATTAAAATGGCTATCAAAACAATGCATGACTATGGTGTAAGCCCCATAGTTAAGTGTTTAAACCTTTAATCGAAACTTTCAACCTTGTCATATGTAAGCCTTGTGCCTAGGACCAAGGTTAAAGCCTTGACTCCTCTAATACACCTTATTACATAATGGGATCAAGACTATACCCATGGTATCCCATTTATTGTTTTTTACTCATAAAATAGTAATGCCATTTAGTTAAGGTGATATTGGAAGGCCAAGACTTAGCCTTAAGGCTAAGCAAGACTTTAGTAAAAACTATAGCAAGATAAAAGTAAAATGAACAAAAAACATCACCTCCAGTTATGATGGCGGCACGCCGCTAAACATGTAATACCCACTATGAGTATGCAGGAACAGTTATAGAATTTGTGTAACCGAATTTACATTGCAGCGACAATATTTACTTATACTACAGTAGTTATTACATGCTAGAAACATATAAATGTTTTATATAGTTATATGTTTATAAAATTTATTTATTTATTTTATATGGATTTTAGAGGTTCATGACAAAATGGTATCAGAGCCAGGTTACAACACTTGGCCTGAACTGACCCAACATGGAAGCTGTTAAACCAGAAAACTAATTTTATTTGTTTTGGGTTTGATTCTCTTACGAAACAGGAAGAGAAGGATAACTTTATTTTTTGCAGGAAACTATGACAGACGTAGGAATGTCTGCGGAAGAAGAATCTCCCCCTAGAATTCCTGTGAACAATGAAGAGGGTGAAATTTGGGTAAATCTTAATGAGACTCAAGACAATAACCCATCAGAGTTACAACGAACTGTTAAAGAACTAAGATCAGCATTAAAAAGATTTAGGGAAGATAGCGAACGAAATCTGAAAGCACAAGAAGAAATAAATAACATTTTGCTGGCTAAAATACACAGTAATGAGAAAGATAAACACAAAGAATCTAAACATGATAAGCCAAAAGCTACACCTTACAAACGTAAGGGAATAAAGCTGGAATTTTCCAGCCATGGGGCTGAAACTTCCAGTGAGGAATCAACTAAACACCACAGAGAAAAACAACAGGATTTTATTGAAAGTAGTGGCAGTAATAAAAATAAAAGGAAATACAAACCTTTTGAATAAATTTCGGGAGAATTAAAAAAGATTAAACCTCCTATGTTTAATGGTGAGATCGATAAAGGAGAAGAGGCGGAAGCTTGGTTGTCTGGAATGAAGAAATACTTCTAGATTTATAACTATTCCGATGAACTGAAGGCAAAAATGGCCATTTATAACTTAACTAGAAAAGCAGATATTTGGTGGCAAGATATAAAAAAAGTAAAAGGTATAAAAGAATGGTACATAACATGGAAAACATTTAAGAAGTACTTTAAACGAAAGTATATTTCAGAACAGTACTATGAAGAAAAAGCTAAGGAATTCTACGAGTTAAGGTTAGGTGTTATGACCATGAAAGAGCTCTGTAGTAAATTCCTGAGTTTGCTTCGTTATGTACCATATAAAATAGATGAAAAACAAAAAATACAACACTTTCTCAGCTGATTACCTATTACGTTTAAGGAAAGGATTGAGTATGACAATCCAAAGACGCTGGAAGAAGCAATGAGAAAAACGAATTTATGTTATGATTAGAATAATAATAAAAGAGAAAATGTACCTAATTGGAACACTAAAAGATGGGATAACTTTGATCCAAGAAAGAAGAAGAATAAATTTCACAAAAATACGGGGAATAATTATAGAGGGTATCAAGGCAGTAATTATAGAGGGTTTAAACCACAACACCCTGCAGCAAAAGAGAGAGAACCTTCTACTACTTTTAATAAAAACACTGCACAGAGGGAACCCTTGAAATGTTGGGAATGTGGCAAGCCACATTATTTTAAAGATTGCCCTATAAGAAATAAAAGTTGTAATAATGTTCACTCCATTCAAGAAGCTACTACAGTTGGAGATATGGCGAGAAGCATGCCTCGAATCAGTGTTGCATTGGAGAATCGACAAGCAGACCATCAAACTTCAATGGTTGAAATCGAAGGTATGATAAAAAGTCAACCCATTTCCATACTAATAGAACCAGGGGCAAGTTTGAGTTATGTATCACCTAGGATTGTTGAATTATGTAAATTAGTACCAAAAAAATTTGAAAAATCTTGGCTAGTATAGTTAGCCACAGGTACTAAATGTAAGGTCACTAATTATGTGAAAACTGTGAAATATTGATGAATGAATTTAATACACATGTTGATCTAAATATCTTACCATTAGGTTCCAATGATATGCTGATAGGAATGGATTGGTTAGAAAAACACAGACTTATGCTGAATTGTTATGATAAAACTTTTACATGCACGGATAAAACTGGAAATACAATTAAAGTAAAATGAATTCCTAGAAAGGTTATGATCAGAGAAATCTTTGCCTTACAAATGAAAAGATCGGTACGTAAAGTATTTGCAGTCTATATATTGGATGACAAATATAATGATAACAAACTTAAATTAGAGGATATGCCCATCTTAAAAGAGTTTAAAGAATCCTTCCGGAAGAATTCCTTGGACTACCCCCGAAAAGAGACATAGAATTTACAATCATTCTGATACCGGGAGTGGTACCGGCATTGAAAGCTCCTTATCCCATGAATATATTAGAACTTACAAAACTTAAATCACAATTACAAGAACTAATTGACAAGAAGTACATTCGACCTAGTGTTTCCCCTTGGGGTGCACCAGTCTTATTCGTAAAGAAAAAAGACGGAACTTTAAGATTATGCATAGACTATGTACAATTAAATAAAATGACTATTAAAAATCGATATCATTTACCTTGGATAGACGATCTATTCGATCAGTTCCAAGGGATGACAATTTTTTCTAAAATAGATTTAAGGTCTGACTACCATCAGGTACAGATCAAAGATGAAGACATCTTTAAAACTGCTTTTAGAACTCATTATGGTCATGACGAGTTTGTCGTATTGCCTTTTGGATTAACAAACACACCTGCAACTTTTATGTGCTTAATAAATAGTATTCTAAGTAACTATTTAGATAAATTTGTAGTCGTCTTCATCGACGATATACTGATTTATTCGAAGAATGAATAGGAACATGAAGAACACCTAAGAATAGTTATGCAAGTGTTAAGAGAACAACAACTGTTTGCTAAGTTTAGCAAATGCGATTTCTTTAAGGACATAATCCAATATCTAGGACACACAGTGTCTAAGGATGGAATATCTGTCGATCCCGACAAGATTAAGGCTATAACTGAATGGCCAGTTCCTAAAAATGTAATTGACATAAGATCGTTCATGGTGATTATGGGTTATTATCGAAAGTTTATTGAAGGATTTTCTAAGATAGCCTACCCCATAACTTCACTACAAAAGAAAGGTAAAAAGTTTGATTGGAACGGAAAGTGTACGGAAAGTTTTAATAAACTAAAACACTTGTTAACTACCGCCCCTATCTTAAAAATTGTTGACCCTTTTAAAGATTTCGTCGTATGTACCGATGCATGTAAGGAAGGATTAGGTGGGGTGTTAATTCAAGAGAATTACGTTGTGGCCTATGAATCCAGAAAACTAAAAGAACATGAAACGAATTACGTTACACATGACTTAGAACTTCTTGCAATTATACATGCATTAAAGATGTGGCGACACTACGTCAACGAAAGAAATTTTTTGCTAATGTCAGATAACATAAGTTTAAAATACCTGTTTGATCAACAAAATCTAAACGCTAGACAAGCTAGGTGGTTGTCATTCCTAAGTGAATACGACTTTGAAATAAAACATATAAAAGGGAAAGAAAACAAAGTTGCAGACGCCTTAAGTCATCACGCAAATTTACTATTTGCAAGCAGCAGTTACAAATCAGATTTGGAAAATCAGATCTTAAATGCAGAAAATTCTGATAAAGGATACCAAAATTTAAAGGAAAAGACTGTTGAAAATGAAAAGAACCAAATAAAAACAAATTTTAGTCTGAATGGAAGAGGATTACTGCTGCATAAAAACAAATTGTACATACCAAATACAACAGAAATCAAATTAACTATTATGAATGAGTTACACAAATGACCCTCTTCAGGACACCCTGGATACCTAAAGATGATCACCATGATTAGAAAGGACTTCTTTTGGCCCAACAAGAAAAAGGAGGTAGAAGAATATTTAGCTCGTTGCATCGAATGCCAACAAGTAAAGGCAGAACACCAACATCCAGCAGGGTTACTACAACCTCTATCCATTCCAGAATGGAAGTGGGAAATAATCAACATGGATTTCATAACAGGTCTGCCTAAAATTTTTAGGCAACATGACTCAATCATGGTCGTAGTAGACAAGTTAAGTAAAGCAACTCATTTTATTCCAGTAAAATCTACTTATAAGGCTGTTAACATCGCAAATATATTTATGAAAGAGATTTTCAGGTTACATGGTGTACCAAAGGTAATAATCTCAGATAGAGATGTAAAATTTATAGGGAATTTTTGGAAAGCTTTGTTTAAAGGACTAGGCACACAATTGAATTTCAACACTGCATATCATCCGCAAATGGATGGACAGACTGAAAGCGTAAACCATGTCCTAGAGGACATGCTAATGCTAAGAATGTATGTAATGGAAAAACCGGGTAAGTGGGAAGATTATTTGCACCTAGTAGAATTTGCTTACAATAATCATTTTCAAGTATCGACTGGTATGAGTCCAATTGAAATCCTGAATGGACGCAAATGTAATACTCTCATTTCTTGGAGCAGTCTAGTTGATTGATTAATGTTAGGTCCTGAATTGTTAAAGGATGTGGAACTAACCGTGAAACAGGTACAAAAAAATTTGAAGGCTGCCTAAGACATGAATAAAAGTTATGTTGACTTAAAAAGAACTCATCAAGAGTTCCAGGTAGGCGAGCATGTGTATATAAAGGTAAGACCCAAGAAAATCTCCCTAAGACTAGGGAGGTATTCAAAATTGGCATCCATGTATTGTGGGCTATTTGAAATTTTGGCTAAAGTAGGGCCAGTAGCATATCAGTTAGCCCTACCGCCTAATATTAAGGTACATGATGTTTTTCACGTTTCCATTTTGAAGAAGTATGTTCATGACACTACTCATGTAATCGATTGGGATGTTATATAGGTGGAACCCGAAGGAGAGTTCTAGGTGGGACCAAAGCGTATTCTCGACAGGAGAGAACTTTTACTCTGGAACCATACCATCGGACAAGTCAAGGTGCAATGGAAGCACCTTAGTCCAGAAGATTCCACTTGGGAATTGGAAAGTGATATGCGGGAGGCATATCCGATCCTATTTCAAGATGAAGAGATGGAAGAATAAAGTCAGAAAAATAATAACATCAAGGACGGTGTTATCCTTTAAGGGGAGGTGAATGTAATACACCAAGATTTAATAAAGTATTTTAAATACTTTTCGAATATTTTATTTTACGTTTATTTATTATTTAAATATTTTCGACAAGAAGTCAAAAATAAAAAACAATGTAATGGATTATTCTTTTATTAATAAAAATACTGAAGGGGGACATAAATGAAATAGTTGTTGAATGAGTGATTGCTGACCCACAAGAGTAAAAGACAAGTGGCTGAAGTTGCTGAGTGAGAACTCAAGGTGTAGGAGGCATCTTCCGCAAAATCAGGTCACAACTCTTAGTTGAGTGCTAAAGAGCAAGAGGCTCATAAATGATCAAGTCCTAGGCAAAATACTATATAATAGTATGTCCATTAGCAAGCAAGAGGCTAGCATTGGACGGGGATTGATTCTGATAATGCAAGAGATGACACATTAAGTGGATTTTTCTCTTGTGGTTCAAGGATCAGGCTTGGGGGTTCTAGAGAAAGTGAGACTTGGCTTCTCTAGGAGTTGGTTGGGAGGAACGACTATTTCATTTCTATTTTCCCCACAGTGGTGCCAGATTCCTTGTTCTATTTATTATTTGTTTTAAAAACTAATTACAGTAGGATTTTCATTTCTGTTATGAATCGCATATATCCCTTAGCAGAAATCTTATCATGCATCTAAATAGAAAATGGATTTATTATACATCTGTTCAAATATCTCTTCTATTATATTTTCGAATTTAGATATTCTGTCGTATTGATAATTATGTTTATAAAATAATCATCTCTAGTATTTGTGCGATTCCTATTAAATATCTGTTCGAGCATCGATACCCAAACGAGACATTGTGCTATACGAGTCGTTTAAACCCTTTAGGAAACTGTGAGCGAAAGATCTAATTTTTAGATTTAGAATAAAATGCTTATAACCATAGTATAATAAGTTATTGTAACTAATAAAAAAATCAGAACTGATTTATATGTTATAACCAATTTACAGAATGATCATCAAAACAAGCAAATTAAATATTATAGCCAAGGGTTACTCTGCATAAAACTATCAACGAAATACTAGAATTTGGTCAAGAGCCGCGAGGCTTATGTAGCATGAAAATCCTTCTTTTAAATGTTTTTCATTTTATAAATCCTTATTACAAATCAAAATTGCTAGATCTGGAATGATCATGATCTAGCTTAAATAACTTCGAATGCCATAATTAACCTTATAAATATTTAACCATATCACAATTGTAATCTTAAATTACTAAAGAAATCTAGTTGTTCATTCATTAATTAACTAAGCAGTCCCTATGAATGCCAGGATATCTGCATAAAGGCATAGATCCTCCTCCACAATTTTTCTATTTAGCATTTTCCATGACCGCCTAGTTAAAACATTTACTGCGTAAAACTAAAAATAGATAGTAATCTAATCTTCCATCAAAGCACAAAAAACGCCTAACTGAGATGTTTGCAAATACCCAAAGGGTCACATTAACTTTAAACAATATCAAATGTTAAAGAGGATCCAAAATCCTTGTGGATATAAGACCATCAACGACGACATCCACCATCTTTCAAATCTCATCATTCTAAATAAGTTTGCAGGTCCACCGAAGGGATGGTAATGCATCCACGATGACACCCGCCATCTATCGTTCAATCCTTAGAATAAATGTTAAAATGCACAAACAAGTTTAAAAGCAGATGCCGAAGCGGAGAGGATGCGAAATCCTCTGCCCATTAATTCACGAACCCTAAGGGTAAACCAATTGTTTTTCTTAATCGACTTATCTTGCAAAGTGGTGAAATATTGAACCCTCCACGCGACTTCCAAAATCAGCCAAGGATTTACCTGCATCAAACATTTTAACACAATCAGTAACCCAAGTGGTTTATCAGGTGGCCTATAGAATTTTTCTTGGGTTTCTTTGATTTGTTCGGAGAAGAACTTTTGAACGTGGTGGAAGAATCTAGAAAGGCTGGATTTGTACATGGACCCTTCAATTCGACCTTTTTAGCTCTCATACCTAAAACGGACAAGCCTGAAAGCTTTGATGAATTCAGACCTATTTCTCTCTGCAACTGCATCTATAAGATTATTTCAAAGGTTATGGCGAGGAGACTCAAGATTATCCTGTCTCAGAATATTTCTAGTGAACAGTTTGGGTTCTTGGAAGGACGTCAAATTCACGAGGCCATTGGAGTTGCATAGGAAGGAATACACACTATGAAGGTGCAGAAGCAGAAGGGTGCTGTGATCAAAATTGATCTCTCCAAAGCATTTGATCGGGTTAGTTGGCTCTATATCCGGATGCTTCTAACACACCTGGGCTTCTGCTATGAATTTATACGATGGATTATGGCCTGCATCACCACGGTGAGCTTTGCTGTACTGATAAATGGTTCAGCGAGTCCATTCTTTCACGCTGGCAGGGGCCTACAACAAGGATGCCCACTGTCACCGCTATTATTTCTCCTTGTTGCTGAAGGCCTCAGTCGATTTATTTTGAAAGCAAAAGCTGATGGTTCTTTTCGTGGCATATCCATTTCTCAGGTATTGTATATTACACATCTCCTTTTCGTTGATGACATTCTGATATTTTGTGATGGCTCGAGACAGGATATCGACAAGGTAGCTGAAGGTCTCAATTTGCTGCAAGAGGCAGCGGGTATGTTAGTAAACATTGATAAATCAACGATCACATGCTCGCATTTAAACGAGATGGAGATTCACAGAATGGCTATGAGACTACCCTACAGGACTTTTTGGTTAAATCAGTTTTGGAAGCGATTCCTGTGTATTGGATGTCACTCGCTTGGATTCCCAAAGGAGTCTTGGAGCTGATCCGGCGGTTGTGTTTTGCCTTTATTTGGAAGGGTAAGGGTGATAACCGTGCTTTGGTGTGGGTCAGATGGGATAAGATCGCGGTCCCCAAAGCACTGGGAGGCTGGGGCCTAAAGAATATTTTCCTTTTTGCTAAAGCCTTGGGGGCTAAGGTGGCATGGCGTATCATACAAACTCAGAGTCTCTGGACTAGAGTGGTATACCATAAATATATTGCTCCATTAACTCTTCTCGAATGGATTAGGCAGGGCAATAAGACGCGGGCAAATTGCTCTTTGGTCTGGAAAGCAGTGGTGCAGCATTTTCATCTGATTGGGTCTGGATTAGTGTGGAGAATTGGCAATGGGAGATTCACTCGTATCGGACTGGATCCATGGGTAGGCTGTAGAGGTGGACATGTCCTACCAGCGGCCTTAAGGAATTTTCTGGCAGCTAGAGGTTGTCACTTTCTGGCTGATATTGAACAACCGGGATCATCCACTCTATGGCAACAGGGGTGGATCTCTGCACAGCATCTTGAGATTCCAGATGACTTGCTTGGAGCTTGGGAGAATTATATTCGGAATTTAAGATACACTAATATTCGCCTAACAAATCGGATTGATGAACTTATCTGGGAACACCATCCATCTGGTAAATACACCTTTAAACATGGATATATTCAGCTGAATGTGAATATACATAACAGGGATTTGGTGTGGTGGTGGAAAAATCTGTGGACACTAAAGTGCCCGGGGAAAGCAAAACTACTCTCTTGGGCTATATTGGAAAATAAGGCACCGACATGGGACATTCTGCAGAAGCGATTCACCCAGGGGCCGGGGTTCTGTCCTCTTTGTAGGGAAGCGGAAGAGACAAATTCACATATTTTTGTTCACTGTAGGTTTACACAAGCTGTATGGGCCGACACTTGCAAACACCTGGCGCTCAATGTGAGTTGGTGGGGAGTGGACTTTCCTGACGCCTTTCAACTGTGGTGTACATATCTCAAGCATTCAACGTTTCGGGCTGTCCCCTGTATTCTCGCCTGGGGCATATGGATCACTCGAAACAAGATCATATTTCAGGACTGTCGGGTCCCTTTGGAGCAGGTTGTGGCACAAGCGGTGGCTGTTATTCTACACTACAAGTCATCTATCAAAGCGATTAGCATCAGACCTGTGATCATGGAATTAATAGATAAATCCATGCCGTGGGCTTATTTTGATGGCTCATCTATTAACCACCAATCGGTGTGTGGTGGAGGTGGTGTTCTTCACAAATCAGAGTCCCATTATTTTCATATAATGGCTGGTTTGGGGAGTGGTTCAAATAACTACGCTGAACTCATGTCACTTAAGCTACTGATGCTTTTCGCACTTGAACAAGGTTGTTTAACACTCCAGATTTTTGGAGACTCTCTGATTGTTATTGAATGGGCCAAGGAGCTTACACAATGTCATGTGATGATACTCTCACCAATATTGGAGGAGGTATTACGGTTAAAACAGGCTTTTAACTGTATTACATTCACACATGTCTACAGGGAGCGAAATGGGATGGCTGACCTGCTATCTAAAGAAGCGACAAATCAATCTATGACTTTTGGCACATGGAGGATCACGATTCATTCCACCGAAGGAATCTACAGCTATATACACAGGCCTTTCTTTGGGGACATTGTGGACCGTATGGAGAATTAGAAAAACTTTTTAATACTGTGCTGCTTATTGGCTGTATGGACAGAATTTTATTTCTGCTGATTGGATACATTTTTTGAGACAGTGATATATGTAGATTAGGAGGTCTGTTTGGTCAGACATTAACACATACATTGTGGACTGTATCGAGTTGTATGGACAGAATTATATTTCTGCTGATTGGCTACTTTTTGTGAGACAGATTTGTGATATATGTCATTTGCTATGTAAGGGACAATAGACAGTCATATTCATCTATGACTGTCATATGTACTCGGATATCAGAGGACTGTTTGGACAGTCATATGGACAGTATATGTTGACAATGTAGGGATCTCTGAGATTCTATTACATGTGCAGAATGTAATTTTGTTCATTAATGAAATAAAATTACGACTTTTTCCAAGGAAAAAAAAAACCCAAGTGGTTTATCATTTTTAAAACTAGAATCTTTGATAGAGAAGGGTTCGTTACTTACCATGGCGTTCTAAGATGCAGGCCTGGGAGAAGGTGACCCTATCGCCATCCTCATGGGCACTCGCTCAAACCTGCAACCATTGCCCATAGTCAAAACTTTAATAATGTACAAAGAAGTGATCATTGTATAAAAGAAGTCCAATATTGAACCTTTACCTGGTGTTATGGATGATAGGGCCAGGGGTCGTCTCCTCCTGGGTGCCCTTATCCCTCGATCTTCCTGCAAGTAATATTCAAGCCTTTTAGTCTCGGCGACCGAAAAACTTAAACATAGAAACTGTGGCTTAATGAAAGTAATGATAAGTGATTATCTTTCTTACCTGGTTAAAGGGCAGTTGAAGGTGACTGTGTTCATGTTGCAGCCTCCAGGAAGCTTTGACTTGGCGGCCATTGGCACTGTGAAGGCCTCTCTTACACCTCAAAAGGAAACCAGGAAGAATGCCAATAACCTCGGGCATTTAATTACACAATTTAAAATCATAAAAACGCCATTGACAGAGTAGAGCCTCGGCTCCCTTAGTTTCAGACCAAACAACAAAAGAATGAAGGGTTTGTACAGAACAATGATACATTAAACCCTATTCAAAACCCTTGCAATCTCAATGCACATGTGGATGACCGAGATTCATTCTCGAGCATAGACTTAAAGGGCTGGTTGCACTGTCAACTCACAGCCAGAGTGGCTCATAGATTCACAAACCAACCATAGTACCACTATCATTTAAATAACATAACTTTATTAATATGGCTATCAAAACAATGCACGACTATGGTGTAAGCCCTATAGTTAAGTGTTTAAACCTTTAATCGAAACTTTCAACCTTGTCATATGTAAGCCTTGCGCCTAGGACCAAGGTTAAAGCCTTGACTCCCCTAATACACCTTATTACATAATGGGATCAAAACTATACCCATGGTCTCCCATTTATTGCCTTTTACTCATAAAATAGTAATTCCATTTAGTTAAGGCAAGATTGGAAGGCCAAGACTTATCCTTAAGGCTAAGCAAGCCTTTAGTAAAAACTATAGCAAGGTAAACGTAAAATGAACAAAAAACATCACCTCCGATTATGATGACGGCACACCGTTAAACATGTAATACCCACTGTGTGTATGCAGCCTATCAAAGAATAGTTATAGAATTTGTGTAAGCAACTTTACATTGCAACGACAAGCTTTACTTATACTACAGTAGTTATTACGTGCTAGAAACATATAAATGTTTTATATAGTTATATGTTTATAAATGTTTTATTTTTTTTATATGGATTTTAGAGGTTCATGACATTCTTCAATTAAGTTTTAGCTGCTATATAAATTCTACCATTAAATTGAAGAGTTCCATCTTCAACCAATGCATACTTGGAAAATTTTAATGGTTTGTCGCTTGCCTACAATGCATCCACAAATTGTAAATAAAGATCATATACTTTTAATGCCTCTTGTAACCTGATTTTTAAATCAGATTTCCAATTGCTGATAGCTGAACTTTGCATTATCTGACTTCTTCTACTAAGTGCATTTTCCACTCGGTTTGCTTTTCCTTTTATGTACTTTATTTAGAAATTGAATTTACTTAGTAATTCAATCCATAAGGCTTGTCTAGTGTTCAAATGAGGCTTCTCAAACAAATATTTCAAGCTATGATGATCCGTCTTTAGCTCAAATATGTTCCCCATGAGATAATGCCTTGACACTTAGAGCGCATGAACTATAATAGATAACTTCATATCATGAGTAGCATAGTTCTTTTCATGCTCCTTCAGCTTCCATGATTCATAAAAAATTACATGCCCATCTTGCATCAAGACTCCACCAAGTCCTTCTAGAGATGCATATGTACATACCACATATTGTTTGCCTATATCCATAATTTTTAATATTGGAGCACATGTGAGTAACTCTTTCAAGAGTCTGAAGCTGTCTTCACAATTCTGGTTCCAGATGAATTTCACACCCTTCTTCTATATTGACGTAATCATATTTGTAATATGAAAGAAAGCTTCTATGAATCTTCGGTAATAACCTAGAATCCCCATAAATGATCTTACTTCCGTGACATTTCTCGGAGTAGTCCGTTCTTGTATGGATTTTATCTTTGCCGAGTCCACTATTACTCCCTCTTCAGAGATAATATGACCCAAATACAACAACTGCTTTTGTTAGAATGAAAATTTGCTAAGCTTGGCATAAAGATTATTTTCTCTCGGAATCTTTAAAGTAATCCAGAGATTCTCTTCATGATCTTCTTGATATTTGGAATATACCAAAATAGAGTCCAAGAACTCTATAATGAACTTGTCGAGGAATTATTTAAACACACCATTCATTAGACACATGAATGTGGCTGGGGAATTTATCAGTCCGAAAGGCATGACTGCATATTCATAATTCCCATACCTAGTTCTAAAATATGTTTGAATGATGTCCCCATATTTTATGCGCACCTAGTGATACCCATATCTCAAATTATATTGGAAAATACTTTTGCAGCTCTCAACTGATCAAAGAGGTCATCAATCCTTGGTAACAGATACTTGTTCTTGATTGTAGCTTTATTTAATTTCCTGTAATCCACACACAATCTTAGTGTGTCGTCTTTCTTTCTTACAAACAGAGTCAGAGCCCCCCAAAGTGACACATTGGGTCGTATATAACCTTTCTTTAACAACTCTTCCACTTGCATTTGCAATTCTCTAAGCTGTGGGGTACTCATTCTGTAAGGATCTTTTGATGCTAACATAACTCCAGGCACCAAATCAATTGTATATTCGATGTCCCTCTTTGGTGGTAACCTGGGTACATCTTAGAACACATCCTCAAATTCTTTCAGCACTGGATGTTCATTTAGGCCTGGTTCTTTTCCAGTTGTCATTTCCTCCGCATGTATAGAATACAACTGGCACCGTTTCCTGAGACATTTCTTCATCTGCATCACTGAAATTTGTCTTATGGAAATTGGCCTTGGGATGCCTTTTATCTGAATTGTATTCTTGTCCTCATCCAGGCAAGTAATAATTTTATTATGGAAGTCCAAAACTGCAAAGTGCTTATCCATCCAATCCATTCCGATCAACACATCATAAGAACCAAGAGGAATAATATCCAAATTAGTTGTGGTATGACAACCATTCATTTCCAAACAACAATTTTTAACCATGGAAGTAATTTTCCTTTTCATCCCGGTATCCAATTGTACCATTCTATGCTTAGGCAGTTTACTGCTCGCTAAATTGCATCTTTCAACCATATTAGTATTTAAATAACTGTAAGAAGCTTCAAAATCAATCAAAATTGAAATTGGCAAATCATTTATTTTACCTTCAATTTCAATCATTGAAGACTGGTGGTATGCCTGACGAATCACGATTATCCAAAGCTGCGTAAATACGAGGGATGCTTATAGCAACATCTCCAACTGTAGAAGCTTCCTGCACATTATACATACTAGTGTCTTTATTTCTCCTTTTAGGACATTTATTGAGGTATTGGTCAACTCCACATTTCCAACATTTAACTTGGAATGGTTTCTTTTGTCCTGCAGACTCAGTCACCCTTGATTCACCTTTCATAGTTGGCGGTTTGAAAGGGTCATACAGGTCATGCTTAACATCAAGAGGCTTAAACCCCTTTTTCCTATGGTTTTCCTTATTCTTTCGTTTACCCTTCCAAACTTTACGCACATCTTGTTTGTTTTTACCTTGCTCATACAAACACTTAGCTTTCCTAATGCATTCTTCAAAGTGTGAGGCTCATCATAAGCTATTTGGTCCTTGTAGAATGCTGGTAAACCATTGAGAAACCACTGAATCTTAACCTTTTCATCTTGGATGAATCCAACATAACTTAGTAAATCCATAAACATTTTCTCATATTCTTCCATAGTCATATTTCCCAATCTGAGTTCAAAGAATTCTTGCATTTTCTTATCATAGTATTGTTGGGACAGGTATTCACGCTTGAAATACCTTTGAAAACTCTTCCATGAAACTTTTCTTTCATCCATATTTTCTACCTGCTTCAAATGCTTCCACCACCTGTAAGCTTTTCCTTGAAGATTATATATAGCAAAACGAGCTTCTTGATTATCAGAATAGTCATGTAATTGCAAATATTTCTTCATTTCTAGAAACCATATCTCTGCAACTTCTCTGGATTTTCCCCATCAAAAGTGGGAGGTTTACTTTTCTTGAGTTCACCCTGTAATGTATTCCCATCATGATTTCTCTTCTGATGCCTTCTAGGATGAATATCATGTTGGATTTCAGGTTCCTCATTCCCATGATGACTTTCAACTGTTTGATTTCAAGAATGCAACCCCCTTTTGCTTACATCCTTATCTCTCAAATGCTGATATCTATCAAGAATGCCTCTATTAATTGATTCTTCTTATTCCCTTCTTACGATGGAAGATACTTGTTGCATTTGATTTTGTAACTGTACTAGATTCTACATCACTTGCTGATTTATCTGATTTTGCTCTTCCAGACTCTGTAGAATCTTTGCATTCCCAATATGTATGTCCTTTAAAGTTGGGAACACTTCCACTGTTCCCATATCAATCCGATCACCATTAGATTTAGTTCTACCACCCATACCAACTTCCTCAACGAAGTTGGACAGTGCGAGATCTTTTGCCATCTTTTCAGTACTGCTTGCCTACTACACTAGCAATATGCAAGTATATAAGTTTGAAAATTTTGTGTTGTCACTATCAATTTGTAATTCATCCATGATTGTTAGTTCACATCATTGTTCATATGCATAAATATTTTATCTTGAAACATGCAATATTATTCAAATCAAAGAGATAATATGAGACCCTAAAGGCTCGAGAGTTGTTGCCTCGGCTCTGATACCAATTTGTAACACACCCAACATTACACTAGACTTAAAAAACACACTAATTTTTTTCTTCTAAAATGTTACATGCATAGTGGTTATATGCATTCTTATAGAAAATGCATAACAAATATAAGAATATAGTGTAAGCTTAAATTATTGCGTGAAACCCATATTCACATGCATTCCTACATAATAATTTTATGCCTAATTGCGGAAGCATAAGTATTTCCATGTGCCACATATTTAACACATATGAATTTGTACCATTTTTATACTTCATAATAGATTTTCGATTAATATACATTATACTGGACCAAAAATAAGCTAAGGCTTAGTAGGCAACATTTCCAAAATTTTCCTTATAGATTCATTCTTGGGAACTACACAATAACATTTTGTTGATAGCTACATAGTACAAGTTGTACAGTAAGAACTGTGTAACAAAACACTATCTTATAAAGTGCGCAGTAAGAACTGCGCACTATGGTTAACATAAATAGAACAAAGGTATTTAAAGCTATATACATAGAAAATTTTCAAGTTATGTAATTTCCATATTATTATGACAAGGAAAAACAATATTCCAACGCATTCATTTAAACTTACTATGCATTAAGAATTGTGCAGTAAGAACTGTCTTAGGAACTATGCAGTAGGGTTCACATAAATTAATTAGGATAACAATTACCAATCTTTCCAATGCATGGATTATAATGACAAATTCCTTACTGATTCAACCCATGATATTTTGCATGCAACCCATACGATTCCAATTCTAGTAAAATAAAAACAAATTCCACTCATTATTCGCCCATGGTATTTGTAAAAATGAACAAGGATGAATTTAGACTTTGACATAAACATTTAAACTTCTTTGAATAAGCAAATTTAGCATGTGGATTTTAAATACATAATACAATTCCATGCAAGGCACAATAAACAAGGTTGAATTTAAACTTCGACATAAACATTTAAACCTCTGAATAAGCAAATTCATCCCGTAGTTTTTAAATACAAAATACCATTCCATGCAAGGCATAGTAAACAAGCATTAGCACATGGCAATTTTTTACAATTTACCTATTAAGAAAAAATGGGTCGATCCCATCTTGGACATAAATTGTTTTTGTACTAGGGGAATTGACAATTGGGATGGGGCTGGTACTCGCGTGACATGGGGTCTAGGGGTCCAATCTCATACGCTACCACTATACCCCTAAGTGCAACCATCGATCCTACCACAATGGAGTATAGGTTATTCGGGGTTTGAACCAACGACCTCTTACAAGGATTACACGGGATTTGCCGACTGGTCTACACCTTGACGGGCCCATCTTCGACATAATCATTTAAAATTCCTTGATTAATTATTTCAAACATTTATTTCAACTCTGAAGAACTATTTTTTTCCAATTATATATCTTCGACACAAACGTTTAAACTTCTTTGAATAATTATTTCAAACATTTCATTTATTTCCTTAAGAACTATTTATTTCCAACTATATATATTCGACAAAATCGTTTAAACTTTTTTGAATAATTATTTCAAACATTTCATTTAACTCTTTAGGAACTATTTTCTCCCAATTATATGGAAAATAAGAGTTTAAAATCTTTGACATATTTTAACAAGCATTCCGTTTACAACCCAGTAAACTAGCAATTACTATAGGAAATTTCAATGATAAATAATTATTCGTAAATAAGCATCCAAGTTATAATAATAATAATGAATAGAAATCCAACTTATTTGTCCATTCATATATTTTCCTTCTCGCAATTATAAATTTTAACAAACATATCGGCATATCGCATAATTAAACTTGTACCCATTCCATACATATGAATTCAACCAAACAACACATGAATTCATTGTTTATACCAAAATTCAGAACTTAAAACATGAAACATGGAAATTGTTTACCATTCATCAAATAAATATTACTAAGAAATTAAAACACCATTTCCAGGAATTAAAACTTATATGTAAAAAGCTTGAAATGGGAAAGTGGTTGTGTGTGAAGCATGCTCCACCCAACCTTAGGCAATTTTTCTCATTAATCTCTCAACAAAATTCCACCCTCGAGATGAGACTCATGCATTCACCAGGCATACATCTCACCAATCCCATAATTTCTGAATTTCACACTTTGGCAAACAAGAAATTGGTTTAAATCCAAAATTCATGCCAAACAGTGCATTACACCTCCTCAATTTCATTCTGACAGTACAACAGCAAGATACATCACTGTTATCAGTGCTCATAACTTCACTAAGTTAGCTTCCTACACCATTTTCCATAATTATAGGGATTAATAGAGGCACAGATGGACATAGTTTCCTAATTACCAATTTAAGAATTGGTTTCTCTCACTCAGAATTCAATTTCATATTTTTCTCTTGAGTCCCAGGAAAAAATTCAAGCCCTGTTTTCTGCAGACCCCTCCCACACCGGGCTTGGGAAAATTTTGAATCTTGGTTTGCATGGTAACTCCCTTCCCATGTCTTCTCTCCCATGATCCACGTTTCACTTTTTGATTAAAAACTAAGTACTCCCTTAATCACACTTAATTCCCCATTATACCATAAAATAAGTTTAAGCTAATAAAAGGGGATTTTGACTCAAGTCATGACATAAGGTAACTTTAGGGACTTAAAGGTTTAATGGGCATAACATGGTTTCGCCACCTAAGACATTTTAACCCCCTTACTATCTCTGGTGAATACATGAGTCCCTGATATCTTCAGTGTACCGCCCCCAACCAACCAGTTGTGTATTTTTAATATTAATAATTATAAAAATACAATATGTCCATCCCTTGCAGGCATTCATAAACAATAATTACATCTTGGCATCACCAGACTAGGGTTTCAAACCATGGATGTTACAACAAATGCGCATTACCAACATGTAAGAGATAGATTGCAGCAACAGAAAGTACCTTAGAAGTTTGATAAATACATACTGGAAGAGAATGTAATCCTCACGCATAAGGACATAGTTTACGTGCCAAAATCTGGAGAATTAAGGAAGATGGTTCTAAAGGAGATGCATAATGTACCTTATGCTGGGCATTCGGGATATCATAGGATAGTAGCAGCTGTGAGGAAGAAGTACTATTGAACACGAATGAAGAATTATGTTGCAGAGTACATAGCTAGATGTATGGAATACCATAAGGTTAATGTGGAGCATCGACATCTAACTGGTTTGTTGCAGCCACTACCAATACTTGAATGGAAGTGGGATGTAGTGACGATAGATTTCATCACAAAGTTTCCAAAGACAAGACTACATAATGATGCCATCATGGTAGTGGTGGATAAGTTGACTAAAGCTGCAAACTTTATTCCAGTGAAAACAACTCATAAGGCAACTAACATTGCATACATCTTTATGAAAGAGGTTTCTAGACTACATGGAATTCCAAAGCTATAGTGTCAGACATAGATGCAAAGTTTACTTCTAACTTTTGGAAAGGATTGTTCAAAGGATTTGGTACAAATATGAACATGAGTACAACATACCATCCTCAGACAGATGGTTATACAAAAGGATCCAATTAGGTGATAGAATATATGTTGAGAGCATATGTGACGGTTCAACCATCCAAGTGGGAGGATTATTTACACTTGGTAAAGTTTGCCTATAATAATGGATATCATGCCTCTCTGAATATGAGTCCTTTTGAGGTATTGTATGGGATAAATTGAAATACTCCTATAAGTTGGGATAATCCAACAGACATAATCATCATTGGCGCTGAACTTCTGAAGGACATGGAAGATCATATGGTTAGAATCAAGCATAATATGAAAGCAGTTCAAGACATACAAAATTTTTATGCAAATCAGAGCAGAACTGACGTACATTTTAAATTTGGAGATCATGTCTTTTTGAAAGTTATACCCAAGAAGAGTTCCTTGAACTTGGAACATTGTTCCAACCAAGCTGCTAGATATTGTGGATCCTTTGAGATCCTATTTAGGATAGGACCTGTTGCATATGATCTTGCATTGCCTACCTGCATAAAAGTGCATAATGTGTTTCATGTATCTTTGTTGAAAAAGTATATACCCGATGCTAATCATGTGATTGATTGGAATATGATTTAGGTGGAGCCGAAATGTGATTTTCCAGTGCAACCAGTTTCCATATTGGGAAAAAAATCAAGCTACTTCGGAATCAAGAGATCAAGAAGGTAAAGGTCCAATGGACCCATTATAATCCTTAAGATGATACTTGGGAGATGGAAGATGCAATGAGAGAGGCATACCCTCATCTTTTTTTGAAATTTTGTGTTGCGGCATGTATGTAATAAGTATGCATCGAGGACGATGCATTATTTTAAAGGGGGGGGGGAATGTAATACCCAAATGTTTTGTAGCCCCAGACATATATAATTATTATTTTGTTTTGTTATTGTGGCACAAGGTGCTGAGACAATGGGTTGAGACATTATTATTATTAATAAATTAAATGGCTCAACATGGACAACAAATGAGAATGGGGGGACATGGTTTCCACATGTGATGGGGAATGGGGACTAGGAGTTGTTGGTCACCCAAACTTCATACTTTGGATACTATTCTTGATTATTTTGGACCTTGGAGTTACTATTGCACCTTATTCATGGTTAGATGGCCCCCACTTCAGAAATGCGCCCCTCTTGGAGATTTGGTCGGTCCCTCTTAGTGAATGTGCCCTCCTTGATTGAAAGATTCCCTTTTGTAGGCCCCACTTGCACTAGAGATCCCTCTTCATACTTTCTAGGAGCTATTTTTGAGCTTCCACCTCCTTGATTATTGCCTCCAACTCCACAAGGGTGCTCCACTCCTCTATTCATCCCTATTTTTGTGCTTCCGGTATATTTATGGCCCTATTGGGTCCACTCTTTCACCTCATGCACCCTCCTTGTGCTATTTTGCCTCCAGTCCTTGGTTTTTGGCAACTCGTCCTCATGGTGCTAATACAGGAAATGGAATCTCCTAAACTAAGCCACCACTACACCAATTTGAGTGAAGTCTCCATGATGAAACCTAACCACACCTCAACTAATTCGAGTTGGTCTCCTTGGGTTTGAATTGCCCTCCTTGAGATTTATATATATGTGCCATCTCCTTGTTGTGCTAGTTAGTTAGCTAGTTGGTTTGGTAGAGCTCATTGTGAATTTTGTGTTATGTTTTGGAGAGTGATCTTACCATAGAGTTTCTGGTTGTTTACCTTTTTTTCCTCGTGTACCATTACTTGTCCCTAGTCTAGCACATAAAGCCATTGGGTGAGGGTGGTGATATCCGAAGGGTTGTGGTGAGAGCGGGTAGTCACAACTCACCAGGTAATGTAGACATAATGAAAGTAGATGGTGAGGGAATGACTTGCAGCTACTTTGGTTGAGAGTACCTCTACTTATGGAACCATGTCCTCAGCTCAGGGGTGACTATCATGCTGAGATATGCATGAGAATGGCATGACTATGGATGGGAGGAACATCGTCTCGTTGAAGCCAGTTTCACATATTGAGATAAGTATTTGGTTATATGCTTATTCATTGTATTTTGTTATGCATATGTGTCGTGGAGGCTAACTTGATCTATGTTTATGTTTATGGATGTTATGTTAGCAGTTGAATGTAGGATGGAGGGTCCTCATGCTTATATATGTTATATGGATTATTATGTTATAAATAGTTGAATGTAGGATGGGTGGCCTTCGTGCATTGTAAAACTTGACTTCTGATGAACCTTCTCTATATTCTCTAACTTCTCTCGTGGCTAGATGCTTGTAGATGGAAACCATCATTTTTTATTTCTCTTATGGTTGGATGGCTGTAGAGGGAAACCATCATTTCTTATTTGAATCTTATTTGTAACGTGTTTAGATGGCTGTAAATGACCGCCATAAAATATGATTTGTATTAGTAATTGATGGTTGAAGGGGGGGAAACCATGAATATGATTTTTACTAGTGAGTAAGGGCTGTAGGGGACATCCATGGGATCTGTTTTGATGGTTGCAAATGGCATCACGTGTCTCTATGTCTGTTATGGTTTATGTGGATATGTTTTTAATGTTGTTAATACTCACTATCTAACCACACAAATCAACACACACATAATCTAATTAGTAATACATCCTCATGTGAAAGATAAGTGAAAGGAAAATGGGATGATAACAATAATAATTGAGCACTCACAAACGTCTACAATTGAATACTTACTTTCATGTTTTCAATAGCATTGCAATCCAACAACTACTATCAAGCACATGAGCTAAACATTTGTACTCAACCATTACAAGAATACTGGAAGGAACAATTTATCGTACTTTGATTCATAAAGATTCATTGTTTACAAGTACAACATATTTATATTACATAGCATGTTCTTTAGGAAAGGATATGTTTGCGGATGTTTGCATTACCTTTTGAAAGGATGAATGTTTTAATCTATTATATTTTTCCATGTTGACCTAGCCTTAGACACCATTAATCTGTTGTGCATTACCCTGACTCAATGTTCCCCCCTGGGTTACGTGGTGTCTCTGGCCTTGGTTTCGGGCTCGAGAACACCACATCACGTAATCTCGTATTTAACTCTTGCTTTAGAGGAGCTTCACGGCCACACCTATACAAAAATTGGATTTTGAACACTCCATGGTTAGACTCTTATGTTCAATTAACTGTACTTGGAGAGTTTACTCTCCAACCTTATCCGAGTCCCTAACCTAGATTAGCTTGAACCCTATAGATCAAAATTCTAGTAAATTTTAGGTTATGTGTTTGTTTTATAGGCTATTATGGGCTAGGGATGTGGAAGTGTGAAACTATGATGTTCTCAAATGAAATAGATACCAAAGATACCACTTGCAAATGGAGAATACCACTTGCAAATGGAGAATACCACTTAAGACTTTGAAATAGATACGTGAACATAAAAAAATACAAAGATAAAAATGACCAAGCATAACCTTTCTAAACCTAAGCAAGATGAAACCTTTTAAGGAAATTATTGTAACCAAAGTAAGCAGTTCTTTATGATATTCATGAGATAATTCTAATGAAAGCAATGTAATATTTTCCTTTATATGAAAACACTCCCAAGAACATCAACATTCCTAAGAGATTCCTAAATTATTGTAACCAAATTAAGTAGTTCTTTATGATATTCATGAGATAATGCTAATGAAAGCAATGCAATTATTTTCCTTTTAAGGAAATTATTGTAACCAAAGTAAGCGTTCTTTATGATATTCATGAGCAAGATGAAACCTTTTAAGGAAATTATTGTAACCAAAGTAAGCAGTTCTTTATGATATTCATGAGATAATGCTAATGAAAGCAATGTAATATTTTCCTTTATATGAAAACACTCCCAAGAACATCAACATTCCTAAGAGATTCCTAAATGAACCAGAATAAAACTATGATTTCATGCAGTATTCAATTTTTCCTTTTCATTTAGGGCATAATGAGAAAACCACTAAATGATGATTTTTTAAGCTTAAAAATCAGAATTTGGAAAATCTAACAAAGACTCAAATCCCCAGATAAACCTAAAAATCTTTTTTTTTTTTTTACCCTTTTTTTGGCAAACCAAGTCATATACGTGACCTAACTAAAGGCAATATGCATATATATACATCTGTATTGAAGGTAAGGCATGCATGCAATCGATACTTGTGAAGTTTTCATTTTCAAGTAGTATACACAATCTGTATATGGAATAAGAGGGTATACACACCTGATAAACATGAAAGTCACATATGTACGCAACTGTGCAATACAAAGGGTGTGTATTCAGGATGGGAAGATAATTCATTTTTTAAATATAATATTTAGAAATAAGGCAAACTACCGCAACGATCCAAACAATTGAAAGGATTGAAAAAACTATTTAAAACCACCAAGCAAACCCAACAAGAACTAAAACTATAAAAGCATCAAACAATTTGTTTTCCTTTTAGTTTTATAAAGAAATACTAAATTCTTAGACTACTAAGAAGTTGACAAAAACCAAAAGAGTAAAAAAAAACCCCTTGAATCCAACAAGAAAACTCAAAATCTATAAAAAATGTAGAAAATTCCTCCTACAGTACATATATGAGCTTGTATACACGTTAGGGTATGTATATACACATTAGGGTGTGTATACACATTAGGGTGTGTATATAGGTCACTTATCTAGACTTATGTCACTAAGAAATAGAAAGTATATATTTCCGGATTTTTAGAAAATCTCATAAAATACTGCATTCAAGGGTTTGGGATAAAATTTAGGTTTATGTAAACAAATTACAGTAGTACAATAGACAAAGATCAATCAAAACAAAAGAAGACAAAGGCAAGCACCCTAAACTAACCCAAAAGGAGACAATCCCCATTGGAGTAATGAATTTTGTTAGTGGAAAATGTTCTCCCGTGGCTGGGTTACAACCAAAATAGACTAATGGATTAAAAAGATAATATCAATTCCTCAAGAAACAATAACGTATTTATAACCGAATAACAAAGTAATAAGAAGGAAGAAGAAAACAAACTTGGATCCAAACATTTGAGGTAGATCTTTCACTTGAAGCTTTTCTAACCTTTCGCTCTAGCACTTTCTCTAATTACCTACATGCAACGAGAGAGAGGATTGCAAGATAGGTAGTTACAATAACTATTATCCAAATGAATTTACTTAAACTAAATCCATAAATGCATAGATAATCAGGTTTTCACATATCATAATCATGAACTAACACATAAAATTGGACGAAAAAGATAGTTCTTTATTAATTTGACAGCAAGAACAAGGAAATATACAACTTGTAACTGTTGTGGCATTATTCTGGAACCAACATCCAAGTTCCTCCACCCGGGCCACTGAAGAGCAACTCAATATCCAACTTCTTTTCTCAAAATAGGTCCAAGAAAGGGAACTAACTTATTTCTAACAAGATACAGGGAGCAAAGGTCGTTGGAAATAGGGGTTCAAATATGAAGGGGACAACTTGCAGAAATGAGAACAAGAGCCCTGTGAACACTAGCAGCAAAAGGCCACATAATGATGCTTTCATTCATTCCTCGCCTCTCCTTTACCTCTTAGCCTCTTTTATACTTCAAATAGGTGGTTAGAGTAGTTAGGGTAGTTATTCATGGGCAATAGGAGTTGAAAACCAGAGGAAATCGCAGAGATCACCCAAATTTGAACTAATTTTATATATTTTTGTGCAAAATAAATGCATACGCAGTCTAGACACTTATAGGGAGCATATGTATGCAATCAAATCACTGGTAGGGCGCATATTACTTACAAAATGTTTTTTTTTAAAGAATGGCAAAGGAAGGACAAAAGGTAAATGTAGTCCACAAGTAAGGAAATGAAGTTTGCAAGTAAGGGATCATGACTCAGGCCAATACATGCATATGTGCAATGAGGTGGCAAAAGATGTTATAACAATATTCACAATTGGATATCATTCCAATGATTCAAAAACTCAATCACAATGTTATTATATGTGAATTACATGGTACATAGGCTATGATTTTTGTTATACCAACCTATCGAGCAATCAATTTGAATGGGTAAGGAATTTTTTGTGTAATGTGGATAATTGTGATTGTTGTGATTCAACATCCCATTGAATTAAGATACACAAGAATGCTAGAAATCCATGCATCCTCTGACATAATTCATTCAAATAGGCCAATAATTAAAGTGCTCAACTAATTTAGTAGACTAGTTAATCTATTAAACCATAGGGAATTGCCAAAGCGCACAAGCAATAATATACACAATAGACACAACAATTAACCATAATGGACAACATATATTTTACCCTAGAAATACAAACAAGAAAACTAGAATTTGAATGACTTTCTTAGTCTTTATTCTCGACAATGCAAAATTACAATGTAGTGTGATGGATCTTTGGGTTATTTAGAAATTAACAAAGATTCTTCTTTAGCATCCTCTCCTACTCTGCCAAAAACCCCTTTTAAATTGATGTGCCAAAGGATATAGGCAATGCTGGGATTGGTTGTGTCGTTGGAAGCCCAAGTTCCATTGTGAGTTCATTTCCCATTCTCCAATGCTCTTCTCTCCCATTTCATCCTTTGATGGCAACTTCAAAATGAGCATGGCATATTCAAATAAGGACAAAATGATGGTGCAAGAAAAAAATCTTGGATGCATTTCATAGATTTATCATTTCAGTCAATATAAAAAGAGAATATAGCAATGAATAGATACATGGTTTGATCTAGAACATGCTTACGAAGAATATGTAGAGATCTTTATCTATGTGAAGATAACTATTTTTTATTTATTTTTGTTGAATCCACTCATCTCTATGATAAATCACCATGTGAAAAGGATTTAGAAGTAGCACGGATAGTCTCTCAAATTGTCTTGAGGAACCTCTCTCTCTTTCTATCTCTCTCAATGAATTTCCTAGTCAAAAAGGAATTTGAAGTCATAGAAGACATTCATGAACAAGTGGTGAAAGAGATATTTTATCTTGAATTATTCTCCTGAGATCCATAGTTCTCACCAATACTAGAGGAACTGTTCGTTGCCTCATCCATAGTTTGATTTACATTGGAGGAAACTTGCATGGGAAACATTTAATTTACGTCGGAGGAAACTTGCATGTGGATATGAAAACTATTTTTTCGAGGTCACTTAGTGTTAATGATAATAATGAGAAAGGTGTGAATCTTTCAAAGTTTGAATTGGATGAGGTAACTTACAAAATTCTTAAGAAATTATTAGGATTTTTTATTTCACCAAGGGAAATTTCTATAGAATACATTATATGCAAAAATGAAGAAGCTATCAAAGGTTTAGCCCTTCGGTCCATATAAGGGATTATGCAATATTTTTTTATTATAATAATTTGATGCATGAAACTTCCTACAAATCAATATTACTAAACAAGAGCTGCAAGCAGCAATGTACATGACATAGCTTGCAGCATAAATGCATGGGCATGCATAGATATGCAAATGAGAATTGCATAAACATACTTATAGGTTCAGAATCTTTATAATTGTCCAGAGTAACTGTGCTCACAAAAATCTAAAAGAAGGCACCAACACTACGTACATAAGAAATTCCCTTTTATGATGCCAAGGCAAAGAGAATTATTTGAAGACATGTCTCAAGGTTTACAAGAAAATATTTGCATTAGTATCTATTGTAATGAGAAACTAGAAACTAAATCAGACTATTGAAAATGATTCGTTTTTGCACTATGTTTGCTTTTGCTTGGACCAGATCTTTGAAAACTTATCATTTGACATTTTATTTTATATAGATAGCTTTTTATCAGAGGGGGACGACATAAGTTCAGAAAAAAATTGTAAGTGCTAGGTTGTGATTATGCACGGGTGTGGATATGCACGCAGATAATGCAATCAATGGGAACTATCCTTTGAAAACTCATCCCTATACCCTCCAGACCATGCAATCTGCCCCTGTGTCACGAAAATGCCTCCGTGAAGTTTTGGCTTGACTACTAATTCATAGAAGGATTTCGTGTAAAGCTGGTAGCAGGGACCGCCTTCTATATGATCTGCAAGGTCTCCGATAATGACTTAAAAATATTAGCCTCTGTTTTCCAGGCCAGCTATGAATATGAATTCAAAATAAGTCAGCCTTGTCCTATTATTGTAGTAATATTATTGTATACTACAGGCTGTTAAAAAAAAAAAAGCATATTGGCAGTGTTATGCCGAATCACAGACTTAGTGAGCAAATCAAGATTATTCAATCAACCAAGAACAAGAAAATACGTACAGACATACCTGCAAGATAGACACCATGGAAATAACCATTATATTTCTCACTTGTATGCTCTCCAGTGAAGTAGATAGCTCCAACTGGTGCCTGTTACAACATAAATGATCAATTATCCATTTGGTTTCTAATATCTATAGCTTATTGTAATGAATCTATTGTTGCTAAGTCGCTGAGATATGTTAACAACTCTGAGGTTGTCGAAGTCATGTGTGGATACATCAATGGGCCAGTTGGAGAAAGTTCCCTTGAAGAATCGATTATTTTCCCATCTAGGAATCACTATTGCTTCCATCTCCGGGATATCACTGCCGAACATTTTTCTTAAAATGCCCATTATTTCTACTTTGGTAATCTATGGCCATATCCAAAGGCGTTACTGGCACACTGCAAATATTTTTATCAACATATTAAACCTATATTGTAATCTACCATTTTATGATTCTCCGAAAGAAAATAATAGTAATTTGTAAAGAAAGGGATTCTGGTAATAGTCCTACTCTCCAAATGCTCATTGTGATGCCAAAAATAGAAATGTCTTCTTCTCCACTCTTATGAAACGATTCCAAGAGCTTTGCACTGCAGTCGGATGATGATGTTGCCAGAGCATATGGTCATGCCACCACTGACTGTGATAGAATTCCTCCCCTATAAAACAAAAGACATTTTACAAAAAGCCACAAATGACAGATCTTGACATAATATGGAGTTAGCAGTGTCAGGTTACTCTTGATTGTAGATATTATAACTAAGATTGCTCCAGTCAGAATAGAAGGTCCACAACTTGTATTTCTTAGCGAGAGGCCATATTGGGTTCATGACCTTGCCTCCAACGCCTCCACCCAGTTAGCGCCCAACTCTACTGTATAACCTCCCAACGTTTCTTTGTGCATTCTTCCCCCGCTCCGCATGGTTTCTTCCAGTATTACAAAGTCCTTCGCTCCACTGTCCGATAACGTCGTTGCTGCCATCATTCCTGCAAGCCCAAAAATCAGGATCTATTCAGTGAAATTAGTGTAAGGAGAACAAGGCTATTCAGCCGTTGTCATGTGAACATTTGATCAAATATGAAGAGTACCTGGCATGCCAGCTCCCAGTATTATAGTGCTGATAGAACTGATCGAAGAGAGCAAAGTTATGCCGTTGTCATGTGAACATTTGATCAAATATGAAGAGTACCTGGCATGCCAGCTCCCAGTATTATAGTGCTGATAGAACTGATCGAAGAGAGCAAAGCTATGCATATTAATAATACGAGATATTATCCCTGCAGTAAGCGGCCACGATAACTCAGTGTAGAAACTCTATAACAAGCCTGGCATTGTCAGGGTCACAGCCTCGATTATGGATTGGCGGTGATTGGGAGTATGTGATATCTAGCCCGGCTTGCTTTCACATTGAGAGTGTATCATAAAGACCAAATGCTCACATAATTGGATCGCATACATTAATGTGATTAGATTTATTGCAAAAAAGCTGAAGTATTTGGTGGGAAGACTCATTCTTTGATAAAATATTATACTTTCTTTATGAATTAAAAAAACAACGAGGGTTGATGCTAACACCAAATTTGTGTTTTTTTTATGTTGTGAAGCTTTTACAATAATCACCACTCATGTATTGGTAAATATGATTACCAAAATCATTGACGAGGGACCTACTAAGCTAGTTGAGTTATGATTGAGATAATCAACATTCCAATTGTTATGGGTCTCCCACTTTTACCAATTGTGGCCAACTTGTTTATGAAGCGAATTGAAGAAAGCGCACTAATGTCAACTATAACTATGGGGCCAAGAACATGGAAACATTTGTGAAGCATTTGAATAATCAATTTAAAAAAATAAAATTCACTATAGAGATGGAAAAGAATGAGTCTTTTCTTTATGAACGTACTCATCACTAATAAACATGATGGGTCATTCACCCACCAAGTATTTATCAAGAGAACCTACACGATAAATATTTACATGAAGGATTACACCTTTTTCATGATAAAAAATGGGGGTTATCAACATAGTGGCAACTCAATCCTTGAATATTTCAAATGTTTAAAATTCAAAGAATGAAAATGATCACCTTCCCAATTAAGTCTTCACAGAAAATGGTTTCATGGATGAAAAAATTAATAAAGCCTTTCATATAAGCAACCATGTGAGCAACATTAAAATGTAGAGAATGATACCCATGCTGTCTCAAAGGTATTATTTCCTTATATTCAAGTCATGGTGGACAATATTGCCAGGAAGCATATCAAGGTGACCTTCAAGCCTCCTAACATTATCAAGACAATATTGAATTCAATTAAGGATTCCATTGACCCACGTAAACATAAAGGGGTATCGAAGGTTGCCTTCTCATTTGGTAGACCTTATAATATTGATGAAATCATCTCCTCAAAGAGACGATTAAAGAGCATTCCATTATCATTTTGCCTATATTTTCATTTATTTGCTAACATTGGATAATCACTGATAGAAGACAAAGCTTCAAATATATGTAGAATATATTGAGATTATTGCTCAAATTGATTATTACTCTAAATGCCCATTGAGAGAGGATCTTGAAATTGAGAAACATCCCTCCAGCCTCAACATAGATGACAACCTAAAACCAACAAGAAATGGTTCACCAACAAGGAAACAATCAATCATGACTTGAACTAATCAATATAACTACTAAAACAATAAATATAGTAATAAATTATTAAATTAATAATTCAATGATTAAATTAATAATTTACTAAATTAATACGTTTAATATGTTTAGTAAATAAATTTCTTTAATTATGTCAACTGGGTCTAATTTGAGTGGTTGTGGGATGGAATTTTATGTTAATTTTTTTATCTTTAATTTGGAAACACAATAGTACTAGAAATCAAATAATAATCATGAACATAAGAAATCACATTCAATCACATTCGACACATGAATTTACCCTGGGGAAACCCTCTATGAATTGAGGGAGAAAACCCCAGCAAAACCTTCCTTAGTATATTATCTGATAGCTAGTAGAGAATGTACTTTACATCAAGCACCCCCGGTGTAATTACAGAGCAAGAGAAAGATAGATATAGAAGCGAGACTTAGAATAATTATTCTCCACACAACCAATTCGCTTGTCTTGGTCATATGCACAAGATATACTTTAATAGAATTCTCTCCAATATTGAAGAGATCAATCTTGCATGAAGAAGTGCGCCCCACTTCTCATGCAATGCATTAAGTCACTGAACTGACTCTTAGGATGAAATCGCCCCTTAACATAAAGCTTTCCCACTTAGTTAGGTGGCTAACTTAAGTGTTGTCATGCAAGTGTCGCAACTAAAGTGTCATCTTTTAGTTTAACACAAGTGTCATCTTTTAGTTTAACATAAGTGTCGTCGTCTTTTAATTTAACATAAGTTTCGTCATGCAATAACACTTAGTTAATTAGATATTCTTTGATATCACTTAGTTAACTCTCTTAACTGAAATATTTCTTGTTAACATTAATGTAGTGATCAATTCGAGTTCTCCTTTGATTGACTGAAGTCTTCTTTGTTAATATCACTGAAGTTTAACAATTCAAATTCTCTCTTAATTAATTCTTTATTTGCAATTCAAATTCTCCCATATCTTGCCACATCTTATCTTTATCTCTTGTCTTATCTGCATAGTCCACATGTGCCATCTTTGATTAGCATATCAAATATACTAAGGATATTTTCCCAATGATGTCATCATATTGTTCTACTATCGTTCCAAGTGGTTATATGCTAAAGTAATTCACTCTAGAGGTGGCCAGTCTCTAGAGGAGACTTAATAAATCAACCATGGTTAGTAGTACATCACACACCATACATGCTTCAACATGAAAAGCATCACCTCAACACATGAGGATTTGTCTTGACACACAAGACCTTAGCCTTGACTAGCAAGACTGCACAACATCATCACTTTGACATACATAGCACTTGCCTCAACACATGAAGCTTAACCATTCTTGAGTCCAACTCAAGATTCTTCTCCAAGTTTCCTGAGTCCAACTTAGGATCCTATAAGGAACTGCCTCGGCACACGAGTCTCAATATTGACACACAAGATTGACTTGGAGAATGAATCATGATGCTGTAACTTTAACACTGCCTCTCAGTGAGGCATTCATTGCCATTCCAAGATTGTATCATAAGTATCTATACTTCGTCACAAATAAAGGATTAGTCAACGTATCTATAATCTAATCACCAATAGCAATGTACTGAAGTATTATGGCACCTCTCTGGACCATGTATCTGATGTAGTGATACTTCATCTCAATGTGTATCGATCTGTCATGAAACACAGGGTTGTATGAGAGCTTAATGCAGCGCTGATTGTTAGAGCGAATGACAATAGTCTCAAGCTTCTCATTGAAAAACCCAACAAGTAGCTTCCTAAGCCACACAACTTCTTGGCAGGTAGTACTAGTTGCAATATACTCTACTTCTGTAGTACTCTGGGCTACAGATCCCTGCTTCATGCTAGAGCAAGAGATCATAGCTGATCCCAAGCTAAAACAAAATCCTGATGTACTCTTTTGGTCCACAATAATACCACCCCATCCAGAGTAGGCATATCCAAGTAACATCACTCCACCACTAGAAGCATATATGATTCCATAAGAAATAGTACCTTGAAGGTATCTAAGCACATGCTTGGAAACAACCCAATGTCTATGTCTTGGCTCAGACATGAACTGACTCTAGATACTCACTGCATAACATATGTCTAGTCTACTATGTATCAAATACATCAAGGAACCAATGAACTGTCTATACATGGTAGGATCCACTAGATCTGATTCAGAATCTGACTCATTTAGCTTATTTAGATTAGACACCATTGGAGTATACATGGACTTACAGTCCATCATACCAAATCTCCGCAATACATCAACTATGTACTTTCCTTGTGAAATAAAGATCTCATCTTTCCTTTTCCAAACTTCTAGACCAAGAAAATAGTGCATAAGACCTAAGTCTTTCATTTGGAAGTCAGAAGTGAGATCCCTCTTTCACCGAGCTATATGTTGCTCCTCTCCAGTAAGGAAAAAGTCATCAACATAGAGAACCAAGATCAATGGTTGGTTCTTCACAACTTTGAAGTACAGGTTGGGGTTAGCTTCACTTTTGGAGAATCCCAATATCAAAAGATAACTGTCAATCCTCAAATACCAAGCCCTTGGGGCCTGCTTAATCCCATACAAGGATTTATTAAGTTTGCATACATGGGATTCCTAATTTCCATGTACTACAAACCCCTCAGGTTGCTGTATGTAAACCTCTTCCTCAACCTCACCATTGAGGAAGGTAGTCTTCACATCCATATGGTGAAGTTTCCAACCAAAACTAAATCAAGGGAAATTGTGGTTCATATAGTAGATTACTTGGACATAGGAGCGAATGTCTCATCATAGTCTATCCCTTCTTTTTGTGAGAAGCCACATGCCACAAATATTGCTTTATACTTTTCAATACTTCCATAAGCTGCATGCTTGATTTTGTAAAGCCACTTGGAAGTTACTATTGATTTCCCATCAGGTTTAGGAACCACTTACCACACATCATTCTTCATGATAGATTTGTATTCTTCTACCATGGCATATTTCCATAATTATTTCTTAGAGGGTTCTGAATCACTGATGTGACTCATCTATGCTACATATCTTGAAAATATTCCAAGTCTCTTTTTCTCTATGGATGAGCTTGGAGGTGCTTCATGATTTTTTTCCTCTTGTAGAATGTCTCGACACCATGCAGATCTCCTCTTAGCAGGAGGTTCATCAAGATATCTTTCTATTATATCTTCAGGCTCTTCAAGATCAAGCAGATTCGTGGACTATTTTGGTTTCTCCCTCTCAACATTTGAAAGGGGAGAATCAGAAACTGGATCCTCTATCATAGGAGTATCATGCTCTTCCATATCTGAATCACACTGAAGTTCTTTGGAGTGCTTGAAGGCAACATCTTCATGAAATGTTACATCTATGATGACTTCAATGTTTCTTTGTCCTAGAACATATATTTTGTAGGATTTTGAGGATTCACTATATCCAACAAATGTTTCTTCTTTCCAGATGGCTCCATCTTTTCCCTCTTCTCTTTTGGCATGTGAATGTAAACATGAACGAAAATATTCAAGTGTCCAATATCTGGTTTTTCACCAGTGAAAATCTATTCAGGGGTATTTTCTCCCAAGATAGCATGGGGGATTCTGTTATGAATATAAATAGTAGTGCTAAAGGCTTCTTCCATAAGGATGTGGGCAGATCCTGATCACACATCATGGATTTTGAAGCCTCACATATTGTTTTGTTCTTTCTTTCAGGAACCCCATTTTGTTGGGGGTTGTAGGGTATAGTTAGCTGTCTTTTAATTCCTGCATCTCGACATAAGTCATTGAAGTCATGGGACCCAAAATATCCTCCCTTATCAGATCTGAAAGCACGAATGTGCTTTCCAGTCTGATTCTCAACCAGTGCTTTAAAGTCTTGAAACTTGTTGAAAGTTTCACTCTTTTCTTTCAAAAAATCAACCCATGAATTGTGAGATAAGTCATCTATGAAAAGCACATAATACAAGTATAAAATACTCAAGGAGGGTGCAGAAATTGGACTACATAGATCGAAATGAATCAAGTCAAGGATCCCCTTGGATATTTTGGTACTACTTGGAAAACTCTTCTTAATGTTCTTTCCAAGAGCACAACCTCTACAAACACTATCAAAATCATATTTAAGCATGGGAATACCTTTCACCTTCTTTTGCAATCTGGGTAGCGCTTTGAAATGGAGATGACCAATCCTCCTATGCCACAACTCACAAATACTGACTATGTTATGGCTCATGGCTTGCATGGGCTTTCCAAGGGCTTTGTAGAGACCTCCCTCTCTAACTCCAATTACTGATGTAGAGTTCAAGTCTGCATGCTTAGGACACATGAGCACTTTGTTGTACATAAAGATAACTCCGAATCCTGTATCTTCTACAACAGAAATAGACAAGAGGTTCTTCTTCAATCTACAGACAAACATAATTTCATCCACATGCAATACATCTCCTAAATCCAATTGAAAAGAAGTGGATCCAACTCCTTGGATTAGATAAGTGGTATTATCTCCAAGATCCACCTTACAAGAAAACTTCTTTCCCATCAGATATGAGATAACACTCCTATATCCAGTCATGTGCTTGGATGCGCCACTGTCCACCAGCCATGTCTCAGCACTAGTGGTAATGGATCCAGAAAGGCCTGAGACAATATACTACTCCTTCCTTGTCTCTTGATCATCAGATGAATTCTTTCTTGTAGGTTCATCTTCTGTAGTAGTAGAAGCATGAAACCTACCCTTGAATTTTCCTCTTTACTTTGCATGACATTCTCTTGCATAATGATCCTTCTTATTGCAATTGAAACATTTAACTTTAGACTTATTAAAGTTCTTGAAATCATTCTTCTTTTGATGAGAGAATTTCTTGTGAGATTTCTTAGCTATCTTCATTTGTGCCGCAAGAGCGAGGTTCTCTTCTTTGGAGGCAGTATATTTTCTATGGATTCTCCCTTCTTCTTATAGGAAATCATACCACAGTCCCTCAAAGTTAGGTTGAACTTCTCGACCATTTACAACAGCTAAGAATGCGACCGAAAAATTAGGACGCGAGATCCATATTGAATAAGATATATATTATTGAATTGATAAGATGCTTAACGCTTTACAAGAGCTCGCCTTTTATAAGGTTTGAGCATTTCTTAAGAAGGGTTACGTCCCTTCAATTAAACTAATTAGTAATTTAATGATTAATTTAATACAATATTTAATATTCATAGCATTGCCACTCCCTTTTAAAGAGCTTTGTCCTCAAAGCAATGGTAATGAGGGATGTAACTGTCGAAATTGTTCTGATTCCCATGTTGCATCTTCTTTGGGAAGATTTTTCCATTTTATGAGGTATTCTTTAATGACTCGCGTTCTTAATCTCTTCTCTCTAGTAGCAATGATAGATTCTGGCTCGAATATGATTCTTCCTTCTTCATATAACAAGGGAAGTATTGTTTGTGCCTTCTGGTGTTGACCTATCATCTTTTTCAAACATGAAACATGAAAGACATTGTGGATGCGACTTGTAGTTGGCAATTCCAACGCATATGCCACCTGACTAATCTTCTTATTGATTGGATATGGGCCATAAAAACGTGGAGCCAATTTATTTTTTCCACCTTGTTTAAGTGATAATTGTTTATAGGGTTGTAGTCTTACATATACCCAATCTCCAATTTCAAATTCTCGTTCTGTTCGATGTCGATCTTCTTGTTGTCTCATTCTATTCCTGGCAGTATTCAAATTCTCTTTAAGTACTTGGACAACCTTTTGGTTTTCTTCTAAATGGTCATTTACTGATGCGACCCTTGCTTGGTTGGTGATGAAATCCTTCCATTTTGGGGGTTCATATCCATATAGGGCTTGAAATGGTGTCATTCTTGCAGATGTATGATAGGTAGAATTATACCACCATTCCGCAAGATGTAGCCATTGGAACCATTTATTTTGCTTATCAGTTACAAAACAACGGAGGTAGGTTTCTAAGCATTTATTGACAACTTCTGTCTGTCCATCTGTTTGGGGATGATAAGCTGAGCTCATGCTAAGAGACGTTCCAATTTGCTTGCAAAACTCTCTCCAAAAGTTCCCTTTAAACTTGGCATCCCTATCACTTACTATAATCTTCGGAAAACCATGTAATTTGTAGACATTTTTACAAAAAGCTTCGGCTGTTTCTTTTGCCGAATCAGTTTTCTTCACTCCAACAAAATGTGCATATTTGGTTAGCCTATCTACCACAACTAGTATTTTGTCTTTTCCATCTGATATGGGTAGACCTTCAATGAAATCCATTGAAATTTCCTCCCATTTCTTATTTGGAATATGTAACGAATGGAGTAACCCCGGACTTGAGATATTCTCAGTTTTATTCCGCTGACAAATGTCACAATCTGCAACATACTTGTGAATGTCAACATACATACCCTTCCAAAAGAATGATTGCCTTGCATTATAGTAGGTTTTAAAAATTCCTACATGACCAGCGGCTGGGCAATCATGTGACTCTTTAAGCACCTTGGTCTTAAAACTGGAATTGGAACTTAAGTAAATACGTCCTTTGTACCATAAGAGTTCATTCTTCCATTCAAACTTCGGATACTGATTTATGTTGCTAATTATGGAGCAAACCTCTGAATTCTTGGCATATTCCTTACGAATTTCGTCCAAAAATTCTGGGATCACCATGGATACGGCGTAGACTTGTATCTCTTCATCTTTCCTTGATAAAGCATCAACTACTACATTGTCCTTCCCCCTTTTATGTAGGATCTCCATATCGAAGGTAGAGATTTTCTCTATCCACTTTTGTTGCTCGGTTGTTAATGTCTTCTGCTGTAACAAGTGTTGTAGACTATTATGATCTGTTCGGATTAGGAATTTACTTCCCAAAAGGTATTGTCGCCATTTAGTTAATGCATGCATGATGGCAAGCATTTCCTTGTTGTATGTAGACTGTAGGTATTCTCTTTTGTTCAACTTCCTGCTTTCAAAAGCGATTGGATGACCTTCTTGCATTAGCACAGCTCCTATCCCAAACCCTGAAGCATCACATTCGATTATGAATGGTTTTGCAAAATCAGGTGTTGCCAAAACGGGAGTTGAAGACATAATTTTTTTCAACGTTTCAAAGCATCTTCTTGCTTCATCATCCCATTGAAAATAATTTCTTTTTAGGAGATTTGTTAGTGGGGCAGTGACATGTGCATAGTTCCTGATGAACCTTCGATAGTAACCTATTAATCCCCAAAATCCTCACAATTTTGAAACATTCTTTGGTTCGGGCCACTCCTTCATCGCCTGGATATTCTTTGGGTCCACCTTAACTCCTTCCTTTGAGATTATATGATCGAGATACTCCACTTCTTGCTTCCCAAAGGTGCATTTTGACTTTTTTGCATAGAACTGGTTTTCCTTCAGAAGAGATAGAACCTCTTCTAGATGCGTCAAATGTTCTTTCCATGTCTTGCTATATATAAGGATGTCATCAAAGAATACTAACACAAATTTCCTTAGGTATGGCTGAAATAGTTCATTCATAGTTGCCTGGAATGTGGCAGGGGCATTAGTTAACCCAAAAGGCATTAATTTGAATTCATAATGTCCTTCATGAGTTTGGAAAGCAGTCTTTGCGATATCCTCTAATCTGACCCTGATTTGATAGTACCCTGACCTTAAATCGAGTTTTGAAAAATATTTTGCGTCATGAAGTTCATCCAGCATGTCATCGATGAAGGGGATTGGAAATTTGTTCTTAATTGTTATTTTGTTTAATCCTCTATAATCTATACATAATCTAAACGATCCATCCTTCTTCCGTACTAGTACGACTGGAGCTGCATAAGGGCTTCTACTCTTGGTGATGACACCACAATTCAGTAGATCTTGAACCAACCTTTCTATTTCTGTTTTGTGGTGGTGGGGATACCTATATGGTTTAACCTTGACAGGATTTGACCCCGGTTTAATCTCGATTATGTGTTCTATACTCCTTTCTGGTGGTAGCTGCATGGGTAAGTCTTGAAATATGTGTTCATGTTTCTGGAGTAATTTTTGGATTTCCTTTTTGAACTCATTTGGTTCCTCCTCTTTTCCTTCCAGTTGATGACATTGTATTACGTATGCTGATGCCCCTTTTCGAATGAGTTTTTCCATTTGCTGAGATGAAACTACTTGTGTGTTTGGTGGATGCAAACCATATAGCTTAAAATTTTTCCCTTGCCACTTAAACTTGATGAAATGATTTTGATGATTGGCAGAATATGTTCCCAATGTTTGTAACCATTGGACTCCCAAAACGATGTCTACTCCTCCCAACGGTAAGTTGTAGAGTTCTGATTCTAGTTCGAAGTCTTGTATTTGAAGTCTCACCTTGTGGCACTTTCCAACTTTTTCGATCTTCTTGCCATCTGCAACCATCACCTTCATGTCTGGAACTGGATGTACGAACACCTTGAGTTTTCGTGCCACTCTTATATCAAGAAAGTTGTGAGTGCTTCCAGTGTCTACTAGCACTGTAACATTCTCATTTTTTATATGCCCTTTTAACTTGAGAGTCTGTGGTTGACTAATGCCTGTCATGGCTGCTAGGGAGATTTTGGGGTTCTCGTCGTTCCCGGCTGCCATATTTGCGATTTCCTCCTCTTCATCTTCTGGCTCTTCTTCTTCTTCTTCTTCTGATTCACTATTCTCCTCTGCTTCACAAGTATATAATTTCTTTGAGCTGTCCTCGAGGCGACACCTATGTTTAGGGTTCCATTTGTCTCCACATCGTCGACATTTTCCTTCCCTCATACGTTGATTCTCGAGGCTCTTCCTATCGTCCCTTCTAGGCGGAGGGATGTATTTGTTTGTATCATCCTCTGGAGTCGACTGGATGTTTCTTTGTGAGTATGACTTCCCTTTATTTGATTGAAAACTGTCAAATTTGGCCTCGGCTGCTTTTGCTTTTCGTCTTGCTGCCTCGACATTTGTTATGTCATGCATTTTTAACTCTTTTTGTATGTATGGTTTTAGTCCTCCTAAGTAGGTTTCCAACCGTTGTTTGTCAGATAGCCCAAATACTTTGGTAGCGAGGGATTCCCATTGATGCGTGAATTCTTCGACGCTTCCCTTTTGTTGTAATCTGGTAAGTTTTGAGAAGAATTCATCTTCTATGATTCCTTGAAACCTTTTTAGGAAATCATTCTTGAATAAGTTTCAAGTGTATGCGAAGTTGTCTCCCTTCCACCACATATACCAGTTGTAGGCATATCCTTCAAGGTGCATTGAAGCATACTTGACCTTTTCTTCGTCCATTGTAATGTTATATATGTCGAAATACTCTTCTGCTTTATTCAACCAAGCGACGCATTGGTCTTCTCCTCCATTATATTTTGTCATTTCTATTTTTGCTCTCGGCGGGTACATTACGAATGGTTGGTATTGAGTACCTTTCATCCTGTTGCATTCTGGTGACTCAGAATTGGAAGATGGGGTAACCGACATATCCGAGCCATGTTGCTTATGATTTTTTTCCTTGTCATTCATTTTTTGTAATATCGCCTCGATACCTTTCTGGCTCTCAGTCACTTTTTGATCTAACATTTTTTGTTCCTTGCTCATAATGTTGAACTTGTCGTCTATTTTCTGCTCCATTACCTGAATGACTTCATCCTTAATTTCTTTCTTAAGTGCTTCCTGGCTCTTGGTGATCATTTCCTTGAAGGTTCGGAAATCCTTCTCTATTTTCTCCATTTGGGATTTTAACTCTGTCGTCATGCTTCTTAGGTGTGGTGGTGAATAATTGGACGCAATTTTGGCTTATGGGATATTGAGAACAATTAAAAGGTCTTTGGAAAAATGGCGATCAATAATAATTATTATAGCAATAATAATTACTATAATAAAAATAATAAATATTATATTTAAATATTTATTACAAAGTGGAAAATTTTAATAAAATAAAAATATTATTTAATAATATTATATTATTATAATAATATTTATTTTATTAATTTGGGTTTGTTTTTGTAGGGCGGACGTGGATAATTGGAGGGAGGCCGAAATGGAAAGGAGGTAGTCTAGAGGTCGCTGGGCGGGGAAGCGACGAGGAGCTAGCAGGTAGTGTAGAGGTCGCTGGCAGGGAAGCGATGAGGAGCTAGCAGGTGGAAAGACGTGGAGCTGGTGTGTGCAGGTGACTGTGGAGAAGGGAAAATGGCGGCGGGCGAGGGCGTGGTGAAGAGGATGGCGAGGGTGCTGCGAGGGTTAGGGAGAGGAGTGTAGCAGGCGGGCAGATGTGGAGTGTGGGGGATTGCGCAGAGGGCGTGTAGTGGAGGATGTAGGGCGGCGTGCTGGAGTGACCAGCGTGGAGCAGCATGAGATGGCAGATGGGAGGTGTGAGCGTGAGAGGAGAGGTGGGATAGGAGCGCAGGGGGAAGGACGTGGATGTGGGAAAAAAAAGATGGGCGTCGAAGGAAGGAGTGAGGAATGAAGACTATGTAGAGGGCGAATGGACTGGATGGAGCTGCTCAATGAAGAACACCGAGAAGATCGCCGAGCTCTGATACCAAATGCGACAGAAAAATTAGGACGCGAGATCCATATTGAATAAGATATATATTATTGAATTGATAAGATGCTTAACGCTTTACAAGAGCTCGCCTTTTATAAGGTTTGAGCATTTCTTAAGAAGGGTTACGTCCCTTCAATTAAACTAATTAATAATTTAATGATTAATTTAATACAATATTTAATATTCATAGCAAAGAATGTCTCCCATGAGGATGGAAGACCATCGACAACAGTCTGAATGATATCATCATCATCTACTCACACCAATGCTCATGAGTTGATATCTTACTTGAGAGATATTTTTAAAGAAGGAAGCCACAACTTCATCCTTTTCCATCTTCATATTTCGAAGCTTGTTCTTCAATTCCCTCTTTTGATTGGGCACCTTCTTCTCATAAATATTTGTCAAAGTGTCGAAGCATTCCTTTGTGGTCTTCAATGGAGTAATCACGGGAATCAAGTTGTCTTTCACGGAATCATAAATAATCCTCTTTTCCTTGGATTGATTCTTCTTGAATTTGGAGCACCCTGCATTAGTATTGGGCTCTTTAATAACACTAGATACATAGCTATCCAAATCATGCTCTTTCAGGATATTCAGAATCCTGGCCTTCCAAGTAATCAAGTTCAAATTTCCTTCAAGACGATCTTCCAGTATTACTGAGATTGAAGCCATAATTATTCAAGTACTATGCACACTTAGGATCTACATAGGCTCAAGATTGATTGTTTAACTTAACTCTTTCATGCCCTGAGATTTGATAACATGCTAATTTTTTTATCTTTAATTTGGAAACACAATAGTACTAGAAATCAAATGATAATAATGAACATAAGCAATCACATTCAATCATATTCGACACATGAATTTACCCTAGGGAAACCCTCTATGACTTGAGGGAGAAAACCCCAACAAAACCTTCCTTAGTATATTGATAGATAGCAGAGAATTCCTTTTACATCAAGCACCCCCGGTGCATTTACAAAGCAAGATAAAGATAGATATAGAAGAGAGACTTAGAATAATTATTCTCCACACAACCAATTCACTTGTCTTGGTCATATGCGCAAGATAGCCTTTAATAGAATTCGATCCAATATTGAAGACATCAATCTTGCATGAAGAAGTGCACCCCACTTCTCACACAATGCATTAACTCATTGATCTGACTCTTAGGATGAAATCGCCCCTTAACTGAAAGCTCTCCCACTTATTTAGGCGGCTAACTTAAGTGTCGTCATGCAAGTGTCACAAATCAAGTGTCATATTTTAGTTTAACACAAGTCTCATCTTTTAGTTTAACATAAGTGTCATATTTTAGTTTAACATAAGTGTCATGATGTGCAATAACACTTAGTTAACTAGATATTATTTGATATCACTTAGTTAAATCTCTTAACTGGAATCTTTCTTGTTAACATTACTGTAGTGATCAATTTGATTTCTCCTTTGATTGACTGAAGTCTTCTTTGTTAATATCACTGAAGTTTAACAATTTGATTTCTCTCTTAATTAATTATTTATGTGCAATTCAAATTCTCTCATATCATGTCACATCTTATCTTTATCTCTTGTCTTAACTGCATGGTCCACATGTGCCATCTTTAATTATCATATCAAATATACTAAGGATATTTTCCCAATGATGTGATCATATTGTTCTACTATCGTTCCAAGTGGTTATATGCTAAATTAATTCACTCTAGAGGTGGCCAGTCTCTAGAGGATACTTGATAACTCAACCATGGTTAGTAGTACATCACACACCATGCATGATTTGACATGCAAAGCATCACCTCAATACATGAGGCACCACCTCAACACATAAGGATCTGTCTTGACACACAAGACCTTAGCCTTGACTAGCAAGATTTTACAACATCATCACTTTGACATACAAAGCACTTGCCTCAACACATGAATCTTAACCATTATTTAGTCCAACTCAAGATTATTTTCCAAGTTTCCTGAGTCCAACTTAGGTTCCTATAAGGCACTACCTCGACACACGAGGCTCAATCTTAACACACAATATTGACCTGGAGAATGACTCATGATGCTATAACTTTAACATGTTATCCTCCCTACCTAGGTTATATTCCTATAATAGCTTTAATTATTTAAGCATGATGAATGTAATAATTAAATTTAGTAAACAAATACTTTTCTTAAACCTTTTTAGACCCTTTGTTATATCCTTCACTTCAATTGGTTTGTTGTCATTGTTGAGTGGTCTTCTTGCCTTTTTATTTTTGTTGTTTTTACAAGTTTATCTTGTTAAGGTTTTGGTTTGTTTCTCCTTTTTTTTTGTTTTTGTTCTCTTCTTATGGTTGTCATTTGCTTTTTTTTCTCCATTTTCTCCATTTCTATTCATAGATTGAATGGAAATTACACTTGCCATGTGCATACAAGGCTTATGTTGAAATATTGTACAATACTGAGAGGGGGGGGGGTGAATCAGTATTGTTAATTTCTCACAATTTAAATCACTTTTAATTATTAATGTTTATGTAATCAACAAGATGCACAGTACACAGAGTTTTTATCGTGGAAAACCCAAAAGGGAACAACCACCAATTCTTTCTATTAACTGCAAAATTTTATTTACAATTTTTTGCAAGCTACAACTTGCCGGAGATACCCATCCCCAATTTCTCAGCTACAAATGAAGGATGCACCCACACCCTGTTTCTCTAATTTTTTTTCAGGTCTTCAAAAACTGCTTATGTTCTTCATATTTTTTCTCTAGCTTTTGCTTTTGATCTTCAAATGAGAGCTTTTGAGTAGGGATGATTTTAGGGGCGAAATTTAGCCCAATGGCGAATTTAGAAGGTTTCTAATTTTTTTTAGGGCGAATTTTTAAGTAAAAGAGGTTTTTGAGAATTAATTTTAATAGCCCACTATTTATTATTTTGTAAATATTAAACAACTATATAGCCAAAATCGTATTTAGGAAGAATTTATAGGAGAAACCAGTCGCCCACGATTTTTGTGGAAGAAATAGGGAAAAATCGATTTTCGCCAGTTTATTTTCCGTGATTTTTCCTTGGATGCACCAGTCGCCCCCGATTTTTAGGGATGGTGTTTCCTGGAAACTCATTCGCCCGTGATTTCTGGCATGGCGGTTTTCTGGAGTTGTTATTCACCCTCGATTCTGGCATGGGTTTTTTTGGAGCTATGGTTCGCCCTCGATTTGAAGAAATTGCGGTTTTGGAGTCCGATTCGCCCGCGATTTGGCTGCTAGAGTGCCAATACAACCCCTAGCATCGCCCATATGAGGTAAAATTCTTGATTTTCACCCATACGAGGCTCAATTACTGTTTGTTTCAAAGATTACCAGTTTGTAGCGTGTATCTGGAGGTTTGCAAACTGCTTTAGCTGTGCATTTCAGATTCTCAGAAGGGTTTCGAGCATTAAGAGGTATGTGACAATGTGAAATATCTGCAATTCAATTTTTGTTGCCATCTTAGACCCTGCGTGTTTCATTTCGATCCATGATTACACTGTGAGTTTAATCCCCAAATTCTTAATGCTGTCAGACTCTGAAATCTTTTATTATAACTCGCCCTTCGTTTATAACTCGCCCTTCGAAATCTTTTATTATAACTCGCCCTTCGTTTTTCATAGCCGATGGAAGCTGAATTGAGTTTGAATTCTACTTGTCGGGCATACCTTGTAGGCATGGAGACATAATTCATGAGGGTCTGCTGGTAAACTTTTTGAAGGTTGTTGATCTGTGCTTGCCTTTCCCTCTGGTACTGCTCAACTTCTTTAGTTCTATGCTTTGCCTCTTTCATTTCTTTTCAATGTGTCGAAGTTGGGCAGATCACAGTTTTTTACTAAACTATTAGCTGCTTGATAATGATTTTGGCAGTTTTTGGGCGATGTCTTCTTAAAATTGTATCCGACTTATCTTTTGGATTTAGAACTGTAACTAATCCTAGTAAGATGCTGTCACTTTCCTGAAATTGAATACTTATTCAGAAACTGTGTGATCTCTGCCAGTTAAGCCTTTGTACAGTAATCAGCAGTGGTTATCATCTTTGGCGTGTTATCTTTTAAAAAACCGATTTTACTTGTTTTTATTTTGATGTCCATATAGTGAGGTGGAAAGTTCACTTCTTTATCAGTCAAACCTGCTTCCATTGATCTGCTAGCTGTATCCACTTATTGTACATTTTTAAGGGTCCCTATCAGCTCAAAATTGTCCTGTTTTATATTTTCCACACACAGCTTTTCCCAAGGATATGCTCACCATTAAGAAGTGACAAGCACTTAATTCATCTTCGACAAGTTAGAGAGGCTAACATAGCTTGATGGAGTCATGGTCACTATGACCGACCTGATGTGGGAAGATTCCAAGATTAATAAGCAAAGAAGATCAGTGATGCTCGTCCTCTTTGCCTTTTGAGCGTCATTGATCTTCTTTGCTTTTGCATCATGGAATTTTCCAACATCAAGTCTAGTAACAGAGTCAAATGGCTGCAAGGGTAGTTGTCTATTGGTGAGGTTTTGTCATCCGTTTTCTACAGTTTCAATGGTTCTTTTGGGGAAGAATATTGGAAGTTTGGTGACATCCCAATAAAAATCAAGGCCGTTGCTAGAAAATAACCAGAAATGCATCTTGTTACAGTTTTGGAAGGTCGTTGCACAAAAAATCCAAAAATATGCAAACTACCCTACTAAAATGTCCAACACTCCTGCACATAGAAGATTGTTATAGTAGAAATGGATGATGGCTCCATTTTAAAGATAAAATTCAATTGAAAAGAAGCCTAAAATCAACAAAACTACAATTATTAATAGTAGCATTGCAATCCTATAGCAAGTCACCTGACTTGCAACACAAAAAGTAGAAACATTACTGAATGATACTTGGATAATTCTAGGAATCACAACTTATGTTCAGTTTTGGCAAGATGGTTTTCTACCTGAGTATGCATCACAACATTGGCATTGTCTTTGGATCGAATTTCTATGTATGCTGGAACATTGCCATGTGTGAACTTGACAAAATTGTGAAACGTTTTGGACTTACATTGGTTGGGTACAAAAGGGAGGTAGGATCTAAGGATTGATGAGACAAAATGCTTCAGTTTGTATTGAAATTAAGCTTCTATGAAAATTTCCGTCATAAGTTTATTTACAATTGCCTAGAAAAATAGAAGTTGAAGAGCCGATTTATCTTAACCTCTCTAATGCTTGCTTGCTTCCATTTCTCCTAGTAATTTGATTCATGAATCATCATCCACCAAAGAAGCAAGAGAAGCAGAATAAGTCATAAAATGCATTAGATAAGAAAGTAGGAAGCATCAACAAGCACGATTAGACTCAAGTGTAGATCAAAATGGGACTCCATTGGAGATCTTGCAACAGAGCATCGATGTAATGACCATTGAACAAGGTCAACAATCTGACATGCCCTTGCAGACGAATTCCATTTCTCTAGTCATTAACATCACACATGATCTAACCCACTTGGAGTCACATATCCTAACCAATCCAAAGTGAATTACGGAGCTGCCATTTGAGCCTCACTCTGCTTTGTAGACTAGATGCTGAGAACAACAACCATCGACAGTTATTGCTTTGCATATTGATCCTCAACCATTGGCACACATTACACTGTTTGGGCAGAGGTGGGGCTTCATATTGTTACTCCTCCCTCAGAGTCCACAACATAGGACACAACTAGGCTCCTGCACTCTTGAGATCAGAGTTTGTTCCACTAGGGGTTCCACTCACACAAAACAACACATTTGTTGAATCTTTGGGCCATAATAATCTGGAATATATCAACAGAATGAAGCAAAAACAAGTCGTAGTATGATTTAATGAGGTGGTGTTGCAATATGGTACATGGAACATTGGTAGTTCTCTATCATATGGTTAGCAATTCAATCCCACTACCCCTTGTGGTTAGAGTTCGGTTTTCTTTTAATGCTCCTATCACCTTTTGTAGACTTGTTTTCCAATAGGTTTGGTGAAGGGTTGATCCCATACGGATGATGGAATTCAAGGTATTCCTAGGGTGTGTGTAGAAGTGACGTGAAGAAGAAATCTCCTCCTTTTATTTCATTAATGGTGATGGATGGGGTTCATCAGTAGAAAGTGTGTTATCTTGATTTATGTAATTATTATTTTTATTATCAATATTAGGACCATCCTATTTGTTACATACCATTTTGGAAACCATCCATGGTATCCTCTCAAGGTACAAGTGCTACAAAATTGACCACCCAAGTAAAAAAGGGTGGGGTGTCAATTTGCTTAGGCCATTTGACCAAGTAGGTTCATACACAAACCTAAGATGGTGACGCTATATATCATTCATTATAAGGAATGAGAGATAGTACTAATGGGGGGTAGCTCAGGAGCATTCCAAGAATAATAGGGCTTCTATTTCACATCCACTGCAATTTTTTTACCATGGGCCAATTGATAACTCACGTGATAAGAGCACTTTGTTGACTTTTATTCTAGGTGTCTATGTATAGACCTAAGGTATGCATGTTGATGAATATTTCTAGGTCATGACCAATAAAAGGAAGGGGGATTCATATTGAAGTCTTGTGGATAATGCTGATAGAGATGAGCCCCACTCCTTAAGTACAGTCATTCAAGAATGTTTTCTCCCTTTACCCAGACAAGGGAACCTCCTACTTGAGTAATGTAGCATTAAGAAACAGGTTCAATACTCTCACAAACCATCTAAAATTTGCATGAATATTTTTCTTCTTTCTTAGAATGTGAGAGGGGTGACAATCCTAGGTAGGAATCAACTTGTTAGGGGAATTATAAAAAGGTTAGTCCAGATTTGATATTTATCTAGGAGATGAAGTTTGTTGGTTTTGATCTTCACTATCATATGAAATATTTTTGGAATAATATCTTTTTGACCTCATACCACATTTAAAATGGTGTTGTGGGGTACTTCCTCACTGCATTTAGAATTTATAAATCCGAATCCCTGAAAATTGATAATGTACAAAGCTGATAGCAGATGATTTTACAGTTATATAACACAATTTTTCCTTTAAATATTTTTCTTTCTGCTGATAGTTTCATAGAGTACATCCAGTGGGTTTGGGTATGCAGAGGTACCCTGCACCCTCCAGAGGTGCACAGAATTACTCACCCATGGCACCTGTCTTTGAGGATAAATTTTTTAAAAATCATTAAAATATAGTTACTAGTTTCCTGCCCTTTCTACTTGGTCCCACCAACCCCCTACTATATAAACTGTCAACAAACACAAAAGTAATCACTGATCATTTGCTAGTGCTGGGCCATCATTTTTCTGTTGCTGGGCAGTGGGCAGTGGTTTGGTTGCTGAAAACTCATAGCATATAAAAACATATAAAACATGAGCACGAAAATATTCTTCAATTGTTATGGGTGAGACCCAAACACAACTTACATATTGGCTTGTAGGACTATGTGGTTTAAAAAGATCATACATTTGAGCATGATAGTCTCAACTCTCTCATCATGAGATTCTGAGAAAATTCTGCTAATGTCAGACTCAAGCAAGTATTGATTGAACTGCGAGGAGTTTGCTTAATGTCAGATAAAATCTCCCAGTCATCAGAAAATACAGAGAATGATCCAAACAAAAAGGCATTCTCAAGGGAATAATTTTGAACCAAAATGAGGGCCATATGGTTAAGGGACATTTTGGCACAACTAAGTCCAAAGGCTATGAAGAAAGAAGCAATATTTTATGACCTAGTATTGGGTTAAATTATTAGTCCCATTAAGTATAACTATAGACCATATAGACATCAAGCATGCCTTATACCTCAACATATAATGTTAGAATATAATTTATTACATTTTAGCAGAAATGACACCACTTGAAATCCAATAAGGGTATGTACTTGGGAGTCAAGGACACCATATAGACACATGGAATGACACTTAGGAGTCAAAGACACCATAGAGAGGACATGTTTCATGATTGGGGCTCGACTCACAATGTGTAAGTCCTAGAAGGTTAATCTTCCCGTGAAGGACCTTTTTTTCCTTTTCAACCATGGTCTATGCCCCTGGACCCATCACGGGTCCCCAAAATGAATTAATCATAGCCATATCCCAATTAGAGGCCAAATATTCCATAGAAAGGTCTTATGTGGTGTTGCAATGCATATTTCACCACACTTGAGCCAAAGAATATTTGTTAAATGACCAAGGATCTTTTTATACTGTCCTAACCATTATCAAGATGCATACACCCATCATTGTTACTAAAAACATTATAATGTCCTTTGGTAAACTATTCATAGTTGAAATATGGCCATGAGATGCAATGCTTTATGGATTTTAGATGTTTTTAATGGAAAATGAGTCTAAGAAGGATTATTTTGGGAATAACCTCATTATTTTGGGAATATGGCCAGACACTTCAATATTTTCCAGCACTTTGTTTAGTGATTGATTCTTGTATTTAAACATTGTTTGTGGTCAGTTTATTGAATCATAATTTAGTTGATTGTTCTTTTATTCTTTCCAGTAAATGAAAAAATGAAAAAGAGCTTTGTTGTAGAAAGTTTTGATTTTATGGCACTTTTGTTTCCTTGTTGCAACCACGCCACACAAAAGCACTACCCTTTTTGAGTAATAACAGCCCTAAAAACTTTTTAATAAAATGAAATAGAAACATTTTTCTTTTTTAGGGTACACTACACCAATTAGTTTTGGTTAGGATCTTGAGTTTAAATCACCTTAAACCACTCAAGATCACACATTACGCAAAAATCGTAGTGAGACTATCACAGGTAAACCCATTTCACTCAAAACTTGCCTGGGATCTATGCAGTAGGTCATTGCGAGATCAGATTGTTGGGAATACTCCTCCTACTTTCTGTTCGAGCATACGCCAGGATTGGATTGCGTATTGGGGACTCTTTCGAGTTTCGGGCTTAGCTACCCTGCCCACGCTTTCTGATTCGACTGGTGACTGTTCCCCCAGGAGTTTTCGGTGTTGTGGTAGCCTTAGTATCTGACTCTAGGTTCATACACAGGTGACAGCAGAGGGTATATCTGCTGTACCTAAGACAGACGTGGGAGGAAATCCCTTGCAGGTCTTTGGGAGGGCTGTTGGGTGATTCCAGCGCTTGCACCCTTAGTCATTGTATTGTGGACCCCGGGTAACTGTCTTTCTTCCTTCGTTGATCTGTTCTGGGCCCTCATCATCCCAGACTCTTCTCCGGAAGGCATCTTTGTTTGCCTGATTTGTATACTTAGGACTTTTTAGTTGGCGTGCTGTTTGCCCCCTAGTTGTAGTGGCCACCAGGTTCTAGTCTGTTATTTTATATTTATAATCACGGAGAATATCACTCAGTCTGGGATTTCACTCAGTTTCATGGGCATGAATATCTAGTTGAGGGGTTCAAGTGCATTTAGATCATATGCTAGAGTCCATATCATGGCATTGGATACCTCCTAGTTGGGATGATTACTGCTATATTCCAACTATGTTTATAGACTAGAATTGAATCACATACCTAATACTAACATAATAATATATGCTAGTTATATACTATAATACTTGTAGCGAGCCGTACGGATGTTACTTGTGAGTATGAGAATTGGGCACCCTTGAGATGGATAAGCAAATCATTAATGTGAGAAAATGGGTATCAATTTTTTATAGTCACTTCATTGAGATCATGATAATAAGTAACAAGATGCCACGCACCAGATTCCTTTACAGAAATGAAGAAAGTAGAGGAACCATAAGGAGAGGAGTTAGGTTCTATATGTCTAGAGTTTAAGACATATTGAAGATGTCACTTAATATCAAGAAATTCGTGAGGGGCTAAATGGTATATTGGAGCAATTGGAAGAGAAGATGCCGAGACAAGATCAATAGTGTGCTAGATGAAATGAATGGGGGGAAGGCCAACAGGAGGTGTAAATACATACACAAAATCATCTAACAAGGGATTCATATAGGGTGTGGAAGGATGGGAGTCATTATCAATCTTAACCCATTTAACCACACATAGTGACATGAATTTGTGAAGATTGACATGGAACACATCAACATTGTTGGACAACAAGGAAGGTGAATGGGTTATAGAAGATGTGAGATCACAAGCCTTTCCATCTTTAAAAAATTTATAAGTGTTGTGGTGAGCATCATATAGGGAATGACGAATAATTTGGTAAGGGAACCCAATAGTAAATATACACAATTGAGAGGAGACACATCACATTCCAAAGTATATTGAAATGCCCCAATGGAAATGGTGATAACATAATGCTCAGTGACATTTAGATGAGGAGCATATTTTGTAACCAAACCTGATATGGAGTTTGATGGTCTGTAGTGGGGAGTTGCAGATAGGAGACTAAATATCATGGGAAAATATATTTATTTGGCTACCATTATCCATAATTAGGGTGGTGATTTTAGATTTAATTTGATAATTATGAACAAATAGGAAACCTACTTGATGCTGGAAGGATTTGTTGTACATGAATGATAGTGTAGGATCTGGGGTGGTGGCATTGGGTAAAAAAATTGGAGGACTCAAAAAATTGGTAGAAGAGTGAGATGAGGTACTAGGAATAGGCTTTGATATGAACAATAATTATAAAAGTTATCTCCAAGTAATTTTTTCCCAAGCAAATGAATAGACCCTTGAGAAATATCAATGACAAAGTGTGAAAATTAGTGTCCAATGTTTAGCTTGGATTTAAGATATGTAGCAATTCCAGTTAAGTTTCATAGATATAGCAGATTAGGAAACAGACGGATCATACCACTATCAAGGACATAATAAATTAAAAAGTCCCTATGTTTTCCTAGGGGATTTGAATATTTACTTTGATAAGTTCCCAGGATTGGATGAAGGCTACCATAAAATGAGAACATTGTTATCTTTCTGTTTAAATGAAAACTTTCATGAGTATGGCTTAACTCTACACAAATAGTTGTTGTGACCTAATAGTTGCTGTGACCTTTTTGTCCTTGGAAAAAGTCGTAATTTTATTTCAAAAAGATGAACAAAATTACATTCTGCACATGTATTAGGATCACTGTGATCCCTACATTGACACATATTTACTGTCCCATATTAATATCAAGTCCAAAGTTCCATACTACTTCAAAACAATGAGTCTGGCTGTTCATACAGTCCGCATTTATCCGATTACAGATAGACTACTGTATCAGACCATCACATAGCTGCTATCTACAGCCGGCATATATCCATACAACTAAACAAAAACTGTTACAGAAATTAAAATAGGCGTCCATCCCTGGTCATCAAAATCTGAGCTATTGCTCAATTCCGTGCCTCTATAGCTTCATGAAATGGTCTGTGGTAATAACTGTAGGTTCCCCCAATAGAGTGAATAGTAATCCTCCAAGTGCCAAGTTCCCAGGATTGGATGAAGGCTACCATAAAATGAGAACATTGTTATCTTTCTGTTTAAATGAAAACTTTCATGAGTATGGCTTAACTCTACACAAATAGTTGTTGTGACCTAATAGTTGCTGTGACCTTTTTTTCCTTGGAAAAAGTCATAATTTTATTTCAAAAAGATGAACAAAATTACATTCTGCACATGTATTAGGATCACTGTGATCCCTACATTGACACATATTTACTGTCCCATATTAATATCAAGTCCAAAGTTCCATACTACTTCAAAACAATGAGTCCAGCTGTTCATACAACCCGCATTTATCCGATTACAGATAGACTACTGTATCAGACCATCACATAACTGCTATCTACAGCCGGCATATATCCATACAACTAAACAAAAACTGTTACAGAAATTAAAATAGGCGTCCATCCCTGGTCATCAAAATCTGAGCTATTGCTCAATTCTGTGCCTCTATAGCTTCATGAAATGGTCTGTGGTAATAACTGTAGGTGCCCCCAATAGAGTGAATAGTAATCCTCCAAGTTCCAAGTGCTAAATGTTGCTGCATCGCTTCTTTGGAAAGCTGATCGGCCATCCCATTCCTCTCCCTGTAGACAAGTGTAAATGTAATATGATTAAATGACTGTTTTACTTTTAACCGTATTACCTCCTCCAGTATAGGTATGAGTACCATCACATGACAATGAGTAATCTCCTTTGCCCAGTCAATAACTATCCTGGAGTCGCCAAATATCTGAAGAGATAGACATCCTTGTTCAAGTGCAAATAACAGCAGCAGCCTAAGAGACATAAGTTCAGCATAGTTGTTAGATCCCCTCCCCAAACCAGCCACGATATGAAAGAAATGAGACTCGGTTTTGAAAAGGACTCCACCCCCACCACACTCCGATCGATGGTCAAGAGAAGCACCATCAAAATATGCCCACAGCATGGTTTTATCGATCATTTCCTCACTCACAGGTCGAGTTCTAATCTCTTTGACAGGTGTCTTGTAGTGTTGGATAACAGCCACAGCTTGTGCCACTACAGTCTCCTTCAGAATCCTGCAATCTTGAAATATGATCTTATTTCTGGTAATCCATATGCCCCATGCGAAAATACAAGGGGAAGCCCGAATGGGAGAGGATTTTTGTAAAGTCCACCACAATTGGAATGCTTCATGGACACTCGCTCCCCACCATCTCACATTTAAATCCAGATATTTGCATATATCAGCCCAAACTGCCTGAGTAAACCGACAATAAACAAATAGATGATTAATGGTCTCTTCCACACAAAGTGGATAGAACCCCGGTCCCTGGAGGAAGCGTTTTTGCAGAATGTCCCAGGTTGGAGCCTTATTTTCCAGAATAGCCCAAAAGAGTAATTTTGCTTTACTCGGACACTTTAACTTCCACGGATATTTCCACCACCACACCAATTCCCTGTTATGTGCTTCCACATTCAGCTGGATATATCCATTCCTTGGGGTGTAAATTCTAGAGGGATGGTGATCCCAGATAAGTTCATCATTCCTTTGGTCAGTCGTATATACGAAAGTCTTAGGATCCGGAGAAAATCCTCCCAAACTCCTTGCATATCTTCAGGAATCTCAAGACGCTGTGCAGAGATCCACCCCTGATGCCAAAGAGTAGATGATCCCGGATCCTCTACATCATCCAGAAAATGGCAACCTCTAGCTGCCAAGAAGTTCCTCAAGTCCACAGGCATGACATGACCTCCCCTACAGCCAACCCAAGGGTCCAGTCCAATACGAGTGAGTCGCCCATTTCCTATCCTCCACACTAATCCAGAGCCGACCAAAGGAAAATGCTGCACCACCGCTTTCCAGACCACAGAGCAATTTGCTTAACTCTACACAAATAAAATCTATTGCTTAAATGCTACAGTACCGTGCTTGGAGATGTGAATCAAATTGCAAGTTAAGTCACCATTTTCTCCTTTATTTTGCAAATAAACCTCAAGTATTTTATTGACTAAATGATCTTGGATATGTTTCTGATGTTCTTTCATATCTGCATACAAAATTATCTCCTTTTCTCCTTTTTGGCTATGGTCTCAAGGTACGTAGTTTCATTATGCAATCTACATCCTATTTGGGTTGCAAAAAGAAGGAATATTGAAAGGAGTCTATGATGTTGAACATGTATTGGAATGAATGTGGGGCAAGTAATGCACTTGAGCCTTGATTTTAGGTTTGATCAATTTCGAAAAACTAGATTTAGTCTTGTACTATTTTCTATTAATAAATTGTCATCAGTTTGCAATGAAGTTAGGTAACACCAACTACAATTGAAGTCACACAATGATCTCATTCTTAGATATGGGTATAGCACCTTATGCATAGTTACTTGACTCTTATGAGCTTGAGTCAAGTCTTCCAAGTTTAATTTGGTCTTGGTTCATATGCACAATTTTGTTGAGTCTAGAGAGCCATAGGATTGTTTGATTATATTTTTCAAAAATATTTTTAAAACACATCCTTTTATCAAAATTTCTTCAAAGTGGCTACTCTCCTGACCCGCCAGTCACAGCGGCAGCGAGGTGAGTTCATCAGGAGCACAAGGGACCCCATCACCACAACCTTAGGAAATTTTTTATTGTGGTGTGTTGTTTGTTCCCTGTTGTTCTAGTGGCCCCTAGGTTAATCACTTAGTATATTTTTGGTGCAATTGTGGAGGACCAACCTCCTCGTAGGGAATTGCAGTTGTACTAATTTTATATCATTTTTCTCATGCAGGCCTCCTTCTGGTTTCTATATTGATTTGGAATATCAATTGTGGAACATTAAGTAAGAAACAAGATGTCAAACATGGATCATGGAGAGAAAAATAAAACATTAAGACAAAAGGATGTAATGTCATATTTTCAAAAACATCAATCCAATCATCCACATCATATTCATGGTTCAAGCTCTCTTGAGCAAGGTATCGGTGAGAGAGATGTCAACACTTTGGAGGATGCATCTGCAAAACATACAATGGATGGTAGAATACATTCCTCTAGTGATCAAAGTGAGGCAAATGCATTTTCATCAGAAATTGGTAGCTCAAATGTTGAAGATTTTTCCTTGCAAGGTGACATAGACCATTCACTGAAGAGGAAAAAAGGCCGATGGGACTTCGGGAGACAATTCCAATCTGATTGGGTATCAAGATTCCCATTTATTGAACCGATACCTCCAACAAATAAGAATGAGACCTCACGAGAAGTTAAATGCATTTCATGTAGTTGGAAACTTGGCAAGGTAGTGACATTGCAAATGAAGCTGGACACAATAGAGAAGCATGTTGGGAAGGTGTATGATAAGAAAACTGGAAATGATGAGAAGAAATCTACTGCTAGATGGAAATGTGATAGCCGACATCTCCAATATGAAGAGGACTACAATAAATACTTAATAAATAAGAGAAAACTAGATGAAAGTGGAGGAACCATCACTTCTCAATTTGGAAAGATGATGGAAAAATTTTTGTTATCGAAGTCGATACAATTAAGCACTGTATTTCACATCCTATCCAATGGTCGTCCTATGACAGATTATCCAAAAATGATGAAATATCTATCTTTTATTCAAGTGCCAAATTTTCCATCTTCTCATTGGTCTTTAACGAGTGGTTGGGAATGGGGAAAATATCTAGCTCAAGTAGAAAAGGATGATATGAAAGAGAAGATTGTGAATGCAACATTTTTGTCACTGTCCTTGGATGAAGTTACAGCTGTTGATAATACTGCATGGATTTGCATGAGCATTTATACGGTCAATTACCATATTAGGAATTCCTATCTACTTGGAATTCATAAAATGAGCAAAAGTTCTACAGCAGAAAACATTTATGAACTTGTTATTAATACTTTGAAGGAAACTGGTGGTATGGATCATTCAATGATCGCAAAAAAGTTGGTATGCGTTGGAGCAGATGGGGCATCAGTAATGCAGGGACAAAGGAACGGCCTTTGTGCTAGACTACAACTCTCAGCTTCACCGTATATGATTGGTATTCATTGTATGGCTCACAGAATGAATCTTGCATTTAAAATAGTGAGCAACTTTCCATTGGTTTCAAAAGTTGAATATCTTGTACGTGAGGTTCATGCATACTTTTGTCGGAGTCCCAAACGGTTTTCAGAGTTTAAAAAATTTGCTGACGGTGTTACAAATGGAAACAAACTATTAAAAGATGTTGATACAAGATGGATCTCACTGAAGGGACCAGCTCAAAGACTATTCGATGAATATGCATCCTTGGTAGGGGTGATGTATGAACATCGCCTAAGTGTAGAAAAAGCTCAAACTCTTCTCTTTCTATTAACTGATATAGAGACATATTTAACATTGGCTGGAGTTCTTCCTCTGCTTCATGAAATGAATAGCCTCGTGAAGATGTCTCAAAGTCGCACGATGTATATTGCTGAATACACAAATGCTAGAAAACTAGCATGCCTTGCATTAGATAATTTGTATATGATGCCAAATTCTTTTACAGGTCTAGCATTTACAAATTGGGCTAAGATAATCAATATTGAAAATGATGAAAATTTATTGAAGTTTAATGAAAAAGGGTTTCTATGTATGGCAGTGCGTGGGTATATGGTTCCTTTTTATTATAATGACAAAATAGGAAGAACCACCAAAGAGTGCCCTGTGTCAAGAGAACAATTTGACAATGTTGTGATTTCAGTGAGGCGCAGCTTGATAGAAATTGCAAAATCACTATCATCAGAGATAAGAGAACGATTTCCTCGAGATGAATTGTTGGAGGCCATGTCTGTGGTATACCCTCAATATTGGAACCATCGTCAATGTTCAGAAACTATAAAGGTTGACTTTATAGCTAAAATCAAGATTTTGCAAAGCCATTTTTGTCGAGAGAGAGAGATACAAGGAGAACATATTCAAGGTATTTTAGATGGAAAAAAATTGAAAGATCAAGCCCGATGCTTTGCTGATACAATGTGGGAGCAATTTTCTAAGTTGGATAATGCTCTAGAATATGGTGCAATTACAAAATTGTGGACTACACTCAGTGGTAGTGAATATCTACTGCAACATATGTCAGAGTATTTCAAATTAGTAGATTTATGTCAAACCATGATTTTGGGATCAGTGGAGGATGAGAGAATGTTTAGTGCATTAACATTTTTGAAGTCAAAGTTGAGGAATAAGCTTGATAAAAATGTGGATACATGCTTAAGATTATATGTAACAAAGTATGAGGTTGACAATTTTCCATATGAAAGAGCAGTAGCTCTCTGGCGATCAAATTGTGAAAGAAGGGGAGAAAACAATCTGGCAAATTTATCTAATGAATTTGATATGGAACATAATGTTGTTGAGGATCATAATGACGGCTCATTCGAAGAAGGTCATGTTCAGAGTGCCGAAAATGAGGATCAGTCCCATAATGTGAATTGGGAAATGGATTTCACCTAAGATTGTATATGATCCAATACACATGAGAGACTCTTGAGTCTTATTTTGGTATAGGTGTTCCATGGACCCTTGCGGGTGATCATTATATGTAAATTTGAGCTAGCATTTTAATTAAAAATAGATTCTACATTGTACTTTTTTGTTATAACATTGATGATATGACATACATTTCCTTGATGCAGTTTATTTTAAGATTGATGTTTTTATATTTATCTTTTACATTGTCTCTTTTTTTATGTGATAGGAAATGACACTGGAATTTGACAAAGCTAGGCCTAGGAGCTATCTCTTCACATAGATAGTGTCCTAACATTGAAGGATAAATAACTAATTTGACTACACTTTCGCTAAGCAAGAATGAGCTCATTCAAGTACATGAAACCATGTTGGTGTTTATCTCAAATATTTTGTGCAAATTTTTATGGTTTGTTTATTGCTTTTATTTGAAACATTTTGTCGATTTGTGGAGTTTGCATGTATTTTGGTTAATTATTGTGTTAGACCCTTGAATGCTTCTAGTTCTCATTTGATGCTTGATTTAACCCTTTGTTGTAGCTTGAATCAATATTAGATTTAGTTGATTTCCATTGATTTAGGGTTCGAGAAAATAAGTTTTTATTACCTTTTATTTGCATGAAGTAATTGTCTTCACTTTTTCGATTTGTTTATGCTGATTGTATATTTTCTTTGTAAATACTTATCGTTATTCAGAAAAATAAATGAGCTCTACATAGATAAGCGAAGAGAAAAATGGTCTATGCACTAGGTTCCTATGCATTGATCATAGGAGACCTATTGGCACGAGACCAACATTCCTCTAGTCCAATTGGCTCAAAATTTTCCTAGCCTCCATGGGCATAATTGGCTAGTGAAGGCCAAAATGATGCATAATGTCTGATTCTATTAGTTTATCGGTTTGTCAAGGTCCAAGTCCCCACATGTCATGGAAACTCTAATCAATAGAAAAAAACAATTTGTAATAAAAGCTCTAACATGGGTTATAATAACATCTACACACCAATATCAACAAAAAATACAACATCTACAATCAAAATCAACTACTAGACACATTTAGATATGGTATCAACAAATGGTATAACATTTAGATATGGTACTAGTGTTGAGGAATTTAGATGGAAAAAAGTTACATTGTCCGAATGTATGACACAACAATAAGATAGCCCCCAATAGTCGACACTACAGGATGCCAACAAAATCACTATAATGTTATTCAAAGTATGTGCCAAGAAAAATACTTAAGGAACATGCCTAGCTTAAAACCTATGTACAAACTTGCCTTGAAGTATCAAAAACAGTCTAGGGTAGCCACACAATCTATTGAAGGATAGTCTGTGGGTGCAATTCCTTTGTTGATTTAAGCAATTCAAAAAAGTCATCTCCCAAGACTATTAAAGAAGAAAAAGAAGAAATCTATAATAATTGCAGGGAGGACTACAAATAGATTCTAGAAACTCAAGTAGTAGAGGAAAAAATTGTAAGTAAGAAGAAGATGCAATGCTAACGTCATCAGAGCTATGAATGACAATCTCCACCCGAAGAACCCCTCTGATAATGTTCCTCCCTGCCATGTCCATGTTGAGCACATCTTGAAAGCATTGCATTCAATGAGGCTGTATTTCACTTTGGCACTTGGCCAAACACTTTATGTGCATCCTCCAAACACCCACATTTAGAATACATGTCTCCAAGATCTACTCGGCTTTGCTTGGATATCAAGGCTTCATTAAGGCCACCACCATTTGGTATTGAGACCAAAACTTGAAATAGAGCAATTGAACTCAACATTTGAAGAAGCCTTGAACTCATAATTAACAAGCAGACTGTCATTCAATGTGTTTTATAGATCAATGAAAGATTCGCCAAATTTTTACAATATTTTATAATTCAGTGAAATATTCGCCAAATTTTTACAATATTTTATAATTTAGTGAAATATTCGTCAACTTTTTACAATATTTTATAATTCAGTAAAATATTCGCCAAGATTTTACAATATCTTATAATTTAGTGAAATATTCGCCAAGATTTTACAATATCATATAATAAAATGAAAGATTCGCCAAAAAATTATATATACATATTATATTATTGATAAAATCGCTTTCAAATTTTCCTATATATCGGGGAGATTCGCCAATTTTTTTACCATATAAATTTGGGGGGGGTTCTTAAAATCATCCCTGCTTTTGAGATGCTCCTCTTCGAACACAAGATTTTGTTTATATAATCATTGAAGAGGTGTAAAAATAAATCATCACAACTCTTCATAACGAACAATTGTGACTCTTCATAATATATTTTACTTTTATTTTTGACTTTGAAATAAGAGTGGTGCTTGACATTCTTTTGCTAATGCAGATTTGACATCAAATGCCAACATTATCCAACATTCTCCCCCTTTGGCATTGATGACAACATTTGAAAAACCTTCTCCCCCTTTGACCCCAATGACAAAGGCTAACTTGTTAGGCGTGAGTTTGCTTTATTCTTTGGAAAATGGATGCTGGATGATCTTCTTATGCTCTCTCCTTTTGATATTGATGACAGAGAGTTCCCAATATTCTCTTTGATAGCTCCTCCTATCAACGTATATCCCCCTTTCATCATGCCTTTCCCTTTTTATTTACTGTAGGGATATTAGTCCCAGCTTTTGCCTAAGATGTTCAAATACTTCCTTGGGCAGTGGCTTACTGAAGATGCCTGCTATTTGTTCTTTTGTATCAACATATTCTAGCTTGACAAATTTATGTGATACTTGATCCTTTAGAAAATGATACTTTATTGGAATATGTTTTGTCTTGGACTGTTCAGATATCCACATCATCTTTTTTAGGATCTTGCATGCAATTAGGGTTTGCATGCAAATTCTAGGGTTTGCATGCACTTTGCATGCATCCCAGTCACCAGGTTGATGCCTCCAGCACCTTAGCCACCTCATTCTAGCACCCGGGAGCCACTTACTACAGAGTTTTAGCCCTCCTAGGCTGAAAGGCGCCCACTTCTCACCTACTGCCAGAGAAGGGCGCACTTGTTCACCTACCACTGCAGTTCCACTTCAGTTACATTCAGTTAGCTCCGATTCTCCCTGATTTGAGGCTAGTTTCACTCCCGATTGACTGTTTCACTTCCGTTGGACCTCCAGTTTGACTAGATGACTTGTTCTGACTTCAGTTAGTCTCCCATGCGCCTCCCCACTGAGCCTCCTTCCCTTAATCAGTGCTACACACTTCAGTTAGACATGACACACTCAGTTAGACTCAGATTGACACCTGGATGACTGGTTCTTGTGCATTGATGACCACCACCGATTGATGATGAGGACTCCTCGTTGGAGTCAAGATACTCCATTCAGTGATTCGAATGGCCTACTTAGTCAATTCGAATTGCTCATTGACAGCAATTGTATTCTATTGTAATTCATTCACCCTTTCTGGGATATTGAGCACTGCTGCATGTTTTGCACAATTTTACACCATATTTTCTATATTCATCTGTTGTGATTGATTTACTTGTTCATTAGATCTGCTGTGACTAATTTTACATGGACTGCATGACAGGATTTTTAGATATATTTATGGCACTTGTATTGTCACAATTTATTACAATTAGATGATCATATTTCACATGTAAATCTTCTAATGTTTGCTTCACCCATATAACTTGAGTACATCATGATGCAACAACAATGTATTCAACCTCTGCTATAGATAGTGAAATGGATGTTTGCTTTTTGCTCAGCCACGACGCGAGACAATCTCCTAAAAAGAATGCTGCTTCACTTGTGCTTTTTCTGTCATCAATGCTTCCATCCCAATCAACATAAATGTATTTAGTTAGTTTAAAATCCTTTCCTTTAGGATACCACAATCCAAATTCCATGGTTCCTTTTAAACATTTGAGAATTCTTTTGGTTGCAATTACATGTGTTTCTTTTGGAGCAGATTGAAATATTGCCACTACTCCTACTGCTTGCATCAAATATGGTCTTGTGGCTGCCACATACAACAGGCTTCCAATCAATGACATGTACATACTATGATCAAATTCCAATGACTCATCACCCTTACTCAATTTGCATCCAGTGACCATAGGGGTGCTAATAGGTTTGCAGTCCTCCATTTTAAACGTCTTTAACATTTCTTTGATATATTTCATTTGAGACATAAAAATTCCTTTGTATGACTGTGACACTTGCAACCATAATAATAATGTCAATTCTCCAAGCATTGGCATTTCAAATTCTTTCTGCATTGCTGTAGCAAACTGTTTACTCGGGGAATTTAGAGTACTTCCAAAGATAATATCACCCACATATACTACAACAATTGTCATGTTCTGATTTTCTGTTTTGATATGATTCCTCTTTTGTAACCTTGTTGTTGTAAGTATTTATCAAGTCTGGAAAACCATGCTCTAGGGGCTTGTTTGAGACCATATAGTGCTTTCTTCAGTTTACAAACATAATATTGTTTATTTGATAGGATAAATCCACCAAGTTGCTCTATATAGACTTCTTCTTTTAGATTTCCATTTAGAAATGCTGATTTGACATCCATTTGATATACCTTGAGGTTTTTATAACTTGCAATTGCTAGAAAAATTCTCATTGCTTCTAATATAGATAAAGGGGCAACCGTTTCTTCAAAGTCAACGCATTCCACTTGAGCATACCCTTTGCATACTAGTCTGGATTTATTTCTGAATATTTGTCCATTTTCTTTAAGTTTGTTTTTGAAGACCCATTTTGTACCAATTACATTTTTATTCTTTGGTCTTGGAACTAGTTCCCAAGTCTGATTTTTATCTATTTGGTTCAGTTCTTCATTCATGGCTTTAATCCAATTTTCATCTTTGTTGGATTCTACAACTGTTTTAGGGTCTGTGAGGGATACACATGCTTGTTCTGAGTCCATTCTTAATTGTCTTCTAGTTTGAGTTCCAACATCTTTGTCACCAATTATTAGACTCTCTGGATGGTTTAGTTGTGTTCTTCTTGATGGAGTTTTTGTGTCTTGCCTTGGTGACTCTTCATTTCCTTCTAGAAATAGTTCTTCTTTTTCTTCCTTGTCTTCTTCTTCATTTTTCAAATCTTCCTTTTTAATTTCTGTTACTTCTAGGGCTAGTTTGAGTGATTCTCAAGGCATCCACTTTTACATTAGCACTTTCCACAATTTTATTTAGCTTCAGATTGTTGCACCTGTACGCCTTTTTAATTTCTTCATCATCTTCATGGCTTAGTCTTTCATTACTTCTAGGGCTAGTTTGAGTGATTTTCAAGGCATCCACTTTTACATTAGCACTTTCCACAATTTTATTTAGCTTCAGATTGTTTTACCTGTAGGCCTTTTTGTTGGATGAGTAACCAAGGAATATTCCTTCATCGTATTTGGAGTTGAATTTTCCTAGATTATCATCATCTCTTTTTATATAACACTTGCTTCCAAATACTAAGAAATTGTAAGGTCTCGCATCCCGAGCACGTGATTTTTTTTTTTTTTTTTTTCAATCCATAGATTACATACAAACCACATAGGTTATAAATTCGCACATCTACTTAGTATAAAAAAACATACTTGTAGTTATCGATTACCGTGCTCATTCAAGTAATCCTATTATACCATAACTCTACTATTTAATCATCTAATTAACTATAATTTGACATACTTTTAATTTACTAAAATAGTGCAATAACCCAAAATAATCCATTAACCTTAACTTGCTAATATAATGCAAGCACTATAATAAACATCAGCTTTTAAAATATTAGTATAATGTGATAACTAAAATGATGCATTTATGTTCACATACTTTACTCATATATACTTCAAGTTAACACATTCAATTTTAAGTAAAGGTCCAGTACTAGCGGCATAATGACGTTTGCATATTTAATTATATCTAACCAATTAAGATGAGTATCCATATAATGAAATTTACCACAAATACTAATGACACAATTCTATTTAGTATTTTATGACAAGATTACAACTAATATATCTAAAATTACGCAAGCATATATCGACATATTAACTTTGCTCTCAATAATAATTGCATGTTTATGTATACATCCTTATCCCATTGCATAATTTAATCAACACATTAATGCATATAGAACTATATATATATATATATTCCTAACTTGTTATTCTACAACCCTAATCTTTCCAAGCCCCGTCCTTATCTATATCCTTTCATATCTCTACCAAGTAATTAACATATGGAATTCAAACGGATTGGTATAACCATGCCACGGGTTCAATATCACAATTCAACAATATAGAAATAAACAAATTGTAAAAGTAACTCTTACCTCTGTCACCATAATAAGAAAAGAAGTAAGAACATATTTTAAATAAAATGATTGACATTCATATAAAATCAATTTGACAACATGATTATAATTGAATCTTCTCACACAATTATCCATTTGAATACTCTCAATAATTAATGTAATAAACCCTATGTATAATCGGCAAGATCGATTCGTTTCCTTAAGATAATAGATAACAACCGGCGGTTTGTATAATCGCATGACCGGTGGCAGGTAGACTCCAACGCTTGCTTACTAACTGACATATGACATTAACTGAAGATAACGTGTGCCCAGATCTCGGAGGCAGCTAGCAGTTACTACAAGTAATAAACAGGTGGCATAAGTCCTCAAATGCTATTCGACTTTCATAATAGATACGTAGGGTTGTTCAGGATCGAATTGGAATAAGATCTTACTAATCCATAAATCAATAAAACTGAAGACTGAGTTGTAAACAGAGGTTTCTGAAGATCATAATAAGAATCGGATTACCATTTCGGAAAATACCATACGATCTTCGCGTTAATGTACAGAAGATTAAAGAGACTACACTTACATTCTATAATTTCGACATCTAGAGACTCTACTCAAGGAATCAAAATAGGACATGAAAGGTACCATCAAATTTGAAACGCTAGATATTTAAAACCAAATCCTGAGATCTATTTTCTTTTTAAGGAAAACATAGTTCATTTCTGAGCGTGAAGAGGTCAATCCCTAAAACGAAATAAACCTGCAGACTTCAGATTAAGGCACCTCTGAGTATGAAATGGCAATCTCTATTACAATAGAAATGCAGTGAATTTAAAAAAAATAATTTAGGGATCGAGTCGCTATCAGACAGATTGGAATTGTAACCACAACATAGACAGAGTTAATAAATTTCAGAAACTATATCGGGTTCAACGGTTGGATCTGGAATCGAAATTGCAACACGAAAGGTACCATCAAATTTGGAATGCCAGATATCTAAAACCAAATCCTGAGATCTACATTAAAAAAAAAAACTCTGAGTTTTCGAAAACGACTCATCAATTTCAACCACCATCAAATACCGAAATGCTCAGAAATTTAAATCAATTATTGAGATCTGAATTCAAGACTCTAAATTTTTGAAAACGACTCATCAATTTGAAACAGCATCAAATACCGAAATGTTCAGAAACTTAAATCAATTATTGAGATCTGAATTCAAGACTCTAAATTTTTGTAAATACATCCATCAAATTTGAAATGCCATCAGATTTCGAAAAGTCCAGAAGGTTAAGAACAATTACTGAGATCCGAATACGAAGACTCTGACTTTTGTAAATACATCCATCAAATTAGAAATGCCATCAAATTTCAAAAGGTCTAGAAGGTTAAAAACAAAGGCTGGAGTCTGAATTCAATTCATAATCGCAGAACTGGAAACGCCCTATATCGGATGTACAGAGATCGGGTTGAACAGGCAGAGTCTCCATTAGATTTTGATGTAAGCACGGATGGATATTGAGACGCTATAAGTTTGCAATCAAAACCCAGATCTGAAATGGAAAATATAAATATTCTTTTTACAGTACTAGTTTGATCCTTACATATAAAACAGAGTCATGTGCATTTTTACAGAACCAATCCAATCCTCCTATATAAAACAGAGTTATATACATTCCTACAAAACTAGATAGATTCATACATATAAGAACAACAATATTAATCTCAAATACTAAAAGAAATTAACTGAAAAACAATGAACCTGATTTAGATCGTCGAATTCAAGGTCGAATGTCCGTTGTGGTTGCAGCTGAATCTTGCTGAAGATGATCCTTGCTGTGCTACTGCTGGAGACCTTGATCACTCACCGGCGGACACCTCGGTAAACCACCCAACCACTCTGGAAGTACTCTTCTTCCTTCCAGACCCCCGAGCTAGTCGGGCCGTAGAGTTCACACACGTATTTCAGAAATTCAGCTTGGGCTTCCCTTCCCACCAGAATTTCTAAGCCAAACCCTTAGATAGCAGCAAGTTTCTGAGGCATTCGAAGATTACGACAATCGTCCAAATTATGGGTCCCTTACCCATTCCTTAAGCTTTCCTTATAAAGGGAAATCTCTTGCGACACATGTCGCTTCATGCATAATTAAATATTTTTAATTATTTAATTATTTAAAACACTCACCCATCCAAGTGTCAGCTTCTCAAGGAAGTGCACCTACATCCCTAAGTTTGCTCTAGTTTGTCCCCCAGATATTTTAATCAGCTCCTAGCTTTTAGTTGACTAGGTGTCTAATCTATTTTGCTCCTAAATAATAATTTCTATTATTTTAAATGCTCAACAAAATATAACTATTCATGTGCAAATGTCTTAGCTATTGTTATGCATTTGCTAAGTAATAATCTAGAGTTATTCTCCTAAGTTTTTATGCATTTTAATTTAACAATCAAAATCACTAGGATCACGGTGCCGCGTCGTTGGGCTCATGGTTCCTTAATTTTTCATTCTCTGAGATGGCACCACTCCGTCGGGTCCAATCATCCAAGATTTTCATTCCTTGGCATGGTACCACCTCGTTGGGTCCTTGCGTCCATTCTTTCCGTTCTCGACAGGGTACCTCATCGTTGGGCCCTTCTGCCATCATATTTCCGTTTTGACTTGCGGGAACTTTTGTAGGGATTTTAGGAATCGTTACCATCCATCCTCCGTCTACATGCTATCTAGGGACTAATGGCGCTGAGGAGTGAGTCCGTTCTCACTGCGCGCCCCTCAACTCGTACGTGACTAGCTCCGTCGTGGCCCACCTCGTACGCCCTCACGCATTCCTCTTGAGCAAGCGGATCAATGCTTATCTGCTCATGCGTGGTATTCTCGTCGGAAGTCGACATCGTCGTCGCATCCCTTGTGTGTGATTTACCCGTACTCTACGACCCTTCAAGTTCCTTTGTGTGTCCGTCAGTGAACCGTCTCACTTGTTCCTACACACACTTCTCACAACAATTTATTAGTAGCACTGTCTTCAATAATCATCGTCTGATTTCTAAATCTAACATTGTTAAACATTTATGATTTATTCAACTTCTTATTTATCTAATCAAATATACATCTCGTCGACAATTACATAGTCACCAAACAGCTAGTCATTAAGCATTATTTATCAGCATAATTTCCATAGTCATAGCTAATCGTTTAACATATGCAATTATTCATTTAACTCAACAATTTAGATACACATACTCAAAAAAAAATAAGGTCAAAAGGTTTTTAATTAATGTTTCAATCGGCCGGGTCACTCAGCAGGTGCCCTCAATGTCTACAAAAGTCTAGGGGCACTACATACACCCCTACTTATTTAGAACTTCGTCCCGAAGTTCAGAATAAAAATGGAAAACTACGACGCATCTCAGTTGCGTCCTCCCAAGTCGCAGAGCTTGGACTATAGCTATCCCACTGTACTTTGACTTGATCAATCATACGGTGCCTAAGCTGCCGCGTTCGCTGGTCTAAAATCCGGATCGGTTCGGCCATCACGGCCCCGTCGTCCGTTATCTGCACATTACTCAAGTCAATGATATGTGAAGTATCGGGAACATAGTGGCGCAATACAGAAACATGAAAAACATTATGAATTCTACTTAATGATGACGGCAAGTCAAGATGATAGGAAACCGGTCCTATCCGTTCTGAAATTCTAAAGGGTCCTACAAACCTAGGCGACAACTTGGCTCCCTTTCCAAACTTTATAGAACTCTTCAGTGGTTTTACCCGTAGAAATACCCTATCCCCAATTTCATAGCTACGATCAGTCCTGTGTGCATCCGCATAGCTCTTCTGGCGATCCTGTGCTTCCTTTAGTCGAGCACGAATCGTGACCATCTGGTCTTCCATCTCTTGTATCACCTCAGGACCAAGTAATGTCCTATCCTCTAGTATATCCCAACTTATGGGTGTCCTACAAGGTCTCCCATAGAGAAATTCAAAAGGAGCCATCTGGATAGAACTCTGATAACTGTTGTTGTATGCAAATTCCACCAAGGGTAGATATTCTTCCCACTTCTTCTGTTGATCCATTACATACATTCTTAGCATGTCCTCCAATACTTGGTTCACTCTTTCCGTTTGTCCGTCCGTTTCAGGGTGGTAGGCGGTGCTAAAGTTAAGTTGAGTACCAAGAGCTTCTTGAAAGCTTGTCCAAAACCTTCCAGTAAATACTGATCCTCTATCAGAAATAATTTTCTTTGGAATTCCATGTAGTCTTACTACTTCGTTAATGAAAACTCGGGCTATCTCCGGAGCTTGATACGTATTCTTAATCGGCAGGAAATGCGCACTCTTGGTAAGAGTGTCAACGACCACAAAAATTGTGTCGTGTCTCCTGTTGGTTAAGGGTAACCCAACTATAAAATCCATAGAAATAACCTCCCATTTTGATTCTGGGATTGCATGTGGTTGCAGTAATCCGGCTGGGTGTCGATGTTCCGCCTTTACCATCTGGCACTCCATACACTTCGCCACAAAACTTACCACATCCCTCTTCATACCATGCCAAAAGAACAAAGGTTTCAAATCCGCGTACATCTTTTTTATTCCAGGATGCGCTCTATAGACGGCTCGGTGAGCCTCGGACAGTATTAAACTTCGAATTTCTTCATTATCAGGAACATACATGCGACGGTTATACCGTAATAAACCATCCATGTCCAAAGAGTACCCTTCAAACTTGGGTATCCTCACCTGTTCATTCTCCAACTCAGCTTTTACCTCATTATACCATGCGTCCTTCTGTTGTAGTGTCAAGATCTTTTCTCTTAAGTTGGTCTTTAATGGTATGACAGAGAATATCCTAGGTCTACGACTAAGTGCATCTGCCACTTTGTTCAAGGCCCCTTTCACATACGTTATGTCGAAATCGTACTCACTGAGTACTTCCGACCATCTTCTCTGTCTTGCATTAAGGTCACTTTGGGTGAAGATGTGTTGTAACCCACAATGGTCAGTCTTTAATTCAAACTTTCTCCCTACCAGATAGTGTCTCCATAACTTCAAAGCATGCATCACCGCAATCATCTCCATATCATGGGTTGCATAGTTCTCTTCATGCGGCCTAAGTCTTCTGGACGTGTACGCAATTACTCTCCCATCTTGCATCAATACACAACCAACACCATCCTTTGAAGCATCCGTGCATACCAAGAAATCTTTATCCATATCGGGAACTTTTAGGATTGGTGCCGTAGTCAGTAATTCTTTTAATTTAGCAAAGGCCTCTTCGCATTTCTCCGTCCAAATGAAAGGACGGTTCTTCTTTTGCAATTCCGTAATAGGTCCCGCTACTCTAGAGAAGCCTTCCACAAAACGTCTATAATACCCGGCAAGCCCCATAAAGCTTCGTACCTCATGTACATTTGTGGGTGCCGGCCAATCCCAAATGGCTTCAATCTTGGCTGGATCTACAGCTATCCCTTCGCCGGATATGATGTGTCCAAGATAATGAATCTCCTTCTGGAAGAACGAACACTTTGATAATTTTCCATAAAGGTGATTTTCTCTTAAACATTTTAAGACTATCCTCAGGTGTTCCTCATGTTCTTCCGGTGTTCTTGAATAAATCAGAATGTCGTCTAAGAACACCTGTACAAACTTGTCAAGGTGTTGTCGAAACACACCGTTCATCAGGTTCATAAATACACTGGGTGCATTTGCTAAGCCAAAAGGTACTACGACAAATTCGTAGTGTCCAAATCTAGTTTTAAACGCTGTCTTGGGGATATCTTCATCCTTGATTCTCAACTGGTGGTATCCCGACCTTAGGTCGATTTTTGAGAATACCGTCGCACCCTTCATCTGGTCAAAGAGGTCATCTATTCTGGGTAGGGGATACTGATTTCTTATGGTCGCTTTGTTCAATTGACGGTAGTCAATGCACAAACGCCAAGACCCATCCTTCTTCTTCACAAAAATAACAGGTGCTCCCCAAGGAGACACACTAGGTCTGATCAGTCCTAAGTCTAACAACTCTTGTAGTTGAATTTGCAATTCCTTCAGTTCTGGTACAGACATTCGGTAAGGAGTCCTAGCTATGGGCTCGGTTCCAGGTTTTAGTTCTATTGTGAAATCCAGTTCACGCTGTGGCGGTAATCCAGGTAATGCGTCAGGAAACACGTCCATGAATTCTGAGAACAAGGGGTGGTTGATTACTTCTACCTTATCCCCTTCCTTGTTCAATGCAATCACCGCATACAATTGGCACCCTTTCCTCATGCTTTTCTTAAGTTGCATGGCCGATATCATTCTCAAGGAAACCTTCTTCTTCTTCCCTGTTATCATTCTCTTGTAACCTTCATCGTCGATGAAAGTTAGTTCCTTACTTCGGAAATCCATCACCGCCGAGTGTGCTTCCAGCCAATCCATCCCCAGAATTAGATCATATGTACCCAATTCCGTAACATAAAAGGATATTCTAGAAGAACATACTCCTAGGTCGACTTCGCAGTTCTCTACCTTAAGACTCACACTCTGGACACTACCGGATGCCATCTCGACAGTGTCGAAATCATCTTGACTTATTGCCATCATTTTATTATTTTCTACAACTTTTAAGGAAATAAAACTTTCAGTAGCTCCAGGGTCTATAAGCAAGGAAAATACATTACCATGTATCTTACCAGTAGTCTCGAGGACGGTGGATTGATGTTCAGCTTGGCGGTTGTTGACGGCAGCGTGTATACGATGCGCTCGATGACGGCAGTAGGTTCCAGCGTGTACAAGTGGAACCTCATACCTGTCATTCGTCGGTCGATCCCGCTATCGGAGGAGTAGTCGTTGTTAATCCGATCCATCTAGCCCATTGTCGTCCGCATCTTTCATAGGATCCCTCCAGAAAAAGCTCGTATAACCATAGGTGAAGCAATCGTTAGCTCCGCCACCCAACCATAGGCTCATGCTTTCAGTCGCATGGCCTCCCCCAAGCTTCGGGTTGTAGAGCTCACACACGTTTTTCAGAAATCCAGCTTGGGCTTCCCCTCCCCCCAGAATTTCTTAGCCAAACCCTTTAAATAGCAGCAAGTCTTTGAGGCACTCGAAAATTACGACAATCATCCAAATTATGGGCCCCTTTCCCCTTCCCAATGTCTTCCTTATAAAGGAAAACCTCCTGCGACGCATGTCGCTTCATGCACAATTATATAATTATTTTTAAATTTTAAAAGAAAACATTCACCCATCCAAGTGTCAGCTTTTCTAGGAGATGCACCTAAATCCCTAGGTTTCCTCAAGTCTATCCCCCAGATACTTTAGTTAACTCCTAGATTTTAGTTGACTAGGTGTCTAATCTTAGGATTCTATTTTGCTCCTAAATAATGATTTCTATTATTTTAAATGCTCAACAAAAATAACTATTCATGTGCAAATGCCTAAAATATTTTTATGCATTTGCTAAGTAATAATCTAGAGTTAATCTTATAAGTTTTTATGCAATTAAATTTAACAATCAAACTCACTAGGATCACGGTGCCGCGCCGTTGGGCTCCTAGTTACTTAATTTTAATTCGCTGACATGGCACCACTCCGTCGGGTCCAGTCATCCATGGTTTCCATTCCTTGGCATGGTATCGTATCGTTGGGTCCTTGCGTCCATTCTTTCCGTTCTTGATAGGGTACCGCATCGTCGGGCCCTTCTGCCACCATCTTTTCGTTTTGACTTGCGGGAACTCTTGTAGGGATTTTAGGAATCGTTACCATCCATCCTCCTTCTACATGCTATCTAGGGACTAATGGCGCTGAGGAGTGAGTCCGTTCTCACTGCGCGCCCCTCAACTCGTACGTGACCAGCTCCGTCGTGGCCTACCTCGTACGCCCTCACGCATTCCTCTTGATCAAGCGGATCAGTGCTTGTCTGCTCATGCGTGGTATTCTTGTCGGAAGTCGACATCGTCGTCGCTCCCCCTGTGTGTGATTTACCCGTACTCTATGACCCTTCATATTCCTTTGTGTGTCCTTCGGTGAACTGTTTCACCTGTCGCTACACATATTTCTCACAAACATATATCATTATTTTATTGATTTACAATCAATCATAATCATAAATATACTCAAAATAAAATCAAAGGATTATTTTATTAATGTTTCAAACAATCGGGTCACTAAGCAAGTGCCCTCAATGTCTACAGTAGTCTAGGGGCACTACATACACCCCTACTTATTTAGAACTTCGTCCCGAAGTTCATAATAAATGCGGAAAGCTATGACGCATCTTAGTTGCGTCCTCCCAAGTCACAAAGCTAGGACTGTAGCTGTCCTACAATACTTTGACTTGACCAATCAAGGCTAAGCATTTAAGCAAGAACTGATCAATCAATTATCCCAGTCCACACATATAATTCAATTCATTAATTCATTTATCAACTATAGTCATGCACATCATCAGGTGATTCTCCCTTATTAAGACACATCCTAACTCGAAGGGCCACTTTATTGAAGTCTGTTCCACCGGGTCACTCGATAGGTGCTCTTAAAGTCCATAGTCATTTTAGGGGCATTACATAGTCATTCTATCTCAATCAGTCGAGCATTCATTTAATAAGTAAAGTAATAGTTTCTATAAATGTCGTTCAAGCATTTTCAAAGTAAATTCAAATGGTTCGTGTTTTACTTAGTCGGTTCATTTCAAAACTAGTACCCTCATTAGTCTAATCAGTTAAAGTACCAAGGGGGGCATTACATACACCCCCTCTTATTAAAACTTCATCCCGAAGTTAAGTCTCATGTGCTTCCACGGTGAGTTTTCACTTTCTTTTCACATTCATTTCTTCAACATAATCATAATTGATAATAACATTTCATTTCTTCTTTTCTACCCTCATATAAGTATAAGCCACATAATTGGTAATATAACTAAATCGTACCTTTCGTAGTGTAGTAATCCCCAGAAAAGTTCTCTCTTGACTCACTAATTGTAATCGGGATTGAAATCGTCTACAACAAATTCTTTCAATTCAACAAAACTATAAGTATATCATTTACGAAAATACTGAAAACACTGACATATTTCAACATGAGGGATAAAATATTCAATTCCAACTTCTCCTTTTGCTATAATTATGTATAACTATCACATGTTCAAAACAATGTCCGAATTTCAAAATAAGAATTTACCCTTCCCAATTATGTTCTTCAACACATTCCTTAACCATTACTGAACTAATCTTGCATGCAACCTCTCTCTTCTCATAATCCAAAGTATAATTAAATACTAGAGTGCCATTAACTTAGTATAGCTAAAAGTATAATCTCATATTTTTATAAACAAAGTCATGTAAGGTTTTCTTCTCTTCCTAACTTAAGCACAGTTAAGATTCTATAATTCAAGTAAGTTTAACTTCTCTCTTTTCACATTTCAAAGCATGATTACAAGCTAGTAGTGCCTACCTGCGAAGCCATCGCCTTGATTTCAGAAAATAAGCATTTACAACCAATCGATAAAATTCTTGACGCATAACCCATCATCAAAGTATATGAACCATGACTATCATTCAATCTTTCATACTAGCAATTTTAGAGAAGAAGAATTCTAACCTGTTCGAGAAGTTGGGAGTATCCTTGCTGAAGGAGAAGAAGCAAAAATCGCAGCTCTGACTTTTTCCACGTCGATCTCCATGCATCGCTCATTGTAAGTCACAATCTCCCATTATTAAACATTATATATTCATTCCTTCTTTACTAAATCATAAGCATCCCACCTTCAAAATTATCTAAGTATTTCTTTCTTAAATTCATATACTGTCATTACTTATCATTTATCCTCAAATACATCCACAATACATAATCTATTTAATTCAATAGGGACCGTCATTCTAGGTTTCACTTGACACAACTTAATCACTTACACATTTTATCAATTTAATATATCTCATTCAAGCTAGGTAAGTATATTCAAGTTTTAACCAAACCTTTTAACCACATTTGTACTCTAGGTAATGGGTATCGTTTATAATAGAGCATAATCATTCAAGCTATATAAATTATTATATGTATCCATCAACATTTATTTCACTTCTTTATATTAAATAAACACTACATACCATTGTATTATATATACATATAAACAATCAATTTAATATAATCATTGAATTCTAAACAATGCTTATACCTCTTTCAATTTATCTAGATTTAAATACAGCGTGTCATGGGCTATATATATATATATATATAATTAATATCTTATATCCTTCAAATTCGAATTAATTACAATAGGATATAATTCTTAATCGTAGACATTAAACCTAAACCATGGTTATATATAACTTTCAAATTATATTTTATGCATTATGCAAACATCATGAATATAGATTAAGTATATTATACCCACTTCTATTTCCTAGGTCATTTTCTCTTAGCAATATGATTACACATATGTCCCAATTCATTTTAACTTATGCTTGTCTTCCTTCATAAGGTACAACTCACACACTTGATCTATCTTACCGATACACGTCCAATCATTTTATCTTGTGATCACAATTAAACTAGGTCCATCAAATAGAATTCTACTCCTTCTCAATTCTCAATACATGGGTAAACATAATGTCTACATTTATCAAATAATAATGATGATAAATGACGCCATTCTCACTTTCACTTAGTGGTGTATTAAAAAAAAAAAAATAATAATCTTTACTTATAAACCATACATGAGGAGTAAAAGTAATCTTACATACGTTGAGTGCATTTATATAATTTCCATTATTCATTTATAGACAACTCATGAAGAGTAAAAGTGAACCTTACCACATTGCCACATCATCGATATTCAACCACATAATAATAATCAATAATAGAAGGGAGAGAATAGATTTGTCTTTTATAATCGTAAAAGAGCACATTTAACACTTATAATCGATCTCATTATTCTTTTCCATCCTCCTAAATTATATATAGATTCCCATAACCCTTACTTATTCTACATTGATTTAAAGAATTACACCTAGATTTCCTATATATATCATTTGGACTCTTCTCATCCTATGCAGAACTGAAGACATATTTTATGACATGGAAATTATAACTATAAAATATGTGTAATCCACCATACCACAATGTGACAAGCTTTGCTCCCATAATGTCATTTCACCATAATTACATCTAACCTCATTCTCATAGAAGGACACTTTGTATCTACGATCTCAATCTATCCGAGATGTAGATCTCTTATGATGGTAAATTAACACATATGCATATTCATAAGATACAATATCAATTCGACACACCAAAATACCATCGCGACCTGGATCTTCTATCCAATTTAAAGAGCCCGATTTCGGTGATCAGTGGAGATCCCTTACCCGCGGCTGCAATTATAATTGTAACATTCACAGTTGCAATTATAATCATAACACACACAGCTGCAATGATCGAACTAGTAAACCAAAAAGGGGATAAGCTAACGTTTGCTTAACAAAACTAAGATTGAAAATAAGTATGCATCAAAATACGGTGACAGGTGAAGATCGGCTTCTGCGCCATGTTTCACACAACTTTGATCATACTACAGTAGTCCAAAGGGAATTGGCTAAGTTTTCGTAGCAAAACTAAGATAGAAATAAGTAAACATCAACCACAGGAATCTTCCTATCTACCAAAACGATTTATGCAGATACATATATATAAAAAATATATAACAAGGAAACAATCAGAAAAACTAAGGCACAACTAGAATCATACTCCCCGCGCCGTCCCTTCCTAAGATTATCATGATGGATAAAAGATATTCATAACCTGCGGAGTTCAGGAGACTTATCTTCTCTACGCATGGGAACTCATCCACCGTTACTCATATGCATTATACCCGCAGGGTATTCTAGTATTCCTGCCCAGCATCCTCCTGTAACCACTATAGGATAAGAATTTGAAGGAAAAGGGATCAAGCTCCTCCAGGGCTATCCTCTTCCCGTCCACCCAAGCAAAAAGAAAGGACGCTGATAAAAGAAAAGAATCCAAGCTTGTAGCTCGACAAGAGGGCTCCAACCCAAAATAAGCAAAAAAAACAGTAGTAGCAAAAGCAAATCGTTGCAGGTCGCCTGATCAAGATGACCGGAATTGCTGGGGTAAGGATAACGTGGCACTCATCTAGAGTTTCATCTAATTAAAGGACATCTGGAAAAGTCCAAACCTTCGGATTGAGGACGGAATACAGAGTTCTTTAAGAATCAAGTATTTTTCTGAAATGAGGCTTGAAACGCCAATCAATTTTGGAATCAAATGCAGAGATCTTTGAAAGATTCATTACGGTTCACATAAAAAATTGGGAAGTGCTAATCCATAATGTAACACAGAAATTCTTTAATGGATTCACATTAAAAATTGGATTATGAATTTAGGAAAAAAAAAAAAAACGCCCAAGGAAATTGTTCGACACGATTCTTCAAAAAGCAAACGAAAATCGAATATGAGATCTGGGTATCGCCAAGGAAATGGATCAACATAATTATTAAAGAGCAAATTGTAAAATTGAATTATCAGATCAGGAAGACGCCATTTTCTTTCCAAGCACAAGATTTGGAGAAAGCAAATCCATTTCGTAGATTTCACATTCTAAAAACGTTACCCAAAATTGATTTGCAGAGAGTGTAAGGCAAAGTTTATTTCGAAATCTTGAATTCTAGGAAACGTTGCCCTGAGCCTTGATTTGCAGAGAGATAAAATATAAATGCATTTCGGAATCATCGTGCTGAAAATGTCATACCAATTCAAACTTTAGTTTTACAAGAAAGTGGAGATCGGACTACAATCAAATTACACATGCTCGAAGATGTCAATCCATTTCGTATTAGATACACCGAGGCTTTTCAAATTCGAGATGGCCAATTTGTATCAAATGGGATACACAGTAAGTTTAAAAGTAAATCGCAGACATAAAAAGATTCAGGAATCGCGGCCTGATTTCGTATTGGATCACAGGAAATTTTAACAAGCAAATTTAACCAAGAAAAATACATGCACAAAACACTTAAACTTAGCACACCTGTGTCGATCTACGCTTCCACACCTACTGATTCCAGCTTCTATATATATAAATATCAGAATTGCTTTCAATATGTACATATACATAGAAGAAGTCGGTATCATAACCCGAGCTTCATCACTATCAAGTAATAATAGGTAATATCAATCCAACACTTGCAGTCTAATGAACGGGTGCATGACAACAGCCACTAAACGCCAGTACCAATAACATACGGCTGGTTTCTCCGGAAGCGATATCGCCGAGGTTGTGTTGGATTTTAAGTGCATTCCTACTCCTATCATCCATTAACTATTGTTAACTACACAAATACTTTCATTCTACTAAAAGCATTTCAACTAAACATTACTTGGCTGAGCATGACTAATAGTTTGACTACATCAATCTACAGTTAGTCATCAATTCACATGATTCGGTGTTTAATAAAATCTAAATTAATGGATAGTCGATAAAAGCCATAGAACACATATTTCATTAAATTTGGAATTATACAAGGGATCTAGAATTTAGAACTTCAACAAGATTGAGTTTTCGAAAAATGAAAAACCAAAAAATTACTTAATTCACTCATTTCAATCTTTATATTCACAATTTTTTTATAATATTATCAATATAAGCTATATAAAATCAAATTTATATAAAGTTGAAGCATATCTTCCGAATATTAATCTTAGATTCCTTACAATATATATAAAATCAATCTACATTATTATTACAATATTATCATTATCATTAATTTACCATTTTCAATCTATATATTCACCATTTTTTTACAATATTATCATTATAAGCTATATAAAATCAAATTTATATTAATTTGAAGCATATCTTCTTATGCTTAAACTTAGATTCTTTACATTATTTTATTATTATAATTTGTAATTTGTATTAATATTTCTTTCCTATTAATTTATCTAATGGCATTATTTGTATGTTGAAAGTATTAACCATTTTATTTATAATTTGATAAAGCATATATTGTGCATGTGTTGAATTACCATATTAGTAAGAGATTGTCGCCATTTTAAAGTGACCTAGAAAGCTATTTAATGACATAACAGTCAATGTGTTTGTTACTATAACAAATTTATGTATTGGCATAATAACTTAGTAATTCTCAATCTTGATAATGGATGGCTAGAACATGGGGGGTTTTGCTCAACTTCAAGAGACAACGAGAACAGGAAATGTCTAGGAATTTGGTGAAACCTCTAATACCATGAAGACGTATTAGCTCCTGTAGTCATTGTAATATTGTACTTGTGGATGATGACACTACCCCTAATAATCTTTAGAATATTGACTAGAAAAATAATCAATAACATATCTACGAGCAACAACATCGAAAATTAGGTCGTACTCTATTTTATTTTCTTCCCTTTATATGTATTGTCTATTGTATGCCTGAGGACATTTTTGTCAAGTATATAGCACAACAGATACTTAGGCACTTCACTTATTCCCTTCATTTTATGGGATTATTATGAGCCCACAAGTTTCTACATGTTTTGGACATTGTTAACTATCAATTATTACTTTGGATTATGTTGATTGGTTAAGCCTAGATTCCTTTTTATAATATAAATATAATCATCTAACATTTAAAGAAATATTCATTATTCAATACTACTATATATTATGATATGTGGTTGGCACTATTTTAGAGCCAACAAGAGAAAATATTGTATTGGATAAAGTCTAAGTATACCGATTAAGGTCAAAAAAAATTATTAATTAGAATATAAATTTTATGGTACAATTGGTTTTTTTTCAAATACATGAAGAAAGAGGGAAAACCCATTCTAGTTATTGCAAGTGTCCAGCGTTTATTTTTGAAATGTTTGAACATATTACATTGAAAAAACATTAACTAGCTACTCCCATAGTAAAGTTTTTATAGACAAAGTCTATAATATGTTGTATGTCCAGTATTTATTTTTGAAATGTCTGAACATATTACATTAAAAAACATTAATTAGCTATTCCCATAATAAAGTTTTTATGGACAGTCTATAATATGTTGCTTGTAAGTGCTTTACTGGACTACATTTGAAATCAATGAATTAGAATAGAAACATTGAAGTACATTTTTGTTTCTTACAAATACAAAAGTGAAAACCCACTAAACTTATTAAAAGTGCATTTAACAATCAATTTTTTTTATAAGTATCTGTGTGTCATTTAACAATCAAAATCAAATTATTATGAATAACACTGCTGAATTCTGCAGTCTTTGGCAAGGATTAAATATTGCGCGTGATCAAGGAATTAGCAATTTAACAGTCTTTGGGGACTCCAGGATTCTGATCAGAGCCCTCATAACCAAGAAGACCCCTCCGAATGTCAAACTGCGCCATATATTTCAAAGAATTCTTCAGGTGAGCAAACATTTCCAAAAAATCAGATTTTACCATGTGCTTCGGGTGCTGAATAAGCAAGCAGACATGGAAGCAAACAAAGGGGTCGAGCTGGCTCAAGGCATATTAAGCATAGATGGCTCGCGTCAGCGATGTGACATCCCATAGCTGCAGGGGATCCTGTATCTTCTCACAGCACGCTCTTTGGCTTCCCAAAACACGTTTTTCATGCGAATGCAGAGATTCCCTGCACCACAGCTCAGAGACAGGTCCTTGTGCCCTCGGGAGTCTCCCTGTATGCTCTTAAAGGAGCTCCTCCCCTGTCTCGAACTCATTCCTCTCTATCAGCGAGCTCTGCTAATAGGCTTAAGGTATCAAGCATTTCGAGTTCCCTCTGTCAAGTCCGAGCTCAGATCAAGGTTCGCGGTGTGCTCCTGAACTAGATGGCGTCGAACAGCTCTTCGAGCTCCGGATTCACAGCGGAAGAACGGATTGGAGCCCTGGAAACTGCCCTAGGGCGTCTGAGGGCAAAGCACGATGACCAGAAAGCAAAGTTAGAGGCGCTCTCCAAGGCAGGAGAGCAAACCTGGGACCTGTTGAACAAAGAACTCATGCAACTCCGGGCAGACTTCTCCGAACAAATGGATGATATGAAAGATGAGACGCGAACTGGTTTCAAGGATGCTGCGAACACTCATGGAAACTTCGGCCATAGGATCGCAGCACTTGAAGCTGAAGTCACCACTTTGAAAGCTAAGCTGGAAAAATGAATATCGCTCCAGCAGTATAATACGCCTTTCTCCTCTGTTATAGCTAAATAAAATCTGGCATTTGGGAGTACTGGAGCCCTGCCAAGTTTTGGGCGATCTCTGTAAGCTCGCTGTACTTCTATGGAGGTGTACTGTATCTGGGAACTCTATGTAATTAGCATTCGGTTGCTCAATACCGGCACTAATACAATCTACCCCTATGTTACTGTCAAAAGAAAAAACAATCAAAATCAAATTATTATGAACTTTTATTGGTAATTTTTATTGGAAACATTTTACAGATGTCAAAAGAAAATATTTAATAAGTCAAGGCGTGTTTTTTAATGATCAAAATAAATAATTTTGTTATGAATTGGAATAGAAACAAACTAGTACAGTTTAATTTATTTTATTATAATATACATTCATGAAGTGTTTGAATGTATTATATTGAAAAGAATACGAATTAGCTAGCCCAACATTATCGTTTTAATAGATCGTATATAGAAGATGATGCTTTTAAATGTATTATTGAACTTGATTATCCAAGTTTGATGGAGTGAGAAGTTATGTCGATCTAGACAAAGCATTGGAATTTGTAATTTCCATGTTAGATATTGTTTGGTGTTTGAACGTATTACATTGAAAACAATCCTAATTAACTCCAATATAGTTTTAATATGCCAAATTGACTCCAGTATAGTTTTAATAGGCCAAAACTAGAAGATATTGATTTTAAGTGCATTATTGGACTTGATTATCCAAGTTATGGGAGAAGTTATGTTAATATAAACAAATCATTGAAAGTTTAATATTTCATGGTGTCATGTAATTTGCATGATGTATCGTCACATGAATACATTGCAATTTAAACAAAATTTTCATATTTGTACCAAATAATATAAAACTCCCCAAATAAATTTGAAGAAAATATTCAATATACAAGAAAAATTGAAAAATGTTTCTTCATGTATTAATTGGTCCTCCAAAGAACATAATTACATCCATGAATCATCTCCACCTAATCTCATGTTATTCGTTCAAGTAGGTCAAGGACAACATGTACACCATGTTTATTTATCTTGGCCTTCTTGCAATGTTCTTTCTTAGCCATCCATGCCCAAACTATGGTATCAATTGGAATAGATCCAAGCTCTATGTCATCAGGATTTGGTACCCAATATTCCTCTAATACTTTTCCATTGTATTTCCCTAAACCGGGCTTCCACCAATCAACTTTAACATGAAGAGTATCACTTTCATCATCTTGAAATATATTTGAGGTGGCTTTTTCCATCCAAATCATCTCCCCTTCTTCCTCGTTTCCTGATCTAACTAGCAACATCTTTCCTTTCTCAACATCATTAATAGGGTTGAATGTTGTCTTTGGCTTATTGCACTTGGGTCCAACATACACGGGTTCACCTGTCATAGTATCAAAATCCCCATCCATAATATTTGAGATTGCATGAAGCGCATTACGACCAACATCTGGAGTTTGCCTTGTCTTGGGCCAGAAATCCTCAGAAGATGAATCATGATCATTGTAATCTTCATACAAAGTATCAAGAACTCTTTCCCAATACTCTACCTTATTTTTCCATTCTGGTGTAACAATTGGCAATTCCTCACCACCCATTGTGTCTTTCCACATTTTTATGTATGATGTTATTCCTTCTTTTAGTTCTTTTAAATAGATTTCATTCTCTTTGGGATGTAAGAAAGATGGCTTCCCTATGGGCAGTTTAGATCGACCTTCATCGTCTGTATTCCATAACTCAACTGGTTCTGACCACTCAACATCTCTTATGGATTCTTTATATCTTAATACCGGAACATCATTGAGTACAAGAAATTGGAAGTACTGAACATTAAGATGTCCAACTAGTGCATTTTTTCCTTCCTTGATGTATCCATTAAGGAAGCTTTTGAAGTCATACACCTTATCAATCAGTTTAGGTGGAAACACTCTTTTTTCTTCAATTTTGCGATATGTATCCATCATCTCAGGTAGAGAATATATATCTTTACTTTTCAAGCTGGAAGACATTCTCCCATAGGTCCCGTCTATGTCTTCATGGGTGTGTCCCACGAGCAAGAACCCAACCTCAATAGTGATGAAGACACCAAGTGCAGTGAGAAGTGATAGAAACATGAAAAGATAACGGTTTTTATTATCACTTGCTGCATTATCCAATTGTAACAATAAATGTGGAGGAAGAGGTTTAAAATCGATATCTTGATTTTCTAATCTTCCATGAGATAAAAATTCATCCTTGTACACTCTACATTTTGAGTAAATAGAGGTGTCAAGTAATGCATTTGAAAGTGGGCTTCTTGAACTTCCACTCTCATAAAGAAGATCACCATACATATCAAGATGTGGGTCTTCAAGGTCCCTAAAGCACTTAGCAAGTGATGTAATGGTAAATTGTGATCCCATATGTACAAATGGTAGGGATAAATGACCAAAACCTCCTGTCTTATGCCCATGTGTTAGCATACCTGTCAATGACAAACCCAAGTTTATTCCTACAATAGATTTTGATTTGACGCGTAGCCTTGGAATTGAAGTCTTTGTTTTATCCATTTTATCATGGATAATACTCAAATACTCCTTTGGAAACCTCTCTGACATGATTCTGTGGGCATAGTAGCAATGTCTTCCGCACATAACGATCTTGTTATGTTTGTTCAATCTAGCGCGTGCCGTTTCTTCCAACTCTTTTGTAGTTGCTGACTTCATTTGTGCTTTCAACACAATACATTCACCACATTTACTGAAGTTGGTGTTCTTTGAGAATGCCACGTCTCGAAAATGAGTGTTCCAAATCTTGCTCATTGTTGGTTGTGATATTAATGGACAATTGAGCTTTTCCAAACCCACATTGATCTCTTTTAACAAAGAGCTTTGTGTGTAAGTCGAAGGCAACAATCTTAGAGGAGAAGAAGTTCCATCTGCTTCGACTTGACGTGTTTGGTTTGGCGAAAAATCTGAATTGTCCATTACAATTTTATGCAGTATTTCTATGGCCGCCACAGTTTGTGCACGTGCTTTACATCTATTGGTGTTACCATGAATGGATTCCATATGTCCTTGTTCAAAATTATGTTGGTAGCTATAGAAGGTGCTTTGAGGAATCTTATGTATCTTGTACCATGCTTTCTTACAAATAACATTACCATCAAATCTCATGTCCTTTACTTTTCTAGTAATAGGAGGTAGGCCATGGCCATGGCTCATTGACATGATAGTGTTTGAAACAAGTGAATTCAATACAAATTCCCTGATACCATTTTTCTCTTTGCATTCCATATCCCTTCTAGCATTTGCAATGGCATTCCTATCCACATGTTGAAGACAATCTTGTTTACAACATTCATCTGCAGCCAAAAGTCGGACTTCTTTCTCTTTATCTATCTTGGTTTGACGTTTTGCAACTTTTTCTCTTGTCATAGCTCGTTTAATCTTTTTATATGGCCTCGATGCATTAAGAACATTGACATCTTGATCTTTTTGATTATAAAGATCCCCATCCCATTGGTATAAAGGACTTGTATCCTCTATAACATCCCATATCAGCATTTCCATGGGTGGCTCTTTGTACTTTGTCTTGACCCTTAACATCTCACCTATGTTGTCCACCAATTTATGTATTGGCCATCTAACCAATCCATGTATAGACTTATCCCCAATCTTGCATCTTTCACAATACCCATGTATCTCTTCCACAAAAACACCAAAGTTATCTTCACCTAGTGTTTCACCCACAACCATGTCATCCTCATGGACATTAACTATCATTCCTTTGGCAATGCACATAATTGTTCCTATGCATCCATGTGTAAGAGAAACCCTTGTACATGTGAATGCAGCCCTATCTTGTGGAATATTTATGGGTTGATCTTCACAATGAGGTTTCAAATCTATTTCTGGCCAAATCTCATAAGATTCTATTGCACCCCCTAGTGTTTCCTCAAATCCAGTTGGATGTGGTAAAGGAGCATCATTTTTTAACACCTTCTCAATTCTAACCACTATGCATCCTTTCTTTACAATCTTTCCATGAACCTTATTCCCAAGCTCTGTATTGAATATGGAGCCCTCACCCACCTTCACTCCATGTTGTAAAAGATCTACTTTGTCTCCAATAGAAAATGTTGAACAAACATTTGCACCTGTACACCAAACATAACAAACTTAGTATTTTCTCAAAAAAACATTCAATAAACTATGAATAATTCTTAACACATGCTTTGGTGTTTGATTTACCTATGGTGTGCCTCAAATCTGTAGTTCTCCATGGATGTGTGTCCCCTTCATCAACATATTCCACAATCAAATGTGGTTGAGTGACATCAATTATCAAAACCATAACATAACCTGCAACAACCCTTCCTCCACCATAATAAGTTCCAACTTCTGTAGATTCAACCTTTCCTAGCCCAATAACTTGACCATTAACCAGGAGGTCAACATAGTCCCCTTTTGTGAAAATTATACTTGCAGCCCTATCTTGTGGAATATTTATGGGTTGATCTTCACAATGAGGTTTCAAATCTATTTCTGGCCAAATCTCATAAGATTCTATTGCACCCCCTAGTGTTTCCTCAAATCCAGTTGGATGTGGTAAAGGAGCATCATTTTTTAACACCTTCTCAATTCTAACCACTATGCATCCTTTCTTTACAATCTTTCCATGAACCTTATTCCCAAGCTCTGTATTGAATATGGAGCCCTCACCCACCTTCACTCCATGTTGTAAAATATCTACTTTGTCTCCAATAGAAAATGTTGAACAAACATTTGCACCTGTACACCAAACATAACAAACTTAGTATTTTCTCAAAAAAACATTCAATAAACTATGAATAATTCTTAACACATGCTTTGGTGTTTGATTTACCTATGGTGTGCCTCAAATCTGTAGTTCTCCATGGATGTGTGTCCCCTTCATCAACATATTCCACAATCAAATGTGGTTGAGTGACATCAATTATCAAAACCATAACATAACCTGCAACAACCCTTCCTCCACCATAATAAGTTCCAACTTCTGTAGATTCAACCTTTCCTAGCCCAATAACTTGACCATTAACCAGGAGGTCAACATAGTCCCCTTTTGTGAAAATTATACTTGCAGCCCTATCTTGTGGAATATTTATGGGTTGATCTTCACAATGAGGTTTCAAATCTATTTCTGGCCAAATCTCATAAGATTCTATTGCACCCCCTAGTGTTTCCTCAAATCCAGTTGGATGTGGTAAAGGAGCATCATTTTTTAACACCTTCTCAATTCTAACCACTATGCATCCTTTCTTTACAATCTTTCCATGAACCTTATTCCCAAGCTCTGTATTGAATATGGAGCCCTCACCCACCTTCACTCCATGTTGTAAAAGATCTACTTTGTCTCCAATAGAAAATGTTGAACAAACATTTGCACCTGTACACCAAACATAACAAACTTAGTATTTTCTCAAAAAAACATTCAATAAACTATGAATAATTCTTAACACATGCTTTGGTGTTTGATTTACCTATGGTGTGCCTCAAATCTGTAGTTCTCCATGGATGTGTGTCCCCTTCATCAACATATTCCACAATCAAATGTGGTTGAGTGACATCAATTATCAAAACCATAACATAACCTGCAACAACCCTTCCTCCACCATAATAAGTTCCAACTTCTGTAGATTCAACCTTTCCTAGCCCAATAACTTGACCATTAACCAGGAGGTCAACATAGTCCCCTTTTGTGAAAATTATACTTGCAGCCCTATCTTGTGGAATATTTATGGGTTGATCTTCACAATGAGGTTTCAAATCTATTTCTGGCCAAATCTCATAAGATTCTATTGCACCCCCTAGTGTTTCCTCAAATCCAGTTGGATGTGGTAAAGGAGCATCATTTTTTAACACCTTCTCAATTCTAACCACTATGCATCCTTTCTTTACAATCTTTCCATGAACCTTATTCCCAAGCTCTGTATTGAATATGGAGCCCTCACCCACCTTCACTCCATGTTGTAAAAGATCTACTTTGTCTCCAATAGAAAATGTTGAACAAACATTTGCACCTGTACACCAAACATAACAAACTTAGTATTTTCTCAAAAAAACATTCAATAAACTATGAATAATTCTTAACACATGCTTTGGTGTTTGATTTACCTATGGTGTGCCTCAAATCTGTAGTTCTCCATGGATGTGTGTCCCCTTCATCAACATATTCCACAATCAAATGTGGTTGAGTGACATCAATTATCAAAACCATAACATAACCTGCAACAACCCTTCCTCCACCATAATAAGTTCCAACTTCTGTAGATTCAACCTTTCCTAGCCCAATAACTTGACCATTAACCAGGAGGTCAACATAGTCCCCTTTTGTGAAAATTAACTTGCAGCCCTATCTTGTGGAATATTTATGGGTTGATCTTCACAATGAGGTTTCAAATCTATTTCTGGCCAAATCTCATAAGATTCTATTGCACCCCCTAGTGTTTCCTCAAATCCAGTTGGATGTGGTAAAGGAGCATCATTTTTTAACACCACCTCAATTCTAACCACTATGCATCCTTTCTTTACAATCTTTCCATGAACCTTATTCCCAAGCTCTGTATTGAATATGGAGCCCTCACCCACCTTCACTCCATGTTGTAAAAGATCTTCTTTGTCTCCAATAGAAAATGTTGAACAAACATTTGCACCTGTACACCAAACATAACAAACTTAGTATTTTCTCACAAAAACATTCAATAAACTATGAATAATTCTTAACACATGCTTTGGTGTTTGATTTACCTATGGTGTGCCTCAAATCTGTAGTTCTCCATGGATGTGTGTCCCCTTCATCAACATATTCCACAATCAAATGTGGTTGAGTGACATCAATTATCAAAACCATAACATAACCTGCAACAACCCTTCCTCCACCATAATAAGTTCCAACTTCTGTAGATTCAACCTTTCCTAGCCCAATAACTTGACCATTAACCAGGAGGTCAACATAGTCCCCTTTTGTGAAAATTATACTTGCAGCCCTATCTTGTGGAATATTTATGGGTTGATCTTCACAATGAGGTTTCAAATCTATTTCTGGCCAAATCTCATAAGATTCTATTGCACCCCCTAGTGTTTCCTCAAATCCAGTTGGATGTGGTAAAGGAGCATCATTTTTTAACACCACCTCAATTCTAACCACTATGCATCCTTTCTTTACAATCTTTCCATGAACCTTATTCCCAAGCTCTGTATTGAATATGGAGCCCTCACCCACCTTCACTCCATGTTGTAAAAGATCTACTTTGTCTCCAATAGAAAATGTTGAACAAACATTTGCACCTGTACACCAAACATAACAAACTTAGTATTTTCTCAAAAAAACATTCAATAAACTATGAATAATTCTTAACACATGCTTTGGTGTTTGATTTACCTATGGTGTGCCTCAAATCTGTAGTTCTCCATGGATGTGTGTCCCCTTCATCAACATATTCCACAATCAAATGTGGTTGAGTGACATCAATTATCAAAACCATAACATAACCTGCAACAACCCTTCCTCCACCATAATAAGTTCCAACTTCTGTAGATTCAACCTTTCCTAGCCCAATAACTTGACCATTAACCAGGAGGTCAACATAGTCCCCTTTTGTGAAAATTATACTTGCAGCCCTATCTTGTGGAATATTTATGGGTTGATCTTCACAATGAGGTTTCAAATCTATTTCTGGCCAAATCTCATAAGATTCTATTGCACCCCCTAGTGTTTCCTCAAATCCAGTTGGATGTGGTAAAGGAGCATCATTTTTTAACACCTTCTCAATTCTAACCACTATGCATCCTTTCTTTACAATCTTTCCATGAACCTTATTCCCAAGCTCTGTATTGAATATGGAGCCCTCACCCACCTTCACTCCATGTTGTAAAAGATCTACTTTGTCTCCAATAGAAAATGTTGAACAAACATTTGCACCTGTACACCAAAGATAACAAACTTAGTATTTTCTCAAAAAAACATTCAATAAAGTATGAATAATTCTTAACACATGCTTTGGTATTTGATTTACCTATGGTGTGACTCAAATCTGTAGTCCTCCATGGATGTGTGTCCCCTTCAACATATTCCACAATCAAATGTGGTTGAGTGACATCAATTATCAAAACCATAACATAACCTGCAACAACCCTTCCTCCACCATAATAAGTTCCAACTTTTGTAGATTCAACCTTTCCTAGCCCAATAACTTGACCATTAACCAGGAGGTCAACATAGTCCCCTTTTGTGAAAATTATACTTGCAGCCCTATCTTGTGGAATATTTATGGGTTGATCTTCACAATGAGGTTTCAAATCTATTTCTGGCCAAATCTCATAAGATTCTATTGCACCCCCTAGTGTTTCCTCAAATCCAGTTGGATGTGGTAAAGGAGCATCATTTTCTAACACCTTCTCAATTCTAACCACTATGCATCCTTTCTTTACAATCTTTCCATGAACCTTATTCCCAAGCTCTGTATTGAATATGGAGCCCTCACCCACCTTCACTCCATGTTGTAAAAGATCTACTTTGTCTCCAATAGAAAATGTTGAACAAACATTTGCACCTGTACACCAAACATAACAAACTTAGTATTTTCTCAAAAAAACATTCAATAAACTATGAATAATTCTTAACACATGCTTTGGTGTTTGATTTACCTATGGTGTGCCTCAAATCTGTAGTCCTCCATGGATGTGTCCCCCCTTCATCAACATATTCCACAATCAAATGTGGTTGAGTGACATCAATTATCAAAACCATAACATAACCTGCAACAACCCTTCCTCCACCATAATAAGTTCCAACTTCTGTAGATTCAACCTTTCCTAGCCCAATAACTTGACCATTAACCAGGACGTCAACATAGTCCCCTTTTGTGAAAATTATACTTTCCATTGTCGCTCCTACAAATTCTGTAACACACAATTGAATTATAATTTGTAGTTAAGGTTAAACCATGTAAAGTGTGCTCTTATATTTTAGGCAAAACACAATCTACAAAAAAATAATGTACTTGTAATAGCTAAAAAGGGTATGGCATCATTTTGTTGTGCAAATTAAACCTTGTTCCCCACCATTTAGTCCCCACCGCCAAAAGGGACTTTACATATAAATTATGATGGAGCTACAAAGCGTAATCAAAACAAGATTGGTTATCAATGTATATAATCTTAATACAAACACAAAACTATTCTTAGAAAAACTTGTAAAAATGTCTAAAAATTTTCCATACTTAAGAACTTGTAATAGTATTGAAGGTAGTTATTAAGTAGGTTGGAATCCAGCCATGATCAATCATGCAAGTTTGTATAATCATGGAACTTGTAATAGTATTGAAGGTAGTTATTAAGTAGGTTGGAATCCAACCATGATTGATCATGCAAGTTTGTATAATCATGTCTCACTGAGATTTATTTTTTGTATCAATTGTTCAAAGTAAATTCAAATATCCTTGATTGGAGTCATCCCTATTTTAAGTACTCCCGAAAATAGTTATTTGGTGTCTTCTAAACCTATATTGTAGATTAGTGAAGAATAACATCTATATGGAACTAGAGTCCTACAAAATCCCAAGCCACTATTAGTATACTAATACATAATAGAAGTTTTTTGAATTATAAGCGACTCCTAGCTTAGCGACTACTAGCTTTCCTTCTAGCATAAGCATTTCCTTCTAGCATAAGCACACATGCTTATGCTAGAAGAAAAGCTAGCACTCATTAGCTTTTCAGAAGAAAAACCCTAGGCATGGTGATAGGTGGTTGCTAAGTTATACCTTGGTCTTCTGCCATGTACTCTATTTTGAAATAAGCACATGGCACAAAATCAAGAAATGCTAGAGACTACTAGCGTTCGTTCTAGCCTAAGCATTTCCTTATAGCATAAGCACACACATTTATGCTAAAATGAAAGCTAGTAGTCGCTAGCTTTCTAATAGATAAACCCTGGGCATGGTGATTGGTGGTTGCTAGCTTATACCTTGAGCTTTTCTTCTTGCATAAGCATGTGTTTATGATAGAAGGAAATTCTTATGCTACAAGGAAAGCTAGCAGTCGCCAGCTTTCTTTGATCTGTTGCCATGTTCTTATTTCAAAATAGAGCACATGACATGTGTGGTTATGCCAGAAGGAAATGCTTATGCTAGCTTTCCTTGATCTTGTTCCGTGTTCTTCTTTCAAAATAGAGCACATGGCACAAGATAAAGGAAAGCTAGCGACTGCTAGCTTTCTTTCTAGCATAAGCATTTCCTTCTAGCATAAGCACACATGCTTAGAAGGAAAGATAACAATTGCTAGCTTTCTAATAGAAAAACTCTAGCCATGAAGGACAGCTAGCAGTCGTTAGCTTTCCAATTGATAACATTGTCCGTGGTGATTGGTGGTTGCTAGCTTATACCTTCAGCTTGCGCCATCTGCTCTATTTTGAAATAAACACATGGCACAAGATCAAGGAAAGCTAGCGACTGCTAGCTTTCCTCCTAGCATAAGCATTTCCTTCTAGGATAATAACACATACTTATGCTAGAAGGAAAGCTAGCAGTCGCTAGCTTTCCAATACAAAAATCCTGTCCATGGTGATTGGTGGTTGCTAGATTATACTTTGAGCTTGTGTCATGTGCTCTATTTTGAAATAAGAACATGGCAACAGATCAAAGAAAGCTGGCGACTGCTAGCTTTCCTTGTAGCATAAGAATTTCCTTCTATCATAAACACACATGCTTATGCAGGAAGGAAAGCTAACAGTCGCTAGCTTTCCAATACAAAAACCCTGTCCATGGTGATTGGTGGTTGTTAGCTTATACCTTGAGCTTGTGCCATGTACTCTATTTTTAACGAATGCTACCTTTCCTTCTAGCAAATGCATTTCCTTTTAGCATGACACACATGCTTATGTTAGAAGGAAAGCTAGCAGTCGCTAGCAGTCGCTAGCTTTCCAATAGAAAAACCCTGGGCTTGGTGATTGGTGGTTGCTAGCTTATACTTTGAACTTGTATCATGTACTCTATTTTCAAATAAGCACATGGCACAAGATCAAGGAAAGCTAGCGACTGCTAGCTTTCCTTCTAGCATAAGCATTTCCTTCTAGGATAATAACACATACTTATGCTAGAAAGAAAGCAAGCAGTCACTAGCTTTCCAATAGAAAAATATTGTCCATGGCGATTGGTGGTTGCTAGCTTATACCTTGAGCTTGTGCCATGCACTCTATTTTCAAATAAGCACATGGCACAAGATCAAGGAAAGCTAGCGACTGCTAGCTCTCCTTCTAGCATAAGCATTTTCTTCTAGGATAAGAACACATATTTACGCTAGAAGGAAAGCTAACAGTCCAATAGAAAAATAATAAGAATCTCTTTAAGTTCACATTTCCTAAAGATTCATAATAGCCTATCCCATAGAGACCATCATTTAACTCGTTAGATGAATAACTTTTGGACATGTCAACATGAGAATAAGGTTCATGGAAAGATTGTAAAGAAAGGCTGACGCTGAGGCAAACAGGGCCGTGCTCCTGGGCAGGAGTATTTTATCTATTAATGACAGAGAATCAATATGCAATCTCCCTTAAGACAAAAAAGACCCTGACAAGGAATATCTGCTGGACTGCCGTGTTATTCGCTTATCTGTTAAGCTCTACGGTCAAGATCGCAATCGAGCCGGATCTCCACAACAGTCTGTTTCAGTCTAAAAAAAAGAAAGGATGCATAGTGGTTAGAATTTAAAGCTTGTCATTTATAAACATTTATAACCACTATGCTCTGTATTGAATATGGAGCCCTCACCCACCTTCACTCCATGTTGTAAAAGATCTACTTTGTCTCCAATAGAAAATGTTGAACAAACATTTGCACCTGTACAAACATAACAAACTTAGTATTTTCTCAAAAAAACATTCAATAAACTATGAATAATTCTTAACACATGCTTTGGTGTTTGATTTACCTATGGTGTGCCTCAAATCTGTAGTCCTCCATGGATGTGTGTCCCCTTCATCAACATATTCCACAATCAAATGTGGTTGAGTGACATCAATTATCAAAACCATAACATAACCTGCAACAACCCTTCCTCCACCATAATAAGTTCCAACTTTTCTCCATTGTCAACTTTGGAGAAAATAGTGAATATTTAAATGATATAAAACGAGGCATAACCAGTATGAATCTCGAATTATTTCAGACATTCATTTAAATATAGAAGAAAAACATAATGGAAGATATAACAAAGGAAGTGAACATGCACATATAAAGATAAAGAAAAAACGGACTGTAAAGCTGATCAACACATGAATCTCTGGTCTCAAAAGATGGGTATTTTCACTGTACTGCTTTTATTTATCAAAAAATAGATCTCCAAACATACACTGTCTCTCAAAAAATTTCCAACCCCCTCAACAATGACTCTCATTGTTCTTATACAAAATTTGGAAGAAGCTTGACATTACTGCTTCTTTTAACTAATAACTGAAAATATTTTAACTTAAAAGATAACTGTCTTTGAGCAATAGATAACTGTCTCCAAATAATATTACAAATTTAAAATAAAAGTATCTTTTTGCCACTTGGCAAAAATTTTGAATATCATCTTTTCGCCACTTGGCGAGAGTTTTGAAAGCCTCTATGAATGGACAGAATATCTTGTCCTTCCATATTTTTCCACATAAGTCCACTGGTCGGCCGCGGGTAAGTCATAGTTGGTCATTTCCTTCACCAAGACTCACATTTCAACATGACCTGCATAAGAAACAGGAAGAAGGTTTCCACAGGTTGAGATTACCATATTTAAAATTTCAAAATCCTCTGATATTTTCTCCATTAAAATTTTCCCTGTAAGCATATGATCAAGCTGGTGGAACTTTCTGTGATTCATCCTTATATCAAACAGCAATCTCTTATAATCATTCGGAGGAATTAATTCATTGTTTTCATTCCAAAAAGTAGGGAACCCTTTGTTTACTAATTTTTCAAATTGCTTTTTGAACTTTACTACTTCTTCCCGTATTGCTCCAGCTTTAGCTTCAACATTCTCAACATGCGAGTATTTACCCAAGATCCTTCTGGCCCATGTGATGACTGAAATTCTGTTCGTTATATTCATGGCTGTCAGGTCTGCTTCAGTTAGACTGTTTAAAAATGTTATTGCTTTCTGGGCTACGTCTTTTGGCTTTTTATTTAAGCTTTCCCTGACGGCTCTGCAACTTTCGAAGGCATCTTTGACCACCTTTTCTTTGACTCTTATGTAATCCAGATATGGTCTTAGTTTCTCAACTTCTTTTATAATTTGGTCCCACACCAGGTGTTTACAACCTTGCATAGCAGCTTGCCCTGTCACATGAGCTGCTAATCCTTTATTATTATTACTTAATTCCTGATTCTTTGTTTGCAAGGTTTTTATTTCTTTATTTTTTATTTCATTCTCTTCTGTCAGCTTCTGTATTTCAACCTTCAATTCTTTGATTTCATTTTCCCTTAAGCTTACCTGGGACATAGCCTGTAAAATATCATCTACTCCCGTTTTATCTTCCTGTGTGTCTGTTTATACTTGTTGCTGACCACTTCCTGCTAATCTTTTCCTCGCTTCTGCCAACTGTTCTTCTAAAATGATTTTCTCTTTTTCCCACCGATCTTTTTCATCAGAAAGCTTTAACATTTTAGCAGTAACATCATTGACTTCATTAGATAATTCTTCTTTTTCTTTTTCCAATATTGTCAATTCTGCTCCTTGGATGAGTACAGTGTCTGGAATTTTTAATTTTTTTCTCAACATTTGGATCGTATCGTCTTTCTCTTTGAGCAGTTTGGTTGCTGCATCTCCTTCTTTATTTATCAAATCTGCTTGCAATTTTTTAATCTGTTGCTGTCGAGACTTATTCTCTGCCTTCTCTTGTCTCAATTGATTGTTCAATTTATCCACTGAACTTTTCAACTTGTCTGCTCTTAATATGGCTCCCAAATAGTCTGAATATATGACTTCTCCAGTTTGTCTATGCAATAAAATTTTATCCGGGGCATTTATTTTAGACAAATCTAAATTCATTTCTGAAATCTTATTTTTTGTGACAACTGAAAATTTCAAGGTATTTTCCCTGATATTTCTGCTAGTAAATAAGCTTACATCAGTCTCAGATATACTTCTAACCTTCGGAAACAATTGACTGGTTTGTTTCGCGGACTCCTGTTTATTTCGACTATGCTCATCAAACACATCCATGATACTCTGGGGTCTATTTACATCACCCTCTACAGGGGTTTCTTCAATGTTGTACTCTTTAACTGTAACCTCTGGTATTTCTTTTTCAGCTGTTTTAGCCTCTTCTGAAATTGTTGTTAACTCTTGTGGTTCATTCATTTTCAATCTTTTACCTCTTTCTGTTTGTTCATCTTCAATGATCATTATGTCCTGTATGGGTCTTTTAGATCCAACCAATGCACTATCTATTTCGCTTTCTGTCCCTGTTGTTGTGTCAATCAATGCCATTTCTTTGTCGGATGCATCCGGAATGATTTCTTCATTATATTCTAGCCAATTGGCTCTGTCCGACATTCCTTCGACAATCTGATGGTTCAGGGCCTTGATACGATGCTCCGTTCTTCGTTTTGATATGATGTTTAACGGGTCATACTCCATAGCCGTATCTGACTCAAAATTCATATCCGTCAACAACTTCTCTATATACACTACAACATTCTTATTCTTTACTGTGAACGGACCAAATGTGAATGGGTATTTAATGTGTGTAGCTTGTCTGTGAACCAAAAAATTGTTATCTTCCACAATCAACTTTTGTCTTAAGAATTCCAAGGCAAAAACCCTTAAAGTAAGAAAAGCTGGTAACACATAGGGTTTATGTCTGAACCCATATAATCTGATTACTGTACTGTCTTTCGACAAAAACCAGTCTCCTGTTGCGTATTCTGTACTCAATTGCATGGATGCCTGCATTTCCGGTAGTACTCTAGGCAGATTTTTTCCAAAAATCATTCTATAAATCTCTGAAAGCATGTAATTGGTGTAATTGAACATGTTATTTTCTAGTAAAGTCGTGAAAATGATTTCTGGGAACTGCAACTCGTCTTGACTGGCTGTCATAATCATTTTCATCAAAAAGGCCTGAAACCTGAAATGTCTGAGAGTAGGAAAATTGACCATCTGGTCGTGAATCTTTTCTGTTAAAAATGCTTCAAAATTAAGTCGAGGGATTTGATTTTCACCAATCCCTGACTGGACTGTACTCATTTTGTACAATAAACTCAATTGAAACTCGGTTACATACAAATCCGTATCCAAACCTAGAACTACGGCCAATAATGTCAAAACTAACTGGGTATTTTCATTAAAAAGCTTGATATCTATAGGGTATGGGACCTCCGAAATGCTGGTCTCTGGCTTGAGACACGATGACAAAAACATTTCCCTATCATTTTGAGAAACATGATGATAATTTTCAATAACGGAGACTTCAGAGAAAACCTCAGGGTCAAGGGTTTGGGAACAATCTACTTCTAGGGCTTTAATTAACTCTGCTGGCTTTAATTCGCAAATGACTTGGGTCTTTTGGCTGTTTAGAACGACTTTCTCTTCCCGGGAGTAATTTTCGACACACCATGATACGAATTCTGGGAAAGAAGGGATTTGGTCGGGGCAAAAGGCTATCAAAGACGACTGGTGAACTCTGTGGGGGTCTGTCCCTTCCTTTAACAATTCACACAACCTAATTTTTATATCAGATATTGGAAACCTAATTAGGGTATCGTAGACGTCTTCGTCTCTATCCTCTAGGGCTTCTTTTGATTTAAAAACGTCTATATCGTGCACAGTCTCCATTTAAACGTTTCTTTAAACAAAATTCTGTTTAAAAAAGTAGGACAGGTAACCCGACCCTACCTGTATGTACCCGCCTTTCGCCTTCTGTCGCAATCGCAGATCTCCACCAGTCTTCAGAGCTCTTCTGGATAGTGACACATGCAGAATTCCGTTATGTGGAGCCTATTTTGTTTTATATGACTTTTGAATTAACTTCCCTTCACCTTTATGAATGCGGTTCATATCTGACCATTGATCTCGAGACTTTGTTTTGGACCGTCAGATCTCGCCTCCCTTTATTCCATCTGGTGGTATCCGCGATCAAAACGCTGTTTTCTTTTCGGGTTTATTTTCTGCGCGGATCAGCCACCTGCTGACACTTGTTCGAGTGGTTTATTCTCCGCGACCGCTCTTCCTCATATCCAGTGTGCACCTTCCTAGATGCGGATGAAACAATGGCCGTTGATTTGACTAAGGTTTATATCGGCCCTCCGATTGCTACAAAGTATACGCCATGTGATATGACCCCGCCACGCTTGCTCTATCTGCCACGTATCAGGTCCCACCCTGCCACGTGTACTGACCCCACCGCGCTTCCATATTTGGTGGTTCCGCCCGGCGCTATGGTGGTTTCCTTTACCGCTATATTACATATGCGGAAGGATGAGGTTTGGACACGTGTCCCAGCGGTATTGAGTCCGCTACCGCCCACATCTATTTGCCGCCGATCACTTTGGCGATGCGGGAAGCAATATCGGCCGTTGATCGGGATTGTTGACATCTCCACCACCGAAACTTGATTGGGGTTTAATCTTTTCACAAATTTGCTTTCGGACTTTGCATAAGTGGGTTTTTTCCTCTTGTTTTTGAATTGTCAACCTTTTCTTCAACCTCCTTTGTGATAATTTCTTCCTTTTTTGGATATTTTAGCAAACTTTTTGGATTTAGTCATTCTCAAACCTTGGTGTCAACACATAGAATGCCAATCTTTTCTCTTTACATGAGAATTAGCACCCATCTGCATTTCATAGTTCAATACATCTTCCATCCTCTCAAATTCCTGGTGTATTTTCTCTATATCTAAAAAAATTGGATTTCTCTTTTATGATGGTCTACCTCTATACCAAGCCGGTAGATGTTGCAAGTTTGTTGAATTGTAGCAACAAGGGAATGCAAATTGTAATTAATCTATACCTTAGTCTAATTAATTTTTGTCCAATAATTATGCTTTGATCATTACACCACTCTCAACTTTTGTACCTATTTTTGGCATTTCAAACTCCAAGCATTCCAATCTCCAACTAAGTATGACATGTCAGTTTCCTCGGTATGCACTTGTCACTTTGTCGTAAATGTTGGTGAATTAAAATTGGCATCTTGCCTCTCCCTGTTCATTCTTCCGTTGTGGAAGCCCATCCCCTGCATTTGCTTCTCAACCAAACATCTCACCCTTCTGCAGCGAGACCCCTGGATCTGCTGCTCGAGCAGGTTCTATTCTACTCCATGTTCTGTTCTACTTTTGTTTTATAGTTGCATAGCATTTCCAATGCAAGGCAAACAACTACAAGTTACACACCAAATTTGCGATCAATCCTAAATCTCTCTATAAACTTAATGGGTAGGACTAAACTATTATGACCCGACACTAAACTTTTCCATCTAGTTCGATTGATCCATAATGTAACGTCTGGAGGGATCTCATGGTCAGTGAACCATAGATTTTAAATGGCTAATGTCCCATATATTTTAAACGGTTAATGCCGCATAGGTTTTATATGGGATTTCCATGAGAGGAAATAAAAATATTCTACTCTAAATGCCATCTTTTTGCAACTTATAATGTGTTAAACCATATCTTTATGGTTAATGCCTCATAGATTTAAAATCATATCTCAATAGATATCAGTGATTTAGCTAATTTGGTGCACATGGATCCTTTCACTCATGATTCATACAAAGAGGAAAGAACATAAGATTACAATTTCATGAAGATATTTCATGGATACAAGGCCAAAGTCATGAAGAATCAATTAAAGTGACAGCAAGATTTAGTATCATCTCCAAGATGCATTTCTCAACAAGATATATAAGTGTTATACACCTATATAGGTGAGAGGAAAAAACTAATAACAGAGGCCCATAAATCTGATGTTGGAGGCCATTTTGGTTTTGAGAAAACAAATAATAACTTGTAGATATGTGTCTTGTGCCAAATTCAGGAAGATGTAGATTGGTTCATTAGAGGATGCATACGCCATTGCTCTAGTAAGACCAACAATGGGAAGGAAGGTTTATATCAACATATACATATAAGTACTAGACCATGGGAGAACAATGCATTTTGTGGGAGGTTTTTCAAGAAGCATGTTACGGATTTTGTAAATAAAATAGCTTAATAAAATAGAGTATAAACCAATGTACACCAAATATGAGAGTGAAACATAAATCCTAAAGTTATAATAGAGATGAATTAAATAATAAATCCTTATATTTATTCTCCATTATTTCTGGATTCATTGTGTTAAGGAGGGGTTTATCGATGTTTCATACCTACGATACGCAATCCATATTCTTACCTATCATGAAGATGGACTACATATCATAGGTCCGAAACATCAATAAACCCCTCCTTAACACAATGAATCCAAAAATCATGGAGAATAAACAAGCACACTGTGAAATCCTGAGAGAGAAAAATCATTATATTCATTAAGAGAATCCTTAATTATAATGATTGTAACTACATTCTCTATATAATATTCCCTATCTCTCCATATCCCCAATTGTACTTGTGGGTCCCCTATTAGGGTTATCCCTATTAAATATTCATGTAACCACATTACCTATATATTCAACCCCATATATACATCCCATGGAGTTATAACATATCACCCCATAAAAAGGATTTGTCATCAAATGTTTGTAGCTAAGGCTTTTATATGTGATGAAACCTAATAATAATAATGGTTATTTATATCTGTTCTCTCTTGCTACTACTATTGATTATCCATCCATCTATATTTTAATTTTTTTTGTCAATTCTTCATGGCTTCCTTTCCTTTGATTGCATGTGCATTATTATAGCTTCTCCAATTTGTTATAGTTTTTGTTCTTTGATAACATCACATTAAATAATGGTCCCTTTTTGCCTCATTATATGAACCATTGATTATTTCATTTTCATCCTTTGTAATGTTGACACTTATTGTATTTTTTCCGATATTTCATTGTAAAGAGGTATCAATATGGTTCCACCATTAATGGTGCTTCGTAAATTTTGATGCCCTTATCACCCCCTCTCCTTTTTGGTACAATGACATGCTCCAACTATTATAATTATTGACCTTCAATTGCTTCTACTTTTGAGATAATAAGATCATATTTTTCCTTCATATTCTGAAGATGATGTTCAAATTCAACAATTATTTTATGGTGACCTTCTTATACCTTCTCATCCTTCTCCTTTTGTACTAAAATTATGGTTGATGTTATCCATCATTCTATCCTTCTTCGATTATAAATTGAACTTTTAATTTGACATATATTCAAAATTTAGGGTTTCTTCAACGTTCTTGCCAACATAATATTCAAGTGTTTAGGTAGTTTATTCATCTATAATCTTTCAAAATACTAACTAATGACATAGACCATATCCTTAGTCATATTATATGATTCCTAAGAGTGATCTCCCCGCAAAGTGATATTCTTAGCACGTACTATAGCAATGTAAGATAATCGAAGAGTTTATGGAAGCATGGGTATAGGCGAAAATAAGGGACTTCCTATATACCCAAAGGCACATGGAATATTAAATCTCTAAGCATATTTTATGTAATGTGGTACTAATTGCTAGATACCAACATAGGTTCACTAGGGAGCCCAACCAAGTGACTCAAATTTCCTACATGTATGTTTCCTAGTACTGTTTTTTTCCTAGTAAATATCATATATTTGTGTTTAAAGATGCTTGAACATGTTTCTAGCTTTAAAAAAATATGTAAAAATTGGACATGTGCTAGCATTGGAAATGTAACAACCCAAACAAAAGGAATGCAGAAATTTTAAAACTTTTATTTCCTTTTCTTCAACAGGAGTTTGGCATAGGAGACAAGGGTGACAACTAAACCCTTAAAGTACATATGGACTCTAAGATTCAACAAGAAAATGTGAGAGGCAGGCGTCGAGCAGAAAAGAGTTGTCACATAAATGAGCGATCGCTCAAGGGAGTTAACCAAACTGTTTTTCTCCGCTAGGGTCAACCTTCAAATATTATGAAAATTATTATGAAGATTCTACCACAAGATCTATGATCGAGAACCGAGGGGGTATTAATTCCCAACTATATCGCACCATCACCATAATAGACTGATTGTTTTCTGCCCAAAACACATCACTCAACTGCTGCATCACAACCCAAAAATAATGGGCGGATCTCACAAGGAAGAACATGGAAACGCCGAGTTGACAAGTAGGGAAACATTCCAAAAAGTTATTGAGGGTTCTTGTCTTTCACTTAACAGTAAGTTCACGAAATTTAACAGTTATTTGCAGACCATGACCATCTGCACATCGCATGCACTCCACAAACGTATTACACAGGCCTTAATACCACAATTCACTTGGTACTTAACACACAATCACTTCAAATATATAAAATAATCGACTTAACCCTCCAACCTTTAAATCGAGGTCCCTGACACATTTCACAATCTTTTGATAGATCGGTCTAGGGCTCGCTTCCTGCATTTCACATACTTACTTAGGCGAACGAAAGGATTGAACACATATAACAATTCTTGATTGTAACCATATCCGAGAGCATTAACATGATCATACACAAAGAATTACACTGAATAATAAAATTTGAATGAATTCATGTGCTAGCTAGAGTTAATATATAAGGGAAAGCAGGATGGCAAAGTGCGCAGGTATTTCCCATGAGATGTTGCAGTTGTTTCTATGAACATTCCACGCACTAAACCCGACTAGACCAGAAATTGGATAGTATTTGGTTTAGGGAATGAAATTTTGTTAAGAAAATGCCAGAGAATTTGATGAGACAAGAATGCCTTGTAGCACTAGGAGATAGGATGACATGGCAGAGAGATGTACCTGGAACTAATGTGGTGCTGTCAGGATGATTCATGGAGATGGATGAAACACCGAATGAAATGCTGCTGGCCACCCACGCTCGTGAAGGTTAGTTATTTCGGCCTGCCAACTCCTGTAAAAAATTCATTACACATATCTTGAGAGCTGGAGATACCAAGAGAAGCAATTTATGGAAATAACAACAAATAATGCATATGCTGAGGCTATTTAGTTTATATACCAGTTGGTGCAAGGAGGAAATGTGCCCTAAGCAGGCATAGACTGGATCTCGTAGTTGAGCATGTGCCTTGTAGGATGTGTGACAACTGTTTGGCAGCGCTAGATTATGAGAATATATAGCAAATATTTCCAGACAATGCTCGCCCCAAAAATCTTATGAACTGTTGCAAAATGCTCACCGCCTTCATCATAGCCTTAGTATGGAGAGAACAGCATCCTTTCACCCATTTCCTTCTAGGAAACTTGCAAGCCCTGAAGGCGCTCCTCCAATGCACAAGATTTGAACTACCGAGTCCCGACGGTGAGTTTTCTGAGGTATCCTTGATGGATCTTCTGCCATGGCGAAGAATGGAGGAAATTGGTGAGGAACCGTCCTTTGGTAACTTTCGTGGAGCGCGGGCATTTGAGTTTTGAAATTCAAATTCGCTTTTTTGAACACCGTGTCTGAACATTGAAGGGACAGGATATATATATTATGCATTATATGCATGGACTTGGTATATGACATACATTAGATTCTTAATAAATTTGTGGTCAAAATAGGTTATTTTGATATAAGATTATTTTATTTTTTATATATTTATTTCTTCTTCGAATATAGGATCAAAATAAGATTGAGTTACAAATTTTTTAATTGAACTAGCTCAGACTTTAGAGTGCTAACAATATATTAAATGAACTAAATCTGTGAAGTTGGTTATTATTACAACAAACTAAAGAGTTGATGGGCATAATTCTATGAAATCATATTTATGCAGACTAAGTACAATGCTTCGAAAGATATAAGTTGAAAATAGAAAAGCACTACAAACATAAAAGTTGAAACAATTTTAGAGGGCATACAAAACCAAATTATAATAAGGGAATTTCTCTACTCATTTTCATTACTCAAACATAACAATATATATACACATTTACAACATTTGCCTTACCACTATGTTTGAGGTCCATGGTAGACTCTCTCAATTGCCATGTCTCAAGACCATCTAGCTAACCCCTCTCAAATGACTACTCGTGGTGCAGCTTCCCCTACGCTTCATCCATCTTCAACTACTCTTTAACTTCCATATGACTACTTCAGCACATATTTGTCGCTTCAACTTCCACATTGATATTTCATCTTCCCTTAGTGCACTTCATATGTCATGCACAGTTACCCCATGCTCATCATGTGCACTCATTGTCATGCACATATTTGCTCACATGCACTTGACTCATAGTTGGAATAACTAACTTGCATCCTCCTTGGATGCACATTCCACTTGAGCACACCCCTCAAAGTATCGCATGTTTTTTTTTGTTAATCCATGATCGACATTATGTTATTTTCTCTTGCCGTACCACATTATATCTTCTATGTTTTCTTTTGTATCAAACTTGCTTGTGTAACACTAACATGTACCAAGTACTGGTACATGCTAAGTACTGTACTTCCTTGAAGCCTGTACCAAGTCGCTTAAGTAGTCCTAGTCCCCTTGTTGTTACAACTATGTTTGAAATTCATGCAGGCAAGCATTCTTTGACATTGGTGTTCGTGGAAACAAAAAAGGGATCTGATTCATTGGAATACTGGTTGTGTTCCAATAGGTTTCAACTGTTCCAGCAACCAGTATTCATGGAGACAGAAGCCAAAGGAGCGTGAGAAAACGACTTCAAGCATACAGCTATTGACTCATCAACCGTGCGAGCTCCATCGACCATTCAACCAATGTTACATAATGATGTGCGGGCTCCATCGACCATTCAACCAATGTTACATAACAATGTGCGGGCTCCATCGACCATAACAATGTGCAAGCTCGACTCTTTGGATGGTTTAGGCGTGAAACAAACTGAGGGTTTTCATCAAGTGGAATTTAAGCTTATGGAATCAGGGATAGTTTTCTCACTCATATTTTGTCAAACTTTTCAAGGATGAATTGCTTGTACAGAAAGAATAAGCAGTAAGGGATCTATGGGAAAAGGTACATCTAGTTGTATCAAGACATGATCGTCAGGTTGGGTCAAGGGAGGATTATAATGGGTCAGTGTCTAAATGTCAATAACTTCAATTTTAGGTGTCCCTAAATATTCGGTTAAGTTTGTATTAATTTTGTATCAGGTGGATACACAGTATGATCAGGTGGATCATGTATGATGATATGTATCAGGTAGATACTTGGTATGCATCAGGTAGATGCATTGTATGAATTGTGAAGTATGTTGAACTTGTGATATTCATTGACATTGATTGGTATATTGAATTACGCCTTTTATATTACTTATTTGTCTTTATTATCCATTGTTGACTCCATGCAAGGCACTAATATTATCCATAATGATTGTAGAATGGTATTTCCAGGTGTGTTGGTGCTTACAGGTGTTATTCCTCCATTAGGGACTCTCCCATGGGTTTAGGACTTAACCAAAGAAGATGAGGAGTTAGGTTATGGTGACATTGGACCTATGTCCTCCCCACTTACTGTAACTAGCCCCTTGGTCCACACAGCCTAGGTGTTCTAGGGATGATAATTTGTATAATAACAGGGAGGAGGAGAGGGGTTAAAGAGAGAGAGGGAGAGAGTGTGGGAGTTATAAAGGAGGGGGGTTAAAGATAATCGGAGAGAGAGATGGGGTTAGAGAGAGAGTGGGGGGGGTGGGGTAGAGAGGTGGTTTGTTATGGAAAAGGGGATAGAAAGGGGGATGAGAGGGAGGGAGGTAGCATGGGAGGCATATATTAGCAAAGGGATAGATCTAATGAGTATGGTGGGAAGTATGGAGGAGGGGATTTTTGGAGGGATCGTGAGGTTAAGCCGGGCATCTAGCCCCCATATCCATTCATTAAACAAGCATTCAAATGAAAATGAAAATATATATATACAAGTATATGTTTATACAATGGAAACACAACGGAAGTTAACTAAATGCTGTTGATATCTATCATACATTCAAGACTCTATAACAGCCAATTAAAGACCTTTGCAGATTTATAAAAGATCATATGGAATTGCATAAACTCGTAAAAACACAGCGGAAGTAAAATTATTCATTTACACCATCACCCTACATTCATATATCCATCAATTAAATCTTTGCAAGAATATACAGGAGAATACTTATCTCAATAAGGCAGTCCCAAGCAACTGGCTATGCAACTGCAACGTTCCACCCAAACATAGGCCAGTGTGCTCCTCAATCTCTCAGCACGACTGCCACCCCTGAGCTGGGCATGATCTCTACAAGGAACCAAGGAACAACAGACTCACACATAGCCAAGCATACACCAAGATGAGCCAAGCCAATCTGCAATTGGGTTTATCAGGCTGCTAGGACATGGGAGGGAAGATTTGCTAAGCTAGTGAGCTCCAGCACAGAGCCAGGGATAACCTTGCAAGATCTATCTAGCTTGGCACCCACAATACCTACACACCCAGCACAAGGAAGTATTCTCTTCACTGTTGTACAGTACCTCAAGCCATACGCAGTAGATCGACGATGTGATAATTTGCCATAACATTCTCCAATGATTGTTTATGTTTAGATATATGCAAATGCCTAAAGTACTCAAATGCATTTCTAAGTAATGCTCTAGGTGCAAACTTATATGTTTTTATGCAGTTAAGTTTAATAAGCATTTTCATTAGGAGCAAGCGGATCAGTGCTTATCTGCTCAAGCGTGGTATTCCGTCAGAAGTCGACATCGTCGTCGCTCTCCCTGTGTGTGATTTACCCGTACTCTACGACCCTTCATATTCCTTTGTGTGTCCGTCGGTGAACCGTTTCACCTGTCGCTACACACATTTCTCACAAACGTAAATCATAGGGTTATTTTATTAATGTTTCAAACAGTGAGGTCACTCAGCAGGTGCCCTCAATGTCTACAGTAGTCTAGGGGCACTACATACACCCCCTCTTAAATAGAACTTCATCCTGAAGTTAATTTTTGTTCTTGTACTTTCGACACTAAACTTTATCTTAATTTCCTATTATCATCTTCTTTCCATTCCCTTCTATTTTTCTCCAACAATCATGGCCATATTAAGCACAAGTGGTTCTAATCATTATTATTATTATTTTTTTTTCCAACATGGTTCCAATACATTCTCAGGAACTCAATCATAATTGTGTATAATATCAATTCGATAGTACATTCAATAACTGTCGGTCCCAACTAGATTTTCGATAACACTTATTCTTGTCATTAGTATCATCATGTTCAGCTCCATGAGCTTATAATGTATTTCCCTTATCTCTTCGTTTATGTTATCATAAGACCACTTCGACAGATTCATCAAGTCGTACAAAGTGTCTTCTTAACCCCATCAAGTTCCATCTCGAGGGCTAGTTGTCATTTTATCATGTTTGATTATGACCTAAGGTTAGCTTCATTGCGTTCTATTTATTATGCTAATCGTCTCCATACTTCGTTTTACGAAACATTGCCTTCATTTGACCATTTCGATACCATGGTTAAATTTCAAGTTCGTAGTCATGAGTTTTCATAAATGGTTTTGTCGTAATGCAAAATGCACGTCGTTGAGTTCAGCTCATCATACCAATCACATTGATATCTCGTTTTCAAATTTTAAGTTGGTTTCTCTTCCTCGACAATCCGTCAAGTCTCGTCAATCTGAGCATCTTGGTGTCTTATCATTTAAAATTGATCAATTTTTCGTCATTCAGCAAATCCACCGATTATATCCGTCCACTTGTTTTCTCATCATGGCTATGTAGAAAAAGGTTTAAAATATCGTTGGTCTTTGTTCCAATGTAATACCCCAATTTTGACCCTTAGGAAATATTGGCTTTCATGTAAATATTGTATACATGTAATGTATGTTTTCCTAGCGTGGAGCTCAAGGCCAAGGCCCCGCTAGTATATGTTCGGATTTTATTTAAAATGGGCAAGTATTTGATATGTTATTACCCATGTGCTATTAAGCCATGGGATATTGTGAATTGATGTAAATACTTGATATTGCAATAAAATACCAAAACTGGCTATGGGAGCAACGAATGAGAAGGGGCCATGTGTATCCACTAGGGAGTGGTGAGGGGGTTGTGGGGATGAATCATATGCTGCCAAATGTCATTGTGAGAACCCATTTGACTTTCCTTGCTGACATTTAATTTTGCTGTAAGGCAGGTATGGGCTCTATTTTTCTTGTACCACAAGTCACTCTACCTCATGGGAGTTGCTTCTTCCTCATCCCCATTCCATTGTGAAAGTTACCAGCACCATTTTCCATCCAAAAACAAATGCCCAGCAGTGAGAAAAACCAGAAATCGCGACTTTGCAGGAACCCACGTTTTGAAGAGCCATCAACACCCAAAATTGGTATTTGACAGTGAAATCCGATGGGGGATCCATAGATACGAACCTTGGGGCGAAATTGAGAGCATTAGCTACCCCGACATCCATTGGAAAACCCAGTTTTTTACAGCCTGGAAATGAAGTGACAGGAATTGAGTTATTGAATAACAGAACTGTGAGAAATCCAAGTGTGAATGACTGAGCAGAGGTTGGGTTTGCTTGATAAACGCAGTGAAGGCTAGGATCTCAAGGATTAGCAGCTGGACCTTTCTATGCCCATCCTGAAGAGCACTAGAGGGAAGAGTTGCCTAAGGGACTGTGTAGCAGAGAAGGGGATCTTCCTTGTGTTGGATGTGGTAGGTAATGTGGGTGCCTGACTGTTGAGTTCACTTGAGATGCCTGTAGCTCTGTGGTTGAGCTCACTGGCTTAGCGTTACCCTCCTCTATCTTCTTGAATGCTTGATAAACCCAACGGTGTGTTGGCTTAGCATAGATGATGACCGAAACCATGGCTGTGAGTGAGCCCAACTAGTTACTCCTTAGTGGATACATAACCCAGCTCGGGGGTGATCTCTCAGCTAAAAGAATACAAGCTGGACAGAGATCTATGGTTGTGTGGAACGTTGCTCTCACATAGCTAGTTGTTTGGACAGCTTCATCTTCAAGATAAGTGTTCTATGTATTATAAATTATTTGCATTTTGTGTTCTGCAATATGTTAAATTGTCCATGTTTAAGGAAATGAATTGATTATCCTAATTTGGAATCTATGCATGGCATTGGAACGAGATTGAGTCTCTATATGCTGAATCATCCTCTGCTATGATATATATATATGTTAGGCATTACTGTTTGTGTGCTTGCTAGTATGTTATTCCACTGTGTTTATTTGAAGTATGAATCTGCACACAAGAAGTTTTAATAATCCATGCTTTTCTTAGCAATAAATGAGGCTAAGTTTGTCAATACGCCCGGTATTTGGTTAACGTTTCCTTCCTGGCACGAAATTGATGGAAGGGGACATTACATCCAAGTTTCTCCGAGTAGATTTTTCTTAAAATACAATTTTACGTTATTGATACCATCTCTATTCGACAATTTAATGCTCGTAGTTAGTGAATGATTTTTTTTTTCTTCTTCTTCTTCTTCTTTTTGTTTTTTTTTATACTATAAGTGTCTACTCCTAAGTTATAGTTCTTTGGCTTTCCAAAGCATTTGTTCTGGAACAATTATTCCATATGTGAATTGGCAAGGATCTCTATCATAGTTGAAATATATCTTAAATAAGTAACACTTGCAAACGGAAACCCTAAGGGTACAATTTGATAAAAAGGAAGGCTATGTCTTTAATCTTACAACCTACAATCCCCTAAGTGAACTGTGAAATATAGGCATGTGTTAACTTTTCATCTAGTTCATTTTATAACATCAAGAAAAATATCATACCAGTATCTTATCTTTCAACCAGTTCATATTATCATATAAACGTAGTATAAATATAATAATACATTAGCCTTTCATAGTATCCCATAAAATAATTATGAACTATAAACAAGGCATTAACCTTTCCTTTACATCTTGCTATCCCATTAACGAAATATGAAATATGGTGATGCATTATCCTAAATTTACCTAATTCATTTCATCACATAAACGTAATATAAAATATAATATAATAATACATTTAACTTTTCAAATTACATAAGAAAGTACAAAATATAGACAAAATATTAATCTTTCTTCTACTTCCAGTTATCCCAAAAAAAAAATGTAATATCACACTACTTTATACTATCATGCATAAATAAAAAATATTACAATATCTTTCAACTAAATCTTATAATTATAATAAGGTATTATAAAATATAATAATACATTAACTTTTCATCCATGCCATAAAGAAATATGAAATAAGAACATGCCATAAAGGAATATGAAATAAGAACATACCATACATTATCATCCATTTCATGTCATTGCATAAATGAGAAATATTGCAATATCATTCAACTAGTTTTTATAATTATAATAATGTATTATAATTATTGACGTAGTACCACACGAAGCGCCATACAGTCCCATCGAAAACGTGCAGCTTGATCATGAGCCAGCTGCAGCCATATCCTGGAGATCTCATCGTACACAGTCTCGCTCCCGCCATATTCTCAAGGTTCAACGCCCACCTACCTGCATTCAACGCCCATCTACCTGCATTCAAGGCAGTGCAGTCCATTGCAAAATGCCAAGAGACCTGGTCCTCATTCTCGTCCTGCAAATTCCTATAGCTGGAGCTGCTGAAACATTGTTCTTGTCCTCTGCAAATTAGAACCTGAATCCTATTGCGAGCAGCTGGAGCGGCTGAATCGTCCTCCTGTAAATTAGAACTTCAGGTACTCCTCGTCCTACAAATTCCTATCATTCTCGTCCATTTAGTTTAGTATCTGGATTTTGTACAAGGCCCATGGGGTATGGGTATTTTTGTGCCTTCTTCAAGTTATAAGAGGTTGCATATTTCAGTTACTGGAGATATCTGCGAGTCTGTTGTATGCTTGAAAATCTTGATCTGAACATTCCCATATAAATTTCGTAGCAACGTTTAAATTTGTAGTTTGTATGTTCTTATTTCAAACTTTATCAGTTTTTAGAGGTTTGTACTGGACCGTTCTTATACTTTGTAGTGTAACTTATAACGTAGCATGGATTTATATTTAGTGTACCTGACTATTGCTCAAGGGACGCTCCCTCCAGTCACTCATCCTAGTACTTTTGTTTAAAGCACTTCCCAGCACAGTCTTTGCAAGGTCGGAAAGCCCCCCTGGAACAGATGGAAAAACCTTTTGAAGGTCTAATTTAGGCGCTTCACAGTAGCGAAAACACTCCAGCTCTCCATAGGAATCAGAAAGACGCTTCAGGTCAGAGTGCAAAGCATACCCTAACTTCAAAATGCTAGTTGAATGATATTTAAGGCACAAGTCCAGTGCACCATCTCAAATATAAAAACCTTTTTTGCAGTAGCAATCTCTGATATTGAAACCTACAGAATTGAAGGTAATTCAAGGTTCCAAAAAAATAAAAGACAAATCATCCTTGGTTAATCGAGACGATGGAAGGGATGATTTTCCATAACTTGATTGCAATTATCTTTTTGAGGATCTTGTATTAAACGTTGTAGAGGGAGATGGGCCTAAATCTATCTACAGATGTCTATATTAACGTCGTTTTCCATGAAACCGTTTTCCTGTATCGCCCATTTGAATTTTGAATTTTGAAATTTTTTGTTCCGCCTTACTACCAGATACAAGTGACATTGCCGCTTCCCGCCCTCGTTTGAGTTCAAACATATTCATAGATAGGAGCACACGATATTTTTTTGTCACTGGCCTGGTGAATCTTTACCGCCAACCTTTACAGGTTTTGTAAATGGGAGTAAAATGGTACTAGTGTAGTGTTCTTCCGTAAAAATATATTAAGACAGGGTTCACTCAGGTGTAGAACTATAGACTTTTGATTATTCTGCCAACTCAATGCAAGTTTTGGTTACAACTCTTTTGACATTAACATGGTTGGAAACTTTTAATGTCAAAAATAAAAATGTCTTTTATTTTTAGATAATTTATTTTTTATTTATCAAATTAAAAAAATGTAGATGTTATAAATAATTGTGAAAACTTCAATTTTATAATACCATGAATCTGGGTTTTTGACAAATGGTACTGACATGATAACCTGATAGTAATTTCACAATTGCATTTAATATAGGCCGTTATTAGGTTTTCTTAATATAGGCCGTTATATATGATAACCTCTTCTCAATTGAAATATATACTTATTGTTGTGCTCCAAACTAACTTTATATGAGTCGATTGAATTGTAAAAGTTTGTAACTTCATATGAGTAGGCTGATTTGTAAAAGAAATATATACTCATTCTTGTGTTCCAAACTAACGGCATATGACTGGGTTGAATTGTAAAAGTTTGTAACTCCATATGAGTAGGCTGAATTGTAAAATGAAAATGCAATTTCAACGATCATGAAATGCAATGAACCAAGAATTGAAAAATTAAAGATATTGTAATTTTTTTTATGAGAAATTGTAATTTGACCATCCAAAAATTATTATATAATTACACCTACATATTTTTTGAATTTTTTGAATTTAATTTTATGTAGGATGTTAAATATAATAAATACTAAGACAATTTGATTAAATACATAGATTTATAAAACCCTAGATCTTCACCAAACCACTTAAACCACTCTTTATTATTTATTTATTTATTTCTTTTCCAAAATTTTAAATATTTATATATATTAAATTTAAATATTTTAAATTTCTCCCTTAAATATAAATTATAATTTAAATTTTATCTATGCTAATTTAAATATAACTTCACCAACCACTTCAACCTTACTATAATTGACCTTAAAACTTTAAATCTATGAAGAACTTTTAAATTGAAAGTTCGTGAGTAGCTTTATATTTTTAAATATTAACTTTTAATTTTTTAAGAAACCTAGGTTATAACATTATATGGAATCTAATTAAATTTAAATAAAGTTATAACATTATATGGAATCTAATTAAATTTAAATAAAATAATACTAGCGCTATATAATTATACACGAAATTTAAATAAAAATATATACGAAATTTAATTAAATATAAATAAAATAACACTAGCATTATATAATTATATAAGAAATTTTGCCGAAACCCCTTTTATTTTGACATGGTATTTTTTTTTTTTTTTAAATTCTTATTAACAACTAAATTAAATTAAATTAAATTAATTAAATAGTAATTAAAAAAAAAAAAATTAAATTAAATTGAATTAATTAAAAAAAAATTAAATTGAATTAATTAAATTAAATTAATTAATTAAATGACATTAAATTAAATTAATTAAATCAAATTAAATTAAAAGTCATTAAATTAAATTAATTAAATTAAATTAAACGAATTAAATGAAATTTTGCCGAAACCCCTTTTATTTTGACATGGTATTTTTTTTTTTTAAATTCTTATCAACAACTAAATTAAATTAAATTAAATAGTAATTAATAAAATAAAATAAAATAAAAATAAATTAAATTGAATTAATTAAAAAAAATTAAATTGAATTAATTAAATTAAATTAATTAATTAAATGACATTAAATTAAATTAATTAATTAAATGACATTAAATTAAATTAATTAATTAAATGACATTAAATTAAATTAATTAAATCAAATTAAATTAAAAGTCATTAAATTAAATTAATTAAATTAAATTAAACGAATTAAATGAAATAAATGTTAAGAGACACTACATTAAATTAATAAAATAAAATTAATATTTAAAAAACATTAATTTAAAATAATAATAAAAAAAATTAAAACAATATAAAATGCAAAAAAAGCCCTTTTCTTTTACATGGTATTTTTTTTTTTAAAATTCTTATCAACAACTAAATTAAATTAAATTAAATAATAATTAATAAAACAAAATAAAAAAAATTAAATTAAATTGAATTAATTAAAAAAATTTAAATTGAATTAATTAAATTAAATTAATTAATTAAATGACATTAAGTTAAATTAATTAAATCAAATTAAATTAAAAGTCATTAAATTAATTTAATTAAATTAAATTAAACGAATTAAATTAAATGAATGTTTTTTAAATATTAAATTAATAAAATTAAATTAATATTTAAAAAACATAAAAAACATTCATTTAAAATACTAATAAAAAAAATTAAATAAAAAAAAAATTAAAACAATATAAAACGCAAAAAAAAAACCTTTTCTCTTTCGCATGGGGATTGACGCCAAGGCAGGATCGACGGCTCTCCTTATTCCGCGTCAGCAACATGCACGCATGGTAAGGGTGGTTGGTGGTTGCGGAAAGGAAACCACCATCCCACGTGTTCATTCCTTACTCGTCCGCATTCCAATAAAGCGGTATAGTAAACCGCTCATGGGCAACGCGGAAACCGTCTCACGTGCTGTCAAAAGTATGCCTATTTAAGGAGGAAATAAGGTTTTATTTCTTTTTCGCATGGGGATTGACGCCAAGGCAGGATCGACGGCTCTCCTTATTCCGCGTCAGCAACATGCACGCATGGTAAGGGTGGTTGGTGGTCGCGGAAAGGAAACCACCATCCCACGTGTTCATTCCTTACTCGTCCGCATTCCAATAAAGCGGTATAGTAAACCGCTCATGGGCAACGCGGAAACCGTCTCACGTGCTGTCAAAAGTATGCCTATTTAAGGAGGAAATAAGGTTTTATTTGGCATTGTAGGGTGGCAGATTCAAGACCCGAGGGCTGGGGCTTGTAATTTCACTGCAATTTTCAACTTTGGACACTCGAATTATGACATAGGCGGCCTTGTGGCAGGAGTGAGGCTGCATTCTCTCCTTCCCAGCCAGGAAAAACACACTTGGAGATACTACGAATCTGGGGAGAGCTTGGTTATCGATTATTTTTTTATGTACCTGGACGTTTTATATCTTGTTGGGTAATTTCTTGATGTAAAGATTTGAAATTCTAAACTGACTGTTTGTTAATGAATGAATTACAGACGAGGCAATGAATCCAACATTACTGAGCTAGTATTTGAAATTGGTGGGATCTAACTTTAAACATGGATCAAACTTTGCATTCGTTGCTTCTACCATTAATCCAACCGCCACCACTTTCCCTTTGTTTGTTGAAGTAAATCATTTTAATAGATTCAGAGCTGAGGCTATGGATATATTTTCCCAAGGTAAATTTTTCATTTCTATTGTCATTTTTCATCAGCATAGGTTTATCTATTTGACTGGTTTTTTAGTCTCTCATTTAACACAGTTAGTGTAGTTAGTATGGGGAATTAATCAAGCCCTCAAATTAAACTAATTTTTTGGAAATCTATATCTAAAAAATGGATAAGTTTTGTAAAAAGAAAATTGCATCTAAACTGCAAAATTGTCTTAATTGAGCATAAATATATTTCTATTTCCTTTAAATTATTAAATTCGGAATCTTACTTTCAATATATTTTAATTTTTTATGAAAATTACAATTTTATTTAGAGTCTAAACTGTAAATGTTGGTTAAGAGGTTACCTTATTTTTGATAGGCCCATCCGTCGGCTATTGTCAACCTCCCACAGCCGAATGTATTTGACAAGGACCTTTACTCCATGGACATGAGCTAGAACGATATCTCACACTCCTTCAGTTCCAATATCAGAGAGAACCAAATAAATACCCTGGCCATTCCCCATATTATTAACAAATTAACATCTTAACTTAAGGTTACTACGGTTTTCTTCGCCAATGGAATCTTATTTTCTTCGCCAATGGAATCTTATAATTATAGCTTTAGCTAATGGACATTTGTAATGTTACTATTTTGCAAAATTGGTACCAGCAAGGGGGTTGAAGTTTCATGGTTCACAATACGGTACCTACCTCTGAGAAGGATGTTTTCCCCAAGAGCCCGAACCCTTGCATTCGCAGCGATTTATTGGAACTTGATGCGGATGCCTATGGGCTGTAGCGAGAGTCTCCCTTAAGCATAAAGTGCAATCAGCCGGAGTACCTGATCCGAAATCCTTGATGGTCCAATTTGGTTCCAGAAGCTCTGGTCCCCCGGGGCATGGTTGTTTCAGTGCAAATGATGTTTGACTGCCATAGCTTATTGGATAGCTCAATACCCTGGAGATAAAGTCTGCCAAAATTTTAATCTGCAACTGGAAAATGTGTGCCCAATGCCATGAATCACGATGGAAGAAGCCGGGAAATGGCATTGGCAACACATTAATTATGGTGTTCATTCAAAATTTATTATCTGTACGATGGAAAGATGTGATGTGAGAACCAAAGATTGCACAACAGTGTATTAGGTGAAATTAATTAATGGCATTGGCAATTACACATTAATTATGGTGTTCATTCAAAATTTATTATCTGTACGATGGACAGATATGATGTGAGAACCAAAGATTGCACAACAGTGTATTAGTGAAATTAATTAATTATAGCTTTAAAAAGGGGCATGCTTGAGAGACACTACATTAAATTAATAAAATTAAATTAATATTTAAAAAACATTAATTTAAAATAATAATAATAAAAATTAAAACAATATAAAACGCAAAAAAAAACCTTTTCTTTTTCGCATGGGGATTGACGCCAACGCAGGATCGACGGCTCTCCTTATTCCGCGTCGGCAACATGTACGCATGGTAAGGGTGGTTGGTGGTCGCGGAAAGGAAACCACCATCCCACGTGTTCATTCCTTACTCGTCCGCATTCCAATAAAGCGGTATAGTAAACCGCTCATGGGCAACGCGGAAACCGTCTCACGTGCCGTCAAAAGTATGCCTATTTAAGGAGGAAATAAGGTTTTATTTGGCATTGTAGGGCTGCTTCGACGATGGGAGATATGAAATCCATGGGACCCGCCTGGCTTGGCATTCGGTTCCCTGATGAGTCCTCGGCGTTGAGCACAACGCATATTTTATATATTCCCGTCCTCTTATGTGAACTCAGTGCATGGGATTCGATGGTGGGCATTGATGTGTTAAGTGCGTGGGCCAATTGGCTCTAGTTTTTGAGTTCGGGCTGGGCACAAAGGAAAGAAGAAAAACGCTTGGAGGACAATTGATGTGGCGTTGGGCTCCGGGCGCTTGGTACACCTGGCTTGAGCGCTAGGGTTTCAAAGGAAGCAACATTTTGTATGAAATTCGTTTTGGACAAAACAAGCAGCAACAATGGAGAGCAGTATGGAAATCGTTTCATGCATTTGCCATGCTTGTAAATCTTCTTAGTTATTGGTCAAAATGGATCATATCAAGCTCAAATGAAACGATTTCTGCGTCGAAATTGCTGCGATGCTTGTATTATAAACAATATTGCAGGCAACAATATTATTTGAATATTTGTTTTATGCCACATTTATTGAAATGAATGTTTAAAGCAAAATGTTACAGGCAAGAAGGCAGATCTGCATTAAAATAATAGGAAATGAAAACTGATCACTTTGGCTGCAGGTCTGAAATTTGGAGAACCCTCTGTAAATCCTGTGCGAGACTCATTGTTTCGTATTTATTATGAATACAATTTCTTTCTATAAATGCAATAAAGTGTTTTTTTTTATCCCAAATGCTTTAGCATTGGATTAATATTAGGGTTTGAATATTAAAAGAGTGTATATAGAAATGTTGTTGTTTTTCTGGAAAGGTTTGTTTAATGGGGTCTAGACTGAGCCCTAAATAAGCAGTTATATATATATATATATATATCATTCAAATTCTGTTTCTGTTACGCCTTACGAATAAATGGGAAAAGGCTCTTCAAATTATCTTTTTGCAGCCATCATACTGGTTTGTTATTTTCTAGTAAATTTCACTAAAGTTCCAGGTGTAGTTAGGCCCTAAGGTCTCAGTGTCTGAGCCTTGCGCTCTGATACCAACTGTAGTGCCCTATCTAGGCACTGGGTCTATTCCGGGTTATCAGGTTATACCTAGTTTTTCCCTTAATTATTGTTAGAAGAAAACAAGAGATTCAACCATCTATATTTCTGTTTCTGTAAATGTTTAACTGTCTGTTTTCTATATGTTTACATGTCTCTGCAGTTAAATAAACATAATCCTAAAACTTTCCATTTAATTCTGTTCGTTTGACATGCATAGCTTGGAAATAAAAGAAAATACATTCTAATTAAGCTGGTTCAGAAAAATACCTGAAACCGTCGATTGCAGTAAGATAAGAAGATTTCTGGAATGGATTCTGTAAGTTACCTTAAAAACCCCAAACATATCCTACATATTCAAACATATCCTTTTAATTTACTTGGGATGATTCCGTCCGTTAATTAAATTAATAATTTATTTAATAAATTCATTATTATTCAACCCACTATACTTTATAAAAGGGATTATTATCATTATTATTATTAATTAAATAATATTAATAATATAATAATAATAACAATAACAATTAATAATAATAGTAATTAATTTAAATTGTGAATAGTAATTTAAAATATTTATTTGGTTAATGGATAAGTGTCAACATAGTACCTCTGTGTATAAACAATGAAATATAATAAATGATTTAATTAATCATGATCAACAATTATATAGCACACTCCTCTATTATTAATGTTTAACTTTTATACTTCACCTTGAAGACACCTTTACTTGAGGATACTTACAATTAATGACATTTATTTTACACATGAGAACTTGATAATCTTTTACTAATTAAGTCATCCACTAAACACTTAATTGACTTATCCATGATAACTTATATCATTGTTAAATCTTGATAAGTAGGAAGAAGTTCAACGTGTCTCAACGTGTTTGAAACCAATAAATTTAAACAGTATTTATAGATAATCTGCTGGGGTTAATTTTTTTTAAAGACGTTACATGTCAGGTCATATATCAGATCCTTTTTTAATCCAAAGAATTGGGTGGGTTTAATTTTGGTTTAATTTAGTTACCTCATATATGTCGGTTAGCTATCTTGTTGGTGTATGAGACTCCCTTGTTTACCCTTAAATACGATAGCTACTATCATTTAATATTCATCTTTAATAGGACTAATAAGAAGAAATCCTCAACTCAAAGATGTAGTTCTTGAGCGTATGAAAATGAGAATCTAGAGTATGATTGATTCCTTTGAATTCTTCCAATTGTTTCATACTTGATGGAGAAACAATAGTTGAGAAAACATGGTTGCAAATAAGGTTGCATGTTTACGAAAGGGGAAACTAGTGGAAAATGGGGACACCCCCAAAGTGGTTTTGTTACCATAGATATCATGAATTGAGTTGTATGCCAAGGAAAGAATCCAACACTGTCAATGCATGTTAATCGTTCCTATGAATGTATATAAGTATATGGCATTACTTGTACATAAAAATAGTTATCAATTCTATGAATGTATATAAGATGTAAAATAGCTAAATAGCTAGTGTTTTTTATATTTAATTATTTGATATAAGTTTGTAACTTACAGATAGTTTCAATATATTGTACAGTTTCCATTCAAGTATTCTTGGCTTCATAGCTTCTAGATTATTGTCTATCAAAGAAGCAAGACCAACTAAGATGAAGATGAAGTTATGGGAAAAAATGGCATTGGCATTGGCATTAGCTTTAGTCTTAGCCAAACAAAAATTAAAGAAGAATGGATTAAAAAGAGGTTGAAAATCTTGGTAAGTCTATAGATTTTTTTTTACTTTTACAATTTTATTTATAGATTTTTTATTTTTATTTTTACAATTTAGTTTATTTAGTTTTTTTTACATGGTTTATTTAGTTGTTTTTCTATTAGGTTGAGTTGCATTATTTTCATTTTAAAAGAAAAGCCTTTTCATTTATATGCAATATCTCATGTGCGCTCAAAACCGTCACTTTCTTTGATGCACACACACACACAAAAGAAACTCTCTCGTCACTCACTAAGTTCAAAAATAGCTTAAATCTACTCACTTAATACTTCCATAGGAGGGCACAAAAGAATCTTGTAGTTTAGGTACGATTTTGGGGCTAGGCATCCAAAAACATAGTTGTTGTCCTTAGGGTGCTTTATAAATCCTTCTAAATCAAGTGGTCGTGTATAGCCACATGGGGCAAGTGAAAGAGCGGCGCCGCGCCATAGGAGGTCAAACCCAAGGTTGCGGGTGTATGTTCTCTCAAGTGGGCTCACCACCACTTGTTGAAAAGGAGACGACCCAATACCGTTCGAGGGATAACTGCTCTTTATCCACTTGACGAAGGTACTTAGTGACCAACTTAGGATGTCATTCCTTATAGGTGACTGTCGTGTATATAAGATGTAATATATAGCATTACTTGTATATAAAAATAGCTAAATAGCTAGTGTTTTTTATATTTAATTATTTGATATAAGTTTGTAACTTACAAATAGTTTCAATATATTGTACAGTTTCCATTCAAGTATTCTTGGCTTCATAGCTTCTAGATTATTGTCTATCAAAGAAGCAAGACCAACTAAGATGAAGATGAAGTTATGGGAAAAAATGGCATTGGCATTGGCATTAGCTTTAGTCTTAGCCAAACAAAAAGTAAAGAAGAAGACCTGATTAAAAAGAGGTTGAAAATCTTGGTAAGTCTATAGATTTTTTTTTACTTTTACAATTTTGTTTATAGATTTTTTTATTTTTATTTTTACAATTTATTTTATTTAGTTTTTTTTACATGGTTTATTTAGTTGTTTTTCTATTAGGTTGAGTTGCATTATTTTCATTTTAAAAGAAAAGCCTTTTCATTTATATGCAATATCTCATGTGCGCTCAAAATCGTCACTTTCTTTGATGCACACACACACACACAAGAAACTCTCTCGTCACTCACTAAATTCAAAAATAGCTTAAATCTACTCACTTAATACTTCCATAGGAGGGCACAAAAGAATCTTGTAGTTTAGGTACGATTTTGGGGCTAGGCATCCAAAAACATAGTTGTTGTCCTTAGGGTGCTTTATAAATCCTTCTAAATCAAGTGGTCGTGTATAGCCACATGGGGCAAGTGAAAGAGCGGCGCCGCGCCATAGGAGGTCAAACCCAAGGTTGCGGGTGTATGTTCTCTCAAGTGGGCTCACCACCACTTGTTGAAAAGGAGACGACCCAATACCGTTCGAGGGATAACTGCTCTTTCTCCACTTGACGAAGGTACTTAGTGACCAACTTAGGATGTCATTCCTTATAGGTGACTGTCGTGGAAGCCGACAATACCTGAGATAGATTTTGTCACAAGATCAAGGAAAGCACACGTCACAAGATCACATACTTATGATAAGAAGAAAAGCTAATAGTCAGTAGCTTTCCAATAGAAAAATCATGTACATGGTGATTGGTGGTTGCTAGCTTATACCTTGAGCTTGTTCCATGTGATGTATTTTGAAATAAGCACATGTCAAAAGATCAAGGAAAGCTAGCGACTGCTAGCTTTCCTTCTAGCATAAGCATTTTCTTCTAGTATAAACACACATGCTTATGCTAGAAGGAAAGCTAACAGTTGCTAGCTTTCCAATAAAAAACCATGTCCATGGTGATTGGTGGTTGCTAGCTTATACCTTGAGCTTGTGCCATGTGCTCTATTTTGAACGAATGCTAGCTTTCCTTCTAGCATAACACACATGCTTATGTTAGAAGGAAAGCTAGCAGTCGCTAGCTTTCCAATAGAAAAACCTTGGGCATGGTGATTGGTGGTTGCTAGCTTATACCTTGAGCTTGTGCCATGCACTCTATTTTCAAATAAGCACATGGCACAAGATCAAGGAAAGCTAGCGACTGCTAGTTTTCCTTCTAGCATAAGCATTTTCTTTTAGGATAAGAACACATATTTATGCTAGAAGGAAAGCTAACAGTCGCTAGCTTTCCAATAGAAAAATCATGTCCATAGTGATTGGTGGTTGCTAGCTTATACCTTGAGCTTGTGCCATTTGCTCTATTTTGAAATAAGCACATGGCAAAAGATCAAGGAAAGCTAGCGACTGCTAGCTTTCCTTCTAGCATAAGCATTTCCTTTTAAAATAAACACACATGCTTATACTAGAAGGAAAGCTAACAGTCGCTAGCTTTCAATTAGAAAAACCCTGTCCATGGTGATTGATGGTTGCTATCTTATACCTTCAGCTTGTGCCATGTGCTCTATTTTAAATGAATGCTAGCTCTCCTTCTAGCATAAGCATTTCCTTCTAGCATAACACACATTCTTATGCTAGAAGAAAGCTAGCAGTCGCTAGCTTTCCAATAGGAAAATCATGTCCATGGTGATTGGTGGTTGCTAGCTTATACCTTGAGCTTGTTCCATGTGATGTATTTTGAAATAAGCACATGGCAAAAGATCAAGGAAAGCTAGCGACTGCTAGCTTTCCTTCTAGCATAAGCATTTCCTTCTAGTATAAACACACATGCTTATGCTAGAAGGAAAGCTAACATTCGCTAGCTTTCCAATAAAACACCCTTTCCATGGTGATTAGTGGTTGCCAGCTTATACCTTCAGCTTGTGCCATGTGCTCTATTTTAAACGAATAGCTCTCCTTCTAGCATAAGCATTTCCTTCTAGCATAACACACATGTTTATGCTAGAAGAAAAGCTTGCAGTCGCTAGCTTTCTAATAGAAAAATCATGTCCATGGTGATTGGTGGTTGCTAGCTTATACCTTGAGCTTGTGCCATGCACTCTATTTTCAAATAAGCACATGGCACAAGATCAAGGAAAGCTAGCGACTGCTAGCTTTCCTTCTAGCATAAGCATTTCCTTCTAGTATAAACACACATGCTTATGCTAGAAGGAAAGCTAATATTTGCTAGCTTTCCAATAAAAAACCCTGTCCATGGTGATTGGTGGTTGCCAGCTTATACCTTGAGCTTGTGCCATGTGCTCTATTTTGAACGAATGCTAGCTTTCCTTCTAGCATAACACACATGCTTATGTTATAAGGAAAGCTAGCAGTCGCTAGCTTTCCAATAGAAAAACCTTGGGCATGGTGATTGGTGGTTGCTAGCTTATACCTTGAGCTTGTGCCATGCACTCTATTTTCAAATAAGCACATGGCACAAGATCAAGGAAAGCTAGCGACTGCTAGCTTTCTTTCTAGCATAAGCATTTCCTTCTAGGATAAGAACACATACTTATGCTAGAAGGAAAGCTAGCAGTCGCTTGCTTTCCAATAGAAAAATCATTTCCATAGTGATTGGTGGTTGCTAGCTTATACTTTGAGCTTGTGCCATTTACTCTATTTTGAAATAAGCACATGGAAAAATATCAATGAAAGCTAGCGACTGCTAGCTTTCCTTCTAGCATAAGCATTTCTTTCTAAAATAAACACACATGCTTATACTAGAAAGAAAGCTAACAGTCGCTAGCTTTCAATTAGAAAAACCCTGTCCATGGTGATTGATGGTTGCTAGCTTATACCTTCAGCTTGTGCCATGTGCTCTATTTTGAACGAATGTTAGCTCTCCTTCTAGCATAAGCATTTCCTTCTAGCATAACACATGACCCTTATTATACATCATTTGTGCAGATCATGGTCTGGATGGATAGATGTCTTCTTGGATACCTTCTGTCCAAGAACAGATCACATGGCAAAAGATCAAGAAAAGCTAGCGACTGCTAGCTTTCTTTCTAGCATAAGCATTTCCTTCTAGCATTTTTGAGAAGGAAAACTTTTCTTTTTAATGAGTCTCTACTTGTGCTAGATGCAATGGATTTTTATTTATCTTTAAGTATTTAATATGTTTCCAGGACACATGACCCTTATGTTGTTTAATGAGCTAACAAAATGTAATGATAAAAGAACTACTTGGTTAATGACATAAAAATATGATGATTTAAAGGTCTTCTCTGACGGACAAGGGGGTTCGGTGCTCCATTAGGAACTGTTAGTGCTCAGTTGCATCCTTAATTGCTCAGCGCGTGAGGGTTCGTGTAGTAATTTAACTGCTGATTCTTTGCTCAGGCAGTTTGACTGTCTTCTTATTTCCTCTGATTTTGGCAGAATGCCTCAGCCAGGGGACAATACCGGCATCTAGGACATCAAGAAATGTTTGGGGTGGCTGTATGAGATAGTCTCCATAAGATTTATGGATAACAGGGAGATAGCCTGCGTTATAAAAAAGATGGAGGACACTGTGAGCTACACTTCCCTTCAAATCAGCAACCATGACTCCAGGATCGATGATAATGAAAGCTCCTTGCGCGAGATGATGGGGAAGGTGGATATGATCCAGGAGGAGGGCAGCAGGAACAATGCAGTAACTGTTGAAGGGGAGCGTCAGATGGAGGAAGAATCAGTGGTGCAGCCAGTCCACTTCAGGGGCCACCTGTAATCTGGTTTTTAAGGATATATGTTTTTTTGTCTTTTATTATGTAAGATATATAAGGGTATATATTGCCCGTTCTGTTAGTCACCATGGAAGAACTCTGTATATAGTTTTTTGGACCCTTTGCAGGCTTAGTCTACAATGTTCTATCTCTGCTCTGAAGGACTATTCTTCCTCTCTTTTTGCTATGTACTGAATGGCTGTGCACAGCCCCTTTATAATATACTCCTTTTTAGTTTCTGTTCAAAAAAAATATATGATGATTTATAGTCTATCATTTATATGGGTTCAATTTATTTATTTTTTTGTTCACAGGTCTTTAAGTAAACCAATAAACTTAATTTGGTATAAAAGCTATAACGAAGGAGGTTTTCTTTATGTATATTTTACTATGTTTATGTCTATTTTTGCACTAGAGGTAATCTATGTGTAACATTTAATTGTTATTAGCAATAGAAAACTAGAGGTAGTGTCTCTGTATAATTTACTTGTTATTAGCAATAGAAATTATCTCAAAAATTATATTCTTGGTGTAGCCTCCAAGCTTCACATGAGGTCACAAAACATAAATTAGTTAGGTAAGGAAAGCCTTGAACTTCTGCCATGTACTCTATTTTCAAATAAGCACATGGCATAAGATCAAGGAAAGCTAGCGACTGCTAGCTTTCCTTTTAGCATAAGCAAAATACTTATAGGATAATAACATATACCTATGCTAGAAAGAAAGCTAGCAATCGCTAGCTTTCCAATAGAAAAATCCTGTCCATGGTGATTGGTGGTTGCTAGCTTATACCTTAAGCTTGTGCCATGTGCTCTATTTTGAAATAAGCACATGGGTAAAGATCAATGAAAACTAGCGACTGCTAGCTTTCTTTCTAGCATAAGCATTTCCTTCTAGCATTTTTGAGAAGGAAAACTTTTCTTTTTAATGAGTCCCTACTTGTGCTAGATGCAATGGATTTTTATTTATCTCTAAGTATTTAATATGTTTCCATAACACATGACCCTTATTATTCTTGTGCATGTGAATAAAAGACATGTAATAGAATATTCTTTGATAATGCTCATTATTTCATGTATTTTTAAAACAATTTAAACTTATAGTCGACTATTTATTATTGTTTTTAGAAGCTATGGACTCTGGTGCAATGACAATTCCAAGGAATAATTTGAAGAAAAAACGAATTGCAAGTGACACACAAACAACGTCTCCCCCATGTGGTATGGTGGTTTTAAATATCATTCTCTCATTTCTAAATGGTTAGACTAGAAGACTATATGGTAATATTTGTGATTTTGATTTCATTTTATTTATAGTAATAATTGCTTATTATTGTTTTTTGAAGCTGTCGTCTCCAAAGCAAGTAAAATGCCACAATCAGCATTCAAAAAACAAAAGCTTCATTCAACTCGGATTATAAATTCAACAATGGGTTCTAATTTTGAAATGATTAAAAAATTCAAAACATCTGCTGCATTTGAGTATGTCGAAGATTGGTATGTTGAGATTGAAAGTCCCATGAATATGTTTCTAGATATGTATCTATTTGGATCCATGGATGGAAATGATATACAAAGGCTAGGGATAATTGTTAATTGCTATGCTCTCAATCATAGTCAGATCGATTTTCAAATGGAGGTAATTGAAGAAAATGAAGTGAAATTATTTTCCTGCCAAATTGATTACACAAAATTTAGACCAGATTTGATTGATACTAATACAGAATTTCCAGAGTCAATAAAAAAGTCACAGTTTAAGTTGGACAGTTTTGAGAGCTTCAATGAATCTGGTCTAAAGAGTTGTGATGATCTTGTACAACGTATTACCAACGTTATGAAATATCGCTTTGTGAGATGTAAGAAAACATCATCCGTGTTTCTTTATTTGCAACAAAGAGGTAAACTACTTGATAAAATACCAGATGATAAACTCGAGGCTCAAATGCTTGCTTTGAGAAGGGTATATTTAGTTGAGCTAGAACAGAGCATTAAAGAAAGTGAGTTCATGCCTACTACAGAGTTTGTAAAATCCCAAAAAGAAGACTCTCAGATAGAGAAGCTTGCTGACCAATGCGATGAAATCCATGAAAATTTCAAGGACAGTTATTTATTTTCAAGCTCTTTTACCATGAAGGTGGATGTTCGAAGATGTGTAGAAGCACCCAAGTTATATAAATTGAGATCACGGGATGATTTAAATGTTCGAGTATTATTAAAATCGTTCCTACAGAAATTTCAAGCATCATTGCCTGATGCTCTTCTGATTCCATTTGACAAAAAAGAGTCTGATCCGATTGGAAACCCTGTGAAAATCATGAATGAAATGGATATAAATGCCAAGAACATCAATTTTTGGATAGTTGATGGGAAACACACCATTCAAGCAGCAAAAGAAATATTATCAAATCCTAAATTCAGTCTATCTGGGGAGGCAAAACAGAAGTACAAAGAACGTAATGCTCGATTCTTAGATCCATTAGTTGCTCCCAGTGTGGTGATTCGTATTTGCTGCCAGTTAAATTCTGCAAACACAATGTTCTTCAAAACTCCATTCATTGATTCTGTGCGATCTGCAAGACAATTCCTAATTGCCACAAATAAATTAAAGAAACAAAAATGTGGGAATGCTAAGACGGCTGAAGACAAGGTGTGCAATTTTTTTTTTTTTGCACTTAGTTTATATTGTTATAACTAAATTCATGGCTATTTTATTTTTGATATCACATTCTTACTAATTTATATTTGTTATTTTTTAACAGGTTGATGATGAAATGTTGTGCTCTTTCTTCGATTGTCCACTAACAAACTTTGTTGAAAAAAAAGTCTTGTTATATCTTGATGATACTACTTGGGATAAATGGGAAGTTGTTTTTAATTGTTACAAACTAGGGACATTAATGTGTTCTCCAAACCAACCTAAGGATCCAAACTATAAGACAAATAGTCTGAACAGTTTGGTATCAAGTTCTTTCCGTCCCCTTCAGGGACTAACCGCTGAAGAAATGTGTTCTGTAGCAGATAAACTATTGGATGGAACTGTCTGGTTTTCTATTCCAGTGAACCATCCAACCAATGCCATAAAAATGAAAGATTATTGTTCACAATTGAAAACCAAAAGAACAATTTTGGAGGCAATGGTAACATATTGCAAAAGTCATGATAAGAATCTGAATGATAAGATTCTTACAATATCCAATATTCTTGAGCATTATGGAATTACTGATATCATATTTGCCAACTTCTGTAAGACAATGGAAGGGTGTAAATATGTAAAAGGATCACGAAATACAAAAATAGAGTCCCTTTCTCCACAAGCGTGTGTGGTCCTTGATAGAATAATTGATGCATCGACAGATATACAGGAAATTGAGAACAGTTTTGAATTCGGTTGTCATTATGGGGGTCCTAGCCTCTTGTCAACACTTTTGCACTCTTTTCCTTGTCTGTTTCAACCAATGTTATACACTGACTTTGTTGTGTTGGATACATTGGCTTTGAAAGATGAATCATTCCTTAAGGATCACTATATTGAATTGTTTCGATTTTTAATCGAAAAAAATGGGTTGAAAGATTTTACTATGATTATCTTAGTAGAAATTTGGTCTTGTAAGGTTGTACGCCAAGCTCTGGAGATTGTTGTCAAGGACTCAAATGTCAACTATAAAATGGCTACCGGTCTTTATGAATATAAAGAACAAAATAACTATAGTTATGATATAGTTTTAACTATACATTTCTATAGTGAAGAGTCTAAAAGTTTACAGGCCTCAATATACTCTCACAGTTTTAGAGACATATCTGATGAAAAAGAGAGAGATTTTGAATTCTGGGAAGAATTATTGCAAATGCATCAACAACATAGTGATCTAAATTTGATTATTTCTCTTTATGCGGGGAGAAATTTACAGCAGGCTTGCTGTACATATGGAAGAAGAATGGCATGTGTCGTAGAAAACGAGTTACAAAGGACTACCATGCTGACTAACCAAGAATCCTTCCAATTGCAAAAACCAATGTCTAATATATTGCTGTTGGAATATCCAGGTATTGTACTTTTTTTGTTCTTTCTCTAGTGATTCGTTGGATTCTATGCTATTTATATATCTTCATTAACAAGATGTTTACTATAACTACTAATGGCGGAAATTGTAAAGAAAACAACGACACTTTGCAACAAAGCAATGATCAACATAGTGTGCACAATGTCGAAGAAGTTTTCGAGATGCAAATACAAGACGAAGAAAATACCATACCAGGTACATAATTTATTTTGTTTCTTTTGTTGTATTGTACTTGTTTTGTTCTTTCTCTAGTGATTCTTTGGATTCTATGCCTATTTATTTAATGAATTTCATTCGTTGATACATTTTATAACATTTCATATGTTTATTATAGTAGCAAACGAGGAGAAAAAAGACAGTGATCAAGGGAATGTGACAGAAAGCCATAGTCAAGAACATGATATCATATCAGGTACTTCACATGTCTCTTATTTTCAATTAAACATAAAATATGTCTTATAAAAAAAAAATTGATTTAAAGAAGTATTATTGGTATTCGATTGAAGGTTTGTTATTTTGGCTCTAGGTTCTATGAAGACAATACAAGAGAAGTGTGGCTTATCAATAACTAGTACAAAAAATACTCAAAGTGAGTGTATTTCTTCAACAATTTTTTTTAATAATAATTTATGTAGCATGAATAAAATGAATTTACTATGATCCATTGTTGTTTTGCAGCTATTATAAGTCAAAAGAAATTAGTTATTTTTGAATTGAATAACATTTTCTATCAGAGCGTTGATGGTGATGCATCACAAAAAGAATTTATCGAGAAAATGGGAAGGGCCGCAGATTACACGATAGAGAAAAAATCATTTTGGTTTCGTCCACATGCAAAAACATTTCTTGAAATGTGTTCCAGAAATGAATCTCTTGACATTGCAATTTGGACGACATCTTTGAAACAAAACACAACAAGAGTTATGAAAAAGCTAGTTTCAGAAACATTACAAGCTAAATTTTTGTTTACATGGACTGCTTCAGATTGCAAACAACAAAAGGGAAAAAATGACATTGATAATTCAACACAAGTTATATACAAAAAACATCTGAAAAAAGTGTGGAGAATGTATTCTCAATATGATGCTACTAACACTATTCTAGTGGATTGTTCAATGGAGACAAAGAAAGAAAATCCCAAAGAAAATGTGATTATTGCCCCTTCGTTTGATGGAAAGAATGAGGATAAATGGTTGATCGCTGATCTGTGGAGCTTATTGAATAAATTGTACAAGGCACTCGATGTTCGAGATATTTTGAAGAATCTTCAATGACTTTTAATAGTACATTAAGATGACTGTTATTCATTTCCTCTATAAACAAAATCTTGAAGTTTATGATATAAATTCTTGGTCATTGTACATTTGATGACTTAATTCTACATGTGATGTGTTATTACTGTGTTTTATTTTATTATCAATTTAATGTCTATTATTTCATAATACACATATAAGGGTTGTTGTTGTGTCATTATTATAAATTAACATATTATTATTTTGTTTATTTATATTGAGATATTGAGTTATAAAAAGTTAGTGATTTGAATAATAGTCTTATGTGTTTGCATAAAAATGTAGTATTCCATATTAATTAAATAATTGTATTAGGTTGTATGTATAAATTAACGTACAATTACTATGTTTGAGCAATTGCAGTTTATTTATCAATTGCGTCTTAATTGATCATTATAACTCTTACAAATCAGTGATTTGAATGTTAGTTCAATGTTATCATATGAAATTTTCTTATTTCTTAGAAATTAAAAAAATGGAAAATCATATCAGGTTGTATGTAAAAATTACCTATAATTAGCTTGTTTAATTGAAATTTAAAAAATTGTAAATCTAGGTGGTGGGTATAAATTAACATATAATTGGTTTGAATTGGACCATTGTAACTATATTTTTAAATTGTGATTTGAATTTCATTGCAATGTGCTTATATGAATTTTTCTTATAATTTCTTGAAAATTAAAATATCGTATGAGGTTGTATGTAAAAATGAACATATAAATAGTTTGCTTGATTTAAATTTAAAAACTGTAAAATTTAGGTAGTATGTAGATATTAACATATAATTAGTTCAAATGAATTCGACTATTGTAATTATATTTTTAAATTGTAGTTTATCTCATTACAATTCTTAAAATTAGTGATTTGAGTAGTAGTTGAATGTGTTTGTATAAAAAAACTATTCCACTGAAATTACTTTTATTTTTTTCATTAAGTTGTTTGTTTGGGAGTGGAAATAAATTGGATATGTTTTGATGCCATTTAGCAATGAAGTTTTGAAGTGAAAATATGTTAATGTTATATATGTGGCAGCAATGCAGATGGGAGTTAATATCAGTCGGAAGATCTTGTTGATCTTTGAAATGGAAGGAGTATTCTTCTCGTCGTATTCCAAAGATGATACGAGTTGTCAAATTCAAAGAAAACCAGATTGGGAGCTTGGTGATAAATCCTACTTTTGTAGGCCTTTTCAACTAGAAGTATTAAAATACTGCCTAAAACATTATGATGTTGCGATATGGACATCAAATGTTACTAACAAGTACATTCGACAAGTACTTGAAAAATCAAATATTGATACAAGTGACTTTCAATTCATATGGGATAGGTCCCATTGTCACTTGCAAACAAAATTCAAATCATGTAGTATGATACGGTTTTATGAGAAAAGGCTAAGCAACGTGTGGTCCCAATATGGAAATAAGTACACAGAATCAAATGTATTGCTAATAGATACATCAAAGCCTACTTCTCAATTCCTCGGATATCGGTCAAACTGTATCTTAATAAAGGCTTATATAGGACATGAACACGATACTTGGCTTGTGCAAGTTCTATTCCCCTTTTTAAAGACACTTCATCGCATCAAACAGAAACGCAACTACATTCGAATGTTCAATAGAACATTGAGTTCTTTGTATTAAGTGAAGATATTATTATATGGAAATTTGTTGACGATTACATTGCAATATTTCAATACAAGTTGGACACATTTTTTAGTGAATTAATTTGTATGATTTTATAACTTTTATAGATAGATGATAATTGACAATGATATATAAATACAATTATTAGTATTATTTATGATTGCTTTTAGATTGACAAGTTTTTGCATCATACAACACTTGATTTACCCATTCAAAATATTTTCTAAATTTGTGCTCTTAAATCAACTATTTGTAATTTAAATCATCTCATAAAAGCCAACAAGGCGTGCAAGAAACTCTCTTTAGTTTTATTTATCTATATGTATTAATACAAGTGCATTACAACACTTGATTTCTCTATTCAAAATATTTTTTAAATTACATACTCTTAAATCAATTATTTGTAATTTAAATCATCTCACAAAAGCCAACAAGGAATGAAGTTCTCTTTAGTTTTATTGATCTATATCGATTAATACAAGTGACACACAAATTTTGAATTAAACCTCCGTCTATATAAAAGCACATTTCTTACAAAAAATATTACTTCAATGATAATGAGTGCTAAGTGTACTAGAATTTAGATTGAAGCATGATGAGTCATAGATGAATGATTTTGAAAGGTATAGGCATTTGATTTCCCAAACTATAACTTATTGTAAATGTGTATTCTTAAGTTAATAGTTTATAATTGCAATAATCTCATATAAGCCAACTGGACATGAAATAAATTATTGACTGTTATTAGCCTATATTCATTAATATGAGGAGTTTATCAATGCAATATGTAATTTTTGAAATAAAACCCCATATAATTGAAGTTGCAATTGTTTTAAAACACAAAATTAATTGCTAATGAGTGCTAAGTGGTATTAAGGGTAGTACGAGATTGGTCATAAGTGAGTGACATTGAACTATAAGAAATTTGATTTCTCATTTCATTTTTTTGTAAGTTTGTATTATTAACTCAATTACGATTAATTGAAATAATCTCATAATAGCCAACAAAGCATGAGATACGCTCTATCTTTTATCTTCTTGTATGCATTAAATGAATGTATAAATGTGATGTATTTTTTGGAATAAAATACAATGTAAAAACATTCCACAAGTAGTTGAAAAATCAAATACTGATACAAGTGACTTTGAATTCATATGGGACAGCTCTCATTGTCACTTGGAAACAAAATTCAAATAATGTAGTGTGATACAATTTTATGAGAAAATGTTCAGTGATGTGTGGTCCAAAACAATGCTCAGGCCGACAATGCCGCAAACGAAGCAATTCCCCTTGGAAAAGGGATTCTTAAAATCAACAACGACCATGTCCTGGATCCAATCCCGTAACATTATGGGTTCGACGTTTATTTGGGAGCTACTCGTTGGCAGGAACCTCATGACAAGTGGAACGATTTCCAGGCGACGGATGGGAACTCTCTCCACTCGCAACGTGGCAATTCCAAGTGTGATAGCCATTTCTAACCGCGCCACCCCTCCTTCCTCGCATCTGAACGGGCGCTCACCTCACCTCAGAATGATGGCGTCTTCGTCCCTGCGGATGACGTACTGGAGCAGTTACGCAGAAAGATCTCCCATGCTAAGGAAATCTCGCATCCTCCTCCCGTCAAGCGTGCGAAGTCAATTTCACCTCAGCACAGAGATTTAAGTGCCATAACTTCCAAAATCTCGCATCCTCCTCCCGTCAAGCGTGCGAAGTCAATTTCACATCAGCACAGAGATTTAAGTGCCATAACTTCCAAAGGCTTTGGGCTCACAGGGCCCGCGATCTGTGACATGGACATTCGGGGTACTGATTACCATGCGGATCCCTCTCTCTGTAATGAACGAAGGCATTTATGGAACTGTACGAGAACCATAAGCAAGAGCATGAACATGTGGTTAAAAGGGCCACGTCTCATCCTGAAGGCTCTCTATCCGCATTATGGACAGAGAAATGACTCCAGCACCTCCCACAAAGCGCCCCTCAGCCCATCCCTGAATTCGAGAGGCATTTCCAAGCTGAAGGAGGTAGACTCAGGTTGGCACAGCTATGGGGAGCTCTACGCTTCCTGCAATCTGGTTTCTCAGAAAAGCGATTGGAACCCGCTGGACAAAATGGCTCACTCAGAGGACTCGGCTGCGTCATCCCCTGACCCGCTCCTTGAACTAGAAGCAGACATTAGGACCCTTCGCCGGCGTGTACGAAGACAGGGGGAGTTCATGCGACAAATAGATGTGCAGGGAGGACACCGGTTGGATAGAATGGAGGACGAAATTGGAAGTTCGAGAGCAGAGTTTGCAGAAGCTCTTGAAATGCTGGAGACGAGGGTAACCGCTGCCATCGAAAGCATGAACAAAAGGCTCGACAAGATGGAAGGAGTTCTGGTGAAGCTGCGTGAAGACGCAGGCAAGGTCTCAGAAGAAGGCAATCGCTCCTCAAGGGATTAACACCGACGCCACCAGTCTGTCTTCCAACCCTGCTGTTTTTTGTATGTCTATTCCTAGAAAGACCTATTTTTGTTAATACACAGGCATATGCTTTCCTAAAAGTCCTGAATATGTATAATCACAGGCATCTATTGCTTTAAACAGTTTCCAGGATAGTTAGTTTACAGACTTTGAAGTTGTAATTTTGCTTGTGGCTCTGCCACCCCCTTTAATACAAAAACTAACCGCTTGTGTCAAAAAAAAATATTATTTATGATTGCCTTAAGTTTGACATTTTTTTGCATTACACCACTTGATTTTCCCATTCAAAATATTTTTTTAATTTGCGTTCTTAAATCAAATATTTGTAATTAAAATCATCTCATAAAAGCCAACAAGGCACGCACAAAGTTTTGTAAATGTGTATTCTTAAGTTAATAGTTTATAATTGCAATAATCTCATATAAGCCAACAAGGCATGAAATAAATTATTGACTTTTATTTGCGTATATTCATTAATAAGAGGAGTTTATCAATGGAGTATGTAATTTTTATTGCTAATGAGTGCTAAGTGGTATTAAGGGTAGTACGTGATTGGTCATAAGTGAGTGACATTGAACTATAAGAAATTTGATTTCTCAATTCATTTTTTTGTAAGTTTGTATTACTAACTCAATTATGATTAACTGAAATAATCTCTTACAAGCCAACAAAGCACGAGATATGTTCTATCTTTTATCTTCTTATATGCATTAAATGAATGTATAAATGTAGTATGTAATTTTTGGAATATAATACAATGTAAAACCATATAATTAATTGATAATGAGTACTAAGTGGACTATTTAGACTCATTCGATATGTGCCATAAATAAATTCAAAAGAGCATGGGGTCATATATAAAGTTCAACTAAAAGATTTGAAAAATATGTTTCAACATCTATTTCTTCGACATTTAAAAATCTTATCATTTTCTTTGCCTTTTGGTGAAAGTAATTCTTGGCCATCATTTCTTAATTCGATTTCTTCACACTTTCATTGTGTATGTATAATGTTGTACCTAACAACTATCCCAATTTTGACGAATTTATAGTTATTATTTGGTGACATCAATACATTTCTTATAATTTATTTTATTTTAATTTAATATTGTGATTTCCTTCCAATCATGCTATATTATAATATGTTATTTAACAATGAAAATATTTAATATGATACTTTGTTCACTTCAAATATAGATAGAGATCTTCTTGTAATAAAACATGCAATTATGTGTGCAACTTAACTTCATTAATCCTACATTTTATATCTTCATGAATATTTTTTCTCACGATTCAACAAATTACAGATTTTCATATACTCCTCCTAATTTATGGCATACCGAACTAGTTATAAATGATACAACATTTCATTTTTTATGATTGTATATTAAAAACAGTTGGAGTAAATAAAATTTGTGATCAATAAAAACATTCTTTCTAGGATTAGTTTTTCCAATTTTAATGGAATATTTCTTTAATGCATAATTTTTACAAATTAAATGAAATAAATAAAATATTTACAAAAAAATTCAATGTCATAGAAGTCCTTGTAATAGAATTTTTCTAGATTTAATGAAATAGGTGTTATAGAGAAGAAAAAAATAAAAATCACTGCCAACGATACAACATTAATTCGAGCATACAGAAAGTTCTCAAGATCTTACATTAAGATTCTCGATGATTAAGTAATGCTAAGGATATCGGGTTTCAATAAAATATGATCCCCCTTTTTGTTTACAAATCCGAAGTCGTGGGCCAAATAAATGGATTCTTGCTGTTGGATCTTCCCATGCAATAATTAGAGAGGTAGAGTAAGTAGAAAAATGGAATTCTGGAATAATAAAACATAGTGATAGATATTTGACAAACGGAAATCACGCGAGACTGTAACCCATCCGATTTCATACACTGAAATTTAGATTCTTACATAAACGCCAGCTGTGCATCAAATGGGTAATCTGATGCAAGTTTAGAGTTTGTCATTGACCGTCCATCGAGATGAATAGCATTGGATATAAATTAACATCCTAAGAGTGTAGCCACGCGTCATGATAAGATCAAGAGCTTCGGTGGTATGGTTCCTAACAGAACCTTTCAATCAGGGAAATCGGCATTGGTGATCTCCAGAACCTGGTGGTCGTATGCTCAAGAGAATTGACCTCCAGTTGGCTACACAATATAGATTTTCAGGGTTGATTCGATGTAAGAAAATAATTTAAAAAGAAAAAATACGGAGATGTGAATGAAACAATCTCCCAAAGATCTGCGCTTACGCTGTCAGCGAGGTGAACCAACAGTAAGAGGGATTGATCGAGCTCCGATCTGGTTAAGGTAGCTTCAAGGTTTAAAAGAAACAAGATCTGTAAATAGATTGGGCTCTGATGAGGCCCATGATCAATTTCTGAACAGTAATCGATATTAAGATAACCTTCTCAATACGTATCGGAACAGTAAAAAAATATAAACAGAGTGGTAGCTACGGGGTAGGAACCTTCCAGTACTGGACAGACAGAGTGAGCTTGGCCAAGTTTTAATAAAAGAAATTGGATCTGATGCGTAATATGTATATACACAAAAGGAATTCGATTAAACAGTTATGACTGGGTTTAGTATTTTCAAAATAGAACTGTGAAACACAGAACGGATTCGACCAATTAGTTTAATCTGGATCTGATGGGAGAATACCAGTAGACATAACTATTCAGTCACCTCATTAAAATCTCAGTCCGATATGAAATGTTTATATGCAGAAGTAGTTCGATCACAAGGTTTAAAAACTGTAGATACCAATGTACCGGACGCATTCAACCACATAATTTAGGATTTTGGTTTGTTAAAAATGTATACCCACGGAACTGATTCGACCACACCAATTGAGACTGGATCTGATATTTAACATAACGCAGAGATCTAAGACCCTATATAAATTGATATTTCAAACGCAGTAAATAAAAAGTAAATAAAATTCCCATTGTGCAGTGAACTTAACCTCATTTTCACGTGAAATTCCAGATCTATGAACTTCTAAATAAAAACTGAAATAATTAAGAAAAATACAAGCAATGAAGAACCTGTAGGAGTAACTGCTTCAGTCGAAGGGAAATTTCTTAAGGTCACTGTTCTTCTCCCTATGTAGATCACCACGGTCACCAACGAACCCTAAAAAAAAAACATTATGCGTCCGGTGCCCTCAAGGCTCGACCGGCTCTGATACCAAATGTAGGGACCCCCGTTTGTGGGGTCGTCCCTAAAACTAATATGAAACTCATCAACATAATATGACACAGGTTAGAACATATCAAAGATAGAAAACTGAATTACAATAAACAAATTTTCCTTAAGAAGATACAAGTGGAACCTCATACCTGTCATTCGTCGGTTGATCCCGCTATCGGAGGAGTAGTCGTTGTCAATCCGATTCATCTAGCCCATTGTCGTCAGCATATTTCATAGGATCCCTCCAGAAAAAGATCGTACAACCATAGGCGAAGCAACTGTTAGCTCCGCCACCCAACCATAGGCTCATGATTTCAGTCACATGGCCTCCCCCGAGCTTCGGGTCGTAGAGCTCACACACGTTTTTCAGAAATCCAGCTTGGGCTTCCCCTCCCCCCAGGATTTCTTAGCCAAACCCTTTAAATAGCAGCAAGTCTTTGAGGCACTCGAAAATTACGACAATCATCCAAATTATGGGCCCCTTTCCCCTTCCCAATGTCTTCCTTATAAAGGAAAACCTCCTGCGACACATGTCGCTTCATGCACAATTATATAATTATTTTTAAATTTTAAAAGAAAACATTCACCCATCCAAGTGTCAACTTTTCTAGGAGATGCACCTAAATCCCTAGGTTTCCTCAAGTCTGTCCCCAAGATACTTAAGTTAACTCCTGGCTTTTAGTTGACTAGGTGTCTAATCTTAGGATTCTATTTTGCTCCTAAATAATGATTTCTATTATTTTAAATGCTCAACAAAAATAACTATTCATGTGCAAATGCCTAAAATATTTTTATGCATTTGCTAAGTAATAATCTAGAGTTAATCTTATAAGTTTTTATGCAATTAAATTTAACAATCAAACTCACTAGGATCACGGTGCCGCGCCGTTGGGCTCCTAGTTACTTAATTTTAATTCGCTGACATGGCACCACTCCGTCGGGTCCAGTCATCCATGGTTTCCATTCCTTGGAATGGTACCGCATCGTTGGGTCCTTGCGTCCATTCTTTTCGTTTTTGACAGGGTACCGCATCGTCGGGCCCTTCTGCCACCATCTTTCTGTTTTGACTTGCGGGAACTCTTGTAGGGATTTTAGGAATCGTTACCATCCATCCTCCGTCTACATGCTATCTAGGGACTAATGGCGCTGAGGAGTGAGTCCGTTCTCACTGCGCGCCCCTCAACTCGTACATGACCAGCTCCGTCGTGGCCCACCTCGTACGCCCTCACGCATTCCTCTTGAGCAAGCGGATCAGTGCTTATCTGCTCATGCGTGGTATTCTTGTCGGAAGTCGACATCGTCATCGCTCCCCCTGTGTGTGATTTACCCATACTCTACGACCCTTCATATTCCTTTGTGTGTCCTTCGGTGAACTGTTTCACCTGTCGCTACACACATTTCTCACAAACATATATCATTATTTTATTGATTTACAATCAATCATAATCATAAATATACTCAAAATAAAATCAAAGGATTATTTTATTAATGTTTCAAACAGTCGGGTCACTAAGTAAGTGCCCTTAATGTCTGCAATAGTCTAGGGGCACTACATACACCCCTACTTATTTAGAACTTCGTCCCGAAGTTCAGAATAAATGCAGAAAGCTATGACGCATCTCAGTTGCGTCCTCCCAAGTCACAAAGCTAGGACTGTAGCTGTCCTACAATACTTTGACTTGACCAATCAAGGCTAAGCATTTAAGCAAGAATTGATCAATCAATTATCCCAGTCCACACATATAATTCAATTCATTAATTCATTTATCAACTATAGTCATGCACATCATCAGGTGATTCTCCCTTATTAAGACACATCCTAACTCGAAGGGCCACTTTATTGAAGTCTGTTCCGCCGGGTCACTCGACAGGTGCTCCTAAAGTCCATAGTCATTTTAGGGGCATTACATAGTCATTCTATCTCAATCAGTCGAGCATTCATTTAATAAGTAAAGTAATAGTTTCTATAAATGTCGTTCAAGCATTTTCAAAGTAAATTCAAATGGTTCGTGTTTTACTTAGTCGGTTCATTTCAAAACTAGTACCCTCATTAGTCTAATCAGTTAAAGTACCAAGGGGGGCATTACACTAATGCATATTTTTTGGCATATCCCATGCCATGTTTGTTGGCATGTCCAATATCAAATAGTTTATTCTCGTAATCCAAAACCTTAGTGCATAAAAAAATTCCATATGTAATAGCATCTTTTTTGGTAGGCCCTAACTAATGTTGATCTTGGCACATATTATGGCATATGTGGAAAAACCTATCTTAATAAACTCAAGACATGTCTTTATGTAATTACCCAAAGTATTTATGATATCTTTAAAAATAGTTAAATGTAAAAAATGAAGTGGTGAATTTGGGAGATGAACCCAAAATAACATTTTTGTTATAGACATAGTAGTAAGGTCCAAGGTTGTGAACCATGGGGTAAAAAAGGACCCACTCTTTCATAAAACTCAAGGTCCTTGTATTTTTTTTTTTTTTTTTTATAATTAGCAATGTTTGAAAACTGAATAAAAAGGAAACCCTTGGAACATAGATACACCTTACAATATTTTATACAGGTTGAATAAATTCATTGGTACAAGTTTGATGTTGAAGGCCATAAACCATTAAATTTGCAAATTACCAAAGCATATTTATAAAATGAAAGTAGCTTTGTAACATTTGACTTAGAGACCTCCAACTTTAACACCTCTTTTGATTTCTCCACTATATATGAACTAGACAAAGGAAGATTGAAGTAGTTGAAGTAGATGGTTTTTTTCTAACCACATCATTGAAGGAAACAAGCTTTGAAGTTGAAGACACCCCAGGCCCCCCCACTAGTCTTCTACACCATCACAATACCAAAATGATGGTTGAATCTTTGTAGATGTTGTAGTTAGACAACGAAGATTGATCCTTAATTTGTTTACCTTAAAATAAAATTTCTTTTGATCCACAATAATTCCCTGTAAAACTCGAGTTTCTATTTTATATCTACCACATAATCAATAGAATTCACCCACAAGAATAAGGTGTTCAAAATGAGAGACTCAACCATAATATGAAATCTAGCCTTTATAATAGGTATTTCAACAAACACTCGTCAAATATGAATTTCTTAAAACACTTGGTAGTTAGGTATTTTGTCAAACATTTGGTATGCACCCTCCGATGTGTACCTACATAGCCCGGGAGTTGGCACATTTCAAACATAGCGATAAAAACCGGTCCTAGAGGATTGACTTCCCTCAATATATGTCAACTACTCTCATCACATTGATGTTCTTCTTAGGGAATAGAACTAGCAACATCACAATTTCCAAATTTCAAAAGATCATAATCACTACAAGGGTGCTTGACAACAGAGGCAAGAGCTTCAGAGTGGTTGTCACACACATCTATGGATTTGCTCCAATATAAAGCACCCATTGTTTCTACTCTAATGTAGTATTGGTCAAGAGCATATGGAGCATGATCCTTGTAAGTGGTCATCTTTATCAAATGAATCCATTGTGAAGTCTTAATCTTGCCAGGTTGGTTGAGATGTACAATAAAGGTTGTCACAAACTTGTGTGGAGAAGCGACTTTGACTATGCACACCATTGTCATGGTTTGAACCTGCAAAATCTTAACACAAAGCTACATTCATTTTGTTCTCATGCTTGTTTTTAATTTAAGGAATAATATTAACTAGATACAAATAAAATAAATAATTCAACTTATCTTATAAAGATAAATAAAAAGAAAAATCATGACTTATAGTAAATTTAACATATCATATTAATGATGATGATGATGATTATCATCCACTTAGATCAATTTGTTTCATTGGATATATAAACTTAAATTAATTACCTTGATTTATTATGTTATTATGTGATTGAGTAACTTGAAGTTAAAATTTCTAGTTCCGTTTGATTTTTATAGGTTAATAAGTTATGGAGTTTAGTTTCTTAAAAATGTTTTGAAAATTAGATCTAATGTCTTAGTGGGCCACACATTCCAAGAGAAAGTGCTTTTCATCCTTTAGAGTATGGTCTTTCATGTCAAGGAATTTTAGGTCTTGTCCACACTCTATTTCACTATGAAGTTCATGGGAATTTGTTTTTATCTTGAAATATTTATTTTCCTTCTTGCCTGGGCAATTATGGAGAAAGTTTGATCTTATAATGTTTGGTTAGTAAATATTTTCTTTGTAGTAATTCAAGTTTCTCTTATTCACAATCTTCCCATTTCTCCACCTTTTATTTTTAAACTAAGTTATGATGATGCATTTAACAATATTGATATCTTATAGGGTATCCTCCTCTTATAGGATATTTGAAGATATGATAAGAAATCTCTCAATATTTAAGCTATTTAAGCTAGTTAATTTCTGCTTCTACATTAACTACTTGAACATAACCTTACCCTCAATAGGAGGAAGCCCAACTTTTAAGACTAGGATATGATAATGTACAATGCAATTAAAGGTTGACATTAAAAATAGCTTTTAGATTTGTTAGAAATTATTCTAGCAAGCATCTTTATGCTACAACCCCTAACCTCAAAGCCATACTAATCACTAGATAACTAAGGTATCTAAGATGACCTTCTATTTTTCCCAAAACCAAAATTATACAGCTTTACAATCATTTTTCACTACCATTATATGTTTTCCAAACTCCATTGATCCTTTTTTTCAATAACTCATAATCAAAATCAATACTGAAATATTTAAAAAAATAAACTTTTTCAAAGTTACTATTATCTTGAAAAAATATAAAATATGTGATAAAAATAACATAATATAATATAATAATAACTTCAAAATTAATATTTTTAGCCTTGAACTTTACACTTTATATTATACTTCTTAGTTAATCTCATTTTTGGATTTCTACTTTAATCAAGGTTATTTAATTTATAATTAACCTATAATCCAATTTCTCTTTACATTCACAATTATATGGATACAATTTTCACATAAGATGAATGAAAAGTGTTTTAACTGCAAAAGCCTGAAAACTGTGAGAGCATGACTCTTTATTCGATGAGGTTGGAGGATATATATAACTAAAAAGCCAGTTAGTTAAGGAATCTTATTAGACATGTCTTGAGGGCAGGGAGGAGGACATTTATTTCATAGTTGAATGGGTTGTTTGAAGAGTTATAAATTTATAATACAATTTACCTAAAATCCATTGATATAAAATAACACAAATCCATCCTAAAGCCAAGCACCTAAAGGTGTTATTTCCCTTATACATTTCAATAAATAGATTGAACCCTATCTCAACTTTCCAGAAAAAGAATGGATAAATAAAACAATTGTCATTACCATTGGCCATATGCTCTCCTTTGCAAGCCCATGTCTTGATTTGGCCTTGCCATTCTCTTGGAAGGGGGAATAGAGAATTTCATTCTACCATACTTTGCAAATTGTGTTCTGGTAGGAGGCTCTTCGTGTTCAAATCCATAGTCATAATCATGGTTTTCTGTGGATCCTGAAGGCCTTTGGCATTCTGGAGGTGCAGTGGGATACCTTGAAGAATCACGGCAGTATGAATATGTCATAAACCTTTTTCTGACCCAATCCATTCCTGCTTTCTGCGTGGCATCCAGAGACTTGAACTGGGGGCCATCAATGGGATTTGTAGGGTGGCCTGCGTATGAACATAATGGCGTGGACTGTGTAGGATTCCAAACACATCCATCCAGCTCAAGGCTGGTGAAAGAAGCTACAAATGGAGCAAATCTGTAATCAACTGGATATGTTCCTCCTTCGGTGGCCCAGTCTGATCCATCCCAAATTGTAGAGTATACAGACATTGGCTTTGAAGGATACTGCAATCCCATGGCTTGAATATGGACTACCTCGCGAATAGGGATGTTGTCCACCAAAAATCTGCATGTATCATTGACATAAACAGAGGCTGGATGAGTCAAAGAGATCCAATCAAAACAATCAGAGCACTGGTGAAACCATGTATATATTCACAGCAATAGAGAGAGAACTTGATTAGCAGCAATGTATGTATTCACAGCAATAGAGAGAGAAGTTGATTAGAAGAATATTATTCACAGATCTATATAATGGACTAATTTCATGCCCTGGTGTAGTGGTAAGTGAGGGTGCTTATCACTGCCGTTCCGAGGATTAAAAAGATTTTTCAAAAGATTTTGGTTAAGATGAATATATGTTGATTTATTTATATATATCTATATATTTTATTTTTTTTCATAAAAAAATTTCTATGCAATATTCACCATGTAAATTTTTTTCTTAAAATCTTGAATCTTATCATAAAGCAGAGCAGATGGAACGATTTCATTTGCAATGATCAGAATAAAATAACTATCATACCAAGGTTTCTTGCAGAGAATCTACATAATGCTTGTACTTCAATTTCAGAGCACCTTATTCTCTCAATACAGTATTCATTAATTTTATCATCTAACTTGCAAAATAGACTTCTATCACTTACATCGTTTCCAATATTACACTGTTTAGATCAAAACCATAACATACATTTTCAAAGTTATGTGGAGAATATTTGTCACTTTAAAAATCCAAGCAGAATCCCTGTAAGTGAAAGATCAGAGCAGAAATTTCTGTAGATGTATATAGACAGAGAGTTCCATATCTGAAAAATTAAGAGCTTGTGATCTTAAAAACGATGATAGCATGACCAGAAAACTCAATATGTTAATCAAGGGAATAATGAAAGAAATGGATGTCTTTGAATGGTAAAACTGATTAATAGAATGGGTAATAATGTTAATATAAAAGACAGTAGAGTATAATATTATAATAATAATAATAATATAATTTTAAAATTACTATCTAGTTAGACATCAAATTGTTGTATTTGGTTTCTTTGTTTGTGAGATAAGAGATCTTTTTTGTATAACAACTTAACTGTTAAATTTTTAAAAGTATACATATTCTACCCCTTCAGATTTGAATCTGAATAACAAAACCTAAATCGATATTGAAAATGACAAAATTGTTAAATAGAAATCTAGTCATCCTAACTATAGTGACTTCCATGACTCCCATAATCTATAAATAAATGTACTTCATATTTTTGGTGATTGTGCTCCAATAGAGTTCTCTGTTCTTTTGAGACTATGGCTTCACATTTCATATATTGTGAGGAAATGATGATGACAGGTATAGGTATCTACGTTATTGTAATGTGTAGTTACTTTCATCCAGCTCTTTTTTCTTTATAAGTTCTTTGGCATAACTTTCATTGATGGTTCTCCTCCATTTAGGTACTCTTTGAAGTTATAACAATCGAATCCATATGCTTCAGTTTACAAGCTGAACTATGTTCTTTGGCATAACTTTCATTGATGGTTCTCCTCCATTTAGGTACTCTTTGAAGTTATAACAATCGAATCCATATGCTTCAGTTTACAAGCTGAACTATGTAGTTAGGGATGACATGTATGTGCAACTGCAAGTACACAATCCCAAGTTGGTGTTTTTTGGACAGACCATGTTGGTCTTCTATGTTGAGAGATTTCTAAGAATCTCAAATTGCACTATTGTTCCATAAAGATATTTACAAGAAGCTTGGTCTCAAGGTTTCATAGTTTAAGATGTCGATTTGGCCAAATGACATTGTGATCTTACTAGCTTAAGACAAGTCATCATATATAGTAGGATTTGTAGATTATATACTCTCTAGGATGAGGTTGGGGCTATTGGCTCTCCTTCCAAAAAATGAGAGTTTATAGACCTCAAACTATAAAGGAACCCATTATGTTGATCTATCTTCAATAGCTTCAATGACAATGGTGCAAAATGCTAGGCCACATCTTTAGATCAACTACTGTTGTTGAAGACTTTCTATGTCAACAACTCCTTTAGAGTCAATTATTGATGCAAGGTAACAATTGCTCCCCCACATACCAAATTCACACATCCTCTTGAAACTTTAGCTCAACCACGGGGTAATGCGCCACTACTTAATGTAGCACATGATATTTGCAATTGGTTACTTAGATATGCCTATCCACTTGGAGGTGCCTTGTGCAATCCATTCTTATGCCATATTAATATGTGACCCACACAATGATGATATGATACCACTCAACTATTGTTGTGATGTGATGGATCACCTTCCTGGAGCCCCCTCTTAGCTTCTCATAGACATGGGACCTCATTGGAATGTCTAACGTCTAGGTATGTTCCTTAGGCGTCCTCTCTACTTGGTCTCAAACCCTTGGTCACCACTTTAACTCACTTTGACCCCTTGAGACATTCATTTGGGTATTCCCTAATTTCATGGGTCCAATTGGAGGTACAAATCTGCCAATTGGGCCCATGGTTACTTAGTATACCTTAATTGGGGTAAATGGCTGCCCAAACATATTTTGGACTTGCCAATTACATTGTCAATTTGGGTTAAACCCTTAAAGCTAGCATATCTTTTAGTGCTAACCGTACTATAGTTTTCATTGGGGTGCCTTGACTGTCAATCCACAAATCATGTAACAGAGGGTTGATTTGGATCTCAAAACCTCTGGTATTATTATACCGAATCTATGACATGTAGTCAACATGTGTAATATGATTGTTCCATGTTGATGTGACTTAGGTAACCCTATAGCTAATCTAATGTACTCTTATGCCTTGAGGTCACTCCTTTGCCTATTTATACTGTCAAATTTCTCTTTGTAAGGCTTCTTGGATTTCTATTGAACTTTTCCTTTGAAAACCCTAATTTATAGGTAGTAGGTACACACATTGATTAGCAATTGATCTCCTTCCACCTCTCTCAAGCCCCTAGGGTTGCTTGCACATGTCATCTCCAACTTCTACGAGGGACTCATTTGTCTAGCTTAGCCCCAATCTTGTAGGACCATCTGATTCATCTTAGGGCATCTTCATTGGAATAATTCCACTCATACCTTGGAAATTTTGGCCCTACAAACTCAAGGGAGATTCGATCACAACTACGACAAGGGAGATATCATTCCCTTCGAGGGCACCGAGTTTCTCTACTTTGCATATTTCATTGATTTATCTTTACAGTTTTTTGTGTGTGTATGTGTGTATTGGAGATCAAGACAAGTTTTCTCCTACAATAATTCAAAGTTGACTATGTAGGTCTTTTTGGGATGTGGATCACTCTTGGAGGATTGTCACAACTCTCCACTTTAACACATGGAGCTTCATTATTTACAACAACAACTTTTTGTTGAATTCTCCTCCTCCTCCTCTTCAATATCCAACATTAAAATTTCTAACTCATTAAGGAATTGCCGATTAATTAACCCCAATGTGTTAACTCTACTTCCTCATTTAGTCGGCTAGTAAAACTTGATATAAAACCTAATCAAAGTATCATAATCACTTACAACCTTAGAATATCATTAACAATATCTCAAATTCCTAATTAAGTTGGTTTTCTCTCCTATTTTCACCCCCTTTTGTTTTATCTTAATTTTCGATTTTGCCTTCAAACTTAGTGGCTAGTCCACTCTTATCTTTCTCCTCTTTCTAATATGTGTGAGCTTAGGTGATTTTCCATCCCTAACCTCCCTCGTGATTGTAACTTTTGGTTTTTTTTAAGCTGTTGATTTTTTTCCCTTATGGGCATATACTATATATAATCAATTAAAAAAACATATAAATACCCTTCCTAAAACTCATGAATCCTTCAGTAAGGACCATAGGATTTGGGGAATTCATTAGAAAACCCATAAGCTTACACGTATGGTTGGATTGCAGTATGGAAGAGTGATGACACTCACACTGTATGGTTGTAATTCCAAAGAATGCTGTATTCGTGGAAATCAGCCGAAGGATCGAACCAGAGGTGGAATCTCTCTTCTCGGCCCATGTGAACGCTTCCATTCCCATAAACATTTGTCTGCAAAACCCATTCCTTACGTGTAGTATGACCCAAGAATTCCAGGTCTAGTTCGTCGTGTGTACGGGGGAATACTTCGGCATTTGAAGTCTGAAAACAAAACAAATGAAAAACAGTGAGGCATAGGAAGAATTCATGGTTTACTTAATAATGTTCAGATCATTTAGTAAACTGAACAAAGCTGCTTTGATTATATATACTGAGTAGTGAAAACAAAAATTTCAGGTAGTAATGTTGAAAGCTTACATAAAATGCCACCACGACTCCTGCAGTATAGTTTGCAGGGAGTTTGATGGCTGCACTGAAGAATCCATAGTAGAAGTCATCTTGCGAAATGAATCCTGAACCTGTTCATGGCATAGAAAAGTATGCCAGTGGCCATATTATCAATTACCTTGCTGTACATAGATAGATAAAGAGACAGACACAAAGACATACTTCTGCTTGAATAGCATCATATTAGGAGGATCTTTCCAACCTTCTGAATCCTGATCAGTCTCCATCTATGGAGATTCATTGAATCAGTTTACAGAATCACTCCAGGGATACTATTATCCTTTGGTTAAGATGTTGCTATTGGATATCTATTTCGCGTAATTTGCCCAAAACCCTGCATCAAACTGCACAACAGCCTTGTGCAGATGAGACAGACCAGGAAGAATGAACATGTCATCAAGTTTTTTTGAACCTTGATGGAGGGGTGAAAATGTTATCAAAACCTTGCATCAAACTGCACAACAGCCTTATGCAGATGAGACAGCTGAGGAGGAGTGAACATGTCATCAAGGTTTTTTAACCTTGATGGAAGGGTGAACATGATATCAAGATTCAAAATGAGGGATAAGAATATCTCAACTTTACCAATCAACCAAACTCATTTTGACTACTCCTACAGCCCAGCCCAGTAGGAGTGAACATGTCATCAAGTTAATTGAACCTTGATGAAAGGGTAAACATGTTATCAAAATTTAAAATGAACCTTGATAAAAGGATAAACATGTTATCAAAATTTAAAATGAGAGAGACAAGAACACCTTGACTTTACCAACCAAACTCACTTTGACTACTTCTAATTACCGGCAAGGCCAGTAGGAGTGAACATGTCATAAAGTTAATTGAACATATTATCAAAAATTAAAATGAGAGATGAGAACACCTCGACTTTACCAACCAAGCAAACTCACTTTGACTGCTTCTAATTACTTAAAGCTGCTACCTAACATTAAAAAATAATCTACTACCGAAATAAAAAAAGATAAAAAGCAGGTAATCCAATAAAAACAAGGGAACTAGTGGTGTGTTTGATTCTTTTTTGTCAGCTGAGAGTTATTAAAGAAGTTTAAATCTACCGAAGGGGAGAGAAATTTTGTCAGAAATGCTGCAGAATTAGGTGGAAAAATTGATCCATTAAATGCATCATCTACAGGCAGGCAGTCTTCCCTGAGTCTAGGACACCATGCATTGGGAACTGCAAGAGCAAGTAAATTCCATTCATGGGTGATGAAGAGGATTTCCATGGTGGATAGTCCCTTTTTTTGATACTTACTCAAACTTCATTCTACAAACCATCATTGGAGCATAACTACCAGTTTTGGCATAACTGACTGATACACACAGTGTCTCAGACAATTATCCGAAGGATTGCTGTCCCAGAGTTCAATTTCACTATATTGCGGAGAAAATATAACATGTTTCTGAAGACTTGCTTCTGAAATTGCAGGCAGTCTACCATCGGAGAACAAGGACGAAGTAAGCCGAGAAAACAGAACTCAAACAGTCAAACAACATGATGAGCTGTATACCTGAGGAATTGTCGAGGATGATTTTCACAAGGTTGCCACCGTCTAGTTGTTGGACATGATTTCCTCCCCAGACAACAGAGTATCCTTCTTTGAATGATAAATGAGAAAACTGGCCTGTCAAATTGGTCGTTGGTGGAGGTTTCCAGTGCTGCACATGGTGGCCACAATCTACTGCAATTGATAGAAAAATCAGCTGCAAAAGTAAGGGATAAAACCGCAGAAGCAGGTCCATTTCTGTTATCTTAGTCTTCCTTGTACAAACTCAAACCAGCTTTTGTAACAGACTCTGTCTTGTACAAACTCAACAGATTTTGGAACTAAAAACTGTACAAACTCAGCAGATTTTGGAACTAAAAACTGTTTATATGTATAGTTTACATTGAAAAATGAAAGCTGGAAAGTATAATATGAAGAACAAACACTTGTGAAGTGGATTGAAACTTCAGAACATGTCTGGAAGGGGTTTTCCAGCACCCTCAACAATGATTAAAAGCTACCCACAGTTGAGTTGCTGTAAACATAGAGTTCTGTTTAAGCTTGAGCATACCCAGCTCAAACCCATCCTACAAACAGAGACACAGAGGCTACAAGAACATCTAACTTCTAAACCATATGAATTTACAGAATCTAGTACGACAGTGAAGATCCTAAACAAAATGAAATAAAATCCTCACACATGCAAAACCAGCAATACCATGATGCCAACTCATTATAAAACACTAGATCATGGGAAGAACTGCTATCAACATTTTATAAAACACTAGATCATGAGAAGAACTGCTATCAACATCAGATGAACCTTGAAAAATCAAGTATCCAACTTTCAACAGACATTATGAAATCTATGCATTGTGATGTCCAATCTCAGGGAACAGAAAATAGTCATTCATCACATAAAATATTTTTATTGATCTTGTCCCATATCACACCATTGGGTATTTTTACATTGATAGCACGTCACTGGATGGTCTATGGAGATTTCCAACAAACAACTTGAGGGAGTTAACTAATAGCTTTACAAATATGAGAAAACATAAAACTGTACAGCTGACTGTGAGCAGGCTCACATCAGAGTGATGCCAATTATTGCCATCCAGAGCACTGCCCAGATAAGAGTAAAACCTAATAGAATCAATGCACAACAGAAAGGAAAAAATTCATAAGATTCATGTATGTGACTTTCTTTCTATATGTTTTATTGCTGGCCCACTTCCTTTCTCACCTCACAAATTTTGATCCTTCGCTACTTTTCTCATGAACTTTTAACAACAACAGACAGAATCTGTGACAACTATCGCAACTGCTAAAATAAAATAAAAATGAAGTTGGTTTTTATATAAAACATCATAGCTGAATTGTAAACTTCAGATAAGAATCATTTTAAAATAAAAAATGAACGGTCTAGATTCTTTAAAAGAAGTTCAATTAATTTTTTATCATTTCCAAACTTTGAATACAAATTATTTGAATCAGAATTGACTATATAGATTTTAAAACAGAATTAAACATAAGGAGGCCCACTCCAGCCAGTCAACCAAATCAGATGAAAATCTAATCTAATTGTATTATTTTACTTTTTGAGATCTGTTGATTTTGTTTTTTATCAATCTCAAATTCTGAATACAAATTATTTTAAAATCAGAATTTAAGATATACATTTTAAACAGAATTAAATATATTTCAAGTATCTGTTTAAATATTGATTATGCAACTATGCATTCAGGAAGGCCACTCCAGCCAGACAGCGAATTTTGTCTTATCAGATAACGGTAGTCTTATCGTTTAATATGTTAATAGAATAAATTCAATTTTATAAGAGTATAATAAATATTTTAATATGTTAGTAGATTAAATTCAATTTTATAAGAGTATAATAAATAGTGTTGTTAAATTATATCCATATCTTTATGTTGAAAAACTATATCAATATCCAAAATTTTATATTAATATATTTAAGTTGTTAAAATCACAGGAGATGGTATAGATTGGCCACACCAATCTTTAATATAATTTAATTGAATGAGTTCGTTGAAATCAACCAGTCGAATTTGACTAAAAAATTGGAAATATCAAAATCATAATTTGATGATTTTACTAAATTTGTAAACTTATTTTATCGAGTTAAATTGAAATTGAAATTTTAATTTAATTTAAAATTTATTAAATTGTGGGGAGAAAAAAAATGAAAACAAGCAGTTTTATAAAATAGATATTTGTTTTGGTTTAAAAAATTTGGAATTAAAATAAAAAGATGATTTGATATTTTAAAGTTTTGTTATTTTTAATATATAATTGAATTCAACACCCTCAAATATTCTTCATACAATTCTATCAATAATTCTAAAGTTTAAATAAAAATACTAATTTGAATTGCCTACAAAATTTAAAGTCCTAAAAAAATGTATATTAATTATTTTTAAAAATTTATCACTTATATTTAATAATCAATTTGTTAACAAAGTGTTTAAAAATAAAGTATTATTATCAGAAGAAGTCTAAACTCGGATGTCTAGCTATTTTTTTAAAAAAATTTGGATTTTGTGTTATTCAAATTATGGTTCAATGGTAACATTGATTTATGAGGATTATAACTTAGGGTTATAACTTAATTTTGGGTGAAGACAAGCTTACTCTTATAAGATTAACCTTTGTTTACATAATCTCAAGATTTAGAAAAATGACATACAACAACATCATCATATATGGAGAAAATTTGGCCACTTGAAATAACTTATCGATAAAGACAAAGCTTAACCAATATATGAGAATTATTACACTATCAAAGAAAAAATTATGTGATATTCATAAACACCTAGCCTTAAACCCATAAAAAACCCCACATTTGCACCTGTACTATCATGTATAACTTTATTTTACAAAACTTTGAAAAAAAATACCAATAAATAACACATAACACAAGCAAGAGTGTTTCATATCCTAGACTCATTTTTTATTATTAATTCTAAACCATATTGTTCAAATAACACATATACCTAATATTTGTTTTGACACGATCAAACAGCTATACTTTATTTTATTAAAAAATATATAAAAAATTACAAAACCATAAAAAATTACATAATGAATACTGATACAACCACCCACCTAGACAAAAAAAACCTCCAACCCCAACCCCATCACATGAGGGCCCTGGACAGTCAGGGGATAAAAGATTGCCCCACATAATAATGGATTCTTCTTTTTAATGCTACTTTCTATCAAACATACAAAAAGATCATTCATGCAATAACTCGAGGGCCCATTTTCTTTTAACTTTTCACATTTCAAATTTATCCCGTGAACATTACTCTTAGTACTTTGATTAAATAGTTCAATAAACTGCACCGTTCATGTGATGGCAACAGTCAATAATAATAATAGTAAGATAGTTGGATATACATGTTCTAAGTATCACGGGTTTTTTTTTAAATAATAATTTTTTCTAAGTACATTTTGTCTTATTTATTTTTAATTTGAAAGTACATTTTGTCATTTTTTTTTAATACATCTAAATAGATACAATATAATCATGGCCTTTGCCATATGAATAGATACAATATAATGATGGCCTGGCTTAAATTTTTGAACTACCTTTATAACCTTTTTATTTTTATTTTTTATATGGACCTACTATATAATCAGGCCTTCGTCATAATAAAAATTGAGTACTATATAATCATGGCCTTAGCCATAATAAGGGTTTTATTTTTTATTTTTTATACGACCGATTTCTCTTATGGTCTATTAAATATGATGCTAGTTATTAATTTTTTTTCAAGATGTTAGATAAAATATTATTATATTTAAAATTTTGTAAAAATAGAAGTTGATTTTAAAGTATAGACTTTTGAGTTTATGTCATAATATTTTTTTTCATTTAAATATTATTATTTTTAATGATTTTTATTTGATGTTTTATGAGAGATTTTTAATTTATGTTTATTATCTATTTAGTATTACATGCAAGTTAAGTTAAAATATAGGGTTGCGATTTTTTTAGTGAGAGATTTTCATAAATTTTGAGAGAAAGAGGAAGCTGCGTTGAATTTTGAAAAACTCGACGTTTTGATCTCTACTCCGAGATCATCATCAAGAGATTAGATCTCAGAGATCTCCTTATGATGATCTCAGAGTAGAGATCGAAACGTCGAGTTCTTCAAAATTCAACACAACTTCCTCTTTCTCTCAAAAAACTACTACTGCGTTTGGCTATATTTAATCAGATTTTCATAATGTTAAGCCAATATATTGAACTTCCTCAAATTGAGCTTGTGGCAATACCGTATGGAAATGTTAAGAAAAAGTTAGAGATATTTTTATGATGTGAAGCCAATATATTCAACTTGCTCAAATTAAGCTTTAGCAATACCATATGGAAATGTTAATAATCTTAAAAGAGTTAAAGATCAATTAAGATTATGATTGGAGTTGTCATGTTAAAATGATCATTCAATATTCAATAATTTTAATATGTTCAAATTAAAATTGTGCTACTATCATTTTACGATGTTAACAATTTTGAAAAGAGGTTAGAGATTCTTCGAATTTATGTACGGAGGATTTGCAATAAAAGAATTTCACCAAGAAATTTTCTAAATAAGATGCATCTAGTGGGTTGGTATTAGAGGGATAGAATATGATATATAATCAATGTATGATGCACATTATAGTGATCAACTTTGGTGTAGATCAATGTGATTGTGCATTAGTTAACATATCATATTATATGGCATACACTCATGTTTTAAGGACAAAAAATGTGAAGGGGGATGAAATTTACTTTCTTAGGGAGGTACCTATGGGTGATAGTTAATGTAATATAAGGTACACAAGGGGAATAATCCATATAGTGTGACCATAACCATGAAATAACTCCCATTTGATAGTTGGTGGGTAATAAATATGTCCACTTGGTAGTTAGTGGGTAATAAATAGGCCTATTAGGTAGCTGGAAGTAATAAATGTAACTATGAGTTGGTAGCTAGCATATACTCCTAGGAATACTCATGAGAAAGTATATACACACACAAGTCTCATCATATTGGGAAATATGTTATGGATTGTATTATGCAAACATGACTTGTGGAGTGATTCATTCCATAAGGAGTAATTGATGGTCTTACCTTACCTTAAGGGTTTTCTCTATATTCTTGTGTTTATTCTTGCGTGGATGCATTTTATTATTATTATGAAGTTAAGTGTTATTTTATCTCATAAGGATCACTACAATGACCAATTAACATTATACCATATTGAGATGTTTATGATCTTGGACTGAGTTAGAAATCAACTAAGTTTATAATTACATGAGTCACGCTAAAAATAAATTCACATAATAATTTTTTAAAATATTTCACATCAAAGATGTAGAACGAGGCATAAACATTAACATAAAATGCTCACCACTGTAGGCTCCTTTGTTTTTGAAAAATCCCAAAAAGGGAGGAAGAAGAGAAGACCAAAGAAGGAAGTGCAGAAAGAAAGAAGGAGTTGCGAAAAATAGGTAATGACCACAACAAGTTTTGGACCCGCTCCATGAGTATAAAGGGAAGTGGAGGGTAAGTAAAAAGGGAGTATTAGAGGATCAGAAGAGAAATAAGATGTAATTGTTCATAGCAAGATTAGAGCCAGTTGAAGACAGAGACAACCAGATCCGCAGCAGAAGACATGTATCTAGGTTTTGGGTTTTGTTTATTTTCATATGTCGTGATGGGTAATCGTGTGGTGACTGTAAGGCCTTAGAGCCATGATGTAATATGTTGTAATGAAGAATTAATTGTTATAATGAAAAGTATTGTTGGGCCCCTCAAATTTTCGGTGTTATATCTATCTTGGATGTGCTTATTTATGTTTACTGTCATGATATGCTTGAATGAATAATGTATTTGAATAAGTATTGTTGCGATATACTTGGATGAATGGTGTTGCGATATGAATGATAGGAACCCCTCAACCATATCCATACAGTTAACGACTCCCTATCTTATGGCTTTCTTGATTGTGCTTCGGGTGAGACCTTCCCCCATAAGGAGATTGAAAATGCCAACACACTAGACTATAGCAACACCTTTTTGTTGGCCCATAAGCAAGAACCCTGGTCTCAATTTTGTGCCAAGAACCACAATGATCAATTTGTCGAGGGTCAAAGTGACAGATTTGGAATATATCATATTTTTGAGATGCTATTGGTCTTGAAAGGAGTCAAAGACTAACTACATTTATGATTGTAAGAATCACGCGAAAAATAATTTCATCTAAGTAAATGCTTAACTATAGTGCAAATTTAATCATTGTATCAACATAGAATGCATATCACAATATTTAATTTTGACGCACATCAAAATGACAAACAAATTAACATTTCATCACAAACACATTAATATTGTATTAAAAAACCAATATTATGATCCAATTGCACAATTTCAAAATAGATTCATGTTATTACATTGTCCATCGTTTTTATTTATTGCACACATTGTTCAAAAAAACATACCCACAATGTTCGTTTAATGGGCCAGGATTTTTTCGAGACGGTTTTGCTTCTCGGGTTCCTCCAAGAATTTTTTTTATCTGGACTCTTTAAGTTCTGGTAGAAATGAGGGTATTCTCCACGTGTTTTTTCGATGGCCAGGGGGTGACTCAATGTTATTTAAACACTTCAAAGGATGTTAACTTGATTATGGAGGGGGTCGGGCTCTAGAACACGACAACCTTAAAGCTTAAAAGGTGGACTCCATTCTTCGACGCTAGAAGAGGAAGTCTTACTCTTAGTTTATTTGGGTAAAACTACCTAGTTAACCAATGGAATTGTGGAAGTTGGAAGTTTTCATCGGTATTGGCAAGGTATTAGGGGTTTTTAGATAGACGGATTATAGCTTTCAGGATGCAAGGTTAATGTCGGTGGCAAAATTTCTTGTGGATGCAAGGTTAATGTCGGTGGCAAAAATTCTTATGGATATTGACATCTGTGATTGATTTCCAAAGGATATCACTCTCTCATTGGGAATTGTTTTGCATAAGCAAGTTTTGGACTACATCGACATACCCTTTAGATGTAATAGGTGCCATGTTTATGGTCACTTGGTAAAGGAGTGCAATTAGTCCTTCTCTCAAAAGGTTTGGAGGATTAAGTTTAATCACTGCACCTCCTTTTCTTCTTCAAAGGATTCTTTGGGAAGGAGAGCCCCTCATTTAAATATGTGTGACTCAGCAGCTCCAATGGAGTTCGATAACCAATTGGGGACCCTGGTGTTAGATCAGGCTTCGGTAGAGGTTCCAACAAAAGAGGTCTTTCGGGATGTTTTGGGTTTTGAACTTAACTCGAAGGCAATTGGTGATTGTTTCTTCCCTGACTTATTGGAGGCTCGAGACTTTTCCATATTGGGTCGAATCCAAAGAAAATAAGTCTCTGCTTTGAATCCTGGTAAGTCTCACGGAGCTCATCTAGACGTTTCAGTTAAAGATGATTTTGGTTCATGTTATATCCCTGGTAGCTCAGTAGGTTTTTTGCCATTGATGGATAAAACTATGTATTTTTTAAATTGGGGCCCCTTTTCGTTGTTGTCTTCTAGATTGGGGAGACCCATTATTTCTCGGGGGGTGGTGGGATCCTATTTTTGGGGGAGTCAAAACTCATTTTTGGATAGATCAGTCTTGCCATTAGTAAGATCCTATAGGGTTTTTGGGACAACTAGGTGTCCTAGTAGTCTGGTTTTCTACAATTATTATAGGAGGCCCGAGTTCTCTTCATTTGTTGTTGGCCTTCTTCCTGATGTGGGGGAAGTTCAAAAGATAGTTTTGTTTCCTTCTTTTTCTAGGGATAATGACTCAGAGGCTCCTTGTCCCGTTGGAGCCTTCCCAAACACTACAAGGAAAAGGCCCTGCAGTGGAGGTCATAGCGGAGGTTTTTAGTGTTACAAGATTGAAAAAAATTGTTAAAAAAATCTCCGTTGCGACCTCCACCAATGGTAGCGGGTGTTTTTATGGAGGTCATTACAGATATATTTTATAACTAAAAAAATCGGTGGTCGAAGGTTTTAGCGGATGTTTTTTCATCGGTGCGCGTAGTTGAAATTACGCACCCTGGTGCGTGTCTTAATAAGACGAAATGGTGTTATACGATTAAAATAGCTGCACCGGTTGACTCAAGCAGAATAAGAACATGAATGAATCAAATTTCAATGCCGCACTGGTGCTTGCATATAGAATATACACACCGGTGCTTATTTACAACATAAACGTACCCGTGCGATATTTTACATCATATGCACCGTACATTTTTTAATATTTTTAACTTTGGCGGTGTTGTCCATTTATCATAGCGCACAGGTGCATTTCATCGTCAAACGCCCCGGTGCTTACAAACTATCAAAATGACTTGATGCATTTTAGCACCTCAAATGCATTGCCATGCCTAAACACAAAAAAACCAATGGGCATAAGCTTTGATCGTTCTCGGTGCCCATAAGCCATTGACATGCACTGGTGCGATATAGAAAAGAAAACGCACTGGACAATCCGTTTGCCGCGTGGACATTCTTATTTTTAAAATTTAACGGTGTGTTTGATTTACATTGCAGTGTTGGGTCCGTCGTTTACATAAACACACCGGTGCTTATTGTTCATATATACCCACAGGCGCGTAATGTTCATATAGGCGCATCGATGTGACATATATTATTAAAAGCACCGCATATGATTCTTTAAACAATGGCTACTGACATTTCAGTCATATATATATATATGTTATATTATATTATTTTTTTAATTCCATTATTCATATGAAATTGAAAGATTTGTTTATAGTATTATTCATTTCAATTTTAATTATTGCATTTGTTTGGATTAATTTATTATATCATAGATGCAAGCATCTACTGTAATATTTAATCATCCATGCATTTAATTACCAATGTACCATTTCACATGTAACATTTGACAATAACATTGAAGAATGCAATAGAATACAAAAGTTTCTTTTATTATATATCAATAAGAGTGCCTTTGTCATACAAAATACGACAACATAGAGACAACAATAATCAAAATATCAACATGCACGTAATTATTGTTGCACTTATTGGTAACCCGTTGTTTTTCAATTCTGACAGTATGTCCAATACATTATTATACAAAATGTTTGATTTTTAGAGACAATTATTTCAAAATATACAACAATCTACAACAACTTGCATTAACATCAAAATTAAATACGGAGCATCATTCTTCGCTGGAACTATTATCGATGCTCGAGCCACTTGCATCAATTGGGTTATTTGGCCAAATGTTTTGTTGATTGGATAATTTGTTTTCCTCTTCCCCAACTTCCACCTGCAAACATAAAAATAAAGTATTTAACAACAATATTTTAATTAGATATGTGTTTCAACCAAAGTTCCTCAACTATCTCTAATAATATCTCCCTAAATATCTCAACTCAATCCATGAGATCCCCATCCCTAACTTCTCTCTTTATCCTCATCTTTTACTCATATGTAGAATTTTATTTGTGGTCTTGTTGACGCCCCAATTGAGTTAGGACTCTATTGGAATGGTTAGGGGGTCAACGCTAAGGATAGTGATCCGAGCTAGGAACTTCAAAGAACTCTACGTAAGAGCCCCTCTTTTTCCCAATCGTTGAAAATGACCACTTCCGACGGGTTTAAGCCTCCATTGGCCTTATCTAAGTTTTATTTTCGCTCCTTAAGGGAGACTTATGATGAGAAGACAAGTAATCCTGTTTATCCTACTTTACTAATGATGAAATTTGGTTTATATCTCTAGATAGAGAGAACTATCTGAAAGGGGCTAGTTAAATCACAAAATTCAGTTATTGATGATATTTTATATATAGCTAAAATAGGAAGAAACGTCCCCCATTCCATAAATCATTACTGATAGAATCACCAAAAACATCAAATGAATACACCTATTCAATATCATAGAAACAAAGTAACTAAATTACTAGATAAATAAAAGAGTTAGTAAACATTTCACCAATAATCTCAACACATAATGATTCAAAAGGATAAATAATCAACAAGGATAATTAAAATAAATTCATATCACCTTGCAGCCACACAACATTAATAATGAAAAAATTATTAGTAAGATTTCATTGAACCAAAGTAGTGAGATCTTAATAATATGCATTTAATCAAGGAAAGGTATAAGAAAAGGAAACTTTATCTCAATATATGTGGAAAACAATTGCATGCATGATCCATCTTTTATTAACAAGATGTAACAAATTACAAACAAGTTTCTGGAAGAGACATTTTTCTTAATAGGTCTTGATATAATAAATTACATCAAAAGCATCTCCCCATTTGTCCCTCCGTAACCCCGTTTATAATCCCAAACATTAAAATAAATAACATTACAACTTGGATCTTAGATCCACAAAAGAAGGGCAAATATCCTACATTTAAGGGACCTCAATTTAATTCCCCTAATATGGATTGGTGATATGACCCTTCCATGCAGCGTATACATCTAACACGTGTGCAATATCAGGGTAATCCACATGCTCTAATTGCAACTGGGCTTTGCACAAAAAGGATATGATATCCTTGCTGCGGATTTTGGACCAAGAATCCATAAAACTTTGCAAGGTGATCTCCAATTGATTCAAAACCATGATGAAAGACCTGAACAGTGAGATGTCCATTTGAAAAGCATATTGTATGGATTGAGTGGTTTGATCCCTTTGTTTTTCCACCTCAGCAAGCCTGATATTAGCTAGCACTGAGCCCACCAATTCAACAAAATCAATCATTTCCATGCTTTCAAGATGATTATCTGTTAGCATCCACTGTCTAGCACATATTTTATGTCCCTTTTCAATCATTTGGGCGAATTCTTCACAAACAAGTCCCCAAGACTTTATAGAAATTATACCTCTCATTAATTTATGTTGATCAAGCCGAGGTATAGTCTATGGAATATTCTTCACGTGTGCTTGCCATTCACACAATTGCTAATAGGGCGATTGTGCCTTCTTTCTTTGATCTGTGTGATCATTTAGATAGTCTATCCATTTCTCAAAGGCATTGAAATTGTCTTGAATTTGATTTAAGCCCCAAAAGTACTGAGTTTGGGTCTGCTTGAGCTTATCGTTACAAGAGATGGCTTCCTCCTTGAACTCCTGGACAGTCAATTTGAAAAATTTAGAAAAAGCACCATGTTCTTTGACTCGCTCTAGTTGAACCTTAAGGTCAGATAAGGAATTTGCTTGCTCCAATACTTTCTCTTCAACAATCTTCTTCTGCTGAGTGAACTGATGAATTTGATTTTGCAGATCCTGCAAAGCAGAGTTATACTCAGCTTTTAAATCTTCCAACTTTTTTGCAAAAGTTTGTTGAAGCAAATCCTTTTCTGCATGAAGTGATAAGTTTTTGGATTTTCGCTCTTCTAGTGTAGCATTCAAGGTGGAGACAAAATAAAAATTGGCTCCAGCAAAGGCTCGCATGGCAGCAACAACATCAATAGCTTATCTCCGTGGATCATCTGTAGCTTGTTTCCAAATGACCTGGTTAGGTGCTAGTCCAACCTGTACTTGCCCTGAAGTGGTCCTTTTCGGTGCCCTTTTAAGTATGGCTTTCCTTCTTTTATTAAAACAATAGTCTCCTAGGGCCACCACACCATCTTCACCAAAATATATTTTATCATCTGTTGTAGAAGTCAATAGCCTAGTAGCTAGAAGGATAGGCACATTTTGGCTCACAAAAGCAGCCATAGGTTGTGATGAACTTTGAGAAGTCAGTGGATCAGGTTGAGAAGAAGAAGACATGGTAGACAATGTAGAAGGAGGAAGTGGATCAGTTTGGGTATTTCCTTAGGGTTGTGCAGAATCTACGTTCAAAGTTGATGGAAGGTTAGGTTGGGTATTGATAGTTTGTTGGGTGGTGGATTGTGTGGCTGGTGAATCCAATACATGAGTAATGGGTAAATCAATACTCGGTGTATCTATTGTAGGTGGGTCAGATGCAATAGATGGATTATGGGGTGAACTGGATACATCTTGTCGGATAGGATCATCAACAATGGGTGCACCTGACATACCAGTGTATTGGGAATGATGAGGGATACTACCATTGACAACTTGAGCAGTATTTCCAACTAATGTTTGAGAGGGTTCTTGAGTTATAGGGGTTGGGTTAATTACTTCTACAGGTTGTTCTTTCTCCAAATCAATGATCTCCCTTGTGGAAGTATGCAAAGGAGGATTAACTAACAAGGTGGCAGACTTCTCAATCATAATATCAAGGTCAGAAAGTATTTTATACACAGAAGAAGGATCATAAACATATTGAGTATAGGTAGTTGACTTACTTTGAAGAGCATGTGTCGTTTGTATAAGTAGATTTAAGTTTTGAATGGGGGTTGTATAATGAACTTGCCCCATAGGCTGTTTTCCCTACCTTTTGTCTGTGTCTAACTGTGTATTGAGCTGAGGAGTAGATGAACTTAGGACTGTAGATTTATTGGCAGCTTCCAAGGATTCTCTAGCAACATCTTGTTGTTACTGGAAGAACCTATTTCTCTCTTCCAATACCCTGACTTTCTACTGCTGTTGTGATTCATGTACTAGAAGCCTTTGGCATGCATCAGGCAGTCTGCTGAGCACTTCTTCAAAATAATGAGAATTCTGATATATGAATTTATCATGTTGGACCTCATGAATATATGAATTCTTGAGATGAGCCTAAACAAAATGATATGCTATGAGACCCTTTGGGTCATGCATTCTCTTAACTGAAAACCCTAGCTTACTGTCACTCCATTTATTTATCCATATTGATGCCCTGGGATAACCAAGTGTCCAATGTAAAGTGGAAACTTAGGCCAAGCTCTCCTCTTGGAGTAATGTCACTGGCCATGAACTCCTTCATACACAGTTTGGAACGCTACCTTGGTGAGTACCATTTTGTTGGGGAGAAATCTGGGGAGAAGGTGAATAGATTTGCTTCGCCAAATTTTGATATAAGCGAAGAAGTCTCCCACATACCAATCTCCCATAATAGATACTAGGGAAATTGCATCTTCGGAAATCATAGGAGCGGGATTTTTAAAATGGCGTAATAAGCCGCAGAAATGAATTTATCACAAATCTCATAAACATGTGGGGAATAATTGTCCTCCCACAGGATTGAACAGTAGATGTGGATCGAGGGTTTTTCCCTGTCCCAATGCCAATCTAGTGCAGGGTAGGAGAATGATGCACACATGATATCCATCATGTATGGTGACATAAAAAATCTAGGATTCTTTACTGCTGGGGTTTTCTGCATGGAAGCAATTGCATCTCTAAATGTAACAAATAATATTTGTGCCCAGTTGAAGATCTTACCAATAGCAGTGATGTAGTGTGCTAATGGTGCCCATTCAAGTTTGAAATATTGGCACGTTTTGGCACCATAGAACCTGTAGAGCATTTCCGCCAGTAGATTGTAGGTTTCCCTAAGAAAAGTAATGGGATACTGCATGTTGGGTCACAGGATGAATGTGTTTGGGTCGACCATCCAAGACTTGAAAAGGACATCCGGTTCCTACTTCGCCTCGAACGCTCAGATGAAGTCCTGTGTAAGCAGGTGTCGAGGAGCCTTTAGATTATATATTATGGAAAAAGTATATGGTTTGAAGGAAGCATAAAAAATATGATCGGTGTCCCTGAAGGTGCTGGTTGGAATATCCACATAATCTATCATCCACGTCACGAGGTTCGTGAAGGGAATAAAGGTCGGCCGTGCTGCAATTGCGAGTTGATGATATTCTGGTATAGGGGAGCATTGCCATTGAATTATGAGAAATCATTGTTGGGATTTTCCTATACTCCATTCTAGTCCTACCAACATTATCCATTTTTTCATTTTTAGTCATGCATACATTTTGCATGCAGTCATGATTTTCCATGCATGCATGCAATTGCATGCATCCCAGTCATCAGTCCTAGCACCTAGCCCTCAGTTAGCTATCCCCGGGAGCTTCTCATTGATCACTTTTATCCCTCCTAGTGCTTAGTGCGCCCTACATGCAATTTCATGCATCCTAGGCGCCCTCTCTCACCTACCATTCAGTTGTACTTCAGTTAGTTGAGTTATCTTTAGTTCTTTCCTTGATTTAAGGAAAGACTGACTCTCCACTGACTGTATCACTCCGATGGACCTCTAGTGAGACTAGACTGCCCAATCTGACTCCAGTTAGCTCCTCATGTGCCCTCCACTGAGCCTCCTTCATTCAGTTAGTGCCTCCATGTGCCAGTTGCACCCAGTTACACCTACCACACTCAGTTAGACTCATTTTGACTGATGGTTGACAGTTACTTGTGCATTGATGACTCCACTGATGATGATGAGGAATTCTAGTTGTGCTTTGATGACACTCCAGTGGTCTTTTGATCTCTCCATGCAGGATAATTTGAATTACACCCTTGGTATTCGAATCCTGTGCATTGTATCATTATTTGTTTTACTATTCTGATTAATAAAACACGTGTGAATATTTTGCTCCTATCTGATTTCCATTGGATCTATGTTCTGCTGCTCTATTCTCTTCTATTTTCCTAAATTCTTTCATTGTGAGGTTTACATCATCTCTTTGGATCCACTGTGAGGATTTTCACATAGTATCAGAGCCATTTGAGAGTATATTCTACCTCCATTCTTGAGAGTTTTTTGCAGGTAATTCGAAGTTCCAGCAGTAGCAGCAGTTTCACCATTGCATTGGTTCCATCAGATAAGATGAGCAATTCAAATGCTCCTCTCTCTCCTAGAATCCTCACCCCCTTCAATTATTTTGATTGGAAGGTTGACATGGAAGTGTTACTGAGATCAAAATGTCTACACAAGGTAACAATGGGGAGAGAAGCCGAACCACATGCAGCTGTGGAGAAAGCCAAGTATCTAAATCAATTAGATGCAACTTTTGGTTACATGTGCCTTCATATTTCTAGAGATCTACTATTTCATCTTGAAGGGTTGAAGACTCCAAGAGAGGTATGGCAGAAATTAGAGGGCCTCTTTGGCAAACAAGATGAGCTAAGAGGCCATGCTCTGGAAAACGAATTGATTGCCCTACAACCAAGAGATTTTGAGACCATTCAATAATTCTTCTCGAAATTTAAAAACTTGGTTATGCAATGGAAGCAGTGTGGCATTGAGAAAAAGGATGAGCAATTGGTGCTCTCCATTTTGAGTAAGCTAGGATCTCCATTTTCTGTCTTTGTATCTACCTTCCACTCTGGACGAATGTTAATCCCTGGATGGAAGATGCCAATCTTAGAAGTTTTTACTGCAGCTCTCATTCAAGAAGAAGACAAATTGATTCAAATGGGCACCATCAAGGCCTCCAAAGATCTAGCTCTTCCAGCTAGAGAAGCAAATGGTACGAATGAGAAAAGGAGGCAAAAAGGAAAGGCCAAGAAGCCATCTAAATCCAAGCTAAATGACAATTCAAGTCCATCAAAAGGAGCCTCCAGCTCCAAGAAGGACAAACAGAAAAGATCTAAGTGTCCCTACTGCAAGAGAGGATACCATCCAGAGAGATATTGCATGCACAAGAAAATAGATCAACTAACCAAGCTTCTTGAACAGAACAAAATTGCTATTCCAAAATGTGCAAGAATGTCTGATTCTAGAAGTGGATCTGATGGTCATGAGGATTGCCATGCATTGATGGCTGGTTTTTCAAAATCAAAGGCCCTCCTCATAGATTCTGGAGCCTCCAACCACATGGTTGCCTCTGAAGAATCATTTTCTTCTTTAGATCTCAAAGATGGGCCTACTATTCACATGGGAGACAACTCTCAGATCTCTGCCAAAGGGTTGGGTACAGTACATATGGAGCATGGCAAGTTCAAGAATGTTCTATTCGTTCCCTCCTTGACAGCAAATTTGTTGTCTGTATATCAGATGACTCACACCGAACCACCAAAGAAGGTGACTTTAGGTCCCGACACAGTTGAGATTACAAAGATCTCTATTGGGAAGACTATAGCGAAAGGGTTTTCAAATCATGCCTCCAAGGCATATGAGTTCTCACATTTTCTGCCCTTCTCTCTTCCTACTCCTTTAGAATATGATGAAGATCCGAGTGACTCTTCTTCTAATGAAGATGAAGATGAAGATCTTGATGTTGAGATCAAAGTTCAAGAACATTCAGATTCAGATCCAGAACCAACATATGTTCTCAATCCAGAGCCAAGGCCAACATGGGCTCACATAGTCCTTGCAGCTACTGAGAACACAGTTGAGGATTCATTTGCTCACATAACTACCAGACTTCAACATCATGCCAACCTTGCATTATGCCATCTACCTCTCCATGAGAGATGCAACATGATGGTGGGGTTCACTCTTCCATCCCTTGGGAAGACTCATCATGATCCATTCGTTCCAGTGGCAGAAAGGTTTCCTGAAAGACTTGCTTCGTCCAATACATTCTCTACACAATGGGAGGCACATCAGAAGACCAGATCCAGATCTAGCACCTGCTTTGGCATCCTACAGAGGATCAGCTTGCCAATTTTTTTGCAAAATCTTTCATTGAGGAAAGCTTCTTCCTTTTCTGCTTATCATGATGGTTCCTTGAGTTATTTTATTGTTCTTTTGAGGGGGGGTATTTTTCCCATGAGGTTTTCCCCATTTCCTCGGTTTATGGACAATTCTTATTTTTTATCATTTATTTGATTGTATGGGTGACCTTTGGTCCTAGTTACTAGGGCCCATGATGGATTAAGAGGGGGTGTTGGGATTTTCCTATACTCCATCCTAGTCCTACCAGCATTATCCATTTTTGCATTTTCAGTCATGCATGCAGTCATGATTTTACATGCATGCATGCAATTGCATGCATCCCAGTCATCAGTCCCAACACCTATCCCTCAGTTAGCTAGCCTCGAGAGCTTCTCACTAATCAGTTTAAGCCCTCCTAGTGCTTAGTGCGCCTTGCATGCAATTGCATGCATCCTAGGTGCCCTCTCTCACCTACCATTCAATTGTACTTCAGTTAGTTGAGTTATCTTTAGTTCTTTCCTTGATTTAAGGAAAGACTGACTCTCCACTGACTGTATCACTTCGATGGACCTCCAGTGAGACTAGACTGCCCATTCTGACTCCAGTTAGCTCCTCATGCGCCCTCCATTGAGCCTCCTTCATTCAGTTAGTGCCTCCATGTGCCAGTTACACCTACCACACTCTCGGTTTGACTGATGGTTGACAGTTACTTGTGCATTGATGACTCCACTGATGATGATGAAGACTTCTAGTTGTGCTTTGATGACACTCCAGTGATCTTTTGATCTCTCCATGCAGGATAATTTGAATTACACCCTTGGTATTCAAATCTTGTGCATTGTATCATTATTTGTTTTACTATTCTGATTAATGAAACACGTGTGAATATTCTGCTCCTATTTGATTTCCATTGGATCTATGTTCTGATGCTCTATTCTCTTTTATTTTCCTAAATTCTTTCATTGTGAGGTTTACATCATCTCTTTGGATCCATTGTGAGGATTTTCACAATCATCCCCGTCGAAGATGCTATAGATCCTAGCCCAATTTAGAGACATGGTGTATGAAACTCTCGCATTTGTATCAGAGTAGAATCCGAAGTTAGGATCCTTAAACTTTAATACTGGAACAACAACTTTGGTTCTTCTTCTTTTCACCATTTTGCAATGAGTGTGACTGCACAATCAGAACCAAAAATTAAGTAATTCGACAATGGATAAAACCAATTCAAACAAAGGTAACTGAATCATACCTACAGTCCTACAGAAAAACTGAACTAAGCAAGGAAAAATTGAACAGAGAATGCCAAGTCACAGAGGAGCTTAAGCAAGAAATCACAGCGCGGTAATGGCGGAAGATTCAAATTTTGATTAAGTAAGGATTAAGTCGAGTAATAATTTATTACGCATTAATTGAGGTAGACGACCAACACAACTAACAGTTAGGCTTTAAATAATGCTTTGATTTGATTGGCGAGCACAAGATTCAAAAAAATTTGCGTGTGCAGTGAGATCGTGATCCGATTGGTAAATTAGGCATAGCGACTTAAGGGGGTACTGCAAAAGTCGGGATTCGGGAGCGGAGGTGAATTTTGAATTGCGGTTGAAAAGCATCTGATTGCCGACTTCCGCATTCCGGGTTCCAAAACAGTCAGGATTTGGGAGTCAGGATGAATAACACACATAAACCAAAATTTGCGCTAACTGTTGACTTCCGCATCGGAGGTGTTGAAAAGTCGAGAGGCAGGAGTCAAGGACCGATTATGTATTGAACATAAAATCTCGGTGACTGCCGACTGCATATATTTTGGCTACGAAAAAAAATGTCGGGAATCAGAATTCGAGTATGAAAAATTTTAAAATGGCTTAACCATCCCGACTTCCAACTTCTGCAATTGTTTTGACTTTGAAAGGTCGAGGGTCAAGAGTCGGGGACACAAACTTATCTGAAGGAAAATGCGTCCCGAGTTTCAACTTCCGCCAAATCTGGAGAGAGAAAATTGGGAGTTGGGGGTCTTTAACCAATCTTGCTGAAATTTTCCTCGACTTCCGACTTTCGCGTTTTTTGTTAAAGCAGATTAATACCTAGATTAAATCGGTAAAAATTGGTTTAATTAGGGTCTACAAAAGCATGATTAAGCTGGATTTAAACAATTCATGAACAATATTGGAAAATCAAAAGAAATCAAATAGTTAACTTTACAAATGAAATTTAAATTGGTGCTCCCATCTTACCTAGATTAGATGGGATCTGCTGTGGCTACAACAAATGGCGGCTCACTAGGTAAGACCAGTTATCTCTGTTTGATCATGAAAACTTGAACCTTACATCAAGATTTTAGAAAGCATCACTTATTCAAAACAACAATAATTCTCTTAAAGATTATAAATCCAAATGCCTCTTATTAAATATTTCCAAGACGATTGACAAATTATAAAAAATGATCAAGTAGAGGTAAGCATATGTTTCATAACCAAAATAGCACAACGAAATAATGAGACTATAGGGAACCAAATTTGGTAAGAATGAGCAAAGCTAGAAAATGGGTAAAATAGTGGTAACAACAACCAAAGATAAAATCCTGATATTATAAGTGTTTCCTCTGTTTCCAACGAGCATCCATGTCCCCGACAGGGTTTCCTTTTAATACACATAGTCGCTTTTATCCCATTCACTTACAAGATTTATCTGGATACTTAATATTATATTTATGTTTCCCAAATGAATATTAGAGAACACTACCATGCTTTGGTAATCAGATGTTGGCAATGCCATTCACAAAAACCTGTAGAACGTGATTAGACTGGCTCATAATGAAACCTCCTGCCTTTGGGAAAGGGGATCATCCTGGCTTGGTGACCAGATATCGATAATGTCAGTCCACAATATTTTATGATCATGGTCAGGTCGGCTTGTAATAAGACCTCCCGTTCTCTATAACAACTTTTTTTTTTTCTAAATTTTTTCAAGGAATGACTGCAAAATGCTATCTTGGCTTGGTGACCAACTAATGGTAGCACCATTCACCAGTGTTGACAGATAATGAACGGGTCAGCTTGTAATAAGACCTCCCAACATTCAAAAATTAGAAAGCCATATCTCGACGTGGTAACCATATATCGAGATGTCATTCCATCAGTACCTATGATCATGTTGAGCTGGCTCATGATGAGACCCCTCACTTTGCAATAATCCACACGAATTTATGAATTGTATTTATGTTAAAGTACTAAGTGAATGGGGAAGCAGCTCTTTATGCTCCTTAAGAGCATATAATGACGTAAAGGATTTAAAGATATACTGTTGGAAAAACTCTACCCACATCATTAGAGGGCATTGTTATCAAAGGAAATTCTACCCATAGTAATCCATATTTCATTGGTTATTTAAACTAACAAAATATTACCCTCTACTGATTATTTTGATAAGAGATACTTGGTTAAGATATTTGAGAGGCTTACCGAACAAATGAATTATGAGAGAAATAGCCATCCGAAGCTAAATTTTTTGATAACTTGTTAAAATCTATTTCCATTATTTTTACCTTTGAGAGAAGGGTATCCCTAATGAGAAAATTAAGCCACTTTATTTCGGGAAAGGAAAATTTCACAAAAAAACACACCAATCAGTATAAAAAACACACTATGTACAGGCCTAGTGAACAACGTCACTAAGGAAAACATTTCTTTAAAACTTGAGCATTCATCGGATAAGTCTTATGAGACCCTTCCAGCATTTGCAACCGAAAAGTGCCAGGACCTAATTTTTCAAAAATATCAAATGGCCCTAGCCAAAGTCATTGGAATTTTGTATGTTCACCTTTTTCTTCGTGAGGTTTATCCAACTTGATAACTAGGTCTCCTACCTCAAATTCTCTTTGGGAAGAGGATTTCTGATCAAACCATAGTTTAACTAGCTGTTGATGTTGATGAAATTTTTTGCTAGATTTCTCTCTTTTTTATTCCAACTGGAGAAGTTCATTAATCCTATTTTCCAAGGGAGAAAAATCATCCTCCTGGACATATTTGGATAATTGAAGTGAAGGGAGGAGTGTTGAATATTTAAAAAACCCACTATGTCATTCTAGACTTAGGATAAATTCCTAAGTTTTGACTAGGTAAAATAGGCAAGTTTTGTCTTTTAGTGGACCACTTGCCATCCTAAGTCACTAAGGTTCCTTATAGAATATTCTGGATAAGATTTCATTGGATTTTGTCTGATTTCTTTCCATTTCTGGTTTAGAAGGTGCTTTCCTGATTTAGTTAGCTTTGTCCTATTTTTTCTGCTTTCTAGTGGAAAAGGTAATGCTAGTTGACTTATAATCTTTTGCCACTTGAACAATTCGAACTCCAAATAATATATAACCTTCTAAATCCATCAAAAAATTCTATTTACCTCACTCATGAGCTTCCATACCATACTTATCCAATTCGTGAGCCTCTAGTACAGTTTTGGAAACTGCTTTTGTCACCTAGGTTTTTTTTGTTTGTCTTTTCTAAGCCTTTTCTTTTTGCTCTTTCCTAATTGCCTCAAAGCATTCAGTTTTATCCATGGAGGATGTATTATATATTGTTATCATATCAATGAATAATATACAGAGTGATTTCCACAATTTATTCTCTTTATTCTTCTTCTCTCATTGTCTGAAATATTCCATGTGAAATTGTCTTATGAATCTAGTTCCTAGCAATTGAAAACCTCACATGGTATCAGAGATAGCTTGATTCAAATCAATTTCCAAGAGTGTTTTTTGCAGGCATTTCCATCACTAGGAGCGCATCAGTATGGATCAAAATCAATCCAAAACTGTGACTCTCACTCCCTTCAATTTCTTTGACTGGAAGGCGCATATGATCATCCAGCTTCGAAGCAAAGGATTGTATAGAGTCACTATGGGGCTTGAAACTACGCCAGGAGCTGTTGCATTAAAATCCAAATGGTTCAGTAGGATTGATGAAGCTTATGAGTTACTTTGTCTCTCTGTATCTCCATATCTTCTATTCCATATTGATTCTCAATCCACTCCAAATGAAGTGTGGACAAAGCTAGAATCTCTCTTTGGAAAGTAGGACGAGCTCAGTGGTCATTTGTTGGAGATTGAGCTGATCTCTCTTAGTCCAAGTAATTTCGATTCTATGGAGGATTTCATCTCAAAATTCAAGAACCTAGTGCTTCAACTCAAGCAATGTGGCATAGAGAAGAAGGATGAGCAATTAATCCTTACCATTCTTTCAAAACTGAGCTCTAAATACTCAATATTTGTGTCTACTTTTCATTCTACAAGACTTGCAGTTCCCAAGTGGAAGATGCCAACCTTGGATGCATTCATTGATTCACTCACTCATGAGAAGGAAAAGATGGTACAAATGAGGGATCAATCACCCTCCAAAGACTTTTCACTTATTGCTCATGGAGCAAAGAGGTTCAAGAATGACAAATCCAAACATAAGATTTTGTCAAATGAAGAGGATTCTAATGGAGATTCCAAATCCAAGAAGATGAAGAAGGAGAAGCCCAAGTGTTCTTATTGCTGCAAAGGAACTCATCCTGAGAAATCTTGCTTCAAGAAGAAATTGGAAATGATGGCCAAAATGCTTGAAGAACATAACATAGATGTTCCTGACTTTGCAAAGAAAGAACAAGGCAAGCTTGATGTAGAACAAGAAAACTGTCTCCAAGCCTCTCCCAAAGGTAATCAGGTTTATGCTTTGAGTGCTAGAGTGAAATATAATTATGATGTCTCTGATTTTGATTCACATTCTGATATATCAGAATCAGAAACCTCCACTTCTTCCTTGGAACACTCTTTAGTCAGTTCATCCAATTCTACTCTAAAAACTAGTCAGTTTTTACTAGCTTCTGACTTGTCTTCTCAAAGGTCTTTCCACCACCATTCAAATATTTTAGATTCCTATTTAGAATATGATTTACAGTATGATATGCAGGTCATTACATATCCCACACCATTTTCCCAACCATTGGATGCACAAAAGACCCCACAATCCCCAAGTTCTCCAGTTAAGAAAATACACAATTCTATGTTTTCCTACACTGTGTCACTTGGCTCTGTTGCACTTTTGTCTTGCATATATTTCATTGTTTGGAAAGCCATGTTTTTGTCCATATTTGGAATGATATTCCACACATATGTACCTGACCCCATCACTCATAGTTCAAAATTCAAGTCCTCACACTCTCCAGGCTTGCTCAACTGTCAGGGTGACCTAGTTTCTCACACTTTTCCTACTGAAACTCTGTTTGATCATGGAGACTCCACATATTTACTGGTTGCTGCTCCATATGAATCACATTCTGATATTTCAGAGCTGCATGTTCTCATTTTAAATATCAGAAAGGTCCTACATCAGTTTAAGAAGAAGATACAAGAACTAGTGCACCACATTGCAGTTACAGAAGAAATTGATCCTGTTGAGTTCATTGTTTCTCCTTGGGAAGGAGTATGCATAGATATTCTTTCCATCATTGATTATGTTTTCAGATCTAATTATATATGTTACAACAACAAGAGAAATTCATTTGATTCTCCTCCATCATCAGAATATGAGCTTCATAGAGCTTCAACATATGGTTCTTGCCTACACAACATTTATGCACTGATGCATGATCATGACATCCACAATCTCTTCATCAAGTCAGTTACTCAGAAGCAGCCCATTCAGCTCATTCAACTCATTCAAATGAGCAACATGACAGTATTAAGACATCAAGCATGTCCATTTTTGAGGGAGGGTTTTGTTCCCATGAGGTTTTCCCTGTTTCCTTGGTTTACATGGACTAGTTATTTTGTATTGGGGTGACCATAAGCCTTGTTGCTTGGGCCCTATATTTCTGATATTTTTTTGATTCCCATCACATAAAATCAGGCTTAAGGGGGGGTGTTGGAATATTTAAAAACCCACTATGTCATTCTAGACTTATGATAAATTTATGATTAATTTCCTGAGTTTTGACTAGGTAAAATAGGCCAGTTTTGTCTTTTAGTGGACCACTTGCTATCCTAAGTCACTAGGGAGCCTTAGAGAAGATTCTGGATAAGATTTCATTGGATTCTATCTGATTTCTTTCCATTTATGGTTTAGAAGGTGCTTTCCTGATTTAGTTAGCTTTGTCTTGTTTTTTCTGCTTTCTAGTGGAAAAGGTAAAGCTAGTTGACTTATAATCTTTTGCCACTCGAGCAATTCGACCTCCACATCATATCTAACCTTCGAAATCCATCAACACATTCTATTTACCTCACTCATGAGCTTCCATACCATACTTAGCCAATTCGTGAGCCTCTAATACAGCTTTGGAAACTACTTTTGTCACCTGGTTTTTTTTTTTGTCTTTTCTAAGCCTTTTCTTTTTGTTCTTTCCTAATTGCCTCAAAGGCATTCAATTTTCTCCATGGAGGATGTATTATATATTTTTATCATATCAATGAATAATATACAGAGTGATTTCCACAATTTATTCTCTTTATTCTTCTTCTCTCATTGTTTGAAATATTCCATGTGAAATTGTCTTATGAATCTAGTTCCTAGCAATTGAAAACCTCACAAGGAGGAGATTAGGAGGAAAAATAGCCTCTTTACCATACACAAGGTTTTCATGTCCCCAATTAAATGATTTTCAGATAAATAATTAAGTTGGCCTACCCAATTCCTAAGGGTTATGTGGAAGAATGAAAATATTGACATTTAACCCCAAGGTTTATAGTTTCTCATGAAAATTCAATATTCTAAATTGACGGTGGAAAAATAGGCCAATAAATTATGGAATAAATGTTAAATGCTCCAAAATGAAGTGTCATTAGGTCCTAGTTGGACTTGGGGGCGCATAAGTGGACATGTGGGGTCCACATGAGAGAATATTCCTCCTTTAAACATGGAACCATCCCCAAATTCGAGTTGGAAGGGAAGAGGTAAAATTCATGAAGGAAGAGGAAGAGTCATAGGGATAAAAATAGGAAATGACAGATTCTATGACAACTATGACAAGCATTATGACACTTATGACAAATTCTATGACACCTATGGCACTTATGACAGATTCTATGACATCCATGACAATGTAAGAGCTAAAAATATACCAAGAGGGAGAATGAGAGGAGTTACACATATCCAAAGCATCCAAAAGATTCCCCAAGTCGAATTCATGGAGGAGTTGGAGACAAAAGATGAGCCAAGTGTCATGTGGGGCCAATGAAGGGTCATAACCCCCACTAATTCGAATTTCATGAGTAATTAGGAGATAATTTGAGTTATAAGGAGGTAAATGACTAAAATAAAGTTATTAAAAGGAGGCCAAGTTGAAATGGAGTAGATTTTGATAATTTTTTATTTGCATCTTTGCAATTTGGAGAGCTTCAAGCTTGTCCTTGTACGGTGGATGTTTATCCTCCTTGCCTTAGTACCAATTTCGAGGGTGCAAGATTCCCATCCAAATTCGTTGATGGAGAGTCCATTCAGACCTCTCAATAGAGATTCATGGATATTTTTTGATGCAGGTTCAACCCCCATCTGAGTTCAAGTTCATATTCTCTCTTCCTTCTCTACTATCATTCTCCTATCTTTCTCTCAATGTTCATGTAAAGTGAGATAGAGCACTCTTTGTTGCATATAGATAATGGAAGGCTATTGTTTCAACCTTAGGAAATTGTTAATGAATGCATAAATCTATAATAAATAGATCATGATATCCACAGCTCGAAATATTAAGCACTTCATGTACTATTTCTCCAAGTAACATTGATATTCGAGCTAGTTTCTTCTTTCCTTCAATGTCATGTAAAAGTGTGATGGCGCACTTCTTGTTGCATAGCTAATGAAGGATTGATATTTAGACCTTATGGACATGTTATTTGTTGCATAAATATGTAATAGACATATCATGAGAGCCACATCTCGAAATCCCTTGGACCATATAAGAAAACTCAAGCAAAACCCACCATTTTGAGCCATTGCACCCTTGTATACATTTATGAAAATTTTGAGAATTTATATATTAGTTTTGCACCAGAATTATTCTGAGTTTTGTAGCTGTTTGAGAATCCTATTATTTACTGTACATGAGAAATAAATTTTATGCATGACCCTTGTTGCATTTGCTTGGAATTCCATGTAAAAATCTATGCTATATTGCTAACAATTTCCAAGCAATGAATGTGTTTTGTAACCTTCTGTTTTAAGAGTTCCTTAGAAAGCTATAAATATGAATCAATGATGCACCTAGGTATTTTTGGAGGTCCGTTATATGATCCAAGTGTCTGTTCTGAAATTTGGGAGGGACGTACATCATTTGGGAATCCAAAAGAGTCATCTACCCTTGGGGGTTTTAACATTGATTTTCCTAGTATTTTTTCTTTTCATTCCCCAGTTGTAAATGAAAGTTTCTAAAGTCTTTAGCAAGTTTCCAAGCATCTAATAGTTGCATTAGTGTGTCCTAATACACCTCAATCCACTCCAACCATAATTCGAAACCATTTGGGATCATTTGGGACAGTTTGGGGTTTACTAGTCCAAGGTTCGAAAATTGGTCAAATTGAGTAAATTATCAAAATAGGGATATTACAAAAGTAGTAAGGTGAATTACCGAGGGAAGCTTTAGGAGTTACCCTATCCAACCACAAGGCGTTGAACAGTTGGTTGTGCCAATTTTTGTGGTTACTTGCTACAGTTATTTTTAGGATTTTGATAAGGTTATTACTGGTGGATTCAACCAAGCCATTCCCCTACGGGTAGTAGTTGGTTGAGTACTTAATTTTGATACCTTTATATAATGCATACTAAGTAAGATCTATTGAATAGAAGTAGGAAGCATTATCGAAAACAAAAAATTCAGGAACACCAAACTTGGTTACTATGTAATTCTCAAGGAAAGAAATCACCTGGTTGGTGTTAACCACTTTGAGTGGAATTGCTTCCAACCATCTGGTAAAATAATCTGTAGCAGTAAGTATATACTTGTGTTGCATGGAGGATTAATTAGACCAATTACGTCTAAACCTAATTGCTGGAATGGAGCTTCCATGGCAGCTGGCTGAAGTGGAACGAAAAGTTTCTTAATATTGCCAGCAACCTTTTGACAATATTCACACTTCCGAGAAAAAGCATGTGTGTCTTTGAACATGGTCGGCCAATAATAACCATCCCTCATTATTTTATGTGTTGTGGTCTCCCCTCCATAATGACCACCAACATGTCTTGCATGAAGCTCTATTAGTATTTGCTCAGCATCATTTCTCTCAACACGTCGTAATAGAACTCCATCAAAGCTTTTCCAATACAAAACGTCATCAACTAAAAAGTAAGGAGCAACTTTCAATCTCAAAGCTCTCCTTTTCTTTGGTTCTAGGTTGAGAGGAGCATACCCATGAGTCAAGAAAAACTTAATATATTCTTACCAAGAGTCTGGAGGCACCGAGGTGAGACACATAAGGTCTTGTTGAACACGTTCATCATCGTGCTGATGTACTTCGCTGGCTTCCTGAGCTTCTAATTTACACAATCCTTTCCCTTGAATAATCTTAGCAGGCCTAATTTCCAAATCATATTCCTGTAATGCCATCATCCAATGTGCGCGCTTCTCTCCTAACTCTTTTTGAATCAAAATGTTTTGAACTGCTAAGTATGGAACTATAAATTTTGTTTAGGATTTCAACAAATAGGGTCTGAAGTGCTTAAAATCCTTATAGACGGCGTAGGCTTGTTTATCCACTTCCGGATAACTAAGTTCTGCTCCTTTCAAGGTTGAGCTCATGAAGGATATTGGGATCTCATCACCCTCAGTATTACATTGTGTAAGGACTGCAACATATGAAATATCAGGAGCAAATGTATATAAAATAAATATTTTGAAAAATCGCGAGACATTAAGGAAGGTGCTTCTGCAATTGCTTGCCTAATTCTACAAAAATATTCTTTCAGCAAGTCACCCCATCTAAATGTTGCATCCTTTTGAATCATGTCCTAGAGTGGTTTAACAATCTGATAAAAAATGGGAATGAATCTCCTAACAAAGTTAATTTTCCCTAAAAAATATTGCATGGATTTATTTGTACCAGGAAAATTCAATTTGGAAATAGCTTGGGTCTTGTTATCACATTTATAGTAGCCGTGGATACCATATATTCAGATCAGATTCCAGTCCTTTTTTCAGGTAGTCCTTTACATTGAGATGCTTGATATCAACATCAAATGAGCATTCATTCCAGGATCACTCATATTTTCAAAGCATCCCCTGAGAAGACAGTACAACCTTATGCCATGACTGAGCCTGATGACCGATGTAGCCATTTTGCCATACAGAGCAGTATGCAGTGCCTAGATGTGCAACAACAATATTCCAGTTGACAGTTGATGGTTCAGATGGTTTGTACAGGTATATGATGCAGCAAGTATATTGATATGCATTGGTTATGATGTCTTTCTCCTTTGCTCATTATGATAGCTTAACTTGGTATCTTGTAGTTATGATCTGGCGGTATATATATGTTACATAGATATGTGTGTTTCAATGATTATCTAAAATGATCTAATTTACTCCGAATATGAAATTCTTGTTTATACTCATTGGTTTCACCCTCCTTAGGAGAATGGACATAATCATTCCACCTTTCATGGCTTGCTAGTTTTGGCATCACCTTTCACTTTCCCCATCCATCCGTTCTCTTCCACTTCTTGTTTTTACCCTGACTTACACATTAGCCTGTGATATGGAGGACTTCCCCAATTTTTCCTCTTTGTTGGATAGCATCCTTGTTAGTTTGCGTGTCGGATATGAGTTGGAAACAAAACTTACCCTTCAGTGAGTTGGATTTGATACCTTGACCTCTCTAGTCGGTTGCCCCGATGTTTGGTCTTGATTGTATATGACCCCCCTAGTTGCATAAGTTATGTTGGCTAAAACCTGAAGCAAATAATAATACCATCATTACATGCATGTGGAAACTTTATTATATCTTATGTGCAAGCCCATTGAAGTAAAACTAAAATTGTGCTTCTAAGCACAATGAAAAAGGGCTATGAAATGAATACAATGAAAATACCCTGGATGAAAGCTTGAGTAGTTGTGATTCTAAGCACATGCAAAATCCCCAAAAGGGTCATAAAGGCCTAAAGAAAGCAGTGGTTAACTATATGAGAAATCCAAAGATTGTTGGCCATGAAATTAAATGTAATGATCAAAATCCTCACGGAGCCTACGGGTTGTGATGTGAGATGGAGTAAGGGACAACTAATTCTAAGTGTCCCCCAGAACCTCAAATTACGGTTACCCGGGCACCCAGTCTTGGTGGTTCTAGAAAATATCCTCACTGAGCTATTTTAGCTTGGATGTGAGAAGTAGACATTTGCCAAGGTTAAATAAGTATTTCTTAAAACAACTTATTCCATTTGTGAGACACTACCATTCCCTGTGTTATTTTTATCCAACATATGCTTGAGTGTGTATTCCATTTTTCCGTTATCCAAACTATCACAGTGTTGAGTCAGTACATTCATCCCCTTATCCTAGTCTTTCATTTTTCACCCTCACCAAATCCTAGCAAAATGATCACGACCATGAAGTGAGTATTTTCTTGAAGTTCTATTTGGAGTAGTTGATTATTTTTATATATTGGATGTTATTATTGTTTAAAATGCCAGTGATATTCTACTTTATACTTTGAATTTTTGTATTAGAATGATTAAAAGGATCATGCTTTAACCATTTGCACTTGCAGCAGTGGGCAGTTTAAGCCTGGGTCACATTTTGGTCAGTTTTGACTTGGTCAAACTTGGTTTGACCAAGTCAAATGGAGGACCTGAGTTGATTTGGATCAGTGATGTGTGAGATTAATGATTTATGGTCCTTACATACCCATTTTATGGTTCCATGCAGTAGACACAGTTATCAGATGATGGTTTGATGATTTTTATGGTTATTATTATTATTACAGACCATTTATTTTTATTTGTCCTAGCATGGTCATGGTTATAGATGACTATACAGATAGCCACAGGGTGTATAGGTACTCATATCTAGTACATTTGGACCTTATGAGTCCATTGGGATACTTAGTTTTCAGTTTCAGGAACTTCCAGTTGAGATATTACTTATATTATAACTTTATTGCAGATTTTCCATTTAAAATGGTATGACAACACAACTCGACTTTTTATTTGGTTCACCTAGGGAGATATAGAGGGAGCATGGGGTCCAACCAATTTTTATTGCCATATTACCATGCTCCCAGACATTTTGGTGCAGTCAGTTTTGGCCTCGGGGTACCAGGAAGTGAGCTACAAGCATTTTATTCTTTCACAGGTGATTTTTCTGAGGATAAAAAATGGTAAAAATGGTTACATATGAATTTGACTCCGGCTATTGAGGAAAGTAAATGGAACGAGGTTGGTTTATATGATTTGTGTGATTCTTCCCACACCTTCCAAAGCAGGTTGCAACATTTAGTGGGGCCCACACACTCTTCGGGGTTTTATATTATGATTTTATTGTGTCATTGAGGGGGCACGATTTGGCCACGTGGTCACAGTATTGTATCTTGATGATGTTATTATATGTTCTTGTGCCATGGGGACATGCTAGAGAAGGATGAGTACACCTCCTAGCACCACCATGTGCTTATGTTATGACTTTAGTCACTTTTATGTGGTTCGTCCCCCCTAGGGAAACTTAGCTAGTGCGCCCCCTTCTATTTTTGAGTTAATCCATGTACTTTATGTTTAGGCTCATCGTAGCCATTGATTATCACTTATGTATATTTTGATCTCAACCACTAGTTAAAAAGGTGGTTAGGGTTTTGGTTTATCCCATTCCTATTTAAAGGAGAGACCCCCCTCATTATAAAACGGACTTTGGCTCTTGGAATTTGATAATAGAAGAAATATTTGCAGAGACTCTTGTATTTTCTTTGTTGGATGTTCTTAGATGGTTATTGGAAAGTCTATTTCTCCTAGCATTTGAGAATTTGTTGTGGATCCAAAATATATTTTGTGGAAACAGTGTTAACTGCAGGAGGACGAATTTAGTTGGATGTTTTTACAGGGAGATCCTCAACTCATTTTCTTGAAGAAGCTAATATCAGGGGGTTTTCAATAGTATCTTTGATCTTTTATTTCCATTTGATATGTCTCTTATTTTTACAGTCATTCTTTCTTGATGCATCAAATCTAACTTCGGTAGTTTGCTTGTGCAGGAGAGGAGGGCACACTTGGTTCATTGGGAAAATCGGTTTTAATTGCATACTCAATAAAATCACCTCAAATTGATCGGGAAGGAGTAGATCATCATCATCAAGGAATATTCAAGATTCCGGGTAATATCTACACTTGTTTCATTTATTTGAAGTTTCAAACCATTGGCCATTTGTATTTTCTACTGAAACTCTAAGTGCCGAAACTTCTAAAAATTCTCTAGCTCAAACAACTTAAAATCATGGCGAACGATTCCTGGGTTTTAACCTTAAGGCCTAGCCCCAGGTGGGTTTCCTAGGGTGTCACCCCTAAGGGACTTCATCCTGCCCAATTCCCTAGGCACTACTCTCATTCCCATGCGCACTTCCAGACTTAGCCATTTTTTGGGTTGTTTGATGCCGGTTTTTGACTTGTGATGCCTTAGATACTGTCATACTCTCCAAAAAGTCTCATCTAAAGGTAATATATTGCCTCACCTTAATTTTAACCATTCTACCTTGGACACGTTTCCCAAGGCATAAAAAATATTGATCATTTGCTAGTGCCTTGATCCTAGATCCTTCTTTTAAACTCATAAGTCACCTGTACTATCACATTGGGTCAATATTTATATCTCATAAGCCTCTTGATCCAAGTTGTGACTTCATCCATAGATATAGGGTTCATTATACCTTACACCATACGTATTTCATTTATTTGATTTGACTTGGTGTTCTGGTTAGACCTCTCATGTCGGGAGTTGATCTGGATCTCCCCCATTGTTATCTAGGGCTTGGATAACATAAAGTGAAGAGTGCCTCGATTGGCATGACAAACAATCCATCTTGGGAATCGAGGCCCTCTTGGTTCACCTCTTTATCTTCCTATCCCCTCTACCATCCTGTATAGTATCATCATTTGGGGAAACTACAAGTTGTGTGATAACATTTTGGCGTCGTTCCCGGGGAGGTAGAGGCTTACCTTTAGTGTCTGCGAGTGTCTGTGCATTATATTATATCTTATCGCATTCGGTATTTTGGTTTGGTGATTTCATTTTTCATTCCTTAATTATTTCATACACCATCTTAATTCAATCATCTCACCTCTCCTACGACATTTACCTTTTTGGTGAATTGCTTGTGTGGTTCACCTGGAGACTCCACCCCACGACTCTTGTGAGGAAGGAACCCATATATAGACTCCATTGGGGAATCTTAAATGTATAATTCATAATGGACCCAAATTTTCTTCGTGACTTTGTATAGTCCATAAAAGAATTAAAAGAGTATAATGAAAGAAATTCAAGATTTAGGAATGAGGATAATTATCAAAATAAGTATGGGTATGAACCTGCATATCAAGATTCTTATGATACCCATCATTTGCCTCATCCATCTAATAAATTTTCTTCCCCAAATATCCCTAGTGAACCAATTAGAAAATATCAAACCCAGCCAAGGCTTTTGGTGAATGATTCTCGCCCAACTGAAGCAACTAGAGCCTTTAGGAAACCCAAGCCATCCCTTTTGATTTTTCAGAAATATATGGGGCACCTCATCATATGCCAAATGGATACATCAGGAGGTTGCCTCGTTTTGATGGAAGTAATGGAACATCTATTGAAAGTCATTTGGATTTCCTCTGGGACTATATGGAATCTCTGGGTGCTGACGGTGATGATGTTTATATGCGATCCCTTGGTGCGTCCCTAGAAGGGGATTCCCGATTATGGTTTGATCATTTAGCCCCGGGATCCATCACTGGGTTTGAAATGTTCATGGATTTGTTAATAAGTGAGTAGGGAAAAAACATTAATGAATGTATAAAAGAATAGTCAGACAATGAGTGTCTTGATGAAAACCAACTTGATGAATATGATCAATATCATACTGATAATGAATTAAATAATGATTGTCCTTATCAAATTGATTCCTCTTCTCCTGAGCCCATAGAGTCTCACGAGAAAATAATGTATGACAGTGAGCAAATTTCAACTCCTCAGGATTATTGTGTAACATCCCTCCCTTATCCCTACTTTTTGTAATTGAAATTGTAAATAGTATATTGGTTCTGGTGAGGAGCTCAAGGCCAAGGCCCCACCAGTAAACTTCGCAAGTTTTGTTAATTATTCCTAAGTTGAAAATCTGAAATCTAGGACTGAGGAGACTGAAGGTTGTGACGCAACTAAACGACGGGAAAACAAATCCACTAGGGGGAGAGGTAAAAATGTATAGAAAACCCATCTCGGCACCATGGTTACCGAAGGGTAGGTGAACTATATATGTTCACTTGTTTAAACCTAAGTTTTTGGCATCTTAAAGCTATATGAGCCCTAAGTTAACAACTAGTCCTAGGTGGGACATTTGGCCAACAAAGTAAAATGTTTATAATCTATTATCAACCTATATTAAAATATAGTTATATTATTAACCTAGTATTGAATAAATACTAAAATATATATGTATACAATGGTAAGTCAGGCTATTTACATAAACAATAAACATATACGAAAAGAAAAGTATCATATATGAATTTCTATATATGTCGACAATGGTAAGATAGCCCATTTCCAAATACATCTCTCTCTCTTTATATATAGACGAACATGTTTAAATTGAAATAACTATACACTTAGTTGATGACTCCCCGATTCACATGGAGGTTTATGGAAAACATGAGGGACTCCCGTAGCAGCCACCTAACAGGCTCCCCTAATTTCTAGCGTTTTAGACTACAATTGGAAGTGGTCATTGGGACCATTCTATATTTTCTCTAAGAAATGGTCTCATACAAAAGAGAAAGCCATTATTATAAAATAAGAGTAGGAAAGTAAAATACCCTATCAAAAATAAAAAGTAATTAAAATGGTACATAATGAAAAAGCAGTTGCCATTCAATAGATATGTTACCCATGACTTATGGTTTTTAACCAGTGGTAACACACTCCCACATCCTATGATATTCTAAAGGCTCGGCATCAAGAGCTTAACTCCCACATCCCACGACCTTCTAAAGGCTTGGCATTAAGAGCTTAACTCCCATATCCCACTTTTTCTATAGGGTCGGAGATTGACAGACCGTTAAAAGGGGGATTCCCTCGTGGTGTAGGCGGACTCTCCAAGGAGGTCTGAAGAAAACGAGAATTATATAGATGAGAAGTGAGATAGTGTTGTAAGTACCTTTTACTCTCTATATGGAGATGGATATTATGTTGTTGATGAAATGGAAGTGATCGGGTGAATATTTTAAGTGCCTTTAGTCGCATAAGTGATTGTATTTCAGATAAATATCCCTTGATGATTTGTATAGTATTAGAAGATGTTAAATCTATAAATGTATATTTTACTTGTTGGTTAATGGTATTCATGTATCTTTTGATGATTATGGTATATGGGTTGTATTATTCATGTATCTTTATGTTTGGTAAAATGATGAGAGTGACATGGAAATAAATTGTGGTAAAAAACCACACGTGTATCTAACTAGTTATAAAGGGCTTGGTGATACTGAACATGATCCATTTCATCCCTTTATATCCAAACAATTATTTCTATTTACGTATAGGTTGATATTATGCAAGATTTATTGTATTGCTTCAATCGAGGTAAAGTTAAATAAGTATATTCATCACAACTCACATGGTTGATGTAATTCATTGGTATGAGTGGATGTTATGATATGTTAATAATCGAAATCGGGTGACTTATGAGATTTGTGTAAATATATGATATGTACATTTTATCTCATGGGTTTATGCCATTGACATGGTGTTAGTACAAGTAATGATATTAGAAAATGCTTTAAGCTTTTGGTTAAATTTTGTATGATGCCTGTGATTTAAAGATGTACTTTTTAACTAGTAGAGTTATGTTTTAACATGGTCATGGTTATAGATGATTATACAGATAGTCACAAGGTGTATAGGTACTCATCTCTAGTACATTTGGACCTTCTAGGTCCATTGGGATACTCATTTTTCAGTTTCAGGCACTTCCAGTTGAGATATTACTCATATTATCACTTTATTGTAGATTTGCCATTTAAAATGGCCCAGTAGCACAATTTGACTTTTTATTTGGTTCACTTAGGGAGCTACAGAGCGATAATGGGGTCCAGCCACTTTTTATTACCATATTACCATGCTCCTAGACATTTTGGTGTAGTCAGGTTTGGCCCCGAGATACCGGGGAGTGAGCTACATGCATTTTATTCTTTCACAGATGATTTTTTTGAGGATAAAAAATGGTAAAAATGGTTACAAAGGAATTTGATTTGGGATATTGAGTCAAGGAAATGGCATGAGGTTGGTTTAGATTATTTGTGTGATGCTTCCCACACCTTCCGGAGCAGGTTGCAGCATTCAGTGGGCCCACACACTCTCTGGGATTTTATATTATGATTTTATTGTGTCATTGAGGGGGCACGATTTGGCCATGTGGTCATAGTATTGTATCTTGATGATGTTATTATATGTTATTGTGCCATGGGGACATGCTAGAGAAGGATGAGTACACCTCCTAGCCCCACCATGTTCTTATGTTATGACTTTAGTCACTTTTATGTGGTGCATCCCCCCTAGGGCGACTTAGCTAGTGTGCCCCATTCTATTTTTGAGTTGATCCATGTACTATGTTTAGGCTCATCGTAGCCATTGATTATCACTTATGTATCTTTTGATCTCAACCAATCGTTAAAAAGGTGGTTACGGTTTTGGTCTCTCCCATTCCTATTTGAAGGAGAGACCCCCCTCATTGTAAAAGGGACTTTGGCTCTTGGAATTTGATAATAGAAGAAATATTTGCAGAGACTCTTGGATTTTTTTTGTTGAATGTTCTTAGATGGTGATTGGAAAGTCTATTTCTCCCAGCATTTGAGAATTTGTTGTGGATCCAAAATATATTTTGTGGAAACAATGTTAACTGCAGGAGGGCGACTTTACTTGGACGTTTTTGCAGGGGGCTCCTCAACTCGTTCTCTTGAAGCAACTAATATCATGGGGTTTTCAATAGTATCTTTTATCTTTTATTTCCATTTGATATGTCTCTTGTTTTTACAGTCATTATTTCTTGATGCATCAAATCTAACTTCGGTAGTTTGCTTGTGCAGGAGAGGAGGGCGCACTTGGTTCATTGGGAAAATCGTTTTTACTTGGATACTCAACCAAATCACCTCAAATTGATCGGGAAGGAGTAGATCATCATCATAAAGGAATGTGCAATATTTTTCGGGTAAAATATACACTTGTTTCATTTATTTGAAGTTCCAAACCATTGGTCATTTGTATTTTCTGCTGAAACTCTAAGTGCCGAAACTTCTAAAAATTCTCTAGCTCAAACAACTTAAAATCGTGGCGAACGATTCCTAGGTTTTAACCTTGAGGCCTAGCCCCATTTGGGTTTCCTATGGCGTCACCCCGAAGGGACTCCATCCTTCCCAATTCCCTAGGCACTGTTCTCTTTCCCATGCGCACTTCCATACTTAGCCATCTTTTGGGTTGTTTGATGCCGGTTTTTTACTTGTGATGCTTAGATACTGTCATACTCTCCAACAAGTCTCATCTAAAGGTACTAGATATATTCACCTTAATTTTAACCCTCCTACCTTGGAGACGTTTTCCAAGGCAGAAAAAATCTTGATCATTTGCTAGTGCCTTGATCCTGGATCCTTCTTTTAAACTCATAAGTCACATGTACTATCACATTGGGTCAATATTTATATCCCATAAGCCTCTTGATCCAACTTGTGACTTCATCCATAGATATAGGGTTCATTATACCTTACACCTTACGTATTTCATTTATCTGATTTGATCTAGTGTTCTGGTTAGACCTCTCCTATCGGGAGCTGATCCGGGTCTCTCCCATTGTTACCTAGGGCTTGGATAACATAATGTGAAGAGTGCCTCGATTGGCGTGACAACCAATCCATATTGGGAATCGAGGCGCTCTTAGTCCACATCTTTAGTTTTCTATCCCCTCTACCATGCTGTATAGGATCATCATTTGGGGCAACTACAAGTTATGTGATAACATTTTGGTCCCGTTGCCCAGGATTTAGAGGCTTACCTTCGGTGATTGCGAGTGTCTGTGTGTTATATTATATCTTATCGCATCTGGTATTTTGGTTTGGTGATTGCATTTTTCATTACTTAATTATTTTAATCACCATCTTAATTCACTCATCTCACCTCTCCTACGACATTTACCTTTTTGTTGAATTACTTGTGTGATTCACCTGGCGACTCCACCATGCGACTCTACTGAGGAACGAACCCATATATAGACTCCACTGGGGAATCTTAAATGTATAATTCATAATGGACCCAGATTTTCTTCATGACTTTGTACAAACCGTAAAAGAATTAAAAGAGTATAATGAAAGAAATTCAAGATTTAGGTATGAGGATAATTATCAAAATAAGTATGGGTATGAACCTGCATATCAAGATTCTTATGATATCCGTCATTTGCCTCATCCATCTAATAATTTTTCTTCCCCAAATATCCCTTGTTAACCAATTAGAAAATATCAAACCCATCCAAGGCTTTTGGTGAATGATTCTCGCCCAACTGAAGCAACTAGAGCCTTTAGGAAACCCAAGCCATCCCCTTTTGATTTTTTAGAAATATATGGGGCACCTCATCATATGACAAATGGATACATCAGGAGGTTGCCTCATTTTGATTGAAGTAATGTAACATCTATTGAAAGTCATTTGAATGTCCTCTGGGACTATATGGAATCCATGGGTACTGACGGTGAGGATGTCTATATGTGAGCCCTTGGTGCATCCCTAGAAGGGGATGTCTGATTATGATTTGATCATTTAGCCCCAGGATCCATCACTGGGTATGACATGTTCATGGATTTGTTAATAAGTGAGTGGGGATAAAACATTAATGAATCTATGGAAGAGCAGTCAGACAATGAGTGTCTTGATGAAAACCAACTTGATGAAAATGATCAAGATCATACTGATAATGAACTAAATAATGAGTTAAATAATTGACCAAATATGAAATCTCATGTTGGTAAATTTTTAAATGAGTTGAAATACAATGAATTGTATTCCTAACTTGGCATACAATTATTTATGAGTCTCCATAAACCTTAATTACTTTGACATTTAAATCAATCGCCTTCCTTAAACCTTGAACCAAAGTCTCATACTCAGCCACATTATTTGTGCATTCAAATTCTAATCTACAAGTTGTCAAAATTTTGTTTCGTGTTGGATCGATTAAAACACACCTAGCTCCAACTCCCTCCTTGGATCTGGAACCATAAAAAAAAAGTCCATCAAGTCTTATCTAAACAAAAAATTAATATTTACATTATATACATTACGTAACATGGTTTGTGATGACTCTACCCATGCAAAATGCATTACCTATGATTGGATATTAGATCCAACATAAGGTGATCTATCGACTAGTAAATCTCCAAAAAATGTATCTAGAGTATAGTTTCCAAAATTGGGGACATGGATTGAGGCAGGTTCACTCAGATCATTTAAATCTGTGACTTCCTGCTTAAGATAGGGTTCCCTATCCATCCTGATCTTATTAGGTTTGTTGTTATAGGGTAGCCACACGTGAGATCGATCAATGGAAAAGTAACCTTTAATCTTCTAAGACCAATATCGGCTCAGCCACATCCCATAGGCTTTCGAGACATCAACTACAACAATATCGATCATTTGATGTATGTGACGATTTGATGATAACCTGATTAGGACGTTTTTCAAATATCCCACTACTTTGACTTTTGATCGATCTAACTGGACAATTTCGGTTGGTGATGGTTCGAGCTGCGCATTCAGTTTCTTACATAGAGAGAGGGGCATCACATTAGATGAGGCTCCAGAGTCTATCATGCAGTTATGCACGTTTCTGTTGAAAATTTTGAATGATAAAAGAAACAGAGGCGAATTTAACTTCTTCCCCATAGGAGAAGGTGTAAGCGCTTGTTGACTGCTTTGAATGATCAGAGTTTCAAAAGAGTTATCGTCGGCTGCATCACTAGATGTACAAATTTTAAGGATTTTTTCACGAATGGAAGGGATTTTCTTTAGATCAAACAATGAAATATTAGCGTGGTTTTTCTTAATATCTTCAATAAGATCATAATCCATATCATGCATGATATGTTCCTTGGATGGTATGGTTCTGTGGTTTGTAGATGTGCTCTTATTCAGATTTTATGTGGATGGGGCATCCCGAGTCAATTGTGCCTTCCCACGAGTATTGTACATGTGCTGCATGGCATAGATAGTCTCAATTTCATCATCTGAAAAAATTTCAGGAAGTTCAGAAAAATAGTTAACAATATCTTGAGGGTGTTGGCTATCAGGGTATTCATCATGAAGTTGTCGATTGTCAACAAAACTACTTTCACCTTCCTCAGAATGGGTTTGAGGCCCAATAATCACAATTTTGAGAACAAATGCTAGATCTTCAACACTTAATCCCTCAGAAGGGGGCATGTTCTGATTCTGTGCTGGACCATATGGCCTTCTGTATGGATTCCTGTAGAAACTTCTATTTTGAGAACTTTCATTCACATTTTTCTTAAGGTCAATAACTTCATTGGACACCTGTTGTAATACTTTTTGGAGGTTATCCATATCTAATACCCCCTGATCCTTTTTAGGGACATAGGATTTAGGGGGTGGTTCAGGTTTCTTGCGAGAGGTAGTTGGTTGCTCATTATCGAACTGTAGGTTTCCTTTAAGGCTCAACATGTCTTTCTCAACTAGAATAGCTTCACTAAACACCTCCTAAAGAGTAGTTTTGTTAAATTGCTTGACCCACATGGCTATAGGAAAATGAAGGGATTTTGGATAGTAGGCTATAATCAAGTTTTCAGCTAGCATTGAGTCAGCAGGATTTTTTTTTTCAAGGTTAAAAACCTTTGATTGAAATCCTTGATCCTTTCCTTGGTCTCCATTTTTATGGTAGATAGATCCATAACCAGATCCTATGGCGTTTTATCATCACCCAATTTTTCGAGAAATAGTTTCTCGAAGTCGTCCCAAAATTGAATAGTCTGAGGCTCTTGAGCGAAATACCAGGTCAAGGCTCTTCCCTAAAACGTATAGGGAAATAGTCTACATACTACGTCCTCATGTTCCACATTTTTAATAAGATAACCAACATAAATTTCTTTATGTGGTCTTCCGTTGGTTGCTTGTTTTCGGGATCATACCTAGGTAAAAAAATTCAGGATTCTTTGGAAGAGGGTGTTTTGTACCACGAACAGCCACCACATCTTAATCCAACGAGGGTCTATTCTGATTATTAGCCATACGTTGATCTTCACCACCTTTGTCGTCATAATTCTCGTGATGACCATTGCCGTGGGGTGAGGCGAGAGGGGGACCATGAGGAGAAGGGGGAGCCCCTGGTTCACCTGTCGCAGGAATTGTCCTATGGTGATCAGGAAATAAAGTTTCCCCGAATTGGTATTCAGATTTGAATAAGGCATCGCCAGACTCCAAAGTAGCGTCCGGATCGGCCTATTCTATTAATATATCTTGAAGATGTTGTTTGGGGGTACCAACCATAGACTGGTTTCAGGTGTTGAATCGATCTCAAGATCCGTATTATCAGTTAAGGTTATTTTCAATCGACGAGCTAATCATTCTTTCATTTCACGGCTCATGTCAAGCCTAGACTATGATCTAATCAATATTTGTCGTGAATTTTTGATCTGTTCCTGGAGACGAGGATTATCGTGGAATGGGGTGAGAATAACAGTTCAAGTATTGGGTTGATTCAACTCTTGATGTGGCGTAGGAATGATCTCGGGTTGTGGACAAGTGGTAGGAGCGGATGTGATTGTTGGGTTGGTATGGCCATGTGTTGTGATTGGAGAATTTGTTGGAGGAGGTCTACTCTGATTGCGTTTAGCCATTAAAATCTAGATGGCCCTCCTTCTAGCACCATTTGTTGACGCCCAAATTGAGTCAAGACTTTGCTGGAATGGTTAGGGGGTCAACAATAAGGATAGTGATTTGAGCCAAGAATTTCAAAGAAATCTACACAAGAGCCCCTCTATTTCCCAGTCGTTGAAAATGACCACTTTCGATGGGTTTAAGCCTCCATTGGCCTTATCTAAGTTTTATTTTGCTTCTTAAGGGAGACTTATGATGAGAAGACAAGTAATCCTATTTATCATACTTTACTAGTGAGTGTTACGGAGAAAAATTTCCTATGGATCGGGGTATACCACAACAGATAGATGGAATCAAGAAATCAAATCACTTCCCAACATATGCTATGTAACTGTAAATGCAAACAAACAAAATAAAGGATCTACCTCAATCCAGACGTCTGATGAAGAATTATGTTGAGCTTTCGAATCACAACACTTGAACCTACAGCTTAGTCTCAACAATAAATGAAAACAAGTGCATATGATATATGGAATAGGTCAGCATATACAATAGCATAATCCATGACATATATAAGCAAATGTACCCAATGATAATAAATGATCATTCACAATATAAATGGACGAGAAAATAAGTATTTCTATTAATATGAACAAGAAGTACAAGATACAACCTCCTGTCGGAAACTCATCTGAACCAAGAACTAGGTCCCTCCGCTTGTGCTTGCACCACTTCAATCCCCCATACAATGGAAAACTCACGAGTAAAAGAAAAAAATCCTTCACCAGATATGAAAGAGTTTGGGAGGTGAACATAAATGGTTCACAACAACTAGGATCAATGGATGTAGACTCAAGCAAGGCAAAATTTTGATAGAGTTTCAATGCTCTTCTCTTTGTCCTCCTTCCATGCACCATAATAGATCAATATATAACCCTCCAAAGGAAAGTGAAAGTTCGAATCGAGTCGTTTCAAGATACATGGAGGGACAAAGGTCACAATGGTCGCTTTTTTGGAGTGAAAATAGAGATTTTACTTTCATTTACCAAAAATTCGATGTATGATGGATGTAGTGATGCAACTAGCGTATACGCGAGTTGTACTGAATAAGCTCGTGTATAGGAGGAAAAATAGGGGAAAATGGGTTCAAAGAGAACCAACAATATGGTTTTGAGTCTACAGAAGGATAACAGAGGCCAAGGAGTGTTAATGCTCACAAGGTGGCAAAATATGGTGTAACAATGAGAAAATTTGGTTTCTATCTCCAGATAGAGACAACTATCTGAAAGGGGCTAGTTAAATCACAAAATTCAGTTATTGATGATATTTTATAAATAGCTAAAATAGGAAGAAACATCCCCCATTCCACAAATCATTATTGGTAGACATCGAAAACATCAAATGAATATACTACTTTAAATATCACAGAAACAAAGTAACTAAATTACTAGATATATATAAGAGTTAGTAAACATTTCACCAATAATCTCAACACATAATGATTCAAAAGGATAAGTAATCAATAGGGATAATTAAAATAAATTCATATCACCTTGCAACCACACAACATTAATAATGAAAACATTATTAATAAGATTTCATTGAACCAAAGTAGTGAGATCTTAATAATATGCATTTAATTAAGGAAAAGTATAAGAAAATGAAACTTTATCTCAATATATGTGGAAAACAATTACAGGCAGGATCCACCTTTCAGTAACAAGCTGTAACAAATTACAAACAAATTTATGGAAGACAAATTTTTCTTAACAAGTCTTGATAAAAGAAATTAGATCAAAAGCCTCTCCCCATTTTTTCCTCCGTAACCACTTTTACAATCCCAAAGATCAAAATAAATAACATTACAACTTGGATCTTAGATCCCCAAAAGAAGGACAAATATCCTACATCTAAGGGATCTCAATTTAATTCCCTCGATCTGGATTGGTAATATGACCCTTCCATGTAGTGTATAAATCTAACATGTGTGCAATATTAGGGTAATCTACATGCTCTAATTGCAACTGGGATTTGCAAAAAAGGATATGATATTCTTGTTTCGGATTTTGGACCAAGAATCCAGAAAAATATGCAAGGTGATCTCCAATTGATTCAGAACCATGATGAAATACCTAAAGAGTGAGATTTTTATTTGAACATCATCTGGTATGGATTGAGCGGTTTTCTCCCTTTGTTATTCCACCTAAGCAAGCCTGAGATTAGCTGGCACTGAGTCCGCCAATTCAACAAAAACAATAATTTCCATGCTTTCAAGATGATTATCTGTTAGCATCCACTGTCTAGCACATATTTTCTGTCCCTTTTCAATCATTTGGGCGACTTCTTCACAAACAAATCCCCAAGAATTGATAGAAATTGTGGCTCTCAATAATTTATGCTGATCAAAGCCGAGGTATAGTCTGTGGAATATTCTTCATGTGTGCTTTCCATTTGCACAACTACTCATAGGCTGAGTGTGCCTTCTTTCTTCGATCTATGTGATCATCTAGACAGTCTATCAATTTCTCAAAGGCATTGAAATTGTCTTGAATTTTATTTAAGCCCAAAAAGTATTGAGTTTGGGTTTGCTTGAGCTTATCGTTACAATAAATGGATTCCTTCTTGAACTCTTGGACAATCAATTTGAAAAATTAAGAAAAAGCACCATGTTATTTGACTTGATCTAGTTGAACCTTAAGGTCAGCTAAGGAATTTTCTTGCTCCAATACTTTCCCCTCAGCAATCTGATTTTGCTGAGTGAGGTGATGAATTTGATTTTGCAGATCCCGCAAAGTAGAGTTATGCTGAGCTTGTAAATCTTCCAACTGTTTTGCAAAAGTTTGTTGAAGCAAATCCTTTTCTGCCTGAAGTGCTAAGTTTTTGGATTTCTACTCTTGTAGTGTAGCATTCAAGGTGGAGACATAATCAAAATTGGCTCCAAAAAAATATCCCATGGAAGTAGCAACATCAATAGATTCTCTCCATGGATCATCTGTAGCTTGTTTCCAAATCACTTGGTTAGGTGTTGGTCCAACCTATACTTTCCCTGAAGTGGTCCTTTTCGGTGCCCTTTTAAGTATGGATTTCCTTCTTTTATTTAAACCATAGTCGCCTAGGGCCACCACAACATCTTCACCAAAATATGATGTATCATCCACTGTAGAAGTCAATAGCCTAGTAGCTGGAAGTATAGGCACATTTTGGCTCACAAAATCAACCATAGGTTGTGATGAACTTTGAGAAGTCAATGGATCGGGTTGAGAAGAAGACATGGTAGACAATGTGGAAGGAGGAAGTGGAGCATTTTGGGTATCTCCTTAGGGTCGTTCAGAAGCTACATTCAAAGTTGATGGAAGGTTAGGATGGGTATTGATAGGTTGTTGGGTGGTGGATTGTTTGGCTAGTGAATCCAATACAGGATTAATGGGTAAATCAGTACTCTGTGTATCTATGGTAGGTGGTTCAGATGTAGTGGATGGATTATAGGGTGAACTAGATACATCTTGTTGGATATGATCATCAATAATGGGTGCATATGACATACCAGTGTCTTGGGAATGATGAGGGCTATTACCATTAACAACTTGAGTAGTATTTCCAACCAATGGTTGAGATGGTTCTTGAGTTACAGGGGTTGGGTTAATTACTTCTACAGGTTTTTCTTTCTCCAAATCAATGATCTCGCTTGTGGAAGTATGCAAAGGAGGATTGAATAACACAAGGTGGTAGACTTCTCAGTCTTAATAGCAAGGTTAGAAAGTGTTTTAGACATAGAAGAAAGATCATAAACATATTGAGTATAGGTAGTTTACTTACTTTGGAGATCACGTGTATTATGTATAAGAAGATTTAAGTTTTGAATGCGGGTTGTAAAAGGACCCTTCTCCATATGTTGTTTTCCCTTCCTTTTGTATGTATCTAACTGTGTACTGATTTGAGGAGTAGCTGAATTTAGGACTATAGCTTTATTGGTAGGTTCCAAGGCTTTTGTAGCAACATCTTGTTGTTGCTGGAAGAACCTATTTCTCTCTTCCAATACCTTGAATTTCTGCTACTGCTGTGCTTCATGTACTAGAATCCTTTGGCCTGCACTAGGCAGTTTGTTGAGCACTTCTTCAAAATAATGAGAATTATGATATATGTTAGAACATTATTACACCTATGTACATTAATCATTTATTAATTGATGGTTAATTAGTACCAAACAGCTTAATAATTGCATCCCCAAGTTGGTTAGTGAGTAAATGGTCATTTAGCTTGAACCAGTTGGCAATGTGGACAAAACTGAGCATTGTGCCAAGTCAAACTAGCTGTTGGGTGTGCCCTCCCAATCATTTATTGCTTCCTGCATGCCTAGGGTGCTCTTGCTCCTTGTTTTGTGGGATTCTCTTTGACCAAGGGCGCACATGCTCAGAATGTGGACAAACTTGCCTCCTTTGCCCATTTTTAGCCAATTCTAGCTGCCTAACCTCTAACCAACCAGTTTCTCCACATGTGTGAGGTCACATGGGCCTGTCCAGTCATTCCCAGCATTCACACAGCAGTTTCAAACTAGTTTGGGATGGTTTGGGATATTTTGGTCAACCTAGGGGGGTTTGAGCTATTTCTAAGCTAGATTAGTGTGAACACTCCAGATGGATTCGAATTGTTCCAGATTTGTATAAATGGATGTTCTTAACCTATTTTGAGGTTGGAAAGTTAATAATATTTACATTATTCACCCATTTCATGTGTTAATTGTTCTTCATTTTACAGATTTATGCTCATTCTTGTAAATGTGTTGCAATCTTTTCACTAGTGAGGAATCCATAGTAGCTCGGTTCTGCTGTGATTCAGATTTTACATGGTATCAGAGCTCTTGGAGCTACCATTTGAACTAGCAAGACTGTTTTAGTGGCTTTCCAGAAGTAGTGGAGAAACCACATAATTCTTGAGGCGATTTCCTGAGTTCATTGGAGAAATCTAGTGGCTCTTCTCAGGTGTGATGCTCTCCCGAATGCACCCACTATCAAACATGATTCGAATCTGTTAGTGTAGATCCCTCTTGATTGATTTGAGAGTTGTTTGCAGGTATTGAAGATCAACATTGTTAGCAAGTGCATGAGTAGCAGAGAAGAATGGAGCCATCTCACCCAAATGTGCTTACTCCCTTCAACTATTTCGATTGGAAGGTAGAAATGGTGATTTTGTTGAGATCTAAGGGTCTCTATAGAATTACGATGGGCATTGAGGTGGAGCCAAACTCAGCTGTGGAGAAATCCAAGTTTTTTAACAAAATGGATGAGGCATTTGGCCTCCTTTGTCTCAGCATTTCAAGAGACCTCCTGTTTCATGTAGAAAGTCTAGCTACTCCAAATGAAGTGTGGCTCAAGCTTGAGACCTTGTTTGGAAAGACTGATGAGATGAGAGGCCACCAGTTCAAAAATGAGCTTGTTTCATTGAGCCCAGGGAATTTCGATTCCATCCAGGACTTCTTCACCAAGTTCAAGAACTTGGTCTTGCAGATCAGACAATGTGGCATAGAGAAGAAAGAAGAACAGTTGGTGTTGTCCATTCTCTCCAAACTGGGTTCTGAATACTCAGTTTTTGTGTCTTCCTTCAACTCCACAAGGCTCACAGTTAGAGGTTGGAAGATGCCACCTTTGGATGACTTCATGGAGATGCTAACTCAAGAGCAAGACAAGCTGGTCTTGATGGGCTCCATCAAGCAAAAAGACCAAGTTCTTGCAGCTGGAGATTCGAAATATGGAAGAGGCAAGCAAAAACCCAAGGGGCCGAAACCTCAAGAGAAGAAGAGGAAGGATGAGAGGCCCAAATCCTCTAAGGGGGTTTCAAATCCTGTCAAGAACAAGGGAAAGAAGGCCGAGAAGACAAAATGCAGCTACTGTCAAAGGGGTTTTCACCCAAAGAGTTCATGCATGAAGAAAACCATAGACATGATGACCCATCTCCTACAGAAAAACAATATTCTTATTCCTGAAAGTTCCAAGAAGAAGGAGTGCGTTTATGAAGACAAGGAGAGTTGCCATGCTTTGGTGGCTAGAACATCTGAGTCACCCTTGTTCATCATTGATTCAGGTGCCTCAAGGCACATGGCTTCTTCAAGAGATTCATTTTCTGAACTTGCACCCTATAGTGGTCTCTCCATTCGAATGGGAGATGACTCAGAATTCCCTGCTCATGGCATTAGGAAAATCTCTATGGAGAATGGGTTCTTCTCTAATGTGCTATATGTACCAAACCTTGCAGCAAAATTGCTCTCTGTATATCAAATGACACATACTGGAGCAGCAAAGAAAGTTTTCTTCACTCAGGATGATGTGGAGATATCAGAAATTTCCACCAGAAAAATTGTTGCAATGGGTGTTGCAGACCATGATATGAAGATGTACAAGTTCTCCCACTTCCTCGAGTTCTCTTCACCAAGTGTACTTCTGTCACATGGGAATGAGACCAGTAAGCTATGGCATCAAAGGTATGGTCACCTAAAATACATATATCTTCAAGCTTTGAGCAAAGAAGAGATGGTAGAAGGGCTGCCACAAATCAGTTTTTCCAATGGAACATGCAAGGGTTGCATGGTTGGGAAGCATCCTGAGAAGAAGTATGACAAAGGGAAGGCAAGGAGGGATGATCAGCCACTTGGGATAGTGCATTTTGATCTGATAGGACCACTCCCCACTCCCTTCTATGGCTGGAGAAAATATGTGCTCACCTTCATCGATGACTACTCAAGGTACTGCTGGTTATTTTTCCTTAAGCAAAAATCTGAAGTCTTTGAATGTTTCAAAATTTTCAAGAGTATGCTTGAGAACTTCAGTGGGAAGGCCATGAAGGTTTTGAGGATTGATAATGGTAGAGAGTATGTCAATAAGAATCTGCAGCAACTCTGTCAAGAGCATGGCATTCAGATGCAATGCTCAGTGCCCTACACACCACAACAAAATGGTGTTGCAGAGCGCAAAAATAGAGCAATGAAAGAGATGGCAACTTGCATGTTGCAAGCAAGGGATTTGTCTCCTAAATTGTGGGATGAAGCTATGAATTGTGCAGCATATGTTTAGAACATAGCACCACACAAAGAATTGCAAGGAATTACTCCATTTGAAGCATGGATGGGCCACAAACCCAATGTTTCACATTTCAAAATTTTTGGCTCAAGGGCTTGGGCCAGAATTCCACCGGAGAAGAGAAAGGCCTTGCAGCCCCAAAGCAAGGAGTCAATCATGATTGGGTATGTAGAGGATTCCAAGGGATACAATCTCTTTGATCCATCCACTCTCAAAACTTTCATCGAAAGAAGTGTCAAATTCGAAGAAGAAGAGTTTTTGCAAGCTAGTGAACAAGGTGATGGGGAATGCACATTTCCTCTTCTTGATGATGAAGTAAGTAGTGATTCTTCTTATGATATTTCTGATTCTGATATTTTTGAAGATGATGTTGATATGGATTCTGATCATATCCCTCCCTCAAGGCCCAAGTGGGTAGAGAAAACAATTCAAAGTGCCGGAGAGCTTGTGGGTGATCCCCAAGATGCTAGGAAAACTAGATCTCAATTTTACAATTCCTTTGCATGTGATAATTCTAATCTGAGTGAGGCATGTTATTTGATGGTTGGATCTGATACAAAGTCATATTCAGAAGCATGTACAGACCCAAGGTGGCAATCATCCATGCAAGAAGAGATGAACTCACTCCATGAGAACAAAACTTGGGATTTGGTCTCTCTTCCTCCCAAGAGGAAACTAGTGTAATGCAAATGGGTTTATAGAACCAAAGTTGGATTTGATGGATTTGATCTGAAGTATAAGGCCAGTTTGGTGGCTAAGGGTTACTCTCAGGTCCAAGGAGTGGACTATATAGAGACATTTGCACCGGTGGCAAAGATGGATTCCGTAAGACTAGTTTTGGCCATTGGGGCTTCCAAGCGATGGGAGGCTCATCACATGGATGTAAAAAGTGCCTTTCTTCATGGGGATCTGAATGAGAAGATATAGATGCAGCAGCCTGAAGGTTTTATTTCTGATCATACACTTGTTTGCAGGTTGAACAAGTCACTCTATGGGCTCAAGCAAGCTCCTGGAGCATGGTATGCAAAAATGGACAATTTTCTGCTATCTTTGGGGTTTGAGAGGTGTAAGTCTGATCCAAATGTTTATATGTAGCATGTTAGTGACCTGATATTGATTATTGTACTGCATGTTGATGATCTTTTGATCACTGGTAGCTGCACCAAAGAACTTGACTCAGTTAAGAGAGCATTGCACAGTGCATTCTCCATGACCGATCTAGGATTGCTAAAACAATTTCTGGGTTTGGAGATAGACCAAACTGTGAATGGAATTTCTATATGTCAGTCAAGGTATGCTTCAGATTTGCTGCAGAAATTTAAGATGGCTGAATGTAAGTCTGCAAAATTTCCATTTCTTTCAGGAGTTAAGCTAAATGAGTGGGGTTCTTCTCCACTAGTTGACAGCTCGTTGTATAGGCAGCTTGTTGGAAGCTTGCTCTATCTTACTCATTCTAGACCAGATTTGTCATATGCTATTGGGGCTATTGCTAGGAAAATGCAAGAACCTCATGAGATCCATTGGAAGGCAGCCAAGAGGATCCTTCATTATGTTCAGGGTACTAAGTCCTTTGGTATCCATTATGCTGCTGGTTCATCCCTTGAACTAGTAGGATTTACAGATTCTGATTGGGCTGGTGATTGTATTGATCGGAAATCAACTTTCGGTCATGTTTTTATGCTTGCACATGGACCAATTTACTGGTCAAGCAAGAAACAAAATACTATTTCCTTATCTTCAGCTGAGGCCAAGTACAGGGGAGCAGTTAATGCAGCCACACAATGTGTTTGGTTGCAAGGTATTCTGGCAGAGTTCGAGATTGTTTTTGATTCACCCACTATTCTTTGGTGTGATAATCAAAGTACAATCAAGATTTCTACTGATCCAGTTCAGAGGCAAAGGACCAAGCACATAGAGATACACATGCATTACATTCGGGGTTTGGTGCATGACCGGACCATAGCATTGCAGTATTGCCCTTCCAGTGAGCAAACTGCTGATATCTTCACCAAGAGTTTTACCGAGAAGACCTTCACTCACCTTAGATCTTTGCTTGGGTTGAGTGATGCATGGTGATGATTGGTGTATTCTGATATATTCCACATGTCCATTTTAGAGGGGAGGTTTTATTTCCCATGTGGTTTTCCTCCTTACCTTGGTTACATGGACAAATAAATTTTTATGATGTAAAAGGTGACTTGAGCCTAGTTACCAAGGCCTTATTTTTGATATTTCACTAACTCTAGCTTAAGGGGGGGTGTTAGAACATTATTACATCTATGTACATTAATTATTTATTAATTGATGGTTAATTAGTACCAAACAACTTAATAATTGCATCCCCAAGTTGGTTAGTGAGTAAATGGTCATTTAGCTTGAACCAGTTGGCAATGTGGACAATACTGAGCATTGTGCCAAGTCAAACTAGCTATTGGGTGTGCCCTCCCAATCATTTATTGCTTCCTGCATGCCTAGGGTGCTCTTGCTCCTTGTTTTATGGGATTCTCTTTGACCAAGGGCGCACATGCTCAGAATGTGGACAAACTTGCCTCCTTTGCCCATTTTTAGCCAATTCTAGCTGCCTAACCTCTAACCAACCAGTTTCTCCACATGTGTGAGGTCACATGGGCTTGTCCAGTCATTCCCAACATTCACACAGCAGTTTCGAACCAGTTTGGGATGGTTTGGGATATTTTGGTCAACCTAGGGGGGTTTGAGCTATTTCTAAGCTAGATCAGTGTGAACACTCCAGATGGATTCGAATTGTTCCAGATTTGTATAAATGGATGTTCTTAACCTATTTTGAGGTTGGACAGTTAATAATATTTACATTATTCACCCATTTCATGTGTTAATTGTTCTTCATTTTACAGATTTATGCTCATTCTTGTAAATGTGTTGCAATCTTTTCACTAGTGAGGAATCCATAGTAGCTAGGTTCTGGTGTGATTCAGATTTTACAATATATGAAGTCACCAGGATGGACCTCATGAATATATGAATTCTTGAGACGAGCCTGAACAAAATGATCTACTATGAGACCTTGTGGGTCATGCATTCTCTTAACTGCAAACCCTAGATTAATTCACTCCATTTCTTTAGCCATAGTAATTCCCTGGGTTGCATTTGGGATAACCAATTTTCCAATGTAAAGTGGAAACTTAGGCCACGTTCTCCTCTTGGAGGAATGGCACTGGCCATGCAATCCTTCATACACAGTTTGGAATGCTACCTCGGTGAGTACCATTCTGTCGGGGACAAATCTGTGGAGAAGGTGAACCGATTTGATTCCCCAAATTATGATATAAGTGAAGAAGTCTCCCATAGTAGATACTAGGGAAATTGCATCTTTGGAAATCCTAGGAGCGACATTTTTGAAAATGGTGTAATAAGTCGTAGAAATGAATTTATCACAAATATCATAAACATGTGGGGCATAATTTTCCTCCTACGGGATTGAACAATAGATGTGGATCGGTGGTTTTTTCCCTGGTCCAATTCCAGTGTACTGTGGGGTAGGAGAAGGACCCACACATGATATCCATCATGTATGATGATATAAAAAATATAGGATTCTTTACTACTAAGGTTTTCTGCAAGACAACGATTTCATCTCTAAACGTAACAAAAAATATTTGTGCCCAGTTGAAGATCTTACTAGTAGTAGTGATGTAGTGTGCCAATGGTGCCCATTCAAGCTTGAAATATTGACACATTTCGATGCCATAGCACCTGCAGAGCATTACCGCCGGTATAGAAATGGGGTACTTCCTATTGGGTCGCAGGATGAACGTGTCCGGGTCGGCCATCCAAGAATTGAAAAGGACATCTGGTTCATACTTTCTCTCAAATGCTTGAATGAATTCCTATGTAAGCAATTGCTGGGGAGCCTTCAGATTATAGATTCTGGAAAAAGTATATGGTTTGAAGGAATCATAAACAATCTGACCGACGTCCCTGAAAGTGCTAGTTGGAATATCCACATAATCTATCATCTACTTCATGAGGTCCATGAATGCCATAACGATAGGCCATGCTACAATTACGTGCAATTGCGAGTTGTTGATACTCTGGTACAGGGGAGCATCATCTTTGAATTCTAAGAAATCATCATCGTCGAAGATGCTATAGATCCTATCCCAATCCAGACACGGGGTGTCTCAAACTCTCGCGTCTGTATAAGAGTAGTATTTGAAGTTAGGGTCCTTAAAATTTAATTTTGGAACAATAGCTTTGGTTCTGCTTCTCTTCACCATTTTGAAATGACTGATCTTGCACAATCAAAACCAAAAATAATGTAATGTCCCAAAAATAACAAAAATTTAAAATTTTTCCTGCCTGCAATATTCGTCAATTTACAGTAAAAAGATTCATACATTAAATCTAATATCATTAAAAACATCCATACTTGCATGAAACAATTCTAGTCCTAAGACTTTTGTTTTACATGGTCTCTTCTATGCATGAGTTTGGAATTTGCGGAAGCGGTGTGGAATATAATATGATGGCATGTTTTAATTTTAATTGTAATTGCTAGTACAAGGTAGAAATACACTCCTCACTATTTTAAGAAATCGTGTGATTAAATCTTGAATGTCAAATTTCACCTTCAGGTGATGAGCTCCTTTGATGACGGTATTTTGTGCACATGGTGGTTCTATAATACTCCCAGACAGGTAATTACATACCTCGGCAGGGTTGCCGGGAGGTATGGGTGAATATTGTGGTTGCCGAACTTACTTAGCATAAAGCTAATGCCATTTTGTACTCCTGTGGTTGCACGTATGTTCAATCCGCGAGTGCTGCCTCTAAAGGGTTGGTTCCTATTTTACTAATGGTCCTATTTCACCGAGGTGCCTGATGAGTTAATAAAAAGTGGGTATCCCTTTACCATGGTAGTCAATACATAAATGTCTTCCCAATGTGATGCGCCCTACTATAAGCTTATTGTAATTTAAACGAAATGTGGGATGGGTCATAGTTTCACTATAGACCTTGTACAAAATCGAGCCTTTTGTAATTAAAAGCAAGAGTGGGTGAATCCACGACTTCACTATAGACTTTGCAAAAGAATTGAATCTCCACTAAAGAGAGACTGGTATACTCTCTAATGCGCTTTTAATGATTATGGGGGACAACCTATCTACAAGGGTTTGGATAGTGATTTGGGGTTTTCTGTCAGGTTATCCTTGTATTTGACTTGTTCTTCGTTTTCTTTTGCTCTGCACTTTGTTGTATGGTAACTATGTGGTGTACTGACCCAAGCTCTGCTCGTGGTCAGCGCACTTGATAACTATTGAGTTCGACTATGGCATAAGGCAGTCCTGCTTCTTACAGGTATGGGAATAATCTCTAATTTCAATTGACATTTTTCTCTCTTCTGCGATTTGAAACACATAGTTGAACTAACTGGTATTGTATGTCGTATATGACAGGTGATAATTGCTTTGGTATGGGAGCTGTGAAGATTCAAGGTGCCGTAGATGTGGCTAGGGTAAATGGTAAGTCTGGCTTACCCACTCGTGCACTATCTCTCGTACCTCTGGTGTTGTATGTATGCGTTTGGTCTGGTTTAGAGTGGAGACTCCCATAAGCCCTTGGCTTACTGCTTCACCTTGGGAGGTCTGTTAATTTCCTATTGGCTAAATTAGAGGGATGGGGTTTCAATGTAATTTTAATAGTTGGAAAGTAACTGGGGCTGTGATGTAAAAGAACTTATGCAGTAGCTAGGTCTTATTGGTTACTCTGATATGTGAAATATTGTAAACATATAATGCTATTTCGTTTGGGTATGACTCCTGTGCAGTTGTAATGACTCCGAATGGTACAATTCTATTTTTCTTGTGTGAATACCAACATTTAAGCTAGAACTTATGTGTTCTAATATTATGGGGTTCCTGGGTATTTTTGTAAACTATTGTACAAAAATTATCGACATGATAAAAGGCCTTTGGCGCCTTCAGCTTGGAAAATGTAGCTATGGTTTGTGTGTTGATTTCATTTGCACTTGCTAACTGTGTTGGATATTGCTACGGTGTTTATGTGTAAACAATGTATTGCCTGTGGATAGATATAAGATATCAAATGAAGTTTTCTACGCCTCTGTTTCTGTAATGTGGTTAGATTTTGGATAAGAAGATCTCGTTAACTTACTAGTTGCGTGGATAGAATGGATACTTACGTGGGGAGGGTTTCAAGGCTATACTCAACGTTTTGTTTTATTTAGAGATTTGTATTATGTAGGAATAACTTATACAATCTGGCTTTTAGAAGGCCACGGAATTGACCCTGGTCCTAAGCTTTCGATAGGCATATTCGTGGTTACCATACGAAATGTGTTTTGCCTCTATTTGTGATTGATCTCTGCATTTGATGTTTTTATGAGGCTTTGACCCTGGAAAAGAACTTCTTTCTGCGTCTTCTTGTCATTTGGAAATGAAGTTTGAATGTTTTCCTGTAGGTGACTATCGTAGGTTTGTATGTTGAGAAGAATGGAAGAAATCTCAGGGTTGTCTATTTGATTAACGTAGTGTTGTTGATAAAGTGGATATGGGACTATAATTGTAAAAGCACAGCGTATGTGATCTCTGTTCTTCCTGCTGTCTTTGTTTCAATTATGGTAGGTATGGTATTAAAAAGGAAAGCTAAGATAGACCGGGAATATAATGTCTGCGTTTTTGCCTATAGTTTTTATAACTGGGCTTTCGAAAGGTTTTACATGATGTTTAACGTTTTCTGTTAAAAGTGTGATTCCAATAGCTAAGTGATTTTGTTTGTAATTTAAAGCAGGGGTTTAGATAAGAGAAATTAAATACTATATAACTTGCTGAATTAAAATCAACGATTCGCATGTTCTAACAGTTTAAGCAATACAAATGACTAGCAAAGACTAGCTAGCTAGTCCTGCTGGGAATGCCATTCGATTGTGAGAAAACTTGATTAAAAATTGATACTGAGGACATTACTATTTTAACATTGCAGTTATAAAAGAAATATAAATCGTAGGAGGGTTTTATAAACAATTCATACCTGTTGATTCCTGTATCTCGTCTTGCTGATGATGACCCGCTGATCTTGGTAGCTTGTTCTTGTTGATACTGGCCTACACACTCAACCAACTAGTTAGGGAAACTACTGACTCTTAGCTGACCTAATAATTGATCTTGGATTGGATGAATTTGGGACTACCACGTTCCTCCCAACCATGATTCTACAACCGTTTTGCTACGAATATTATATGTATGTTAATTAAAATTATTAATTATTAAGTGAAAGGGTGTAACCCTTCACTATACACGCTCAAGCCTATAAAAGCGAGCCTCATTGTAAATTATTAATCATCCATTTTATCAATCATTTTATCATATATATTTTTATATTCAATTATGTGAAGTCGGATTCGCTTCTCAATGGAGACAACCGGATTCGGTTGTAGCATTTGGTATCAGAGCCAGCCGTTCTCGGGCCTTGCTGATTCTGGCTTTTAGCCATCCATCTTGGAGCTTCTCCAAATCTGGCTTTTAGCCATAACTTCAGAGTTTCTCTGATTTTGAGGTCCTTGACCACCCACAATTCGGTTCATCCCGCAACATCTATCCACACTCCCTAGCACTCCATTATTCGCTACATCCTGCACACTTCCACATTTCACACCCTCCAACTTGTCGTGCCAGCTCCTCTCTCTTCTTCTCTTCTTCCCACATCCTCCTGCAATCATCCGTCCTCTTCCCAACTTTCCTTCCATACCCACCATCTTCACGTTCCACCCTGCACCATCAGTCTCACCCTCCACCGCACGCCCTCCTCCACCGTGTGTCTCCTCTTCCAACCACGTCCCTGTTCCACCCTCTCGCAGCTCCACCCCGGCTTCCGCTCCACTCCCACCCCCTACCTCATGCTCGCACCACCCAACACACTTCCTCTCCACTCCCACTCCCACTCTATCCACTGCCTGCCCTCGTGCGCGCCACCCCCATTCCACTCCACCTTTGCTACTCCCTCCGCGACCTCCACGCTGCACCCCCAACCCTTTCCTCCGTGCTCTTTCTTCTGCGCTGCCACCACTGCCGCCACTGCGCATTTCCCTCCCCTCTACTCCCTCCTTTCCCTGGTGCTGGGTTCTCCCGCAGCCCAGCACTTACCTCCCCGTCCACCTCCGCAAGCCGACGTCCAACTCCCTCTACCAGCGCAGCCACCCCGCGATGTTCCTACCCTCTGCTGCGACCTCCTGTTGCGCCTCCTCCCTCCCGCTGCGCCCTAACGCCCCCACCATCCGCTTTCTCACGCGTATGATCCACCATCATCCACCACCGCCTGCAATTCCATCCTCGCCCTCTTTCATTTGGCAGCCATTTAGGTTCCTTCAAACCCTGATTTCCAAAGCCAAAAAAAAAAAATTAAAATTATTATAATAATTTAAATATTTGGATTTAAAATAATAATAATAATAATTTATTATTATTATACTACATCATACTTTCAAACCAAAATATTAATATTATTATTATTATTAAATTTTAATAATAATTATTATTATCAAAGAAAAAAAAAATCAATTCTTTTGAAATAAGAATTGTTTGAAGAAACAAAGCAAATTCAAGTCAAAGAAGACCAAGTCAAAGAAGACATTAAAGACAAAGTCCAAGCAATACTCCTTATTATCAAAGAAGTCGAAGAACACTTATCATCGAAGAAATCAAGTCAAGGACAGTTATTTATCATTGAAGAAGTCAAAGTAAAGGAAGGCTTATCAAGAAGTCGAGACGCATTAATGACAAGGACGACCAAGTTTAAGAAAGACTCATCAAAGAAATCAAAGAAGATCATTCCACCGTCGAAGAAGATAGAAACCATGGAAGCCGATTTGCGAGAGAAATTAGAAGCCAAGTTAAAGCGCTATTGAAAAGACAATGAAGAATTACGAGACATTAATACACAATCAGAAGTAAAGATTGAACTACATAAGATACAAGAACGGTTCAATGAACAAACAATGTTCAACCAGAAAAATACATAGAAAAATTATGTGCGCAAATCAAGGAATTAAAAGATGAAAGTGATTTCAATCAGAGATTGAAAAATCAAGATATAAAGAAGGAAATAAATAATTACGAAGCAGAAATAATACGCTTAAACAAAATCGTTAGCGACAAAGATGAAGAACTAATGCAGTTACGACATAAATTAGAAAGTCAAGAATCAGAGGTCGGCCAATGTCGACAACAGATAATAGTTCTTCAACAACAAAATGACGACTCTAAAAAGACACATAAGTCAGAGATCGCGAAGAGTAATAAAGCATTATCTAACAATGCTGAAGAAATTTTTAGACTAAGAAATCATAACAAGATACTAGTCACAAAAATTAAGAAGTTGAAAAATAGCTGGAAGATAGAACAATCTATGGACGACATTGAAGGGAAACTTCTAGACAAACAGGAAGAAAATAGTTGTATCAGAAGTCATAATGAAGATCTTAAGGAACAACTTAAGACATCTGAAGATGAAAAAAAATCACAAGTCGAATTGATTAAGAAGTTTCAAAATGATAGTAGGCAGTTAGAAAACAAGTTGGAAAATATACAGAACAAAAACTTAAATCCTCAAGAGACGAAAATACAACTTCCAACTCAGATCAATGCTCTAAAGGCGACATTCGTAAACGAAAATGACATCGTGAAAGTTCCTTATCGACACCCCAACCATAAAAACCGATATTTGAAAAAGTATGAAATGTCGAAAGATAATGGTACTAATGTGATCAAATCTCCTGATGACACATCAGTAGGGAATCCCATCAGTCCACAACAAATCAATTTGGGATGGATTCATCCGTCGACGTATCGGAAGTTATGCTCTACACTTAGCAGTTCGTATCGACATGTTTCATCAGCCATGACATCGCAAAGAACAATGCGACAAAATTATAAAGCTTTGAGGACAAAGCCTTTCTAGGAGAGTGGCAATGCTACGAATATTATATGTATGTTAATTAAAATTATTAATTATTAAGTGAAAGGGTGTAACCCTTCACTATACACTCTCAAGCCTATAAAAGCGAGCCTCATTGTAAATTATTAATCATCCATTTTATCAATCATTTTATCATATATATTTTTATATTCAATTATGTGAAGTCGGATTCGCTTCTCAATGGAGACAACCGGATTCGGTTGTAGCACGTTCCTGGTTCAGTAAGAATCCCCCCGAGCTGGTTTTGACATGCAAACTGAGAAGTAGAAGCCCTGGATGTGTAACTGGTTCAGAAATTTATGGGCAGAGTTCACTTCCTGGAATAGAGAGTTCTTCTTGGCATAATAATACGAAAAGAAAAAGACCCCCCAAACATTGGGGTCTGTCCTCCTTAAGTAGGACAAATATTGATTAGGACTATTGGAATTTTACTGGTTTCTTTACAATAATTTAATTTATAAAATAGTATTTGCTTACTTAACTGCTAGTTATTTTGGAACTAAGACTTATCAACTTTGTTTGATTAAAGTGTTTTTAATCTTTAAATCTTTTCCTAATAAAAATAATATAATAATTACAATACCATCTAAATATTAATAAATAATATTTAGTAAGTGGCAGTCCACTTATGCATAAATATATATCTATAAAAGTGTAAACATTTATAAAAGAATATATAATAAATAACAATATTTATTATTGAAAGCTCCTAATAATAATACTTAGCTTTGGGATCCTTAAGCATTTTGTTTCACATGATGCTTCTTTTAATTCCTTTTAATGAAATGGGTCCACTTCTGTGGACGGTTTCGGTAAGCTGGTAGGGCACCTCTGGTCTCTCCTCTTTGCATGTCAGATTCCCTCGTTTTAACATGGTAGTTCCCGCAGTAGATGATGATAATAAGATTTGTTTAATCAAGTCGAAATAGTTGTGATAAGACACGTAAGTGCTATTCAGAGTCCTCTCAACTCAACACTTGAGATCTAGTAACCCCAAGTGCTCTTCAGAGCCTTTTAACTCAACACTCTCACATGGGCGTTACGTTAGTGCAATTCCAGAGCCTCTGCTCAACACTAGAGCTAGAATGTGGTTGTGAGGCACATCTAGGATATTTAAGTGGCCTCGGATCCAGTAATCATTTCTTTCAAGCTTGGAGTGCTCCGGGGCTTATGCCCGACACTCAACGTACCTCGGGGCTTAGGCCCAGTACGTAGTAAGAGTCCTCTAGATACATCGGGGCTTAGGCCCAGTATATAGGTCATTCGCGTGTTTCTGATTCCACGCTCAACACACTACAAAATCAGCCATATGAATCATGCTCTGCACAGTATAACGTAACCAAAGAGGAAAACTCAGTATATCATAATTTGTAACAAATTCTCATAATACCACATAGTTTATTCATTCGGGATTTCCTGCCCAGTATATATATCCAACAATGAAACAATCAGGGTCCATGCCCAATATATCAACTCATGAAAGCATAAATCAAAACATACTAATGTTATGCGAAAATAACAAATCACATATGCTGGGGCCGTGGCCCGATATAACCTCAATACATCATTAGTCCAAAAAGTTGGGATATTACAAATAAGTACTTTGGCAATGGATAAAACCAATTCAAACAAAAGTAACTGAATCATACCTGCAGTCCCACAGAAAAACTGAACTAAGCAAGGAAAACTCAAACATAGAGTGCCAAGTCACAGAGGTGCTTAAGCAAGAAATTACAATGCGGTAATGGCGAAAGATTCAAATTTTGATAAAGTAAGGATTAAGTTGAATAATCATTTATTATGCATTAATTGAGGTAGACGACCAATAAAACCGATGGCTAGGATTTAAACAATGCTTTGATTGGATTGGTCGACACACGATTAAAAAAAAATGGTGCATTTAGTGAGATTGTGATCTGACTGGTGAATTAGGATTAGCGACGTAAGGGGTTCCCACAAAATTTGGTAGTCTGGGAGTCAGGAGTCGGGGGTGAATTGTGAATTCTGGTTGAAAAGTAGTAGACTACCAAATTCTGGATTTTGGGTTCCAAAACAGTCGGGAGTCGGGAGTCATGATGAATAACACACAGAAACCAAAATTTGTGCTGACTTTCGACTTATGCATCGAAGGTTTTGAAAATTCGGGAGTCGGGATTCGGGGAGCACGTATTGAACATAAAATCTCACCGACTATCGATATTTTGGTTAGGAAAAAAAAAATCAGGAGTCGAGAGTTGGGGATGAGAAATTTTAAAATGGCTTAACCATCCCGACTTCCGACTTCCACAATTGTGTTGACTTTGAAAGGTCGGGGGTCGGGAGTTGGGGACGTAAACTTATCTGAAGGAAAATGCATCCCGACTTCCAACTTCCACCAAATCTGAAGAGAGAAACTCGGGAGTTGGGGGTCTTTGACCAATCTTGCTGAAATTTTCCTCGACTTCCGAATTTCACGTTTTTTGTTAAAGCTGATTAAGTCGGTAAAACTTGGTTTACTTAAGATTAGGGTCTACAAAAGCATGAATAAGCTGGATATAAACAAGTCATGAACAATCTTGGAAAATCAAAAGAAATCAAACAGTTAACTTTGCAAACAAAATTGAAATTGGGGCTCCCATCTTACCTAGATTAGATGGGATCTGTTGTGGGTACAACATGTCTACATCATTACAATTATGCACTCATATACTTTATATAAATTATTCATATATCACAAGTATGAATTATTCCTTCGCACTCCCCCTAGTTAATGAATACTTGTGATCTCTTCAGCCGGTCTTTGAATTGGTCAAATATTCAACATATTTTTCTATGCTTTGTCTTCATCTTATGTATTTTGTATTCTCCATCCTTCGGCTTCTATATGTTTCTTATGCATGCATAATATAAACATCATATTTTTTGAAGTCCATATAAAAAAATTTACCATCCACTGGAATACATTTATCACTAGCCAATGTATCCTTCGGTTCTCTAGGAAGATTTTTCTTGTACATGGTTCACCAATAATTCTTCATACATGTACCTATTACTCGCCCTGCATCATCATCAATCATCATATTGGGTATTCTTTGGATTACCCATACATCTTGGGTTTTGTGGGTTACCCTCAACCATTATATTTTTCAAGTGGTTTTGAATTACCATGAACCAAACATTACATCAAGTGATTTATGGCTAATCACGAACCTTCATTTGTCATACAAGTGGTTTTTGGATTACCACGAACCATACATACAACCAAATAATTTGGGGGTATACTTTCCTCTTCACATCTTACATCATCATCATTTCACTCAAGTACATACATTTCACCTTTCATTTCAGGCTAATCTAGATTCTAGTCCTTGTACAAACATAGGACCAATATCATCTTCGCCTCCATCATCGAAAAACAACATTATCAAAGAGGATCTTCAAACTTCTTAGGGATTTCGTTCTCTATACATATCAAAATAAACTTCTTTGCATTGCAATTATTCAAGCATGCGGTATTACTTATTTACCTTGATTCACTTCCTTTTTAATTCATTGTCTTCTTTTGCTACATTCTTTGGTCCTTTAATTGTTGCATTCTTCTTTCCTTGTACTTGTTTCATTGCTCTTCAAGAATGCATTGCCACTTGCTTATTTTGTTCATGTATAGGAGTCTTCTTCTTCATTTGATGTCTTCTATCACATTGTTTGTTGAAGAATGTAACTTCGGAAGATATTCTTATTTGTATTATTTGGGTCATTTGTATTATTGGTATTGTACATCCTACATGGATTATTATTAATGTAATTGATCATGTAAAAGTCATTGAAAGATTCAATGTAAACCCTAATTGTTAGGTCGTCCAGGAAAGATCTAGAAAATAATATTTTATTGTAAATTGTACAGGTCGACCCAGTTAGGAGAGTCAAGCTGAGCTTATAAATCAAAAGGTAAAGCCAATTGATTAGTATAAATGAGGAGTTCGACCTCCTCATTTGGTCACCACACTCAATCATTGAATTCGCATGAGTAGAGAGATATATTCATAAAGAGTTGCTACTTTTGGGAGTCTTATTGTTTTGGGTCTTTGCCCGAGGGATACTATTGTACATTCTGACGAATCTATATAGAAGAAGTTTGTTGGGTTTTTTTGCCTCAAGAGGGTTTTCCCAGGATAAATTTGTTGTGTACTATTGTCTATGTTGTTATTGTTTATCTTTCAATGATCCATATTGTTATTGCACTTAAAAATATAACATGGTATCAGAGTAGGCCTGAAAGAGAACATTGTGCAGCTTCTACAACTACAACTATTGGAGATTAGGGATTCATGCTCGAAACCCTAGAAGGAAAAATATAGTCATATGGGAATTTTCTCTACAACTCACTTTTGGTGAAATTTAAGTTTTTGAAACTCGGACATGCTAAAGATGAAATGTTTATGTACCTTGTGTGTGATTTTCAGCCTCATATTCGCTTTACTTTAGGAGATATGATCCATGCAAATCAGGGTTCCATCCTCTTTCAGAATTCAGTTTTAAACAGGTGACCTAGGGAGCAATGCTATATCTCAGGATATGAAGATCCAAATTGAATTTCGTAAGATGTTTCAGAAAGGGAACAAAATTCATATTCGCGGGTGCGAGTTTCCAAATCCAAAGTTGAAACAGTGACACGTGGAAGTCCGTACAAGTTTGCCATACTTAAACAGTCCATAAACAGGTCACCTTGGGAAACTTAGCATAAGTTCCTCTTGGTAACTCCAATATTGATATAACATGTGGGGTTAGATAGAGGAAAGATGGTACTACCTCATGAAAACGTTTAAGACCTTGAGGAGCAAAAATTTATGAGATTCATCAGAATTTAGACCGGACAATTCAGTAGAAGAAATTGAAGAAACTAGGGCATCAAATATTTTGTAGTTCTGTCCATATATTTGGGAAAATTATTACATTGCTCAAATTGCCTTGAGGAGGTGCATCTTTATATCCAATCAGATTTGCAAGTCACCAAATTTGAAAAATTAGGGTTTATCTTTCAAACCCTAGGTCCACCAGAAGCAGTCTTCTAGAAAAGCATTGAAGCAAGCATCCAGTTGAAGCACTCTCATTCGTAAGTCCTATTCTCTCTATTTCCATTTGAGGTTCTCATTTTATCAAGATCACAAACCGTACCAATATTGAGGACAAGCTTGAAGGAGATAAAAAAATTCTGGGCATGGAATTATAGAGTAATTCTTATACTAGAAGAAAATTATTTGGATACAATGTAGGCAAGAAGAATCTTGATTGATAGCAAGAGAAGAGAAGATCGGTGAAGATGAAAATTAAGCCCTAAAAGATCATGCCAATGAGAGAAAGAACAAGAAGAAATAACATTCTCGCATGAATAAATTTTTTCAAAAGAAGGACCTCTTATAGCTCAGATGTTTCACTTGTGAGAATAAAGGACACATTGCGAAAGTTTGTCCCAAGAAGAAAGGAATGAAGAAGACACACCATACTCACATCATAGAAGATGATGAACCAGTCAAGAAGAAAGCTAAATAAGATTACTCTAGTGATGAGGAACATGTATTTTGATCCAGAAGGATTCAAACCAGGAAGATGGAAGAACCTATTATCCATTTCAGCATTGGATAAGAAGGGATGCAGTTGTGATTGGTGATGATGAAGAAGGGACACACAGATTCATCACCAGTACACAGTTCCATGTGATCTATGGTGAAGAAGTCTTGCTCAACATTGTCGATCATAATAAAGAAAGGTATAGGTCCTCAGAATCAGATGCTGGAGTAGAGCACACTGTCAGAGACTCCAGTAATTCCTACAAGGATACAAGGATCAAGAGGGATCCTACCAAATAAACAAAGATAAGTATTTGAATTGTCATTTCCTGTATATCTAATTGCTTAAATGATATTGTTCAGTTGTGTACATATTTATGTTCCTAGATTTAGGAAGTGTATTATGCATGCTAGAGTGTTTGCATTGATGAACAATATGCTACTAATATGCATATGATGGGTAAGTGGCATATAGTGATGTACAACACTCCATTGCCACTTATCTAGAATGAAACCTCTTTGCTGACATATTGAGAGTAGTGCACGCTCTTAATAATGTTCTGGTAGAGATGGAAGGAATTTAGAAATTTATCGCATGAATGAAAGATATGGATGAATGTTGTGTTGAAGCATTGGCTAAGATAGTTGCATGATTGTGTGACCTATGTCTTTGTGCATAAGAATTTGTTTTGAAAATTATGAAATGTTTCTAATCATGCAACTGAATTTGACTTGTAAGAAATATTTTGTACCATAACCTACAAGAGAATAATGATGAGACTTGTTCCAAAGAACAAGTGACAACGATTCAGCTATGACATTCAAGAAGATTTACGAAATCAAGCATACTACAGAAGTACAAAACAAGGGTTCTTTTAGAAAGAGGGAGTCGACTATGATGAGACATTTCTCTAGTGGCCAGACACACTTCCTTAGTGGTGGATATTGCACTAGATAGGTGGTGTAATCGAAATAGAAGTGTATATCGAGCAACCTACATGATTTAGGACTCTCTACAGAGAACCACATGTGCACAGATTGAAGAAGGATTTGTATAGGATTAGAAGGAACCCATGGGATAACATGATGAGCTTCAGGATCACCTAAAGTGATGAGATATCAACCTTTACTATAAGGTTGACGATGAGGAGCTCATAGATGGGTGCAAGAGAGAACTTGCAACAAATTTTGAGAACTTGGTATCCAATGACCTAGAGAGATGACATAGATGGATACACAGAAGATCAACAAAAGAGAAGGCTACCAGTCACTCTAGTGCATAATGTTCCGATGCCGAGAGTACAAGATGTAAAGGGAGGATAGTGCTCAGTTATAGAGGGAGCAGGAAAGCTCCGCTTCAGAGGGAGTGACTATAGTACAGATTGAGAGACATTATCACTTAGCCTCTATTCATGGCAAAGTTTGTTTGTATCAGTATCTCGGGGATATGCTTAGAGTGATACAAGATTTCTCCCCTCACGAATAGGAAGTATATGTGGTGCGATTTGAGACAGGTACCCAGAACATGATACGACAAGATAGATGGATTTCTGATAAGCTTGGGATTTTCCAAGAGAAAAGTGGATTCCAACTTGAAGAGGGAAATACTGTGATTCTACTGTTCTACGTAGATGTCCTGTTTTTGACAGGTGATGAGAAGCTCATAGCAGAAACAAAGAGGAAACTTGCCGAAAATTTTGAGATGAAAGACCTGAGTATGATGCACCATTTTTTAGGTCTTGAGATGTGGCAGAATCCGGATGAGATTTTCTCAAGTAGAGATCATGAAGAGATTCAGGATGTTGGATTGCAAGGCTATTGCCAGAATGATGACATCGAATATGAATTTACTGAGTGATACTTCTTCAGAATTGGTGGATGCCACGATTTATCAGCAAATGACTGGTTTGTTGATGTATTTGACAAACACGAGGAAACATTTATGCTTTGCGGTGAACACTCTGAGTCAGTATATGATAGAGCTAAGACATGTTCACCTAGTTGCGGCAAAGCATGTGCTGAGGTACCTAAAGGGTACGGTTGATTATGGCCTCAGGTATGCATAGGATCAGAAGATTAACCTACAAGGTCATGTTGATGCGGATTGGGTCAGGATTATCACGGATATAAAGAGCACATCAGGGTGCTGCTTCAGTAGGAAGCAGACGAGTGTGGCACTCAGTACATCCTAGGCCGAGTATATGGTAGCTTGTTCAGCAGGTTGCAAGGCAATGTGGCTTCGAAAGTTGCTGTTAGGATTGTTTGATCTCGAGTTAGAGGTGACTTGTATCTTCTGTGACAACCCGAGTTGTGTGAAGCTGTCAGAGAACCCTATGTTCCAAGACAAGTCGAAGCACATCGAGATGAGATATCACTATATTCGGGATATGGTGTAGAAGGGAGCAGTGATATTATAGTATATAGAAATAGAGGAGAAGATAGTTAATGTGTTGACCAAGCCTCTATCGAGAGTGAATTTCGAGTGCTTCAGGGACAAGCTTGGAGTGGTCCAGATCAAGAGGTGTGATGAACTCAGATGAGGTAGTAGGTAGTCATAGGTAATGTGACTTAATTGAGTCTCCTAGACTGCGAGAGGATCTGGATGAGCGATGAGGTAACGTAGGTGGTTGCGGTGTGAAACATAATGGACGCTTTTGGGCTAGACCCATGGAACGACTTGCTCGGTTCGTGGATGAGGACAATTGCATATGGTATGAAAAAGGACGAGCTCTACGGACAAAAAATTCCTAGATTTGGTCTAGGTCACATCTAGTATGAAATGGGACTGGCTCTGTGGTGAAAATCCTAGAATGATGTAATGTGTGCTCATGGACTGCTAAGTGTACCAGTGGGTGATAATTCATATGTGTGTGAGGTGAAAATATTGGAATGATGTAATGTGTGCTCTTGGACTGCTCAGTGTAGCAGCAGGTGATAATCCATAGGTGTGTGAGATGAAAATACTGGAATGATGTAATGTGTGCTCCTAGAATACTCATTGTAGAAATGCGTGATCATTCATAGGTGTGTAAGATGGAAATACTGGAATGATGTAATGTGTGCTCCTAAACTGCTTAGTGTAGCAACGAGTGATCATTCGCAGGTATGTGAGATGAAAATCCTGGAATGATGTAATGTATGCTCCTGGACTGCTCAACATAGCAACGGGTGATCATTTTTAGGTCCTATAATGATGTAATGTGTGCTCCTGGACTGATCAGTGTACCAGTGGGTGATAAATCACTGGTAGAAAGTCTCATATTGACGTAATGTGTGCTCCTAGTAGCACTGGGTGGTCATACACGGGAATCTAGATTCTGTGTGAGCTGGATTGTGGTTAAATGTCCTAGACTCTGTCTAGGTCACATCCAGCATGAAAAAGGGTCGACTCTGTGAAAATTCTTATTATATATAGATTCGTGATATATCAGATGTCAATAGTCTGTGTACAAGAAGTGCAGCAGCTCGAAGACGATGATGACGATGACTGAAGAATACCTTCCTTGTTAAGAGGGAGTGTTGAAGAATGTAACTTCGGAAGATATTCTTATTTGTATTATTTGGGTCATTTGTGTTATTGGTATTGTACACCCTACGCGGATTATTATTAATGTAGTTGATCATGCAAAAGTCATTGAAAGAGTCAATGTAAACCCTAACTGTTAGGTCGGTTTGGAAAGATCTAGAAAATAATATTTTATTGTAAATTGTACAGGTCGGCCCAGTTAGGAGAGTCAAGCCGACCCTGTTAGTAAAAAGGAAAAGTTCGTTGATTAGTATAAATGAGGAGTTCAACCTCCTCATTTGGTCACCACACTCACTCATTGAATTTGCATGAGTAGAGAGATAGAGTCATAAAGACTTTCTGCTTTTGGAAGTCTTCTTGTTTTGGGTCTTTGCACAAGGGATACTATTGTACATTCTGACGAATCTATATAGAAGAAGTTTGTTGGGTTTTTTTTCCCCGAGAGGGTTTTTCCAGGATAAATTTGTTGTGTACTATTGTATATGCTATGCTTGTTTATCTTTAAGTGATCCATATTGTTATTGCACTTAAAAATCTAACATTGTTTTTTTCTTACTTTGAATTCTTCTTTTGTCTTCATTTTCTTTCTTCTTCTTTGGATGCATTATCACTATCAAATTATGCTCTGTTATGAAGTCTTCTTCTACACAAAATTGTTTCTTGTTGGGAGGGAGGTTTGCATCCAACAAGACACTTGCAATTTTATTTCATTTGCAATTGCATGCTTACAACTTATGTTGCTTGTTGGGTTGTGCAAAGACCAACAAGACGACCTATGAATTTGAGTTGGCAAACTTAATTGAGGCTCCCATTAGAGAAAATTTGGGGTCTAAAATGGGCCTCCCAAGGGAAATAATAAAATAAGAGTTATGGATTTTGGAAGAAAAGAGAAAAAACTACTTTTTTCTTCATATTTTCAACTTATCTACCTATGGTTTTACTCAAATTTTGAGTGAGAGCACTCATTAGATGTAGAATTCTGTTTTCCAACAAGAGCTCTCTCTCGAAATTTGAGTAAATTCACATAGAGATAAGTTTAATATACAAAGTTAAAAAAAAACTAATTTTTTATGACAAATATGCCAATTCAACGATTAGTAGTCATTTTTTGGTGCTTGAATTCCAACTCATCAATGAGTCTTTTTCTTATAAGGCCTATTTTAAACTCCAAATTTACTCTAATGAATATCACAATTTCACATAACTTGACTTTTAACTTCATAAAATGTCCTACAAAATGTCATACAATTACTTGACCATGATTTGATAAGGTTAACACCAATTATGCACCTTTCTTTAAATTACTTTGAATGAGATACACCCAATTACATCTCCTTGGATTTCATTTATTCAACAAAAATTTCACCACCTCTCTGAATTTTACTTGACTAAATTTAACTGTCAACTTCAACTTCAAACTTTTTTGCTTTTCTTTTAAATTTCAAAATATCATTAAAAAACTTTGCATGACTCTCTTACCCTTTTTGAATCCACCGTATCTAACCAAAAACAACCACCACCATGCATTCATATATTTTTCATCATTTCACTCTTGATGACATATACCAAATGCACTCTTTTATTACCCCAACTACAATTTTACCACCATGAATTTCATCTTTTGAAAAATTGATGAGAAATCGAACTAATTGATTTACCTTTCATTTGGAATTATGCCATCCAACATAGACTCTTTCATCTGCCAATAAGCAACAAATTAACGCAAGTTCGCGGCTTTGGGATTCTTTAGTCTGGACTGAATCAATCAACAGGCTGTTGTTGCACCAAATAGAATTTCAGAGATCTACCACACCAACGTACAACTCTTTCACCACTTTTATACAGGTTTCAACGTACTCTTGTGCACATTGATTCGTACGATCCTGGTAATTTTTTTTCTTCTTGCTATTCATAATGTGAATCAAAGAAACATACAAGCTCAGATAGAAGCGCAAGCAACAATCCAGTTCAGTTTCAGTTCGCAGGTAGGCGCCCTAAGATCAACTTTTTTATAAACCCACGGTTGATTCTGTATTTATTTCACTTCTGTTTAAAATCCCAATTGTTATACCTTAATATTGTGCATAAGAATGAAGAATCATCCCAAGCCTCGACCATATTTCTATTTGTGAATTTTCATAGAACCATAGAACCCTTCAACGTATCTCTCGCTCTCTTTCAGGAGTTTCAAAACTCTGAATTATCTGTGCAACTTTTTGACAAAACAGGACCGTAAGACTTTCATAACCAGATAGTGGGTATCCTTTGCATTTAGGGTTAGGGTTACACCATTCACTTTCACGAACTAGACATCCAAGATTTGTTTTTTTATGCATATTGGCCGAGAAGATTTCATGTGGGAGTTTAGGTTAGGGGTTGCCTCTTGGCGTGACTACATGATGCATGAAACACTGAGCCGACGACTTGCCATCTGGACTTGAGGTTTCTGCCATCGCATTTCGATGGTTAAGCATGGCTTTCAATCTTAACCTGTTCAATCGAAGGTTATTTCCATCATGGTTTCTGTTTAGGTTTAAGAATCACTAACCTAGGATCCCTAAGTTAACCTAGCAATGGTTAACTCCTAAGGTCTATTGATAGTATAATCGTGTTCAGACCCAGATCTTTTTCGACAGTCAAAGAATTAAAAGAAATTTAAGTCTTTTACTGGAAAATACAGAGTCTTGGATTCCTCCTTAAAAGTTTTAGACCCTTCAAGAATTTTGGTAATTATGGTGTAAGTAAAATTTACTGTATTTCACTTGCTTGATAACCAAGATCTGGTAAATAAAATGCTTCCATGGTTGTTACTTAATTGATACATGCTTCCTGTAACTTCTATTGTTTTCAGCAAGTTGGATCCTATTTTTGACATAATGCATTTCTAAAGGTATGCCTTACTGTATTTATTTTAATCTAATACCGTGGGATAGGGTCTTCTAGGTATTAAATAGCACTCCTCAATGAAAACTGGATAACGCGTGGATACTCTAGATACCTTGCTGATCATTTTCTTATTTCAAAACTCTGTTGAAAATAAAGAAATCTTGTGAATCCGTAGATCCATGAATTCTTCACATTTCGATGGGGATCCGAGATAAATGCCCAGCATTTGTGATCTATGTATTTTACAGAGTTATCACGTTTTAGATCGTTGTCTAGAGATAAATGCCCAGCATTTGTGATCTTTATATTATACAGAGTTAGACGCCCAAGCAATTGTGATCTCTGTGGTATACACGCACAGTATAAAGACAACGTGTTAATGACATCTTAGGGATAGTTGGTAACGCCCAAAACTTACCTTAATTCAGACCATGGTGCATATCGATAACCTTGTATTCGAATAAACATATGTTTAGTTCTTTTTCCTTGATGCAAACCTTGGGTTAGGGTTTTATTTTCGTAGCATAAGATAGGACCCCTTTGGCATGAAGTAAAGCTGAACCTGTATCAAGAGTTTGTAAAACATTTCAATAAAATAAAATAACAATAAAATTAAATATGAAATTATTTCTTAAAAAAATTAATAAAATTAACAATAATATTATTTTTTTGTATTTTTAAATTTACTATTATTTTATTAATTTTTTTAAGAAAAAATATTATTTATATTGTTATTTTCTTAACATATTATTATTTGTTCATAGTTAATTTTATTGTTTTATTATTATTTTTTTTAAGAAAAAATATTATTTATATTGTTATTTTCTTAACATATCATTATGTGTTCATAGTTAATTTTGTTGTTATTTTATTAATTTTTTTTAAGAAAAAATATTATTTATATTGTTATTTTCTTAACAATATTATTTATATTGTTATATTGTTTAGGGTTTAATTTTTTATATTGTTATTTTCTTAACATATTATTATGTGTTCATAGTTAATTTTATTGTTATTTTATTAAATGTTTTTAAGAAAAAATATTATTTATATTGTTATTCTCTTAACAATATTATTTATATTGTTATATTCTTTAGGGTTTAACTTTTCATTTTTTTTGGCTTCAAAATATAGGTTTTCTAATAAGTAATAATATTATTTTAATCACTTATGATGTGCATTTTGTATTTTTAATTTTAATTTAATTTTATTAATAATATATCTTTTTTTTTTCTTAACATATTATTATAATTTCATAGTTTTGATATTATGGAAATTTAAGTATATTTTACTAGGGTTGAGGATTTTTTTTTTTTTGCTTCAAAATAGAGGTCGAAAGAATAAAGAAAAAATATATTTTTAACATATAAATGTTCTAAATTAGTGTTATTCTACAATGGATGCAGGGGTTATTACTGCTCCAAAATTACAATTGTATTTCATAACAAGGAAGCACATGACTCAACCATTCCCTAATCAACCACATATGCCAAACACATTTAATGACCAAAGATCTGTTGAGATGCAATTATATAATATGGTGTTGGAAACAACAAGAACGAGAGTTGAGCTTGAACGGTCTTGGGAGGTTTTAGCCCATCAAGAAGATAGGCACCTACGAGAAAGAAACGTAGAACAAATGTGATTCCCATTGTTTTTTTTTTGTAGTTTGTTTTCAATGAAATTGCACCTAACTATTATTTTTTAAAGCACACTTAACTATTGATTGTGGAATCATAAGTCAACTATGATCATTCTAGAGTTGGCGTTGTTTGATTAATTCAAACTGATTATGTTGTGTTGTTATGATACAATGGTTTGATTTTAAACTTATCTACGTTTTCTTTTTGTATAGTTATATTCTTATGTTGATACACCAAATGTTTATTTATTGCAGATAGATAACTTAAAGCTTATATTTGTGCGAGATCATTCTAGCCCACTATAGGTAATTATAAATAATCATGTATCAAGTACTATAGTTGCTCACCCTTGAATTGATAACACATATAGTCTCTAAATGTTATAGTGAAACTATTAGGATATTTGTTTTATTAAGTAGTGATTTCTTATGAAATTTGTTTTGTCTCTTTGAATAGAATTGGTAATCGTTCCATTAATCATTAATGTTGCTTTAAATATTAATCAATTATGCGATTTCTAGAATCTTTGCAATTATTGAATGTTTATTTTTTGCATTACCATTACATTGCTCTTTTATGCATACTTAAGTAATTGGTTGCATAAACGTATCCATAATCGTCATGGCGTTTTATCTAATGCACTGTTGAATTGATTGAGCAAAAGTAACAATGATTGCAATGTGTCATTCATCGCATTAATGCATTATCATTGTATTTGTAATTTCATCACATGAATAGTTTTTACAATATCATTGTTCTGCATTGTCATTCCCTAACTTTTATAGTCATATTATTCTCAGTTGGATATAATTTCATTACATGGATCATGGTTTTGTTAAGTAGTAATTTTATGCGATGTAAAAATGATTGGATTGAGTAAATATATCTCGTATTTCTACTATTTGCAACATCATTTTTTCACAATGTGTTATTAGATTGCACTTTTATGAATACTTACCTAATTGCTTGAAAAAATGTTTATGTTTTTTCTATTATTATGCTATATGATTCTATGCATACTTAACTAATTGCTTGCAAAGATGTTTATGTTTATCATTGCATTTGTAATTTCAGCACATGAATAGTTTTTACAATATCATTGTGTTGCATTGTCATTCTAGAACTTTTATAGTCATATTATTTTCAGTTGGATATAATTGCATTACATGGATCATGGTTTTGTTAAATAGTAATTTAATGTAATGTAAAAATGATTGGATTGAGTAAATATATCTCACATTTCTACACTTTTATGAATACTTACCTAATTGCTTGAAAAAATGTTTATGTTTTTTTTTATCATTATGCTATATGCTTCTATGCATACTTAACTAATTGCTTGCAAATATGTTTTTGTTATCATTATGTTATGCTTCTATTCAAAACTACTTGAATATGTGTGTAAATAAAATGCAACAGATATAGGAATCCTATATTTGAGATAGATTTGTCTCGATGTCAGGAGTGAAGGGACATGTGCCAAACCAATCGGTGAGGACCCCCTTGTACATCATCACTGGATGTTAGACTAAAAGAGGATATCTTGATGACCTCAATAGCTGAAACCCCTTTAAAAATGTAGTTGGTTAATCATGCCTTACTTTGAGATAGATTTGTCCCGATGTCAAGAGTCAAGGGACATGTTCCAAACTAATCGGTGAGGACCCCCTTTCACATCCATCGCTGGATGTTAGACTGACAGAGGACATCTCCATGACCTCAACATCCGAAACCCTTTTCAAAATGCAATTGATTGATGAAGTCTTGCACCATTACATTGGTATTTTATGCATACCTACGTAATTTCTTGCAATATTTTTTTTTGGTTATGATTATGCTATCTGTGTAAATAAAATGCAATAGATATAGGAATCCTATACTTGAGATAGATTTGTCCCGATGTCAGGAGTCAAGGGACATGTGCCAAACCAGTCGGTGAGGACCCCCTTGAACATCCATCGCTGGATGTTAGACTGTCAGAGGACATCTCGATGACCTCAAAAACCGAAACCCTTTTAAAAATGCAATTGATTGATGAAGTCTTGCACCATTATGTATTGGTCTTTTATGCAAACCTAAGTAATTGCTTGCAATTTTTTTGTTGTTGTTATGATTATGCTATGTGTGTAAATAAAATGCAATAGATATAGGAATCCTATACTTGAGATAGATTTGTCCCGATGTCAGGAGTCAAGGGACATGTTCCAAACTAGTTGGTGAGGACCCCCTTGCACATCCATCGTTGGATGTTAGACTGACAGAGGACATCTTGATGACCTCAACAGTCGAAACCCATTTAAAAATGCAACTGATAAACAAGGCGTCACTTTGAGATAGATTTGTCTCGATGTCAGGAGTCAAGGGACATGTGCCAAACCAATCATTGAGGACCCCCTTGCACATCCATCACTGGATGTTAGACTGATAGAGGACATATCCATGACCTCAACAGCCAAAACCCTTGTAAAAATGCAACTGATTGATGAAGCCTTAATTTGAGATAGATTTGTCCCCATGTCAGGAGTCAAGGGACATGTGCCAAACCAATCAGTGAGGACCCCCTTTCACATCCATTCTTGGATGTTAGACTAGCAGAGGACATCTCCATGACCTCAACAATAGAAAACCCTTGAAAAATGGAGTTGGTTGATGAATCCTTACTTTGAGAAAGTTTTGTGTTGATGTCAAGAGTCAAGGTACAAGTGCAAAATCAAACGATGATGACCCCTTGCACATCCATTGCTTGATGTTAGTCTAAAAGAAGACATCTGAATGATCTTTGTATAAGCTATAGTTTGAAATTTTTATTGTTATTTTGTCACAATGTTACGAATGATGGATTTCGATTGTTGAAGTTTGTGTTAATGATACGATTTATGTTTCTTTTTTTCAGAAGATTTGCTTTACTTTGAAATTAAAATGTCTGTGAAAAAATTCAATCATCGTCCCACAGTGTGCATCAAACACCTTATTGATGAACCAAGATTAAGACAACGCTTTCAAATCAATGTTCTGCATCCTGGGAGAGGGAACCTTTCAAATCCTGAAATTCAAGAGGAAATAGGAAAAAAAAGTAAATGGACCAATACACAAACAATATTTATTTATGGATTTCCTACATATGGACAGAGATCCTCAGGTTTTGGATTGATATATGACAAGCTAGAGGATGCAAAAAAATTATGAGCCTAAGTATAGGTTGTTGAAGAACAGAATTCATGATTTTGGTACCAAAACCAGTCAAAATACCGAGAAAAGAGCAAAACAAATTCGTGGCGTTATGCCATGAAAGAAATAAGTGGATTTAATGTTTCAATTTCACTCCTATGCCAAGGAATGTTCTCAAAATATCAGACAATGTTTCTCTTAGTATAATCGTATCTTTTCATAGTCGACCATCTGTTTATACGGATGTATTAAACCTATTTTCTGAGTTGTAATCAAGTAGTTATAATTAGTACTTGAAGAGTACCTGGTTTCTGATTCAGTAATAGAGTTTTAAAAGATATTATTTACATTTTTGTTGTTTAATAATGTTTTGTTCTTATTAATAATTATATATTTTCAATGGATTGTTAGTTATCTTGGAATGGATCCTAGTGTGTGGAGTTTGTTGCAAATGGAGGTTCTCGAAATGATTCTTCTATGGCTTCCTTTTTCGACATTGATACGATTTCGATCAATTTCTAGGCATTGTGAAGGATTATTGTGGAGACCATCTTTTATCAGTGCTTGGCAAAATAATCACATAACAAAAACTGGATTTATGGTTGAGTTGTGGGGACACTATGAGAATCACATTGTATATAAATTTATCAATCGTATAGGACATACATCTCTATTGTATGTCCCCTGTCCAGAGTATAAGTACACCATTGAGTCTACTATTGGGTCAATCATTTTGTTTTCGGCTTATTCTCCATTGCCGGGGCATAAAGAATATTACATGGTGAACCCATTTATAAAGTGTTTTTCACGTATAGGAGTCATTGAAATAGGAGTTGCTGGTTTCTTTTCATTCATAGGAAACATGGGTCAACATAAACATGGATGGATAGTTGTTCGTCACCAACAAGATCACGATGGTTCTAATTTTTTTACCTTTAGCAGTGTTAGAAGGTGTTGGAGAGAAACAATTGGTGCTAATGGCGCACCTACCCCTCCAGAGGATGCATTATTCTACAAAGGTAAAATATATTGGCTATCTTTAAGAATCATTTCAGAGGAAGGTGCCTTGTATGTGTATAGAATGTACTCAATCAATATTGAATTGAACACATGGGGTGTCCACTCGATTCACACTGGACGTATCAAACGATCTATGTGTCTTACTATACATTCCAACCAACTACTATGCCTTGTGAATGGCGGGTCTACAAAAGTATGGTGCATAGATGAGATAAAAGACTTCAAGCATGGTCAAGGTCCGGTTCAACAAAGAGGGATATTTTGAAGATGGAGAAGGTTTACAATGGAGTATTTTAAAAGACTTGACAACAAGGATAAATACACATTGTTCAGAATATCTCCCATTCTATACCGTGGAAAGTTCTATACTGATGTGCAAGAATGCTCAGATTCCTTTTATATACTATGATCTTTTCACTTGAAGCGTAACTCATTTAGCAGTTGATAGGACATTATTGTTTGCCAATCATCATCTTCCTATGCCAATAGACAATCAATGCACAAATATCCTAATGTATAGGAATTTTTTTCCCCTTACCCCATCCATGAACTCATTCCATGACCTTATGGCACTACCTATAACATGGCTTGAGGGTGTCCTAGGTATTGGTATGCCAACCATTCCGGGTTAAGAGTAAAAAATATGTTTAGTTTTTTTGCAGCATATGCAAATTTTAATAAATTTTGCAGTCTAATAAAACATGGCCCGAGTCCATTGAACAATTTCGTCTGTAATTGAGTATATTTTAAAATTTATATGGAGAGCTATGTTTTGATTTTGGTAGATGTGTCTCCATAGCATTGATCATTTTAATGTATAAGTATGACTTGGTTCGTCCATCATATGCAAATTCAATATATGATCTAATCATTTTTTTTCTAAACTACAAGTTTATTTATCTATTTTGTATCTTACAAATATTAAGTCTATTAGTCATTTGTAATAAAACATAATGTTTTTCTATATTGACATTTACACTAATGTATTCTCTTATGTTATATTATAGAAATGGACATGATACCTGCTATTTGGAGCTCCCTACCAACAAAGATTCTCGAAATGATATTTTTATGGTTTCCCTTTTCCACTGTTATTCGATTCAGAATGGTTTGCAAAGAATGGAATCAAATAATATCGAATAATTGTTTTGTTTCATCATGGAAACAAAGTGGAGTGCGAGAATATGGAGTTTTGGTAAACTTCCATTCTGAAAATGAACGACAATTTGAAAGTCGTTACATTGATCAACAAGGAAAATTATCAACCATGTGTATGCCATTTGTTAGTAATGGATATAAAGTTGAGTTTGCATGCAAATCAATTCTCTTGGTTTCTTTACTGACAATCTTACATAGAAAAATGAACTACTATATTATCAATCCGTTCACTAAGACCTTTACGTTTATTGTCTCCCTCAATCTTGGTGATTGGGGATTCTTTCGGCTGCTAAGAAATGCGTAGCAAAGACAACATGATTGGGTAGTTTTGAAGCATGTTCCTATACCAACTAAACCAAAATACTTCATTTATAGTAGTCTAAACAAGAAGTGGAGACAAACATACCCTCCAGACGGTGATGTTTTGGCTTCCAAATATCATGTTTTGCATAATGGAAGTATTTATCGGGTGCATACTCATGTTATTTCCATGCCAAACCGTATTTGTTTATACCAGATATGTTGGATAGATGTTGAAGAAAATAACTAGGGCTTCCATTTAATTCAGCAAACACATACTATTGTGTCCGTTTGCTTAGCAATGCATTCTGGTCAGCTTCTTTGTTTCATCAACGATGGGTCAACTACTGTATGGTCAATCAAAGCTACTAGAAAGGAATGTGCTCCAACAATTCTAGAAGATGTGTCAAGTACCTCTTTCCAACATGTAGATTGATTGCGATGGAGATTGATATCGACTATAACTTCAGACATCAACAAAAAATACGCTGGATATTTTCCTTTTTCATCAGTTGATAAATATATACTTATGTGTAAAAACAATCGCATTGATTTCTTGTTTTATAATTTCAGCACAACACTTTATAATGAAGAAAATCATGGTGGAATGTTAGGATCCATCCGTTCCACACTTAGAATTCCAAGCACTGAAAATGTTTATGACCTTGTTCATGACATTTCAATTTTTCCAGTTTCTCCAAACATGGACTCCTTTTATGATGTCTTTGCAACATTAACACATCATTAAGTCGATTGTTCCAGTTACCAATAATATTTTGCAATATATGATACACATTTTTTTACTATCTATTAAGCATAATTCCATCTGTAATAGTATTTGAGATATTATTGTATTTGATGAAATCATATTTTTGTATTGTATAGGTTGAATATATTTCCATTCTTTTGCATCTTTTCAAAATAGCTAATTGTGTCATCTTCATGTAGATATGCCACAAAATGAAAATAATGGCTGCCACGACGACCAAAAGTTATCAGATATGTCATCTTCAATGAGAAATGAATCTCGACAGAAAAAACTTGAGGATAAAAGAGAACATATTAATGCAAAATGTCGTTTAAATTATGGAAAGAAAAAATATTTCATCAACAAACGAAGGAGAGGGTTTCATGGTGAATTATCCAATGACGTTATTCATTCACAAGATGAGCCTGTCAAATTCCAAAGCATATCTAATATAATGAGAAGATCGAATCGTCAAACTGAGATTCTAACACCGATACCTACGACCAACAATGATTGCGATCACACATTAAATGCAACTATTCAACCATCCACATAAAACAATTCTACTCATCGAACAGAGGTATTAGTCAGTTATGTTAGTGTATGTTTCAATAAGTATTTTAGTGTAACATAAGTTATATTCTCACGTATATGTTGGATTCTCAGACATTCATTTACAACAATTGTATGGATAAACCATCTGACGAGGGAAATGATGTTATCAACACAAATGTAAATGGGATGGTGCAAAATGAAATCACCGATATGAGAGACTGTAACAACGCAATAAGAACAATTTCTCTTGGTACGACAAAGGTTTTATTTCCTAGATATATAAATATATTTATATGTATTTCTTATAATGAACGATGCTGAAAAAAAATCATGATTTTTGTGACTCTCATTGATATGCAAATGTTGATGTATATAATCGTTTTATATGTTTTATCAACTCTGTTGACATATCCATATTGTACTTTCAGGAAACAAATGCCAAATCTACTAGGAATGATTCATACATTGCTCCAAACAATGCGCTATTAATAAATGAAGTAAAAAGCGCTAGAAATCATTTCAAGATCAGTAGAGAAAATATGGATGCTGATAAAACTATTTCTCTTGGAACAACGAAGGTCTTGATTTATTCAATCCACAACCCAGTTGTTACACCAATTAAGTGAATGTCTTGACTATAGGATAAGTATAGTATATAGTTAGTCTCCAATGTCTTTTTGACATGTTCTTATTTAATTCTCAGGACATTAGTGCGGGTGGTCAAAGATGTGTTTCTGTTGAAACAAGACATGTGTTACACAATCCATCCACTACTAAGATTTCCAGCTCGATCACATACAAGTATTGTAAGATACAATAGTATTTCAGTTTAGTGCACATTTGCTTTTCTAACGAACCATGTATTCAACTTTCAGAATAGTAACATTGCGGCCCAACAATCATCCAACGTTCTCATTCCTAGCTATCTCGACAACAGAGTGGCAAGAAATGTCCTCCCTTCCTCTGGTGACGATGATGTTACGCGACATGTTTATGACACTTACGTCCAATGCATCCAATTCATAAATATGCATTCCGATCAACCAAACAATTCACTGCCAATCAATGAACAAGAAACATTCTGAAACCGAGCCATTATAAGTAGAAGAAGTTTTGATGGTCAAAGAACTATATCTCTTGGAACGACAAAGGTATTGTTCAATCGATTCATATTGAAGGTTTGTGTTTAGATGATATCATAGTAATTTACATTGATGTATTGTTTCGAAATGACATTACAACCACGTTTTCAATTTTCAGTACACTAACAATGAAGTTCAACAACCATGCAACGACCCGAGCCAAAATCATGTCAATAACATGATTGGAAGAAATGCCGAACGTTCTTTGCATAACAATGTCTGTATGGGACATGTTGGTGACAGTGGTGTTCAACACATGCAGAACACAAGTATGCATTTTAGCGGTAGTAGAAGACAAAGTTTATGTTCATCAGCACCATATCATTCCAGATTTAATGATAATGTTAGTGCTAGGGACCATGGTATTAATGGACATGCATCAAACATAAATAACATGGGTCAAATTCTCAATAAAATGACTCCTTTGGACATCAAAGGTTTCGTGAGCGGATTGATAAAATTTTAGTTGTACAAATGTGTAATGTATGTCATGAGTCATACCGTGGAATAAATGTTGTTAGAGCAGTTGAGGGTCCTATTTGTATTAGGTGCAAGCAAGAGCGTGGCCCCCATCATTTTTCGCAATGCAACAACATGGATCCTGGTGAACAACCTCGAGTTCTATTAGTGTTAACACAAGTGGAGGAAATGCTAATAGCATGTGTTAATCCAATGCTACAGGTGACACATGCTTGTGGGGGGAAATATAAATACATTGGTCATACGATTAGCTTTCCACAAGATATCAATTCAATTGCCAAAACTCTTCCTCGTCGGATAGAGGATATAGATATCTTAATTGTTAGGAGAGAAGGACCTCAGTCCAAAAACTATGATTGCATTTTTAGTAGATCTCGTGTCATGAATGCATTGCAATACAATATTCAAACGGACAAATATTATCGAGATGTTGAAATTGATTTGGAATCAGTTGTATGTCTTCCAGACCGGCCAACAGATGTGTCTGATAGATTGCGTTATATCAACTCCGACATATTAGACTCAAATGAGAATGATGCTGACATTGATGTATCTGGAATTCATCAATTAGAAAGACATCCTTCCTCTTTTACAGCTAGAATGCCAAATGCACAACGAGAAATGGAGGAGATACATAATTTTGTTCGAAATGAATCGTCTCTATCATATTTAGAGATGGAGTGGCCAGAAGTAGGATTGTCACCAATAAATGAATACAAAACTGAAGGTTTGTTCGACATGGCATTTCCGACATTGTTTCCTACAGGTGTTGCTGATTGGTTGCAGCCACGATTGAAGACTATTCGGCTACATGAATATGCATTGCACCTACTAAAGTATTGTGATCAAAGGTTTGGAAAACATCCAAGGTTCAAGTATTTTATATTGAACATGATCATGAGACACCAAATCCAAGGAACAATTGCTGTATTTGTGAAAAAAAACATTGAGGATGGTATACCTACAACAATTGAAGATCTGCGTAAAGAACTGAATGACTCCACATACACCAAATTATCCGAACGGCTAATGCATTTCGGTGCACGTCTCCGAGGAACAAAATCATATTGGAACATATGTCATAGTGAAGAAATAATTGTAAAATACCTCCATGCCAAGGACTATTGGTACAGGTACGTCATGTTGTTATTCTATTTTTTCCAATAGACATTTCTAAATTTTTCTTCAGTATTCGTTGTACACTTATGTCTTTATCCAATGGTGGTTTTTATAGGTATGAATGGCAACATAGAGTATCAGCACATATCCATGGTTTCCTATGGTTGGAAGGTGTGCCAGACATGGAAAAATTGGATTGGAAAGATAACAAGAGAATTGATGCCGCAAGAAAATACTTTGACAACTATGTAACATCCTGGAATCCTCGTGATGCCCACCACGGGAATATTTATGTTCATCGGTCTTTGGAGGAAGATCCTTTCTTATTGGACAACACTGAAATATTCGACACCAATCCCGTTGATGATTATGAGCAACTAGCAAATCGCGTTCAGCGGCACACAAAGTGCAGTGTTCATTCATGTTTACGAAAGAAAGGTTTCTCTTACACATGTCGGTACAATGTACCATGGGAGCTTCAGGATGAGTCAAAATTATTTATCAACAATAAAGGACAAAAGAATCTATGAGCTTGCACGCAATGACGACAGGATAAATTTTCATAATGTCCCTCTTCTAGTAATGTGGTGCGCTAATGTTGATTGCCAGCCAGTTCTGGATCGTCACGCGGTATTGATATACATTGCAAAATATGCTTCGAAATCTGAACGGAGATCAGAAAGATATAAAGATTCAAGACATGTTAACAAAAATATCCAATGTCTTTGAATCTGAAGATCCAGCTGTATGGTGGCTGTATGTGCATATAAGAATTTCCTTGCTGAAGCAATTGTGGATAGAGACATTGGAGCGCTAGAAACATGCCATATGTTGCTAAAGCTCCCACTTGTGGTTTGTAGTTGCAACTTTGTTTCAGTGAATGTTTTCAGGAAAATATTCAAGAGAGTATCTTCAAATTCAGATAGTGACAAATTCCCCACAAACTCTAGGTTCCTTAAACTATATCAAAATAGACCTCCATTCCTTGAACATTTGTCTCTCATTGACACTGCTTGATCGTGGTCTTTCTGCTCACGCCTTAAGAAAGAATCTTGGAATCCAAGAGACAACCCTGCAATAGTTCGAGTGTGGCCACGGTTTTGCGAAGTTGATAAGGAGAGCTCAGACAGTTTTGAATCATTTTTCCTCAGTGAATTACTCCTATACAAACCATTCAGAAACATTCACACAGACATAGGCATCACTACTGAAATAATCATTCAGAACTGGATGAACTTCAACTATTGAGCTTGGCATGTCAACAGAGCGCCAGTAGAAACTATTAATGATGATGATGATGATGACATAATCCAAGATGAAATCAATAATGAAAATGACATGGATGAATGGGAAATGTTATCTCGCCTTGTTCCTCCTAATGTTGTTCAAGTGTCTAATATTGAAACTCTTCGTCGTAGAGACTTCGACTTGAATCATGTCTGGAGTAATACCATAAGCTCGGAGGATAACTTAGAAGACCCAACAAATTTCATAAAAAATGCACGTTCAACTGGAGCTATATTGGATGTTTCCCACCCTACATTGGCTTCTCCATCTTTGTTTTCCGAGAATCAACATCTTTATTTCAACACTATTTTTGAGCAATTTTATCAAGGACCATGTGTGGAACCACTGAAAATGATCATTCAAGGAACTGCAAGAACTGGAAAGTCTTACCTAATACACTGTGTTTCACAAGAATTTTCAGATCATTCAACAAATGGAAAAATCCCTTTGCTATTATTAGCACCAACTGGAGTAGCTGCCTTCAATATACGAACTAAAACAATCCACTCATCTCTTAGAATTCCTATTAAAGACTTCAAACCTTTGCACGGTCAAGCACTTTCTGTCTTCCAAGAAGAGATGCGATGTGTGAAGTACATTTTAGTTGATGAAATGAGCTTTATAGGGTCAAGGTTATTCATACAAATTGATACACGCTTGTGTGAAGCATTTCCAGAAAATAGATCAGATCCATTCGGTGGAAGATCATTGATTCTTGTTGGAGACCTTGTCCAATTGCCCCCTATTAGAGATAAACCATTGTATGTAGGTAACACAGTTGGAAAGGTTTTGTGGAAAGATTTCAAAAAGGTTGTGACATTGGACACAATTTTTCGTCAGCAAGGGACGGATCCAAAGCAATCCAGTTTTAGGATGTTACTAACAAACATTAGAAATGTAGAACCAAACGTGGATGATTGGAATCTGTTGATGTCGAGAACATATGCATGCATGGACATTATTGAAAGCGACACTTTCAACGTAGAGATGCATTTGTTTCCAACAAATGCCTCAGTGAATCAGCATAATAAATCCATGCTTAAGTCACTTAAAATTCCAGTAGCACGATGCATCTCTGAACATACAAAGAATAATGATTTCAACGATGCAGATGATGAGCAACTTCAGCATGAAGTCCTCCTATGTCCTGGTGAACGTGTCATGTTGACATGTAACCTATGGGTGGAAGCAGGGTTAGTAAATGGAGCACTTGGGACAGTTCAAAACATCTTCTATGCTAAAGGATCTAAACCACCACAACTCCCAATGTACACTACAGTCTCATTTGATAATTACATTGGTGTTCCATGGGACATCAGATATCCAAATATTGTACCAATAAAACCTATTAGTAGAGGAAATCACAAGCAAATTCCATTGCGCATGGCTTGGGATCTCACCATACACAAATCAAAAGGTTTAACTCTAGAAAAGGCAACAATTGATATTGGTAATGTAGAGAGGCAAGGTTTAACATTTACAGCCATTTCAAGAGTCAAATCTATCAATGGTTTACAAATATCGCCACTATTTACTTATGAAAGGTACACAAAGATGTCTCAAAGTGCATATGCTACCATTAGGAAGAAGGAAGAACAATGCCTATAGACCATTTCTATATGACCATAATCGTTATTATTGAAAGAGGTGAGCTTGTTACCATGTAGAAAAAAAATCATCTATTTCGAACAATTCATTACGATTATAATTTCACTTAACTTTGTTGTATTGTTTGATGTTGAATAGTTATGGACTTCAAGACACAAATATAAATGAAGAAGACCTCAGCTCATATGTGTATTCATGTAAGGTTAGTTCAGTCAAGTTTCAATTAATATTTCCATTCTTCCAAACAAAACTATTTAAATTTGCTTGCTTTTCATTACTTACATTACTTAACTACATTCGACGAAAACCACATTTTTAATCCTATGTTTCGATTTTCAGGTTGAATCAATGACGATATCCTTCGTGCATGCCACAAAGCGAGACTGCTGAATGCACAATTGTTTAAATTATTGTTTACTTAACGACGATTACAAATGTTTGCTACATTCAGCTCACACTATACGAAAAAAAAAAGAGATTTAGAATCCTACTTTATATGTTTTGTGAGTTTGATTTAAACATTATCCATTTTCAAGATGTTTTTGTATATATATATGGAGAGTAACTCTCTCATACAATGGGCAATTATTAATTTTTGCAATGTATTATTCTATATTCACATTGACACACAATACCATGAATTAACCATTGCAACATTGAATTCATATACCAATTGCATTACAACTTCATGAAGTGACACTACTGAATGCACAATTGTTTAAAATTGTTGTTTAGTTAACAATGATTACAAACGTTTGCTTCATTCAGCTCACACTATAGGAAAAAAAGAGATTTTGAATCCTACTTTATATGTTTTGTGAGTTTGATTGAAGCGTTATCCATTTTCAAGATGTTTTGTATATATATGGAGACTAACTCTCTCACACAATGGAGAGTTATTAATTTTTGCAATGTATTATTCTATATTCACATTGACACACAATGAATTAATCATTGCAACATTGAATTCATACACTGATTGCATTACAACTGTTATCAAATATAACTTACAATTATGAAACATAGTCGCATAGTGCAACAATTTAACCACTACAACATTATTAATGTGTAAAATATATCATATTGTAAATAAATATCTCCAAAGTACATGATAATATTATACATATTATATATATCTTCAATATGTATAGTTTTTTGATCTTCGATGCTTTGGGATGATGAAGGTTTCTTGGAGCTCGCAAGGGTTTACAATGGCGGATATCTGGTGATGGGCGTCGGGGTTTGAACACGGTCAGGCTACAGCCTGACGCAATTACCTTCGCGGTGACGAACTACACTATTTTTCTCCCGTTTGTTTTTTACTGGGTCTTTTGGTTCGTGGTTAAACCCTCGGGGGTTTGTATTGCCTACTTTACTGCTTAATTTTTTTACTGTGGGCGTGCCCGTCATGGCGCGGTATGAAGAAATGGTGGACTATGCCTTTGATGCGTCGGATGATCTGTCCATCTGGACCCAGCCTTTGGGTGCCGGGTGGCAAGATGACACTTTCTGCTGCGGATGGGGCGGTGAATTTACCTACTATGGCGAACAACACGGAAATAGGGTTCTCGCCCTCCGGGTTTCTTGCCATCTCCCCAGGTTCTGGGCCGTTAAACGTCTTGACAGAACGTACTCCTTCAGCTACACCTTTATCGGAGGTTGGGACTGCTCTATGGTCTTCTGAACAGGTACTCAATGCCCTCGAGGTCTCGGCGGTGGGAAAGAATGGAGCACTTGCGGCTCTTGATGAAACTCTTTCATCTGCCAATAAGCAACAAATTAACGCAAGTTCGCGGCTTTGGGATTCTTTAGTTTGGACTGAATCAATCAACGGGCTATTGTTGCACCAAATAGAATTTTAGAGATCCCTAAGTTAACCTAGCAATGGTTAACTCCTAAGGTCTATTGATAGTATAATCGTGTTCAGACCCAGATCTTTTTCGACAGTCAAAGAATTAAAAGAAATTTAAGTCTTTGACTCGAAAATACAGAGTCTTGGATTCCTCCTTAAAAGTTTTAGACCCTTCAAGAATTTTGGTAATTATGGTGTAAGTAAAATTTACTGTATTTCACTTGCTTGATAACCAAGATATGGTAAATAAAATGCTTCCATGGTTGTTACTTAATTGATACATGCTTCCTGTAACTTCTATTGTTTTCAGCAAGTTGGATCCTATTTTTGACATAATGCATTTCTAAAGGTATGCCTTACTGTATTTATTTTAATCTAATACCGTGGGATAGGGTCTTCTAGGTATTAAATAGCACTCCTCAATGAAAACTGGATAACGCGTGGATACTCTAGATACCTTGCTGATCATTTTCTTATTTCAAAACTCTGTTGAAAATAAAGAAATCTTGTGAATCCGTAGATCCATGAATACTTCTGTTAATGGCATCTTTACTTTATTTTTAAGAACCCTGCTATTTTCACATTTCGATGGGGATCCGAGATAAATGCCCAGCATTTGTGATCTATGTATTTTACAGAGTTATCACGTTTTTATTCATTACCTCTACGTGGTTTTAGATCGTTGTCTAGAGATAAACGCCCAGCATTTGTGATCTCTATATTATACAGAGTTAGACGCCCAAGAATTGTGATCTCTGTACTATACACACATAGTATAAAGACAACGTGTTAATGACATCTTAGGGATAGTTGGTAACGCCCAAAACTTAGCCTTAATTCAGACCATGGTGTATATCGATAACCTTGTATTCGAATAAACATATGTTTAGTTCTTTTTCCTTGATGCAAACCTTGGGTTAGGGTTTTATTTTCTTAGCATAAGATAGGACCCCTTTGGCATGAAGTAAAGCTGAACCTGTATCAAGAGTTTAAAAGAGTTTTTAAAAAATTTCAATAAAATAAAATATGAAATTATTTCTTAAAAAAAATTAATAAAATTAACAATAATATTATTTTTTTGTATTTTTAAATTTACTATTATTTTATTAATTTTTTTAAGAAAAAATATTATTTATATTGTTATTTTCTTAACATATTATTATTTGTTCATAGTTAATTTTATTGTTTTATTATTATTTTTTTTAAGAAAAAATATTATTTATATTGTTATTTTCTTAACATATCATTATGTGTTCATAGTTAATTTTGTTGTTATTTTATTAATTTTTTTTAAGAAAAAATATTATTTATATTGTTATTTTCTTAACAATATTATTTATATTGTTATATTGTTTAGGGTTTAATTTTTTATATTGTTAGTTTCTTAACATATTATTACGTGTTCATAGTTAATTTTATTGTTATTTTATTAAATGTTTTTAAGAAAAAATATTATTTATATTGTTATTTTCTTAACAATATTATTTATATTGTTATATTGTTTAGGGTTTAACTTTTTATTTTTTTTGGCTTCAAAATATAGGTTTTCTAATAAGTAATAATATTATTTTAATCATTTATGATGTGCATTTTGTATTTTTAATTTTAATTTTATTTTATTAATAATATATCTTTTTTTTTTCTTAACATATTATTATAACTTCATAGTTTTGTTATTATGGAAATTTAAGTATATTTTATTAGGGTTTAGGATTTTTTTTTTTTTGGCTTCAAAATATAGGTCGAAAGAATAAAGAAAAAATATATATTTTAACATATAAATGTTCTAAATTAGTGTTATTCTACAATGGATGCAGGGGTTATTACTGCTCCAAAATTACAATTGTATTTCATAACAAGGAAGCACATGACTCAACCACTCCCTAATAAACCACATCTGCCAAACACATTTAGTGACCAAAGATCTGTTCAGATGCAATTATATAATATGGTGTTGGAGAGTTGAGCTTGAACGGTCTTGGGAGGTTTTAGCCCATCAAGAAGATAGGCACCTAAGAGAAAGAAACGTAGAACAAATGTGATTCCCATTGTTTTTTTTTTGTAGTTTGTTTTCAATGAAATTGCACCTAACTATTATTTTTTAAAGCACACTTAACTATTGATTGTGGAATCATAAGTAAACTATGATCATTCTAGAGTTGGCGTTGTTTGATTAATTAAAACTGATTATGTTTGTGTTATTATGATACAATGGTTTGATTTTAAAATTATCTACGTTTTCTTTTTGTATAGTTATATTCTTATGTTGATACACCAAATTTTTATTTATTGCAGATAGATAACTTAAAGCTTATATTTGTGCGAGATCATTCTAGCCCACTACAGGTAATTATAAATAGTCATGTATCAAGTACTATAGTTGCTCACCCTTGAATTGATAACACATATAGTCTCTAAATGTTATAGTGAAACTATTAGGATATTTGTTTTATTAAGTAGTGATTTCTTATGAAATTTGTTTTGTCTCTTTGAATAGAATTGGTAATCGTTCCATTAATAACACACATTTCATTAAAATTGGAAATATTTCATTACAACAACAACCCCATAATTGTGTTTTTTAGTTATTTTGGAATTCTAGATCCACTATTTAGTATCAATTTTAATGAAATATGTGTTTAATCATTAATGTTGCTTTAAATATTAATCAATTATGCGATTTCTAGAATCTTTGCGATTATTGAATGTTTATATTTTGCATTACCATTACATTGCTCTTTTATGCATACTTAAGTAATTGGTTGCATAAACGTATCCATAATCGTCATGGTGTTTTATCTAATGCACTGTTGAATTGATTGAGCAAAAGTAACAATGATTGCAATGTGTCATTCATCGCATTAATGCATTATCATTGCATTTGTAATTTCATCACATGAATAGTTTTTACAATATCATTGTTCTGCATTGTCATTCCCTAACTTTTATAGTCATATTATTCTCAGTTGGATATAATTGCATTACATGGATCAGGGTTTTGTTAAGTAGTAATTTTATGCGATGTAAAAATGATTGGATTGAGTAAATATATCTCGTATTTCTACTATTTGCAACATCATTTTTTCACAATGTGTTATTAGATTGCACTTTTATGAATACTTACCTAATTGCTTGAAAAAATGTTTATGTTTTTTCTATTATTATGCTATATGATTCTATGCATACTTAACTAATTGCTTGCAAAGATGTTTATGTTTATCATTGCATTTGTAATTTCATCACATGAATAGTTTTTACAATATCATTGTGCTGCATTGTCATTCTAGAACTTTTATAGTCATATTATTTTCAGTTGGATATAATTGCATTACATGGATCATGGTTTTGTTAAATAGTAATTTAATGTGATGTAAAAATGATTGGATTGAGTAAATATATCTCGCATTTCTACACTTTTATGAATACTTACCTAATTGCTTGCAAAAATGTTTATGTTTTTTTATTATCATTATGCTATATGCTTCTATGCATACTTAACTAATTGCTTGCAAATATGTTTTTGTTATCATTATGTTATGCTTCTATTCAAAACTACTTGAATATGTGTGTAAATAAAATGCAATAGATATAGGAATCCTATATTTGAGATAGATTTGTCTCGATGTCAGGAGTCAAGGGACATGTGCCAAACCAATTGGTGAGGACCTCCTTGTACATCCATCGCTGGATGTTAGACTAAAAGAGGATATCTTGATGACCTTAATAGCTGAAACCCCTTTAAAAATGTAGTTGGTTAATCATGCATTACTTTGAGATAGATTTGTCCCGATGTTAGGAGTCAAGGGACATGTTCCAAACCAATTGGTGAGGATCCCCTTTCACATCCATCGCTGGATGTTAGACTGACAGAGGACATCTCCATGACCTCAACATCCGAAACCCTTTTAAAAATGCAATTGATTGATGAAGTCTTGCACCATTACATTGGTATTTTATGCATACCTAAGTAATTGCTTGCAATATTTTTTTTTTGGTTATGATTATGCTATCTGTGTAAATAAAATGCAATATATATAGGAATCCTATACTTGAGATAGATTTGTCCCGATGTCAGGAGTCAAGGGACATGTGCCAAACCAGTCGGTGAGGACCCCCTTGAACATCCATCGCTGGATGTTAGACTGTCAGAGGACATCTCAATGACCTCAACAACCGAAACCCTTTTAAAAATGCAATTGATTGATGAAGTCTTGCACCATTATGTATTGGTCTTTTATGCATACCTAAGTAATTGCTTGCAATTTTTTTGTTTTGTTATGATTATGCTATGTGTGTAAATAAAATGCAATAGATATAGGAATCCTATACTTGAGATAGATTTGTCCCAATGTTAGGAGTCAAGGGACATGTTCCAAACCAGTTGGTGAGGACCCCCTTGCACATCCATTGCTGGATGTTAGACTGACAGAGGACATCTCGATGACCTCAACAGCCGAAACCCATTCAAAAATGCAACTGATAAACAAGGCGTCAATTTGAGATAGATTTGTCTTGATGTCAGGAGTCAAGGGACATGTGCCAAACCAATCATTGAGGACCCCCTTGCACATCCATCACTGGATGTTAGACTGATAGAGGACATATCCATGACCTCAACAGCCAAAACCCTTGTAAAAATGCAACTGATTGATGAAGCCTTAATTTGAGATAGATTTGTCCCCATGCAGGAGTCAAGGGACATGTGCCAAACCAATCAGTGAGGACCCCCTTTCACATCCATTCTTGGATGTTAGACTAGCAGAGGACATCTCCATGACCTCAACAATAGAAAACCCTTGAAAAATGGAGTTGGTTGATGAATCCTTACTTTGAGAAAGTTTTGTCCCGATGTCAAGAGTCAAGGTACAAGTGCAAAATCAAACGATGATGACCCCTTGCACATCCATTGCTTGATGTTAGTCTGAAAGATGACATCTGAATGATCTTTGTATAAGCTATAGTTTGAAATTTTTATTGTTATTTTGTCACAATGTTACGAATGATGGATTTCGATTGTTGAAGTTTGTGTTAATGATACAATTTATGTTCCTTTTTTTCAGAAGATTTGCTTTACTTTGAAAGTAAAATGTTTGTGAAAAAATTCAATCATCGTCCCACAGTGTGCATCAAACACCTTATTGATGAACCAAGATTAAGATGGCGCTTTCAAATCAATGTTCTGCATCCTGGGAGAGGGAACCTTTCAAAGCCTGAAATTCAAGAGGAAATAGGAAAAAATATTAAATGGACCAATACACAAACAATATTTATTTATGGATTTCCTACATATGGACAGAGATCCTTAGGTTTTGGATTGATATATGACAAGCTAGAGGATGCAAAAAAATATGAGCCTAAGTATAGGTTTTTGAAGAACAGAATTCATGATTTTGGTACCAAAACTAGTCAAAATACTGAGAAAAGAGCAAAACAAATTCGTGGCGTTATGCCACGAAAGAAATAAGTGGATTTAATGTTTCAATTTCACTCCTATGCCAAGGAATGTTCTCAAAATATCAGACAATGTTTCTCTTAGTATAATCGTATCTTTTCATAGTCGACCATCTATTTATATGGATGTATTAAACCTATTTTCTGAGTTGTAATCAAGTAGTTATAATTAGTACTTGAAGAGTACCTGGTTTCTGATTCAGTAATAGAGTTTTAAAAGATATTATTTACATTTTTTGTTGTTTAATAATGTTTTGTTCTTATTAATAATTATATATTTTCAATGGATTGTTAGTTATCTCGAAATGGATCCTAGTGTGTGGAGTTTGTTTCCAATGGAGGCTCTCGAAATGATTCTTCTATGGGTTCCTTTTTTGACATTGATTTGATTTCGATCAATTTCTAGGCATTGTGAAGGATTATTGTGGAGACCATCTTTTATCAGTGCTTGGAAAAATAATCACATAACAAAAACTGGATTTATGGTTGAGTTGTGGGGACACTATGAGAATCACATTGTATATAAATTTATCAATCGTATAGGACATACATCTCTATTGTATGTCCCCTGTCCAGAGTATAAGTACACCATTGAGTCTACTATTGGGTCAATCATTTTGTTTTCGGCTTATTCTCCATTGCCGGGGCATAAAGAATATTACATGGTGAAACCATTTATAAAGTGTTTTTCACGTATAGGAGTCATTGAAATAGGAGTTGCTGGTTTCTTTTCATTCATAGGAAACGTGGGTCAACATAAACATGGATGGATAGTTGTTCGTCACCAACAAGATCAGGATGGTTCTAAATTTTTTACCTTTAGCAGTGTTAGAAGGTGTTGGAGAGAAACAATTGGTGCTAATGGTGCACCTACCCCTACAGAGGATGTATTATTCTACAAAGGTAAAATATATTGGCTATCTTTAAGAATCATTTCAGAGGAAGGTGCCTTGTATGTGTATAGAATGTACTCAATGAATATTGAATTGAACACATGGGGTGTCCACTCGATTCACACTGGACGTACCAAACGATCTATGTGTCTTAGTATACATTCCAACCAACTACTATGCCTTGTGAATGGCGGCTCTACAAAAGTATGGTGCATAGATGAGATAAAAGACTTCAAGCGTGGTCAAGGTCTGGTTCAACAAAGAGAGGGATATTTTGAAGATGGAGAAGGTTTACAATGGAGTATTTTAAAAGACTTGACAACAAGGATAAATACACATTGTTCAGAATATCTCCCATTCTGTGCCGTGGAAAGTTCTATACTGATGTGCAAGAATGCCCAGATTCCTTTTATATACTATGATCTTTTCACTTGAAGCGTAACTCATTTAGCAGTTGATAGGACATTATTGTTTGCCAATCATCATCTTCCTATGCCAATAGACAATCAATGCACAAATATCCTAATGTATAGGAATTTTTTTCCCCTTACCCCATCCATGAACTCATTCCATGACCTTATGGAACTACCTATAACATGGCTTGAGGGTGTCCTAGGTATTGGTATGCCAACCATTCCGGGTTAAGAGTAAAAAATATGTTTAGTTTTTTTGCAGCATATGCAAATTTTAATAAATTTTCTAGTCTAATAAAACATGGCCCGAGTCCATTGAACAATTTCGTCTGTAATTGAGTATATTTTAAAATTTATATGGAGAGCTATGTTTTGATTTTGGTAGATGTGTCTCCATAGAATTGATCATTTTAATGTATAAGTATGACTTGGTTCGTCCATCATATGCAAATTCAATATATGATCTAATCATTTTTTTCCTAAACTACAAGTTTATTTATATATTTTGTATCTTACAAATATTAAGTTTATTAGTCATTTGTAGTAAAACATAATGTTTTTCTATATTGACATTTACACTAATGTATTCTCTTATGTTATATTATAAAAATGGACATGATACCTGCTATTTGGAGCTCCCTACCAACAAAGATTCTCGAAATGATATTTTTATGGTTTCCCTTTTCCAATATTATTCGATTCAGAATGGTTTGCAAAGAATGGAATCAAATATTATTGAATAATTGTTTTGTTTCATCATGGAAACAAAGTGGAGTGCGAGAATATGGAGTTTTGGTAAACTTCCATTCTGAAAATGAACGACAATTTGAAAGTCGTTACATTGATCAACAAGGAAAATTATCAACCATGTGTATGCCATTTGTTAGTAATGGATATAAAGTTGAGTCTGCATGCAAATCAATTCTCTTGGTTTCTTTATTGACAATCTTACATAGAAAAATGAACTACTATATTATCAATCCGTTCACTAAGACCTTTACGTTTATTTTCTCCCTCAATCTTGGTGATTGGGGATTCTTTCGGCTGCTAAGAAATGCGTAGCAAAGACAACATGATTGGGTAGTTTTGAAGCATGTTCCTATACCAACTAAACCAAAATACTTCATTTATAGTAGTCTAAACAAGAAGTGGAGACAAACATACCCTCCAGACGGTGATGTTTTGGCTTCCAAATATCATGTTTTGCATAATGGAAGTATTTATTGGGTGCATACTCATGTTATTTCCATGCCAAACCGTACTTGTTTATACCAGATATGTTGGATAGACGTTGAAGAAAATAACTAGGGCTTCCATTTAATTCAGCAAACACATCCTATTGTGTCTGTTTGCTTAGCAGTGCATTCTGGTCAGCTTCTTTGTTTCATCAACGATGGGTCAACTACTGTATGGTCAATCAAAGCTACTAGAAAGGAATGTGCTCCAACAATTCTAGAAGATGTGTCAAGTACCTCTTTCCAACATGCAGATTGATTGCGATGGAGATTGATATCGACTATAACTTCAGACATCAACAAAAAATGCGCTGGATATTTTCCTGTTTCATCAGTTGATATATATATACTTATGTGTAAAAACAATCGCATTGATTTCTTGTTCTATAATTTCAGCACAACACTTTATAATGAAGAAAATCATGGTGGAATGTTAGGATCCATCCGTTCCACAATTAGAATTCCAAGCACTGAAAATGTTTATGACCTTGTTCATGACATTTCAATTTTTCCAGTTTCTCCAAACATGGACTCCTTTTATGATGTCTTTGCAACATTAACACGTCATTAAGTCGATTGTTCCAGCTACCAATAATATCTTGCAATATATGATACAAATTGTTTTACTATCTATTAAGCATAATTCCATCTGTAATAGTATTTGAGATATTATTGTATTTGATGAAATCATATTTTTGTATTGTATAGGTTGAATATATTTCCATTCCTTTGCATCTTTTCAAAATAGCTAATTGTGTCATCTTCATGTAGATATGCCACAAAATGAAAATAATGGCTGCCACGACGACCAAAAGTTATCAGATACGTCATCTTCAATGAGAAATGAATCTCGACAGAAAAACCTTGAGGATAAAAGAGAACATATTAATGCAAAACGTCGTTTAAATTATGGAAAGAAAAAAGATTTAATCAACAAACGAAGGAGAGGGTTTCATGGTGAATTATCCAATGACGTTATTCATTCACAAGATGAGCCTGTCAAATTCCAAAGCATATCTAATATAATGAGAAGATCGAACTGTCGAACTGAGATTCTAACACCGATACCTACGACCAACAATGATTGCGATCACACATTAAATGCAACTGTTCAACCATCCACATAAAACAATTCTACTCATCGAACAGAGGTATTAGTCAGTTATGTTAGTGTATGTTTCAATAAGTATTTTAGTGTAACATAAGTTATATTCTCACGTATATGTTGGATTCTCAGACATTCATTTACAACAATTGTATGGATAAACCATCTGACGAGGGAAATGATGTTATCAACACAAATGTAAATGGGATGGTGCGAAATGAAATCACCGATATGAGAGACTGTAACAATGCAATAAGAACAATTTCTCTTGGGACGACAAAGGTTTTATTTCCTAGATATATAAATATATTTATATGTATTTCTTATAATGAATGATGCTGAAAAAAAATCATGATTTTCGTGACTCTCATTGATATGCAAATGTTGATGTATATAATCGTTTTATATGTTTTATCAACTCTGTTGACATATCCATATTGTACTTTCAGGAAACAAATGCCAAATCTACTAGGAATGATTCATACATTGCTCCAAACAATGCGCTATTAATAAATGAAGTAAAAAGCGCTAGAAATCATTTCAAGATCAGTAGAGAAAATACGGATGCTGATAAAACTATTTCTCTCGGAACAACGAAGGTCTTGATTTATTCAATCCACAACCCAGTTGTTACACCAATTAAGTGAATGTCTTGACTATAGGATAAGTATAGTATATAGTTAGCCTCCAATGTATTTTTGACATGTTCTTATTTAATTCTCAGGACATTAGTGCGGGTGGTCAAAGATGTGTTTCTGTTGAAACAAGACATGTGTTACACAATCCATCCACTACTAAGATTTCCAACTCGATCACATACAAGTATTGTAAGATACAATAGTATTTCAGTTTAGTGCACATTTTCTTTTCTAACAAACCATGTATTCAACTTTCAGGATAGTAACATTGCGGCCCAACAACCATCCAACGTTCTCATTCCTAACTATCTCGACAACAGAGTGGCAAGAAATGTCCTCCCTTCCTCTGGTGATGATGACGTTACGCGACATGTTTATGACACTTACGTCCAATGCATCCAATTCATAAATATGCATTCCGATCAACCAAACAATTCACTGCCAATCAATGAACAAGAAACATTCTGAAACCAAGCCATTATAAGTAGAAGAAGTTTTGATGGTCAAAGAACTATATCTCTTGGAACGACAAAGGTATTGTTCAATCGATTCATATTGAAGGTTTGTGTTTAGATGATATCATAGTAATTTACGTTGATGTATTGTTTCAAAATGACATTACAACCACGTTTTCAATTTTCAGTACACTAACAATGAAGTTCAACAACCATGCAACGATCCGAGCCAAAATCATGTCAATAACATGATTGGAAGAAATGCCGAACGTTCTTTGCATAACAATGTCTGTATGGGACATGTTGGTGACAGTGGTGTTCAACACATGCAGAACACAAGTATGCATTTTAGCGGTAGTAGAAGACAAAGTTTATGTTCATCAGCACCATATCATTCCAGATTCAATGATAGACCATGGTATTAATGGACATGCATCAAACATAAATAACATGGGTCAAATTCTCAATAAAATGACTCCTTTGGACAACAAAGGTTTCGTGAGCGGATTGATAAAATTTCAATTGTACAAATGTGTAATGTATGTCATGAGTCATACCCTGGAATAAATGTTGTTAGAGCAGTTGAGGGTCCTATTTGTATTAGGTGCAAGCAAGAGCGTGGCCCCCATCATTTTTCGCAATGCAACAACATGGATCCTGGTGAACAACCTCGAGTTCTATTAGTGTTAACACAAGTGGAGGAAATGCTAATAGCATGTGTTAATCCAATACTACAGGTGACACATGCTTGTGGGGGAAATATAAATACAATGGTCATACGATTAGCTTTCCACAAGATATCAATTCAGTTGCCAAAACTCTTCCTTGTCGGATAGAGGATATAGATATCTTAATTGTTAGGAGAGAAGGACCTCAGTCCAAAAACTATGATTGCATTGTTAGTAGATCTCGTGTCATGAATGCATTGCAATACAATATTCAAATGGACAAATATTATCGAGATGTTGAAATTGATTTGGAATCAGTTGTATGTCTTCCAGACCGGCCAATAGATGTGTCTGATAGATTGCGTTATGTCAACTCCGACATATTAGACTCAAATGAGAATGATGCTGACATTGATGTATCTGGAATTCATCAATTAGAAAGACATTCTTCCTCTTTTACAACTAGAATGCCAAATGCGCAACGAGAAATGGAGGAGATACATAATTTTGTTCGAAATGAATCGTCTCTATCATATTTAGAGATGGAGTGGTCAGAAGTAGGATTTTCACCAATAAATGAATACAAAACTGAAGGTTTGTTCGACATGGCATTTCCGACATTGTTTCCTACAGGTGTTGCTGATTGGTTGCAGCCACGATTGAAGACTATTCGGGTACATGAATATGCATTGCACCTACTAAAGTATTGTGATCAAAGGTTTGGAAAACATCCAAGGTTCAAGTATTTTATACTAAACATGATCATGAGACACCAAAGCCAAGGAACAATTGCTGTATTTGTGAAAAAAAACATTGAGGATGGTATACCTACAACAATTGAAGATCTGCGTAAAGAACTGAATGACTCCACATACACCAAATTAGCCGAACGGATAATGCATTTCGGCGCACGTCTCCGAGGAACAAAAGCATACTGGAACATATGTCATAGTGAAGAAATAATTGTAAAATACCTCCATGCCAAGGACTATTGGTACAGGTACGTCATGTTGTTATTCTATTTTTTCCAATAGACATTTCTAAATTTTTCTTCAGTATTCGTTGTACACTTATGTCTTTATCCAATGGTGGTTTTTATAGGTATGAATGGAAACATAGAGTATCAGCACATATCCATGGTTTCCTATGGTTGGAAGGTGTGCTAGACATGGAAAAATTGGATTGGAAAGATAACAAGAGAATTGATGCCGCAAGAAAATACTTTGACAACTATGTAACATCTTGGAAACCTTGTGATGCCCACCACGGGAATATTTATGTTCATCGGTCTTTGGAGGAAGATCCTTGCTGATTGGACAACACTGAAATATTCGACACCCATCCCGTTGATGATTATGAGCAACTAGAAAATCGCGTTTAGCGGCACAAAAAGTGCAGTGTTCATTCATGTTTACGAAAGAAAGGTTCCTCTTACACATGGCGGTACAATGTACCATGGGAGCTTCAGGATGAGTCAAAATTATTTATCAACAATAAAGGACAAAAGAATCTATGAGCTTGCACGCAATGACGACAGGATAAATTTTCATAATGTCCCTCTTCTAGCAATGTGGTGCGCCAATGTTGATTGCCAGCCAGTTCTGGATCGTCACGCGGTATTGAAATACATTGCAAAATATGCTTCGAAATCTGAACGGAGATCAGAAAGATATCAAGATTCAAGACATGTTAAAAAAAATATCCAATGTCTTTGAATCTGAAGATCCAGCTGTATGTGCATATAAGAATTTCCTTGCTTAAACAATTGTGGATAGAGACATTGGAGTGCTAGAAACATGCCATATGTTGCTAAAGCTCCCACTTGTGGTTTGTAGTCGCAACTTTGTTTCAGTGAATGTTTTCAGGAAAATATTCAAGAGAGTATCTTCAAATTCAGATAGTGACAAATTCCCCACAAACTCTAGGTTCCTTAAACTATATCAAAATAGACCTCCATTCCTTGAACATTTGTCTCTCATTGACACTGCTTGATCGTGGTCTTTCTGCTCACGCCTTAAGAAAGAATCTTGGAATCCAAGAGACAACCTTGCAATAGTTCGAGTGTGGCCATGGTTTTGCGAAGTTGATAAGGAGAGCTCAGATAGTTTTGAATCATTTTTCCTCAGTGAATTACTCCTATACAAACCGTTCAGAAACATTCACACAGACATAGGCATCACTACTGAAATAATCATTCAGAACTGGATGAACTTCAACTATTGAGCTTGGCATGTCAACATAGCGCCAGTAGAAACTATTAATGATGATGATGATGATGACATAATCCAAGACGAAATCAATAATGACAATGAAATGGATGAATGGGAAATGTTATCTCGCCTTGTTCCTCCTAATGTTGTTCAAGTGTCTAATATTGAAACTCTTGGTTGTAGAGACTTCGACTTGAATCATGTCTGGAGTAATACCATAAGCTCGGAGGATAACTTAGAAGACCCAACAAATTTCATAAAAAATGCACATTCAACTGGAGCTATACTGGATGTTTCCCACCCTACATTGGCTTCTCCATCTTCGTTTTCCAAGAATCAACATCTTTATTTCAACACTATTTTTGAGCAATTTTATCAAGGACCATGTGTGGAACCACTGAAAATGATCATTCAAGGAACTACAGGAACTGGAAAGTCTTACCTAATACACCGTGTTTCACAAGAATTTTCAGATCATTCAACAAATGGAAAAATCCCTTTGCTATTATTAGCACCAACTGGAGTAGCTACCTTCAATATACGAACTAAAACAATCCACTCATCTCTTAGAATTCCTATTAAAGACTTCAAACCTTTGCACGGTCAAGCACTTTCTATCTTCCAAGAAGAGATGCGATGTGTGAAGTACATTTTAATTGATGAAATGAGCTTTATAAGGTCAAGGTTATTCATACAAATTGATACACGCTTGCGTGAAGCATTTCCAGAAAATAGATCAAATCCATTCGGTGGAAGATCATTGATTCTTGTTGGAGACCTTGTCCAATTGCCCCCTGTTAGAGATAAACCATTATATGTAGGTAACACACTTGGAAAGGTTTTGTGGAAAGATTTCAAAAAGGTTGTTACATTGGACACAATTTTTCGTCAGCAAGGGATGGATCCAAAGCAATCCAGTTTTAGGATGTTACTAACAAACATTAGAAATGTAGAACCAAACGTGGATGATTGGAATCTGTTGATGTCGAGAACATATGCATGCATGGACATTATTGAAAGCGACACTTTCAACGTAGAGATGCATTTGTTTCCAACAAACGCCTCAGTGAATCAGCATAATAAATCCATGCTTAAGTCACTTAAAATTTCAGTAGCACGATGCATCTCTGAACATACAAAGAATAATGATTTCAACGATGCAGATGATGAGCAACTTCAGCATGAAGTCCTCCTATGTCCTGGTGAACGTTTCATGTTGACATGTAACCTATGGTTGGAAGTAGGGTTAGTAAATGGAGCACTTGGGACAGTTCAAAACATCTTCTATGCTGAAGGATCTAAACCACCACAACTCCCAATTTACACTACAGTCTCATTTGATAATTACATTGGTGTTCCATGGGACATCAGATATCCAAATATTGTACCAATAACACCTATTAGTAGAGGAAAGCGCAAGCAAATTCCATTGCGCATGGCTTGGGCTCTCACCATACACAAATCACAAGGTTTAACTCTAGAAAAGGCAACAATTGATATTGGTAATGTAGAGAGGCAAGGTTTAACATTTACAGCCATTTCAAGAGTCAAATCTATCAATGGTTTACGAATATCACCACTATTTACTTATGAAAGCTACACAAAGATGTCTCAAAGTGCATATGCTACCATTAGGAAGAAGGAAGAACAATGCCTACAGACCATTTCTATATGACCATAATCGTTATTATTGAAAGAGGTGAGCTTGTTACCATGTAGAAAAAAAATCATCTATTTCTAACAATTCATTACGATTATAATTTCACTTAACTTTGTTGTATTGTTTTATGTTGAATAGTTATGGACTGCAAGACACAAATATAAATGAAGAAGACCTCAGCTCATACGTGTATTCATGTAAGGTTAGTTCAGTCAAGTTTCAATTAATATTTCCATTCTTCCAAACAAAACTGTTTAAATTTGCTTGCTTTTCATTACTTACATTACTTAACTACATTCGGCGAAAACCACATTTTTAATCTTATGTTTCGATTTTCAGGTTGAATCAATGACGATATCCTTCGTGCATGCCACAAAGCGAGACTGCTGAATGCACAATTGTTTAAATTATTGTTTACTTAACGACGATTACAAATGTTTGCTACATTCAGCTCACACTATACGAAAAAAAAAGAGATTTAGAATCCTACTTTATATGTTTTGTGAGTTTGATTTAAACATTATCCATTTTCAAGATGTTTTTGTATATATATATGGAGAGTAACTCTCTCATACAATGGGCAATTATTAATTTTTGCAATGTATTATTCTATATTCACATTGACACACAATACCATGAATTAACCATTGCAACATTGAATTCATATACCAATTGCATTACAACTTCATGAAGTGACACTACTGAATGCACAATTGTTTAAAATTGTTGTTTACTTAACAATGATTACAAACGTTTGCTTCATTCAACTCACACTACAGGAAAAAAAGAGATTTTGAATCCTACTTTATATGTTTTGTGAGTTTGATTGAAGCGTTATCCATTTTCAAGATGTTTTGTATATATATGGAGACTAACTCTCTCACACAATGGAGAGTTATTAATTTTTACAATGTATTATTCTATATTCACATTGACACACAATGAATTAATCATTACAACATTGAATTCATACACTGATTGCATTACAACTGTTATCAAATATAACTTACAATTATGAAACATAGTCGCATAGTGCAACAATTTAACCACTACAACATTATTAATGTGTAAAATATATCATATTGTAAATAAATATCTCCAAAGTACATGATAATATTATACATATTATATATATCTTCAATATGTATAATTTAATAATGTTTTATTTATTAAATATAATAAAAAATTACACAAATAACATAGAATTGGCTTAATATATTATTAATTATCTCATTAATTAATATTGTTATTAACTGAATAAAAATATTATTAATTAATTAATTAATTAACATTTAATAAACTAATTAATATTTTCGTTAAAGAATTATTAATTAATTATTTATTTAATATTATTATCATTAACTAAATATTAATGTTTGGTGATATTAATTAATATTATCATTAATTAATTTGTTTAAATACTTATTATAAAATAAGTATAGTATTTAATTAAATAATATTGTTTTATTTACTATAGTTAATAATTAATCAATATTAATCAATAGTATTATCAAGTTAATAACCATAATATTAATTAAATTATTTAATATTTATTCTTTTTAATTAATTATTAACATTGAACAAACAATTATTATATCTATTTCATTATAATAATTAAAAAATATTATTTTATTATTATTTTATATTTATTCTCTTTAATTAATGGTTACCATTAAACAAATAATTGTTACATCTATTTCATTATAATATTGATAATTATAAAATATTATAATTATACAAACAATTATTACATCTATTTCATTATAATTATTAATAATTATAAAATATTATAATTAAATAATATTTTTTACAGTACATTATAATATTATAAATAATTAAATAATATCATTTTATTTAAAAATACTACAGGGAAAAAAATATCATTACTGTGTCAAATATATAAGAATGTTAATAACTCTCTCTCAAATTCATTATAATATAATACATATCTAATGTTTAATTAAATATCTATATAATAAATACTTTTTTAATATATTATTTGATTGTTTAAATAATTAATATTGTTAATAACTCCATAATATTAGTTATTGATTAATTATTAATAAATCAAATAATTAATTTGTATTTCATTAACTAAAAATTAATATTACCTATTGAATAACTTATAATTATTTTTTTAATTAATATTACAAAATATTTAATTTATTTAAATAATAATATCATTTTATTAAAAAATACTAAGGAAAAAAATTATCATTAATGTGTCAAATATATAACCATGTTAATAACTGTCTCTCAAATTCATTATAATATAATACATATCTAATGTTTAATTAAATATCTAAATAACAAATACTTATTTAATATATTATTTGATTATTTAAATAATTAATATGGTTAATAACTCCACAATATTAGTTATTAATTAATTATTAATAAATCAAATAATTAATTTGTATTTCATTAACTAAAAAAATTGATATTATATATTGAATAAACTTATAATTATTTTGTTTAATTAATATTACAAAATATTTAATTTATAATAATATAATATTATTACTTATTATAAAATCATAAGTAATAATATTGTTTTATTTACTTATTATTTTATTAACTAAAAACAATATTAGTGATTAATTAATTGTTAATGAATCAAATAATTAATTGATATTTCATTAACTAAACATTAATATTACCAATTCAATAAACTAATTACTTATTATTTTAAAAAAGTAATAATATTAAATTATAATATTATAATATTATTACTTATTATAAAATAATATTATTACTTATTAAAATAATAAGTAATAATATTATGTTAATTACTTGATATTTTATTAATAAGTAATATTATTTTATGTTTTATTTACTACATAACAATATTAATTAATTAATTAATTATTGTTATCATTCATTAAATTATTTTATAATTCTTTTGTTTAATCACTTATTATAAAATAATACGTAGTGTTTAATTAATAAGTAGTGTTTAATTAAACAATATTATTAATCAAATAATTAAAATATGTATTTCATTAAAATTATTAAATAGTATTAATCTATTAATATTTTTAATTAAATAATCATTAATTAATTAATATTATTATTAACTAAATGACTATAATATGAATTAAATTATTTAATAATTATTATGTTTAATTAAATATTTTAATATAATAATATTTTTAATTAAACAATTAAATTATGTGTTTCATTAAAATTATTAAACAATATTATTCCATTAATATTTTAGAGATATGTGTATGCGCCCACCTGTTATTAAATAATTAAATTATGTATTTCATTAAAATTATTAAACAATATTATTCCATTAATATTTCAGAGATATGTGTATGTGCCCACCCATTACTAGCAACAGCCACATTAATAATATTAATGTGTTCGAATACGCCGATAGGCGTAAATTGAGCACATACTTTTCATATTAATGTTTTTTTCCTATAGTATGTGTCCCATTTACGCCTATCGACGTATTCGAACACATTAATATTATTAATGTTATTGTTGCTAGTACTATAATAGTATAACACTAATAGATCCTAATGAGGCCCTCTTCCCTTAGTTGTTTATCTGCAAAGTAGGAAAAATGAAGTATACCATCACCAAGCTTCAGTCCATTCTTAGAGAGAGTATCATCTCTCTGGTTAAAAACCAAGAGATGCGCTAAAAGTTGAGAAAAGTGAACTGATTAATAAATGACAAGATTCTAGATTTCTAGTGATATAGGGAAGCCATCCCAAGTAAGTGATTTCCTTGAGCCCAATCAAGGATAGCCATAGAGTCACCAAGAACTTGAAAATCTAAAATGTGTTTAAAGTTGGCTAAAGTTAGAAAACCCCAAAGAGCCAATAGCTCGGCCCTAGAGTTACTCCCCATACCACATCAAAATAGAGATCAAAATAATAATGAGGAAATATGATCAGTAGACATCATTCTCCACAAATGCCACTCTACTCAGCCCCGTCAAAATACCACAGTGCCCCTGCAATCGATCTTTGGAAAGTAAATATGTTGAATCTTAACAATTGACTTCTTATCAGTGACATCTGAGAGAAACTGAATAATAATTGAGCGGGCCCGAGCATAAGTAAGCCTGAAATCATCAAATAATATAAAATTCCTCAATCGCCAAATACCCCATATAAAATGCAAGGAAAAGAAGAATAGGATCTACATCGGCCAAACCAACAAGCAAGAACCGAGTCCAAAGACCCCTGGTTCCAACATAAATCTATTCCCCAAAGTGTAGATACATCACTCTAATGTTGAAGGGTAATATGACCGTGCATAAACAAGTGTTCCACCGACTCAGCTGCCTGATAACATATAGGGAAACCATTGGGTCCCATACCTCCTCCACATATAAAATTATCTCCAGTAAAAATCTTGTTGCAAAGTGCTAACCAGACAAAACACAGAATCTTGATCAGGGCTTTCCATTGCCACAAACGATGAAACCACCATCACAGCGATGAAGAATGATGTTTTGAAGCTATCGTTGAGTATGCTGAATTAGTGGAGATGTCCCCGATCGACTCCCCCATGACCATACAAGAAAATCAGACTGCCGCAATAGTCTAATCCCAGAATGATTAAGTACTTGAGTATATCCAACCCATTCCCTACCAGACAATCATAGGTCATCAATGTTAAGAGTTGTAATCTCATGTGTCAAGTTGGTTAGTTAGTTGAGTCAATGGTCCTAAGTTAGTTGAGTTAGTTGTTGACTAATACATTAGTTGACCCATGGTATTCATTGGCCCATAGTATTAGCCAGTTGTTTTGAGACTTATGAGAAACTATATATATGTGTGTTTAATAATGAGAAGGCAATCAATATGCCCTTTGTGTTTCTGCTCTATTCTGTGTCTCTGCATACTTTATCTTGGTATCAGAGCTGATAGTCTAATCCTTAAATCTTGTTTTGGGTAATCCTTTTCAGAAATTGGAGAGCACACACACATGACTGGAAGTTGCAGCACAGGATGGAGACGCAACACTCGGGCCATGAAAAAAAAATAAAAATCGATGAAATCGCTCCCCGATCCGGTGAAGGGTATCTCAAAAAACCCACTGAAGGGAGGCTGGTGCACCCTGCATGAAGGAAATTTACGCCGGGCGCACCTTGCTTGAAGGAAATTTGCGCTGAGCGCACCTTACTTGAAGGAAATTCGCACCGGTGGCGCGCCTTGCCTGAAGAAAATCCACACAGGCCGGCTCACCTTGCTAGAAGAAAAATTGCGCTGGTGGGCCTTTACTTAGATAAATTTTGTTTGGTGCACCCCAGAGGCGCACTGTGTATGTTAGAATCCTGCACCGATCAATTTAACTGTTGTCATAAGCCATGGCAAGTACGAGCATTGTTCAGATCCATTTTTTGAAGAACCACCGATGCTGAGACAAAATATTGGACAACGTTCCAGCATTGATTGAAGAAGATCGAGTCTTGTAGAGATCGATCCAAGAAGAGCCTGCGTAGAAAAGGGCCGAGACGATCTGAAGTCTGAAGGACCACTGATATTGAAGAAAATCGAGAAGATCGAAGATGGTGCTAGAAGAGCTACCAGAAGAAATCGAAGAGGTAAGAAATCTGTTAACTTCAATAGGTTCATGGAAAACCTTTGATGGAGACAATTATGAATTATGGTCCTTAAAAATTAGGGATCTGTTAAGGTCACAATATTTGTGGCATTTTGTAGTTGAAGAGGATCCTAGTGATCTAGAATCATTTCAGAATTTGATAGAGTATCAAAAAGAAAGAAGGCAAGTTGTTGCCTTAAGTATCATACAAAATGGTATATATTATTTCATCTTCCATAACATTACAGAAGTTTATACTCCCAAGGAAGCTTGGCATATATTGAAAGCAGAGTTTAGTGAAGCAGAACTTGATCTAGAAGAAGATGAAGTAGAGTTCAGTGAAGAGGAACCAGTTGACTTTACAAGCCATGAAAAGCACCAGGAATCCCATAGTGAAGTGGAAGACAACCAAGAAGACTGTGTTTATCATGTAGCCAATGATCAAATAAGATCAGCAAAGCTTGTTTATCTAGCTCTGTTTATTGATGACAGTGAAAATAAACCTGTAAATGTTCAAGTTCCCAGTGACGTGAGTGATGGTCTCTCAAAGAAGAGACAGTTGATAGTAGCATAGAAGTTCCAGCAGCTAGTTCATCAAAGAACCAGAAAACCAGAAGTTCGAGGGAGCTATATGAGCAGACTCAAGCAATGACAGTTTTTGAGGAAGCTGTAAAGGATGCACATTGGGTACAAGGTACAATAGTTAATGAGAATGATGATGTAGCTGCCATTGAAATGCCAGAAGAGGAAGATGAGGAATATGTGGAACATGAAGATGAGGAAGATGCGGAACACGAAGATGAAGAACACGAAGATGAGGAAGACGAAGAAATGCTTGCTCTTCAAGAAGAGCTGAAACATATGAATCTTTTTTTTTGACAAAAATTTGGAGTGTGCAGGTAAAATGGACAACAACATACAATATGTTGAAACGGAAGAAGACGAAGAAGACATGCACTATATTCTAGCAAAAATGAAAAGCAATAAAACTATTTATTGTGCAGAAGCCAAAGAATATGCTGAAGAACACCTACTTAGCATCAAGTTCAAGAAGAAAAATAAGAAGCAGTCCAAGTACAAATCAAGGAAGAAAGTAAAGCTTAAGTTTATTTGAATGGAATGTATGCCTAGCTGAGACATAGACCAACATGCACAACACTTAGGCATTGATAGTGCTAACCACACCATCCCACTTGAGATTAAGGGGGTGTGTTAGGAGTTGTAATCTCATGTGTCAAGTTGGTTAGTTAGTTGAGTCAATGGTCCTAAGTTAGTTGAGTTAGTTGTTGACTAATACATTAGTTGACCCATGGTATTCACTGGCCCATAGTATTAGCCAGTTGTTTTGAGTCTTACGAGAAACTATATATATGTGTGTTTAATAATGAGAAGGCAATCAATATGCCCTTTGTGTTTTCACTCTTGTTCTGTGTCATTGCAAACTTTATCAATCAAGACTCTTCCTAGCCTGATTCAAAAAGTAAATCCCACGCTGGTGCAGTGCAATCAAGGTGGGTTGAGAAAGGAGAATATTGCACCCAATAATCGGATCAACCCCACAACGAGTCTCATAACCATCGCCAACATGCCAAGCCAAGCCATGTAGTTATTTAGAAGTGGAAATACTTCCAACAATGTTAACTAAGTATACCTCTAATGCAACATTTAATGTTGCTACTATTTGGATTGAATCATTAGATCAAATTCAACAGTTTACATTTACATAAGTAAATACACATCAGATACTTATCTTCATTTCGCAATTGTCCCAAGCAACTAGCTATGTCACTGCAATGTTCCACCCAACCATAGGCCAGTTGTGTTCATCAATTCTCTCAACACAACTGTCACCCCCGAGCTGGGCATGATTCTTACAAGGAAAAGGGGACATTCAAGCTCATGCACAGCCAAAGCAATAGTTACCCATAACCCACACCCCGACATACTCTTTTCTCACAAAGAAATCACAATCATTGGGCATGGATACACATGTTTAATAATGGGATTTACAAACAAGATGGCCATGGGTCTTTCCATAATCGTGGGCACACCAAAACAGACTGTGGAAAGGGGATTCGACCACAGGGAGCAAACCTGATTTCTCCCACAGGTTATGAGCGTTTCAAATTTTCAAAACGGCCTCATTGAAACCCCAAATTGAGCTCCCTCTGAAATTCCAGCAACTCTGCAACACAAAAACGCCCTCTTCCCAGCTAGAGAACAAAGAAAAACCAGAAAAACGTGGTTGGAAGATGCCCAGGCAGCTCCAAACTCGTGAGGGAGAGAAACTGGTTTATGGGTAATGACTTTGGGAGCAATTCATGGCTCTTTTCTTTCCCAAAGAGCAAAACACATTTTTCCATGCAGGGTGGCTTGCTCATACTCGAATTTGGACAACCATACCTCCCATTCCCCAAGGCATTAACTACCTCAACCAACTCTTGGGAGAAATGAATGATTGGGTACAAAAGTCAACATGGGTAGTTGAGGGTTTTATGGGTTCTCTCATTGACACTTGGCTTGACTTGATTGGTTCAAGGGTTTGAATATTTCCCTCCCAATTCCTTGTAAAATCATGCCCCCATCTCTTGTTGCATTGCATAGCTAGTTGTGGGTATTTTATTAAAATGCATATTTACATGATATTTGAAATTCCAACGTGCCTAGCTAGCACGTAAACCATATGCATAAATAAATCGATGGCAGGGCCTTGGCCTTGAGCTCCTCACCACGATTTAATAACAATATTACATCATGTACATTTTAATGCAATGGGGTCAAAATTGGGACCTTACATTCTCCTCCCCCTTGGAATAACACCGTCCTTGGTGTTCCAACACTCAGGAATGTATACCCACTTTACATATGTCCAAAATTCACAAAATGTGGCAGGTCTGTCCTACTTTTCATCTCTCTACTTTGAACTTTTAGGACCAAGTCCTTTGGATTACACAAGCTGCTCCTGCTGGCTTTGATCTTCCATATCTATAGGTGGGCATCGCTACACACCAATCCCTTCCCTTTATTTACCTTCCAGTTGATCTACAAGTCTGGAATTTCATGGATTCCATCTTCCTTGTTGTCCTGACAACTATTTGAGGAAGATTTTCAGCCAAAAAAATTAGCTTTTGGTCTGCTGCCATGATCAATGTGCACAACTAGCCCACACTTTGCTCACTAGCAACACTTAGCTAGTAATAGCTGTAAACAATGGCTTTCAATTTCTCACCTGTGAGATTCATCATGGCAATTCCTATTAGGACAAGCATAACACAATTTTAAAATTAGTCAATTATTTTCCCAATTGACATGGAGAGTCCATTTTTCACTCATGAGACTTCCACATTTTTCATGCTTTCCCAACATACACATGAACTCATTCATGTTCATCCTTTCACAAGGAAATAACTATTTTAGCATTCACAATTCATTTCAAGCAATTAAACACAATCTATTTTCATCTTTGACATGCACTCAACAATCTTTTGTTTCCAAGATGCATCAGTAAAAAAGGAAAGAGAAGACTAAGAGTCTACCCCTCTTAGTCTTGTTCTAATCCAAAGCCACACCATCACTGTGGTTCTATGCTCCTTAGCCTCTTTCACTTCAATGTGAATGCTAGACTTGCCCTTTCTTGGCTATGACACTTATTGTCTAAGGTCTGTCTAAGGATTTTCAACTAGGGAACCCTTCCCCATTGTTTCCTACAGAACCTTTGGCTGCTAGGACCACACATGTCCACTAGCACCATCTTTCATCACTGCTCATACCGAGCTCTTTAGGACGGTCACATGTCCACATGCATCCCTATGATGCCCTCATAGTCCTTGCTTCCAGCAATACCTACACTCAAACATTGAATCAATTCACATGTTTAGTTTATTTTCATAGGGTTTATCTCTAAACAAGAGTTTGAGAAAATCATAACCAAATCATATACGCACATATATTCATAAGCAAGAAGATGCAAGGTAACCAAATACGTATATGCATTGGATGTCTCCACTTTATTTCACAGGCTCCTTCTTCGCTTTATAAGCCTTGGATTGCCCATGGATACAATAATGAATGTTGGCCAGCACACAGGCTACTCCACCACATCACATAGTTAATGCCTAACCAGTTACTCTCTGGCTTTACCAAGAATTTTATAGTGCCCAATCAGTTACTCTCTGGATTTACCACACATTTATAGCTCCAACCAGTTACTCTCTGGATTTACCAAAATTTTTATAGCGCCCAACCAGTTACTCTCTAGATTTATCACGCATTTATAGCTCCAACCAGTTACTCTCTGGATTTACCAAAAATTTATAGCTCCAACCAGTTACTCTCTGGATTACCAAACATTTTATAGTTCTTTCAGGGTCCTTGCTTCCTGCAATGACCAAGGTTTCCAACAAAGAAACAACAGTGTATCAGCTTAGCTGTTAGAAAACTTATACCTGAAATCTTCATTATTCCAAGCAAGAAATAAATAAAAATGAATACTTATCTGTATTGTGCATTTCCTCGCTACTCCACAGGTTTCCTTCTCTGCTTTACAAGCCTTGGATCCCCTATGGGGTGGATGCTTTTCCAGCACACATGCTGCTCCACAACATCATCCGAATAGGCAATGCCAAGCCAGTACGCCGACTAGGTTTATCAGGCATCCATAAAATCAATATGCTAAGCCAGTACGCTGACTGGCTTTATCAAGCATTTCAAAAATCAGTATGCTAATCTAGTACACCGACTGGGTTTATCAAGCATTTAAAAAATCAGTATGCTAAGCCAGTACGCCGACTAGGTTTATCAAGCATTTCAAAAATTAGTATGCTAAGCCAGTACGTCGACTGGGTTTATCAAGCATACAATGACCATTTCCAAGCTAGTTCTTAGACTGGGTTTGTCAGGAAATAACACCCTTTTCTAATACCTCCACAACATGCAAATAGCCAATGCCAAGCCAGTACACCAACTGGGTTTGTCAGGCATCCAATTTAACAACATACCAAGCCAGTACACCGACTGGGTTTATCAGGCATCCAACAACCCTTCACCACAACATCCACATAACCAATTCCAAGCCAGTACGCCGACTGGGTTTATCAGGCATACAACAACCATTCACCACAACATCCACATAACTAATGCCAAGCCAGTACACCGACTAGGTTTATCAGGAAATAAGAACAACATAATATGATTACGTGGCTCCTTCTCCTATGCAAACCAGTGGTTCCCTCCAGGAACTCCAGAGGTGACTCACTTGACTCCAGGCTAGCATGGCCCCACAATACCCACTCACACTACACAAGGATGATACCCCTTTTCTGCAACACAACTCCTCGGGCCTATCCATCTCTTCTAGTGTCTTTTATTGTGAGCATAGAAAGGTTACCACTGCCCATATAGTCCTCTTGAGCACCCTTTCTTCACTTTGCCTCTTAACATGCAACACCAAATTGCAGCTGTGTAAGCTAATAACACAAGAAGGATAAGTATGCTCATCAGTATTGTTGCTCTAAAACTGTAATCATATTTCATAAAATTCACTATCAAGTATTGAAACACTGGGAATGCGTCCATTCTCTTAGGGTGTAGTCAATATTGACAACCCTAACATAACCCATCACCTGAAAGTTATGCATCCCTTTCCGATGTGAGCCATGTAGGCCTTAGTCACACTTAAGAAGTCTGTAATAATAATGAAATAATAAAACATGCTCTGCATATTAAATCTAATAACCAGACATGTATATCCTCAGTTAGGGTCACAGAATACTCATCCGTTTTACAGATGTATCTTTTCTTCATTTGCGAAGAATGGGGGCTCCCTTCTCTGAGTCAACAATCCTTCGGTTCGCCACCCCAATATTTTCATGTTCCATAACCCACACATGCCTTCTTGGCATAATTTTTACTGTCTCACTCACATGCTTTACCAACATGCAGTTCGGTTGAGACATTATCAACATTTACAATGGCGTTTCACCCGAAACCCATTTCCAAAGCATGGGATCCTTCCCATCTATTTTGGCTTCTGCAGGCCATCACACATGGTCTTCCTGCAATGTGTCATCCTGTCACACTTATCAAATAGCCAAACAGTCAACAACATTTAGCAATAAGCTTCAAATCTGATTGTTCCATAACCAATCAATGTCATTAATAATTAAATTCAATATGAATTTGCAATTCTGTCTACTACAGAAATTGATTTGCTTAGCAATGAGGCTATCCTCATATTGTTTGGATCTCGTGAGTGGTATCACTCCGTCCATTATGGTTTCACCCTTGCTACCATACCTAAACATCCACCTACAACATGTTCTCCTGACACAATTTTATATAAGCCAAACAGTCATTAGCAATTATTAGCAAAATTTCAAATTTGAAATTCACAAATCCGTTTCATGCATTAGTTAAATTTCACAACCATGAGAACCTTCTCATAACCTTTGGCTTCTATACATGATAGATCCTGGTCTTTACTACGGACTTATCCTCATTGCCATACGCAATACTTTTCTACCTCAAATATGAAACTTCAATCAACCAACACGTTGTGAGTATCTATGCATATAATCCTTTCATTGCTGCAACAGTCACTGTAGTGATCTCAGAAATATAACACTCAATAATTCAAGCACCTTCAGTTGTTAACATTGAAATGCAATGAAATATATATATATATATATATATATATATATATATATATATATGCATCATTATCATAATAAAATTGCAAGACACGGGTACACTGTTCATGCAATTTAAATAAACTATAAATACTCATTACTTCACATCCATATTCCTTTTATGCAACTCTGTCCTTCCAACAGAGTACTCTGGTAGCCCATCAACATGTCTACCTTCTTCATGCAATCATTCTCCTGCATTCACAACAGCTCATGAAATGGTCTCAAGATTAACAATAGTTCACCATTTCATTGATTATCTAATTGCATTGAAACATATTATATTACGCCCATGCATTCAGACAATGCATCTCAGCATGTTCACCCACACACATGCATGCACATTCACAACATTTACATAATATTTCAATGCACATCTCTTCAATGCAACCATGCATTACTTCACGAATACTATGCATTCAAACATACTATGGCCTAACCATGGTTACCACACACAACATTCACTACCAAGGTAGGTCCATAAGTCCTCACTTGCTTTGGTTGTTAAACTCACAACCAATATACACAAATGGCATGATATAATTTCATATGAATGCATTGAGGTTTCTAAGAAACTATAGGGTGTAAGGATCCTTTCCTTCACTTACCCACACCTCACCATACTTGGTAGGTTGACATTCACATTCAGACACTCAATACCACATGCAAATCAATCAACATAGTTAAACATCATTGAAGGGATCTTACCAAATCCTCTTTCCACATTCACGCAATTAAGCAGAAATAACCATTACCTGCATGGCTGTCATTAACATTGCTTGATTTTACTTGATCAGTTGGCCTCTTACCAAGGCTACACAGTCCTTTTTCCAACCTCATGATCATAGATTTGTTTCCCCAACCTTTCTTCATAAGGTTGTTGGTCATATGCAACAATCATCGTCCACATATTTAGCCATGCTTCGGTTGTCTTTAGTCCTATAACCAATGCGAACACAACTAATTATTAGCAACCACAATAATTATCTTAAGTGGCTCATTGCATATGTAAAACCTCACTATTTTACCGATATGCAATATCATATATATATATACGCAAACATTTTCTCATGCACTGTGCAAGGTTTTATTAATATGCCATCTAGTGCATATTCATTTCATCTATCTAATCTCTTGCATTTTTAGTCATTCTTCTATGGTCTGATTCGTACAATCATTATCAACAACATTAATTGTCATCAACCATAGGTAATACCATTAATGGGCTATTGTATGTGTAAATTCACTATATTACCAATATTCAACATCATGCTCATGCATAAGCAATTCACATGCACTATGCAATGACTCTTTAATCATGCCCACTAATTCATATTTAATTTGCTACTCTCTTTCTTTTCCAGCATCCCTATTCCATAATTTTCAGCATATAAAAATCAGGAAATATAAATATAATAGCAAGAGAGGAGTTAAGAAATTCTCCCTTTCCAATTCCTCATCATGACATGGAGTTCCTCCTCCACATCATAGCTAATCCTTTTTTTGGCTTCCCTACCAAGCATACAAGCAATCATTAGCTATGATCTTCTCATGAATTAGCAATTCAACATATACATACGTGTATAACATTCATTCTTGCTATTTTCCAAATATGCAATTCTTATGCTATAAACATAAATAATTTAAGGTGAGGAATTTCCCTTTCATCCTCCATAATGGATATTACAACCCATTACTCTTACTGAGATTCCACAACCCCTTCTATGCAAATCCTGCTTCTCATTCCAAGCATAGAGAATTCATTTCACACTTTCAACGACTATCTCCGGGGGACGACGAGGGTCAAGCGGGCTTGCTCAATCTGGCGCATAAGTTCCATGGAATTTTTCACTTTTCGGGCATCTGAAAACCTCATTGGAAACTGCTGAAATTTCCCTGTTTTCGGCGTACCTGTCGCTTTACCTCCGACCGTTTCGTCGGTTTAAGCCTTAACTCCGTCGACCTATGTCACTGGATTTAACTCTTAAATTGTCGTCGCATCGCTGGTTTTAACCCTAACTTCTGTGACTGTTTCACCAGTGTCGCCGCTGATTGTCGCTGGTTTTAACCCTAACTTCTGCGACCGTTTCGGTGGTTCTGGCCTTATCTCCACCGAACACAAGCCTCCGTCGTTGCGACCGCGTTGCAGATTTTAACTTAATTTCCACCGACCGCAAGCCTCCATCACTGCGACCGCGTTGTAGATTTTATACTTAACTTATGTGACCGTTTTGACGATTTTAACCTTAACTTCTGCGACCATTGCCACCAACCTTCGCTAAAGTTATTCTTAACTTTCGCCGACTGTTTTGAGATTTTTATGCTTATTTTCGGCGACCGAGTCTTTGGCAGAGAACTCATAAAGCACTTAGAAAAATTTTGGAAAATTTTGATTTTTTTTTTTCCCTTAATGATCAAGTGCTGAGCGGAAACATACTTACCTATGCAACTGTGATAGGTAGCCCATGAAGGCCCAAATGTTGCAACCAGTAGCTTTGATACCATTCTATCAAGTCCCCTCCCGTGGACCCAATGCAAGGAAGGAAACATGATACCAATATCTGGGCTTTTACATAAACTCAACCCATTCATCAGATTCATACAATTAAAAATAAAATTGTGCAGATGCAAATCAAGCAAGCATGCACAGCGAAATTAAAACATCATCCACACACAATTCATTCTCATCCAGCATATCAAAATAATCTTCACGTTAAACATTGCAGAAGTAAATACACATAAGATACTTATCTTCATTTCGCAATTGTCCCAAGCAACTAGCTATGTCGCTGCAATGTTCCACCCAACCATAGGCCAATTGTGTTCATCAATTCTCTTAACACAACTGCCACCCCGAGATGGGCATGATTCTTCCAAGAAAAAGGGTACATTCAAGCTCATGCACAACCAAAGCAATAGTTACCCATAACCCACACCCCAACATAATCTTTTCTCACAAAAAAAGCACAATCATTGGGCATGGCTACACAGGTTTAACGATGGGATTTACAAATAGGATGGCCATGGGTCTTTCCCAAATCGTGGGCACACCAAAACAGACTGTGGAAATGGGGATTCGACCACAGGGAGCAAACCCGATTTCTCCCACAGGTTATGAGCATTTCAAATTGCCAAAACGGCCTCATTGAAACCCCAAATCGAGCTCCCTCTTCTTCCAATAGCTCTGCAACACAAAAACGCCCTCTTCCCATCTAGAGCACAAAGAAAAACTAGAAAAACGTGGCTGGAAAATGCCCATGCAGCTCCAAACTCGTGAGGGAGAGAAACTAGTTTATGGGTAATGACTTGGGGAGCAATTCATGGCTCTTTTCTTGCCCAAAGAGCAAAACACGTTTTTCCATGTAGGGTGGCTTTCCCATACTCGAATTTGGACAGCCATACCTCCCATTCCCCAAGAAATTAAATACCTCAACCAACTCTTGGGAGAAATGAATGATTGGGTACAAAAGTCAACATGGGTAGTTGAGGGTTTTATGGGTTCTCTCACTGACACTTGGCTTGACTTGATTGGTTCAAGGGTTGAATATTTCCCTCCCAATTCCTTGTAAAATCATGCCCCCATCTCTTGTTGCATTTCATAACTATTTGTGGGTATTTTATTAAAATGCATTTTTACATGATATTTGAAATTCCAATGTGCCTAGCTAGCACGTAAACCATATGCATCAATAAATCAATGGCAGGGCCTTGGCCTTGAGCTCCTCACCACAATTTAATAACAATATTACATCATGTACATTATATGCAATGGGGTCAGAATCAGGACCTTACATTTGTCAACATCTGACAACACCATTGGAGGATGTTGTTTTATGCATCATTTGGATTACAATATTTTCGGGCTTGGCATAATATAGGTTGTTTGGGCTTGTAGGCATATTGTAGTTAAAAAAATTGAACAAATTATATAATGACAATGAGACAAGTACAAGAACTCATACCCATCCCTAAATAGGGAAAGAAATGGACATAATTAGGCTATTATTTTACAATGGGCGAAGAAAAGGGGTTTAGGAATATGAGCTAGGAAACATGAACAATTTTTTCAAGCATTCAAACTTTTCCAAGTTGAATATTAGGAACCCCTCAACAATTCTGCCTATGTTTCACGATATAAGCATGCCATTTCATGAACTAAAAAATCATGTTAGAGATAAACCAATAGATATGTAGGAGCAAGTGAAGAGGGAAATGTTGTTTGAGGCCTTATTAGTTGGAACACTAAATGTGTATGCATAATATATACAAGGGGGAAATAAAAAAAAGAGCAAATGTATTAAACACAAATGATAAAGCAACAATAAAAACATGAAACAAACTAGAAAGAGGACTAAAACATAACTAAAAATGCAAAATGAGGAACAACAATATTTTTTTAATCCCTACAACTATGTTTAACTAGAAAGCATTGTTCCTCAAATTCTAAGTGATAGTAAAAGGTAATAACCATATTTTTTAAAACATGGTATGTGTACCCTTGTCTTCGTGAGTTATGAGTAACTGGTGCATGTATTACAATGAAATTCACCTCCTTATATACTAATATTCATTGAGCGATTTAGTTCCACTTATGAATATGGGATAAACTACTTTACACATACAGTGAATACTAGCAAAAACTTAAAGTCAAAGTGACTTTATTACACAATAAGCCTCTTCCAAATATGGTAATGCATTAAATCTATGAGTTATTGGATTATTGTCTAAATCCTCAATTTGGAAAGTTAGATAATTGGTGATTCCTACCAAAGTGAGCATAATTGTCTATTTCCCATAAACTAATCTAAATGGTGTCTCGCTAATACTAATCTTGGTTGTTGTCCTATCAACCCACAATATATGTTTTAGTTGCAAATGCCATTCTTAGGGATTGTTTTCAATAAGATGCTACAATGCTTGATGGTGTTAATGAGATTCTTATTGGTAGATTCAACCAATCTGTTAGGAACCCATGTCTTTACTAAGTTAGTATATTGTTGTTGGACACATATGCTTTGTAAGTCGTCCCGTAGTATTTGTTGATCCATAGTTTGTATTGGCCCATGGTTTTGGCCCGTAGTAATTGTTGATCCATATTTTGTATTGGCCCATGGTTTGTATTGACACATGGTATTGGCACCTAGACTTAGTATATAAGTGTGTGTTGAGGCCTATGAAGACATTGTGAAGTTAATTGTATTGAGCTTGCTCAAAGGAGGTTTCCCCCTCGAAGTGGTTCGTGATCAATATAAAAGTGATTCTGGGTTCTGTTATTTCTGATATCTCGTGTATTTGCATTAATTAATTATTGCAGGTTCATCACATCTGGTATCAGAGCACTTTCTTGGGCTCGTTGGGTGGAATTTCTGACAATTTTTTTTTCGCATCTATTATAGCTTTGGATTTGTGAATAATCCCTATCCGCTTAACTGTGGGAAGTACTTGGGCATAATCCCTAAAACTCATTGTGAGGAGTACCACAGGAACCGCAAAGTAGCTGACCCATTGAAAGGACTTGCCAGCGAAAAGGGCAACGACCCCTACCTGATTGATTAGTTCCCACCCGTGAGGTAAACCAAGAGCTGTCGTTTGTGGCAAAGCGGTTATCAGTTTTACCTGAGCCGTGGAGTGAGGGGTACTGCCCCAATATGCAAGCCGTCAGACAACATTGGTGGCTGAGTGAAACCCCTGAACTATTAGGAAGCCGCACATACCTGGGGTCCATATCTATTTTCAGCTGAATTTTTGTCGATCACTGCTACGCCGTTTCAGATCCAGCCGTTCAGATCCATTCTGAAAGCCGTTCCAGATCCGCTATTTCAGATCTATTTCAGATCTAGCCATTTTCGCTCCATTCGGCGCCGTTTCAAATCCCTCTGTTTCTGCTCACTTCCAGGCCGTTGCAGATCTATCTGTTCAGATCCCTTCTGAGCTGTAGCCGCTCCATTCTGAATAAAAAAAAAAAAAAGATCTACTGCTCCGCTCCCTTGTTTTAACTCCGTTTCCCTTGAAACTTCTCTAACACCCCCGCATTCCCATTCTGCATATTTCATTCCTGAGGACCTTATCCCACATTCCACTTCCCAACACTCGAAATCTCACATTTGTCTATTTTTAGCGTTTGCCATAACTTTTTCGATTTTCACCTGATCGCCTTCAACTTTTACCACAGAGTTCCTTTTCTAATTCTGCTTCTTTGTCCCTCTCTGCCAAATTTTTTCATTCTTTCACCCTGCTTCTGAAATCCCCCTTTTCTGCTTTCTTGTCCTTTCGACAGTGTCCAAAATCTAGTCAAACCCCAATTACCTTTCAAATTTTTTCCCCAATCCAAATTTCCCTTTACTAAATCAGCTTTTGTTTGTGTTTTTCTACCCATTCCCAAAAAAAAAAAAAAAAAAAACCTGGTTATGGCTGTCACCCATGCAGGAGCACACACCATGGAGGAAGCACTTGCAACCATCCAAACCAAACTCCAAGATCTTGATGAAAAATTTCTCAGTCTCCATCTGCAGCATTCAGCCATGAACAATAACCGACAGCCAGAATCTTTTGTAGCCACCGGGTTCTCTTCTTTTAGCAATTTTCGTGGGCCGAAGCTTGATTTTCCTCGCTTCAATGGTATTGATCCGACTGGATGGATATACTGAGCAGAACAATATTTCAGTCTGCATAATACTTTTGATGTCCAGAAAGTTCCACTTGCATCTTTTCATTTGGAACAGGAAGCCCTTCAATGGTACCGTTGGTACATCAAAGCTCATCCCGAGGCAAACTGGACAGATTTTTGCCAACTCCTTTTGTCAAGATTTGGTCCTAATGCTTTTCACGACTTCATAGGAGCACTCACGAAACTTCACCAAACTGGCATAGTGAGAGAGTATCAGACGGAATTTGAGAAACTAGCCAATCACACAGAAGGATTGTCTGATGAATTCTACATGAGTTGTTTTATCAGTGGTCTCAAGGATGAAATCCGCTCAGAGGTCAAAATGTTCTGTCCCAACACAATGATGGCAAAAATGATAAATGTGTGACCCTAACCTAGCATCCCTAATGTCGTGTCTCCTTGAAGCAATTAAAAGAAATACTAAGTAATACATGTGAACTATTGTATGCCCTTCCAAAGGATATGTCATCCCAGTCAAACAAATTAAAAAATTAATTATTAATTCAACATTTAATGCAAAGTCAGCTCAGCTTTAGAAGACAATTTTTTATTAAATAACAAATAACAAATATATATTTTTATATAGCAGGTCAGCTCAGTAAAAATCCAATTTGAACCTATATAAATACACTTTTAAAACTTCATTTAAACTGCAAAAAAAACACCTCTGAAATTCGGATCAGCTACTAATTTTCAGGTGATAAATTGAAGACTGTGGTAGCAAAGGAGCAGGAGCAGGGTCTGAAAAATTCGGGTATACTATCCACAGGAGTAGCAACAAATTCAGAATGTCTAAATCTCTGCAAAATTCAGACTGTGTAATTTTCAGGTTGAAGTTAAGGACTGAAATTTTTGGACTCCTTCCTCTGATTTTTCGTGTGACCAACACAAGTCTGAGGCAGCTTGAAATGATTGGTTGATCAATTGAAGGCATCTAAATAAGCAGTAGGAACAACCTTTAAACTCTGATTTTTTGTAGCAGCCAAAAGTCTCACTGTTGAAAGAAGTCTTGGTCAACAAAGGGGTCTATGTAAGATCTTTCTTGGACATCGTTGAAGGCTATAAGAAGCCAGACAAATGTTGAGCAACTTCACTCTTATGGTCCTATTCCATGTAAGTATACCTTTTGACATCTTATGTTATCATTAGAATGCTAAATCTCAGTGTTCTTAAATGTATAAGGGTTGGAGGTATTTGGATCTTTGAGAGCAGGCTTAAGCTTGATTTTTCACAGTGTTTAAGGATTATATCAGTATTCACATATTGGTTGCATGAACAGTTAGTGATAGGAATTAGATGACAACTGATTGACATTTATGGTGGAGTGATATGACCTTGTGACAATGATGCATACACGGTGACGCAAACACAATGATGAAATGATGCATACATAGTGATTATGTGCAGTAGGTAGTAATATGATGAATCATATATATAGTGATTATGCTTATTAGGAAGTGACATGTTGAATACACAGTGATGTTGTACATAGTGATGACATATATGCTCAGGGGTACACAATGATGAGCTAGAAAATTTTACCCAGTGATATGCTACAGTGATATGCCTTGACAGTGTTTGACAGTGATAGTGAATGTTTGATTTGCAGTGACCTCCAACTGAGTGTGAGTTGAAGATTCTACTTTGACAATGACAACCTTGATGCTGAAAGTAAGTTGATTGAGTTGATGACATGACAATGATAACATGTGACATGACAATAATCAGTATGTAGTAGCAAGCTAGTCTTGCTTCTAAGGTTTGGACACCTCACCACTTCTTATTTGGAGCTAAGAAAACTAGGCTGGGCCCTGGAATAGGAGTTGGTGCTCTTTGGTCAGTTGGTGCTGATGTAATCACGGAGACTGAAGTCTTCCATTGTACTTCATATGAAATTATAAATATGTTAGTTTTCATCATTTAATTCAATATGATCTAGGATCTTAATTGAGAGAATAAGATGTACAACAAATCAAACATAAGAGGCAAGAGACAAGAGACACAAAGCATTTTAGCGGGGAAACCATAAAGGAAAAAACCCCGCAACTTCCTCAGAGATAGAATGAGCACCAATACAAAACCCCAAAACAAGAGATAGTCTCCTAGCGTCTTCTCCTCCTCCACTTGTGCACACTCCTCCTCTCTCTCACTAATGTGAAGTAAGTGAGTGTGTGAATGAATAAATAGAGAGGTGCTCGTCTCTATTTATATTTTACCTTTACTTTCCTTTTACTCTAACTGGGATGACCTCCCTTAGGAGAGTCTAATAACCCATTACCACTTGTCACTGGGACGACCCCACTAGGGTGGTATAATAACCCTTTAACTCATACTGGGCCGACCCCTCTAAGGTGGTCTAATAACCCATCAAATATAAGTTACGACACTTACAATATAACTTGCAACACTTGCAAATACAACTGACAACACTTCCAATCGGAGGAATAATACATTTCCGTTGGGGATACAATAAAGTACAAATGTAATGCATACAATATACAAGTGAATATCTTCCGAAGTTACAAATACATCTACACTCCATATTAACTAGGAAGGTATTCTATTGAAACAGGTCATCAATACATATAAGCACAAGTCTTCAATACTGGAGTTGGATCATCGTCACTGGATCATGGAGCATCATCATCACTACTACTGTGTTCGTCATCTCGATCACTGGTGCTATTTCTCAATTCTTCTCGTCATAGGAATTTCTACAAAGCCAACCCTTTTTCATGCTGGATGTAGGCCTAGCCTGCATGTAGGTCTTCATCATCTCTGCGAGTGGCCCGTACTGTGGAATCTCAATATTGATTATGTGCATCTGCAAAACCTTGAAAGAGAATCCTAGGAATGATTACGAGTTTACTGCTCAACCTATAGGATATCCTAGGGAGCTATTATATGCAGACTTCGCAAAACCTCGAAAGAGCATCCCAGGACTGATTACGAGCTTACTGCTCAACCTATAGGATCTCCCAAGATTGATTACATGCGACCAAGCAAAACCTCAAAAGAGCATCCCATGACTGATTACGAGCTTCTTGCTCAACCTATAGGATCTCCCAGGATTGATTACATGCCTCTGCATAAGCAAAACCTCGAAAGAGTATCCCAGGACTGATTACGAGCTTCCTGGTCAACCTATAGGATCTCCCAGGGCTCTATTATATGCTCATGCTATTGCACAACCTGTCCATGGCCACAGAGTATCATCCTGATACTCATGATCATACTGATCATCCTCACACGGAGCATCATGTTGATTCTCATGATCATACTGATCATCATCATATAGAACATCATTCGGATGTTCATAGCGGAGCATTGTCCTGATGCTCATCACACATCACTTACATCCACAGCCATGGGGAGGATCCTCCTACTACAATGCTTGGAAGGACTCCTCCATCTCTGTCCCATCACTTCCTCCTTGAAGTATCTTCAATCTGAAGAACACCAAGCCTCTCTCTGAAGTACTCGAACTTCACTCTGGCTAGTGGTTTGGTCAACACATCTGTTATCTGTTCGTCTGTCGCAACATACAGGAGCTTCACTCCTCCTCTCTGCACTATATCCATGATATAGTGATATTTGATCTCGATATGCTTTGACTTGTCATGGAACACCGGTTTCTTTGACAACTTCACACAACTCTGGTTGTTACAGAAGATACAAGTAGCATCCAAATGGAGATCAAACAAATCAGACAGTAGCTTCCTTAGCCATACTACCTCACAACTAGCCGAACAAGCTACGACATACTCTGCTTCGGCTGTACTCAGTGCTACATAGGATTTCTTCCTGCTAAACCAAGAGATCACACCTAATCCCATACTGAAGCAGCACCTCGAAGTGCTCTTCCTATCTGCAGCACTGCCTGCCCAATCAGAATCAACATAACCCTCCAAGTTAAAATTTTGATTCGCATCATACTTGAGCCCATAATCAACCGTACCCTTCAGGTACCTCAGAATATGCTTTACAACAATCAGGTGAACATGTCTAGGATCCGTTAGGAACTTGCTCAAGATGTTCACCGCAAAGCAAATATTTGGTCTCGTGTTTGTCAAGTACATCAAGGACCCAATTATCTGATGAAACATCGTGGCATCAACTGAATCTGATGAAGCATCACTCAATATCTTCAGGTTCGATGCCATAGGTGTGGCCACGGCCTTGCAGTCCATCATCCTGAATTGCTTTAGGATCTCTTCTGCATACTTCCCTTTCCCAAGGAAGATTCCATCTACACTCTTCCACACCTCCATACCTAGAAAGTAATGCATCATACCCAAGTCCTTCATCTCAAACTCGACAGCATGATTCCTCTTCATGCCAACAATCAACCCAATATCACATGTCACAAACATGTCATATACATACAGTAGGAGTATCACTGAATTGCCTTCCTCAACCTTGTCGTAAAGGTTGGAATCCGATTTACTCTTGGTAAATCCCAAACTGGTCAGGAAGATGTCTATCCTTCCGTACCATGTCCTGGGTGCTTGTTTCAAACCGTACAAGGCTTTATTTAATTTGCACACATGTGACTCCTTGTCACATGTCTCAAAACCAAGTGGGTGCTCCACATACACTTCCTCTTCGACTACACCATTCAAGAAGGGTGTCTTGACATCCATCTGGTGTAGTTTCCACTTCATTACTGCAGCCAGAGCAAGTACTATTTTGATGGAAGTGTATCTGGCTACAGGTGCAAAATTTTCTTCATAATATATCCCTTCTTTCTAGGAGAATCCACAAGCCACAAACCTTGTCGTGTATTTCTCTATGCTACCATCTGCATCATGCTTGATCTCACTTGGAAGTTACAACAGACTTCCCTTCTGGTCTTGGGACCAAATCCCATACATCATTCTTCATGATCGACTGGTGCTCCTTGATCATGGAATCCTTCCATTACTGCATCCCTGATCCTGGGAACTTCAGATTCTTCAATATCTTCAATAGGTAGTTTTTCTTGAACTTCGTCACTTGTTCTTCGGAACAAATGTCATTGTCCTTCTTTTGTAGGTGATTGTACACAATCTTTCCTACAAGTCAAATTCAATTGCATGATTAGAAACTTCTCATAGTTTTCAGAACAAAATCTTACACATAAGGACATATGTCATACAATCATGCAATTATCTTAGCCAATGCTTCAATACAACATTCATCCATATCCTGTAACTTTCTAGATGCCTTCCATCTCTACCAGAACATTGTTAAGAGTGTGCACTATTCCTAACATGTCAGCAAAGAGGTTTCAATCTAGATAAGTAGCAATGGAGTGTTGTACAGTACCATAGGCCACTTACCCATTACTATATTAGTAGTATCTTGTTCATTAATGCAAATTTTCTAAAATGCACAATATACATCCTAAATCTAGGAACATAAGTATGTGCATGACTTAACAACATCATTTAAGTAATCATACATACAAGAAATGATAATTCAAATACTTATCTTTGTTTAGTTGTTGGGTGGACTCCCTCTCAATCTTTGCTTCCTTGAAAGAACTACTAGAGTGTGCTCCCTCTTGATCTTTGCTTCCTTTATGATATCATTTATGTCTTTGAACTTCTATCCATCCCGGACCACTATGCATGCTTAAGTGTGCACTAGTGTCATCATTGTGTCATCCTCAAGATCTCATACATAATCATACTTCATTAGTATAATCTCAATACTATCAAAACATTATGATTCTAAATAATCTTAAAGATGTATGGTCATGGTCATTTCATATACAGGTAATTTATCGCAAGTGTTAGTATTCAAGGTTTCAGGGAGGACTTCTTTTATTCATGCATATTTTTGTTTGACCATAGGACTCTTCTAGTTTGTTATATCATTAATAAAAGTAAGAAGCATAATATGCATAAACCCATGATTACTCAAACCTATAACTTCTTGAATAATCATTATCAACCATACAAAAGTATACTTATATGAGACCCTAACACAAGGTAGGATTCTAACTTGATATAGGAAAAAACATACCTGGATTATGATAACAGCAATTAGTGTAGAGTTGTGTCTACTCTAAACATGCTATTTTACTAAGAAGTGGTGAGCCTCTATGTCAACATATTAAAATGATTATCACAAGTCATTAATCAGGTCTACATTCATTCATCAATTAAGATAACCAAATCTAAGATCTAATGCCACTTTAAACATCTAAATCATGCAAGATAAGCAACATTCAAACATTCAAATGGAACAAACTTGAATCATTTCATATTAAAACAATGAAGAGATACATTCCTATCGTGGATCTTGGTGTGAATCCCTCCTCCATTGCCATAAGCTTTCCTTTCTCCACCCTTGCTTTTGAAGAAATTGAGCTTCTCCTCCTTCAGAATCTTTTCAGCATGCCTTTGCTCTTCCTTTGTGTACTCTACAATGCCTCCCATGCCTTTATTATATATCATTGGGAAATGAGCCTTAATCTTTTCTTCTAAATGTGGGATTACTCATTTTCCTCATTTTAGATTATTTTAACCTGAAAACCCACTTTTCCATAGTTTTTAGGCTTTTTGCACCACTTTAAGCACAATTAATTCATTTCTCTTCACTTTTTGATTGGTGTAGCTTAAGTTTGGACCTTTAATGAGCGATTCAATGACCGAACTTGGTCTCCTTAGGTTCTTACTATCTTCACCTAATCCTTCCATTTATGGGAGAAGTGATTAGATCAGAGAGGATTTGTCTCTGAATGTACTTGTGTTCTGTCTTCATGTTGCGGGTGCATAGTAAAATTGTGCTTCTTCTGTCACATGACTAGGGGTGTTAATTTGATTGTTAACAGATTATCATGTTTCAAGTTATGTCTAACATACCCAAACAATGTCTTCTTTGTTCTCCTCAATGATTTAGAGATCTTGTGCTAGTAACATGCATATCTCATAAGTTAAGCATTGTAGAACCAAATTATACATACCTCGTAAGTAGATCTTCTATGTGATCAATGGCTATGGATGAGTCTTTGTCTTCATGTCACCATGGTCATATGTTCTTGATCTAGAACTTGATTTGTCTTTCTTGATGTACCTTTCATGTTAGTGGACCACATCATCCTCATACAACACCGCAGTGCATTAGTACAATCATAAGTGTCATAACCATAATCAATGAATGTTTTCGATCATTCACATGCATTCATACTTTTACTAAGGTGATAAGACAAGTCTAAAATTAATCAAGATTGTACTAACCTCAATAATGTAAAGATAAGCTTAATCATGAACATATTTCAAAACATACATGTATCTCCTCAAGTCATACCTGTCGGGATTGCTTGTAGTCTTCTTATGTAAGGCCTTAGCATCATATCCCTATGGAATTGGAACTTCTTCACTTATGTAGGTGTCCAATTCATTCTCTTCTAGTATTAACCCAATCCACTTTGATTTGTTGAAACTGGATCTGGAGTTGACTAGGGTTTGACAGAGAGACAATAAAAATCCAAACTTGGAATTTCAAACTTCTGTCTAGACAAGGAGATGAAAATGACTAAGGTGAGAAAGCTGGTGTGCTCATATTTTGAAAAATCCAAAAATTGACCCTCCAAAAATTACCTACAAATTTCGGATCTGCAACTTTTGTCAAAATTTGGTTTTCTGGTTTTTTGAGTCCAAAACCCGAACTAGGGTTTGATAGATTCCAGGGTTCTACCCAACCAAAAACTTCGATCTTGGTCTCTAAATTTTGATTTTTATGAGGAGAGAAATCCTATGCTGAGAACAATCCAAAATTTCACTTCTTTCAAAAGCCCTAATTTCCCGCAGCAGTGACAAGCCAAAAATGAAAGTGGTCAGAATCCAATTCTGTTTTGACAGAAATATATGCCATATTTTTTTGATGTATTTCTGAAATTTCAGATCCTCAGAATCTGAAACTTCAGCCTGTGGTAGAATGGCTTGTCATCTTTCCAACCCCATATATTTGAGCTCCAATGGATTCTCCATGAGAGAGATATGCTAAGTGTCGCAACATGACCTGTTTATGGGATGAAACAACATAGCGAACTTGTACGGAGTTCCATGTGTCACTGTTTTAACTTCGGCCTCTAAAAATCAGACCTGTGAAACTAAAGTCCATTCCCTAAATTCCACTTTTTATGGAATTCCATTTGGAGCTTCCTATCCTGAGTTATGACCTTTGTTCCTAGGTCACCTGTTTAGGGCTGCATTCTGGAAGAGGAAGAAACCCTAACTTGTACGGATCATATCTCACAAAGTATAATGAATCTGAGGTTGAAAGTTTTACACAAGGTACATATGTGTCTGATATTCAGCCTGTAAAAAATTTGGACCCTGAACCTTCACCAAAACGGATTTATAGAGAAAGCTCCTAGTTTTTACTATATCAAGCCCTAGCTTCCAATTTGTCGCAAGTGTAACAAGTGTCGTAAATTCCATACAATGCCTTCCTTCAGGATAGCTATGGTACCATGTTAGTTTTTCATCATTTAATTCAATATGATCTAGTATCTTAACTGAGATAATAACATGTACAACATATCAAACATAAGAGACAAGAGACAACATACACAAAGAATTTCACCGAGGAAACCATAAAGGAGAAAAGCCCTCAACTTCCTTAGAGATAGAATGAGCACCAATACAGAACCCCAAAAAAAGAGATAGTCTCCTAGCAACTTCTCCTCCTCCACTTGTGCGCAATCCTCCTCTCTCTCACTAATGTGAAGTGAGTGAGTGTGTGAATGAATAAATAGAGAGGTGGTCCTCTCTAAATAGAGAGGTGCTCCGACCTCCCTTAGGAGAGTCTAATAACCCATTACCACTTGTCATTGGGATGAACCCACTAGGGTGGTTTAATAACCCTTTAACTCATACTGGGACGACCCCTCTAAGGTGGTCTAATAACCCATCAAATATAAGTTACGACACTTACAATATAACTTGTGACACTTGCAAATACAAATGACGACACTTCCAATCGGAGGAATAATACATTTCCGTTGGGGATACAATAAAGTACAAGTGTAATACATACAATATACAAGTGAATATCTTCTGAAGTTACAAATACATCAACAAAATAAATATTACTATACCTGTCTTGTGATGTGTCTCTTATGATCTATGTTGATAACATGCTTGATTAATGAATGTTGATGTACTTGGTAGCATGCAAATGATTATCTTTTTCTAAGTTTTGAAAAGTGAAATTTGTTAAGAGTGCTAGCACACTGATTCACCCCCCCTCTCAGTGCTCCATTGTGTCCAACAGGGTGGAGTTGTTGAAGTTAGTATATGTGCAAATTCCACAGCAAAAGACTCGGGAAGTGCAAAAGTCCCACAAGTGATGGTACCGCAAGGGTCAAATTTCCACCAAGTAGAAGATCACGTATGCGCAAGTTCCGCAAAGCATTGATACACCAAGTGTGCAAGTTCTGGAAAGCATTGGTACACCAAGTGTGCAAGTGCCACAAGTGATGGTACCAAAAGGGTTAAAGTCCCACTAAGTCAAGGACCACGTATGCATAAGTTCTACAAGTGATGGGATGACAAAAGCGAAAGATGAGGTCAAAGTCACACCAATTCGAGGACCATGGTTGCTCAAGTTATACAAAGAAATGGTACATCGAGAGCGCATGACTACAATGCTGAGGTGAAATTTCCACTAAGTCATGGACCATGGATGCGCAAGACCCACAAAAGATGACACATCAGCAGCGTAGAACATGACATGTGGCATAGTATTAATCCATGAAGTAAGGAAGAAGGAATGCCACAACCAACTTGTGGACATACAATCCATGTGGGGCATGTATAAATAGATATGCAAGTTGGAGATTTGATGTAAGCTTGATGGCGAGGCTATAGAGATTCAAGTGGAAAATACAGTTTTATCTTCGGGGCATCAAGGGATCGAGGACACAACATCATTATCTAGGCATAATTATTAGAGAGGAGCCAAGTGCACACATACAACATAATTATTTACTGATGGTGCACATAATGATGTTGTAGATCTGTGACGGATGCGCAAATACTAAAAGGAATAATTATAGAAGCATGTGCAAGTGCATGAGAACCAAATGATAGTATTGCTGGAAGCACATAGATAGTCACAGATGATGTAAGATAGAAGTGCAGAGACAGAACCGAACTATATCAGAAGATGCACAAAATTTTGGTTGATGCATGAATGTTGAAGTGAAGTGTGCGAAGTAAAGAAGTCCATCATATGCACAACAACGGAACACCAACAAAATATTGTAGGCGCGTTATGATGAGGATGTTCTGAGGAAAGTGTGTTAAACTGAAAGGATGAATCATATGATGCACAACATGTCGTAGATTGTCTAAATGAATGTAGCACTTAAACCGAGTGGAAACATCTAAGTTAGTGCGCAGTTCCATATTATACTGATCCATAATCTCAAAACAACAAACTATCAACTAAAAGCACAATATTAGTTGGGAAGTGCAGTTGCGCAGTAGCAGAAAGACAGAGCGAACCCTAGCGCAGACTGCGAGATCAGAAGCACACAGTACGTGAAGCAATTCATCGATAGAAGTGAAGAATTGAAGCAAGTCATCAATAGAAGTGAAGAATTGAGTGGAATGAGAAGTCATTGTGATGTATGCAGCACAGTGATAGTGAATTGTCTGCATACGAAGGTGGCACACAAAATAACAAACTACAGAAGATCAAAAGTGTGCACGAGTTGAAAGACATAATATTTTGGATATCTAGGTAGCAAGACGAGGCAAGGAGCAGGAGGTTGTATCCTCCTTCTAGTTGTTGCTAGAGAACACAGGGATTTAGTGTTTCCTTCAGGACGGTGCCTCCTTCGAGTTGGTGCTGGTAAACACAGGAATTCAGTGCTTCCTTGAATGTATTCTTTTCATTACAAAAGAGCATTCTGTGGTTTTTTCCCATTTGGGTTTCCATGTCAAAATATTGTGTGTTATGTGTTCTTTGTATTAGTGCATATGTGGATGAATGTTTTATTTATGTTGGATGCATAATTAAAGATAAATAATAATCTGTTAAAGAAGGTAAAAATTGTTGATAACTGCGCTAATACTGATTCACCCCCCTCTTAGTATTAAATTGATTCCAACAAATGGTATCAGATCGAATGTCTTCGGTCACAGATTAACATTTGGAGGATAGATCCTTGCACAAATATGGACAAGCCGAAAGGCATTTCAACTAACAGAGCACCAAGGTTTGATGGACCAACTATATCTTCTAGAAGGTCAGAATGGAAGCATATCTGCAATCACTAGGAGAAGATGTCTAGCAGTCCGTTATTGACGGTTACAATGTCCCAACACTCATACCAGTTAATCCAATATAGAGAAGAATTTATGAATGCAATACAAGAGCAAAAAACGCACTGCTTTGTGGTTTGAATGGTAATGATTTCATCAAGGTTATGCACTACACATCTATTAGGATATTTTAATACTCCATCCTTGTCCTACCTAGCATTATTTCATTTTTCTAGTATTTGATGATGGCATTTCCCCCTTAGTCGTGTGCAGATGTCATCCGAGATCCATATACCACCCTCTGAGCCATGCATGCATCATTTTAGGACCACTTCAGTTAGTTCCCTATTTTATAGGAACCTACTGAGTGTTCTAGTGTAGTCCATCTGAGTTAGTTGACTCTTGTGGGGGGTTGGAGCTCCGGATGCCACTGATTGTGGCCTCATGCGCCCATTGTTTATTGAAATGCATGACAAACTCACTATTTTTCCCTCCTTAGTCAGTTAACTGATTGTGACTTTTGTTAGCCGAGTTTAGATTCAATTCAGTTGAGTTTGAGTCTTCTGGAGCACTCCAGTGGTGATAATTCCGATGCTAGACCAACTGAGGCTCGAATTATCCTGTGTGATTCGAATTCTCTCCATTGTATCATCATTTTTTACTATACTGATTATTGGATCATGTGACATTATTCTACTCCTATCTGAGTTCTGCTGCATAATTATTTGTCTACTCTTTTTTACTGCACTTTTCACTCTTTTTCAACTTTTCTGCTCATTCTTTCTCTGTGAGGTATACTTAGCTCTTAGATCTGTTGTGACATATAATTTCACAATATTATCCAAGGAGGTTCAGGACAAACTCAGATGTGTCTATGAAGGTGACAATAAGGTAAATAAATCAAAGTTGTAGCAGTTTTGCTGTAGAAGCAGCAGTTTTCACCTTGTATTCTCTCTAGCATTTGCAATGGACAATTAGAACTCTCCTCTCTCTCCTAGGATCTTGACACCCTTGAATTACCTTGATTGGAGGGCTGATATGCAGATGGTATTGCGCAACAAATCATTGTATAGGGTAATAGTGGGGAAGGATCCCAAACCACAACTAGCTGTTGAGAAGGCCAAGTATCTGAATAGATTGGATGAAGCATTTGGTTTTATGTGTATTCATATTTCCAGAGATCTACTCTTATACCTCAAAGGATTGAATACTCCAAGAGATTTAGGGTTGAAGTTAGAGACCCTCTTCGGCAAACAAGATGAACTAAGAGGCCATATTCTGGAGAATGAGTTGATTGCTCTTCAACTGAGCAGTTTCGAGACCATTCAGAAATTCTTTTCAAAATTCAAATCTCTGGTTATGCAATGCAAGCAGTGTGGCATTGAGAAGAAGGATGAGTAGCTAGTGCTATCCATTCTGAGAAAGCTAGGTCATGATTTCTCCATCTTTGTCTCTACCTTCCATTTTGGGTGAATGCCAATCCCTGGTTGGAAGATTCCCTCCTTAGATGTTTTCACTGAATCTCTCATCCAAGAACAATATAAGTTGATCAAGATGGGCATGTTGAAGGCCTCCAAAGATCAAGATATTATGGCTAGAGAAGCAAAAACTGCGAATGGGAAGGGGAAGCATAAGGGAAAGGATAAGAGGCCATCTGAACCCAAGCATAATGCCAAGTCAAGCCCATCAAAGGGAGTCTCCATCTCCAAGAAGGAAAAACAAAAGGGATTTGAGAAATCCAAGTGTTTCTATTGCAAGAAAGGAAACCACCCAGAGAGATGTTGCATGCAGAAGAAGATAGATCAGATGACCAAGATTCTTGAACAACACAACATTACCCTCCCAGAAGGTGCAAGAGAGACTGATTATGGAAGTGATTCTGATGGTTATGAGATATGCCATGCACTGAAGGCTGGGTTTTCAAAATCACAAGTGTTCCTCATATATTCAGGAGCCTCCAACCACATGGTTGCCTCCAAAGATCATTTTCTTCTTTAGATCTCAAAGATGGTCCAATTATTCACATGGGGGACAACTCTTAGATCTCTACTGAAGGGAAGGGTACAATACATATGGAGCATGGGAAGTTTAAGAATTTTCTATTTGTTCCTTCTTTGTCATCAAATTTTTTGTATGTATATCAGATGACTCACACAGTTTCATCGAAGAAAGTGGTATTTGGTCCTAACACAGTTGAGATTTCAAATATCTCTACTGGGAATATTATAGCGAAATGGTTTGCAAACCATGCCTCCAAGGCATATGAATTCTCACATTTTTTGCAATACTCTCTACCTACCCCATCGGAATCTGATGAAGATGAGAGTGATATCTCTTCTAATGAAGATGAGGATCAAGATATTGATGTTGAGAATAAAGTTCAAGGAGATTCAGATTCGGATCCAGATCCAACACATGCTCCCAATCCATGGCCAAGGCCAATATGGGATCACACAGTCCTTGTAGCTGCTTGGAACACAGTTGGGTATCCATTTGACCATAGAACCACCAAATCTCAGTATCATGTAAAACTTGCACTATGTCATGCAGATCCACATCCCTTACAGAGGTGCTACATGATGGTGGGGTTTGATCCACAATCTCTTGGAGAGACTTGCCATGGGGGATCTACAACCAAAAAAAATATCATTTGTCTAACAAAGGGTACTCAAAGGTTCATGATTTAGACCACAATGAGCCATTCTCTCCAGTAGCAAGAAGGGTTCCTGAAAGAGTTGTTTTGGAAAATACAACTTTCCCAAAGGAGTAGATCCACATCCAGATCCAAATCTAGCACCTGCATTGCTATCCTACATAGGAGCAACTTGCCAATATTTTTGCAAAGGCTTTCACTGAGGAAAAGATTTTCCTTCTCTACTTAGTATGAAGGTTCTTTGAGTTCCCTATTGCTGTTTTTTTGAGGGGGGTATTTTTCCCATGAGGGTTTTCCCCATTTCCTTGGTTCATGGATAGTTCTTTTTATCATTTATTTGATTGTATGGGTGAAATTTGGTCTTAGTAACCAGGGCCCAGGATGAAAAAGTATGGATTAAGGGGGGGGTGTTAGTATATTTTAATACTCCATCCTTGTCCTACTTAGCATTATTTCATTTTTCTAGTAGTTGATGGTGTCATTTTCCCCCTAGTGGTGTGCAGATGTCATCTAGGATCCATCTACCACCTTTTGAGCCCTACATGCATCATTTTAGGACCACTTCAATCAGTTCCCTATTTTATAGGAACCTATTGAGTGTTCTAGTGTAGTCCACTTGAGTTAGCTGACTCTTATGGGTGGTTAGAGCTCCAGATGACTCTAATTGTGGCCTCATGCACCCATTTCTGATTGACATGCATGAAAAACTCACTATTGCACCATCCTTAGTCAGTTAATTGATTGTGACTTCAGTTAGCTGAGGTTAGATTCAGTTCAGTTGAGTTTGAGTCTTCTGGAGCACTCCAGTGGTGATAATTCCTATGCTATACCAACTGAGGTTTGAATTATCCTGTGTGATTCGAATTCTCTCCATTGTATCATCATTGTTGACTATACTGATTATTGGATCATGTGACATTATTTTGCTCCTATCTGAGTTCTGCTGCATAATTATTTGTCTACTCTTTTTTACTGCAGTTTTCACTCTTATTCAAATTTTCTGCTCATTCTTTATCTGTGAGATATACTCTATCTCTTAGATCTGTTGTGACTTAGAATTTCACAACATCAACCAAGTAGGTTTGGTACAAACTCAGAGGTGTCTATGAAGGTGACGAGAAGGTAAATAAAGCAAAGTTTTAGAACTACTATGGTTTATTTGAATCTCTGAGAAAATGAAAGATGAAGAGAACATTACCTCTTATTTCTTAAGATTTGATGAGATAGATAATGCTATCAAAAGTCTTGGGGTCACTTTGGAAGAAGAATCTGTTGTACAAAAGATACTAAGAACTCTTTGTTAGTTTTTCAGAATTTACTTCAATCTGATCTAGGATCTTAACTGAGAGAACAACATGTACAACATATCTACAACATATCAATCATGGACACAATAATGCAAGCACACAAGAGACACAGAGTTTACTTTGGGAAAACCATAAAGGTGAAAAACCCCAATAACTTCCTTAGAGATATATAGAGCAATGATACAACCTAAGCATAAGAGATAGACATCTCCTGCTTCTCCTCCTCCACAAGTGTGCCACTCTCCAAAGAGTGTGTGTGAGAATAGAATTGATGAAATAGAGTGCCTCCTGCACTCTATTTATACTTGACTTGACTTTCCTAATAACCTTTACTAGGTCGGCCTCAACTTAACCACATAACACAATGCTGACTGGGACGACACCCAATAGGGTGGTCTAATAACCCTTTGACCCACATGTCCGACCCCCAATAGGGTGGTCTAATAACCCTTCAACCCACATGACTTATACAGGGCCGACCCCAACAAGGTGGTCTAATAACCCATCAAGTATAAGTTACGACACTTACAATATAAATGATGACACTTCCATATAGAGGAATAATAACATCTCTATAGGAGTACAATATACATAGATGAAATACATGGGTGAAATACATTCCGAAGTTACATATACATCAACACTCCCTCTTAACTAGGAAGGTATTTCTCGACACAAATTTGCTAGCACAAGTCTTCTTCTCTGGATCATCATCAGCGAATCATCATCCTCGAATCATCGTCATCGTCACTGCTGTTGCTATCTCAATCAATCTCTAAATATACTCATCATACGAAGTTCTATAGAGCTAGTCTTTTTTCATACTGGATGTAGGCCCACCATCTGCAGGTCTTCATCATCACTGGCCATACTGTGGAATCCTCAGGACTTATTACTTGCGTCACAAAACCTGGCTGCAGCATCCCAGGCTATTACGAGCACACAACTCTACCTGTCGGATCTCCTGGGAGCACATTACATGTGACTGTCACAAAACCTTAAAAGAGTCTCTTGACTAGCAAGAACCCTAAAGAGCATTTGAGGTCTTTGTCATCCTGTCTAGATCTCCAGGACTTATTACATGTGACCCCCACCAAAAAACCTTAAAAGAGTGTCTTGTCAAGCAAGAACCCTAAAGAGCATCTGAGGCCTTTTTCATCCTATCCAAATCTCAAGGACTTATTACATGTGGTCATGGAAATGCCTCGAAAGAGCATCTGAGGCCTTTTTCATCCTGTCCAGATCTCCTAGGTCTACTTACATGCCATAGGACAAAACCTCGAAAGAGCGTTTGCCAGATCTCCCAGGGAGATATTATATGCCAGCGGCAAAACCTAGTAAGAGAATCTGCAAACCTCCCAGGGCGCTATTATATGTCCTCCCAAAGAAAAACCTCAAAAGATAATTTTCCAGATCTCCCAGGGAGCTATTATATGCCAGCAGCAAAACCTAGCAAGAGAATCTGCAAACCTCCCAGGGCGCTATTATATGCTTATCTGCACAACCTGTCCACGGCCACAGAGTATCAACCTGATACTCACCATACATCATTCTGATGTACACACGATCATCCTGATCATCATCATTGCATCGTCTTGGCGCATACCATCTGGAGCAACATCCTGAAGCTAATCATCCATGATCATCCTGATCATACAATGCATCCACCTGATGCATACACAGTATCTACCTGATACATATCATCATACATGATCTACCTGATCATACAATGTATCCACTTGATACATATACAAATACATACACATGATCCAACATGATGCATACATACATAAATGATCCAACTGATCATATCCAGCATCCAGCATGATGCATACATACATAAATGATCCAACTGATCATATCCAGCATCCAACATGATGCATATGCATATACAAAGTAGTAACTGGAGCATCGTCCTGATGCTCATCATCCAGCGCTTACATCCACAGCCATGTGAAGGATCCTCCTTCCAACATGCTTGGAATGGCTTCAACAAATGTCTCCATCACTTCTTCCTCGAAGTGTCATCGATCTGAAGAACACCAAGCCTCTCTCTGAAGTACTCAAACTTCACTCTAGCTAGTGGCTTCGTAAGCACATATGCAATCTGCTCATCCATCGCAACATACAGAATCTTCACTGCTCCTCTCTGCACCATATCCCTGATATAGTGATATTTGATATCTATGTGTTTCAACCTGTCAAGGAACCCCGTGTTCTTAGACACCTTCACACAACTCTGGTTGTCACAAAAGATACCAGTAGCCTCCAGCGAGAGATCAAATAACTCAGACAATAGCTTCCTAAGCCATAATGCCTCACAAATAGCCAAACAAGCTGCAACATACTCTGCTTCGGATGTACTCAGTGCTACGCAGGACTGCTTCCTTCTAAACCAAGAGTTCACACCTGATCTCATACTGAAGCAGAACCTAGAAGTGCTCTTCCTATCTGCAGCACTGCTTGCCCAATCTGAATCAACATAACCTTGCAGGTTAAACTTTTGATTCACATCATACTTGAGACCATAATCAACTGTACCCTTCAGGTACCTCAGAATATGCTTTACATCAACTAGGTGAACACTTCTCGGATCTTTCAGGAACTGGCTCAATGTGTTCACCGTAAAGCAAATATCTAGTCTTGTGTTCGTTAGGTACATCAAGGACCCAATCATCTGACGATACATCGTGACATCAAACGGATCAGATGAAGCATCACAAAGAAGCTTCAGGTTCGATGCCATAGGTGTGGCCATGGCCTTACAGTCCATCATCCCAAACCTCTTCAGGATCTCTACTGCATACTTCCCTTGTCCAAGGAAGATTCCATCTGTACTCTGCCACACCTCCATGCCTAGAAAATAGTGCATCATCCCCAAGTCCTCCATCTCGAACTCGACAGCAAGCTTCCGCTGTGTGTCGGCAATCAATCTATCCTCACCTGTAACAAACAGGTTATCCGCATACAAAAGTAGTATCACTGGATTGCCTTCCTAAACCTTGTAGTAAAGGTTGGAATCCGCTTTACTCTTGGTAAAGCCCAAACTGGATAGAAATCTATCTATCCTACCATACCAAGCTCTAGGAGCTTTCTTCAAGCCATACAAGGCTTTCTTCAATCTGCACACATATGACTTCCCGTCATGTGTCTCAAAACCAAGTGGTTGCTCCACATACACTTCCTCTTCGACTACACCATTCAAGAAAGCTGTCTTGACATCCATCTGATGTATCTTCCATTTCATCACTGCAGCCAGGGAAAGTACTAATCTGATAGAAGTGTACCTGGCTACAGGAGAAAAAGTCTCTTCATAGTCTATCCCCTCTTTCTGGGAGAAGCCACAAGCTACAAATCTCGCTTTTTATTTCTCTATGCTACCATCTGCAGCATGCTTGATCTTGTAGATCCACTTGGAAGTCACTACAAACTTATCTTCAGGTCTTGGGACTGCATCCCAAACATCTTCATGATTGACTGGTACTCCTTGATCATGGCATTCTTCCCAGATCCTGGGAACTTCAATATCTTCAATAGATAACTTTGTTGTTGAACAAATGTTGTAGTCCTTCTTTTGCAGGTGATGGTATACGATCTTTCCTACAAAACAAGTTAAATTGCATGATTAGAAACATCTCATAGTTTTCAGAACAAATTCTTACACATAAGGAAATATGTCATACAGTCATGCAATTATTTTAGTGAATTCTTCAATGCAACATTCATCCATATCCTGTAACTTTCTAGATGCCTTCCAATCTCTACCAGAACATTGTTAAGAGTTTGCACTACTCCCAACATGTCAGCAAAGAGGTTTCATTCTAGATAAGTAGCAATGGAATGTTGTACAGTGCCATAGGCCACTTACCCATTACATGCATATTAGTAGTATGCTGTTCATTAATGCAATTATTCTAATATGCAAAAAATACACAGCCTAATTCTAGGAACATCAGTATATACATTATTGAAAGGTATTATTCAAACAATCAAATATGCAAGAAATGATAATTCAAATACTCATCTTTGTTTGGTTGTTGGGTGGACTCCCTCTAAATCTTTGCAGCTCCATTCTGATGTGGATTGTGAGAAGTGGTTGACTCCCTCTGAATATCTGCATCCTTGCAGAAACTACTGGAGTGTGCTCCCTCTTGATCTTTGCTTCCTGGATTACCTGTCCTTGAACTTATATCCATCCTCGATCACTATGCATGCTTACAAGTATCATTATTGTGATATCCTCGAGATCTCATACATAATTATACATTTATTAGTATATTCTCAATACTATCAAAACACAATAATCTTAAGCATGTATAGTCATGATCATTTCAAACATAAATAATAAGCATTAGTATTCAAGGACTCTTATGGTTAGTCATATCATAAATTAAAGTAAGAAACATAATATGCATACACTTATGAATAATCATTATCAATCATGCCATGTATACTTATATAAGAGATCCTAGCACAAGGTAGGATTCTAACTTGATATAGGAAAAACATACCTGGATTAGTATGTTAGCTAGTTATGTTTAACATACCCACATGATGTCTTCTTGTTCTCTTCAATGACTTGTGCTAATAACCTGCATATCTCATAAGTTAACCATTATAGAACCAAGTTATACATACCTCGTAAATAGATCTTCTATGTGATCCATGACAATGGATGAATCTTTGTATTCATGTCACCATGATCATATGTTCTTGAACTAGAACATGATTTGTCTTTCTTGGTGTACCTTTCATGTTAGAGAACAACATAAACCTCATACAACACCATAATGCATTAGTACAATCATAAGTGTCAACACTCTAATCAATGAATATCTTCTATCATGCATTCATAATTTTATTAAGGTGATACGACAAGTCTAAATTTAATTAAGATTGTACTAACCGTAATAATATGAAGACAAACATACCATAGACTTAATCATGAACAAATCTCTAAGCATATCTGGATAAGTCATACCTGTTGAGATTGCTTGTAATCTTCTTGTGTAAGGCCTTAGCCTTATCTCCCTCTGAAATAGGAACTTCTTCACTTATGCAAGTGACCAATCCATTCTCTTCTAGGATTAACCCAATCCACTTGATTTGCAGGAACTGGATTTGGAGCTGGATTAGGGTTTATCAGAGAAACCTTAAAAATTCAAAATTTGAATTTCAAACTTCTGAAAGGATAGAAAGATGTGCCTTGGTGAGCTGATCAAGTCGGTATACTCAGAATTTGAAAACTGCAAAGTTTCACCCCTCAAATTTGCCTTTGAAACTTTCGGATTCACTAGACATGACCCCAAACTAGGGTTTGATAAAGCCCACCCTTCTTCCCAATCAAAAGGTTCGATCCAAAGCTCTAAGCTTCTATTTTTCTGAGGAGCTTCCAGCCGTGGTCACAGATTTAAAAAATTCCCATTTTTTACAGAAGCCCTAATTTTCCACTTTTCTGATCAAAGTCCCGAACTAGGGTCTGATCAAGCCCGACCTTCTACCCAACCAAAAAATATGATCTTGGTCTCTAAATTTCAGTTTTGATGAGTAGCATTTAGCCGTGGTTTCCGATTACAAAAATTCCAACTTTCTCCGAAACCCTAATTCCCGGAGCCATGAATGAAGGTGCTCAAAATCCAATTCTGTTTTGACAGAAATATGCACCCGATTGTTTCTAGTGTAACTCTGAAATTACGAATCCACAGGGTCTTAAACTTCTACCTGTGGTAGCCCGACCTGTCGTCTTTCCAACCCCATAGGTCTGACCTCAATTGGATTCTCTGAGAGAGAGTTATTCCAAGTGTCGCAACGTGACCTGTTTATCGGATAAAAAAGGAGAACGAACTTGTACAGCATGCCACGTTGGGAAGGGCAAGCATGATCAAGACAAGGAATGTTGCAATGATGCGGATGATCTGGAATCAAACTTTCTTAGAAAGATGAAAAGAGGAAGAGGTAAGCTTCCCTTAAAATGTTTCAAATGTGGAGGAATAGGTCATTATGCCTCTAAGTGTCCTTATATAAAAAAGGAAGACAGTGATAACGAGAAAGAATCCAGATATCATGAATGTAGAAATGTGCGCACTCAACACAAACCTTAAAATAATAGGAGGATTCCAAAACAAAATAAATGTATGTACACTGAGGAAGATAGCAATGTATTTGAAGGAAGCGACTACGATGAAGAACCAAAAGAAGTACTTTTCATGGCCTTTGTGGAAGAAGAAAGCATATATGAAAAGAAGAAGAAGGGTTTGAAGAATACTCCAATTGTGCAAAGAAAACTAGGATCATTAGACAAATACTTCTTTAGTGGATCATTCAAAACACTTCTGAAGCCAGTTACATCTCCAAAGCCTGTTGTAGAGGCCAAGACTGATAGTCAATCTGACGAAGAATAAAATGTTGCATATATTGATAGGGAAGGAGAATTGATTAGTGCCCTGGATGAATTGAAGACGTCAAGAAAGAAGAATAAATTCTTGCAGGAACAATTTTTGAAGTATGAGGAACATGACAATCCTTTTCAAGAATATCTTGAAGCAGAAGTTTGTGAAAAGGTAACCAACTATGAGATACAACTTATTTGTGCACAAGACAAGGTCAAAGTGCTCGAGGAAGAGAAATATGCATTGAAATATTCTTTATAATAATTTGCGTAGAAAATCATGATGTTGACAAATCAACTTAAGGAAAAGGACGAAGAGATATCTCATCTAGAAGACAAATTGGTTGAGATGAAGGGTAAGAAACAAGTGCAAGATCCCACAGTGATTTGCGCACATTAAGAAAACAACAAGGCTAGTATTGATGATGAGGTAAAAGAAAAGTTCAAAGACAACACATCAATCTTGAACAAAATCCTAGACAATTAGAGATCACCATAAGACAAAATAGGCCTTGGTTATGAAAAATAATCAAAGAAGGTCTACGAAAAAGAACATTTCCCCAATCTTGTTAAGTATTCTAGGTATGATGGTTTCTTCAACAAATACAACTCTATTCAATATACTAACCAAAGAAGGATCAATAGGAAGAAGTGTGCAAGATGGAATCGTTTTGGTCATATTGCAAAATATTGTGAAACTGTGAGATGCTATTAATGTGATGGTTTTGGACATAAGGATATGTACTGTAGAAGAGTGGTGAACTATCTAGATGAATATTTATTACGAAAAGGAAACTGCATTGCAAGAAATTATAGAGAAAACTCTCAAGTGCAGAATCAAGTTAGTAGTGCGCACAAGAAAACATGGGTAAGGAAATATCCTCAAAAGTGCACAGAAGAAGTAGACAATCTGGGTACATCCAAAGCAGCAAGTAATTGCTGCTCCTCCTATTGATCCTAGAAAGATCAGGTGAAGACCCTTGAATTCAAAATGATGCATCTTAGAATTCAAGGAGTAAGATACGTGTGTGGTTAGAAGGTGTCTGTCACGGTGTTCATCATAGTTGCACAAGGTTATGTGTTGCCGAAAGAAAGTTCGGACACATGCACGCATTAAGTTGTTGTCGAGTTGTCTTTCATGTGATACAGTAAATAATAAAGCAATTATTTGAATTAAGTATTGCAAACACAAAACGAAAATTCTTAAATGAAGAAATGGTATAAACATTGTTGAAAGAGAGACAGGAGTCGATGCAAAATAAAACTTTTATTATATTCAAAATCAGTCTGTTTAAAAAATTGCATGAGTTGGGACTCCAAGCCGATGCCAAAAATGGGCGTATACATGAAGACGAGTAAAGATAGTAAAATTGAGAAATGTTGAAGCAATGTAGAACCAAAACTCGAGGTTAATGTTTGTGTCAGATTGGTTTGCAAGAGAAAGCTCCAAGTCCACCGACACAAGTGCAGTACAGTCTGAAGAAGGACGCATAGGAAGGAGTTGCATATTTGCAGACAGTGATGGTGCAATATATTGAGGCTGGAGCAAGGACAATTCACTCAAAATTTGTTGCCGTTGGCGCTCCAGATTTTCAACCCAACGATTTAGATGAGTCAATTGTTTGGAACGCCCGAGATATAGCTGTGACTGAGCGTATTGACGATGGAACTATGTTTCCTCCATCTACTGCTTCCAGACGCCCATGTCAACTCTTAGGCATGAGAATTCAAACTATTGTGTCTGAACTACAAGTCACACATTCTCAAGGGAGGTATCATGCTTTGGTAGAAGGAGGCCATTGGAAGAAAGAAGAAGAGCAATATAGCAATGTGACATGGAAATGTAGAAGTGGAAAAGGTAATGAACCAGGAATTTTTCATGGAACTCTTATATAATTGAATGGAATACATTCGCGCAAATGAAATTAATTTGATGAGATATGCATTTAATATCGCAAAGTCGAAGAAGGTGGTGGAGTTACCAAAATTGAATGTCAGATTTAATAAGCTTTCAAAAGGTGTATGAAAAGAAGAAATCCAACCTATTGCTTGATGCGACGAAATGATGTTTCCCCAAAAGCTTGAGTACGATGATGACATGTAATTGTTCCCACACGAACTAAGTATCCTATCAGCTTTAATGTTGAACTGGAGGATAAACGTGCCAAATATTTGGTTGTCATGGCAAGGGATGCGACAATAATAAATGTGATGAGGCAAGGCAACAACAAAGTAAATGCGACAGATGAAGCAGTCAGGTGCAGAAAGGAAGCAAATGAAAAGATAATGCAAAACTAGGAAGTCTTTTGGTACTATGCAGTTGGCACAAAATGAGGCAGACTTGAACCATTGGGTAAAGGATGATGAAGTGTTTTGACAAGAACAATAGGTCAAGATACAAAAGGAAGATATCACCCATATAGGAAAAGCAATCAAACATAATTATGAAATCAATATGAAAATTGTAGGACATCAGTGCAAAATTAAAGAAAAGAAATGAAGCATGAAGATAGTGGGAGTCATCCCTGAATAATGAATGAAGGCATGCAAAATGAAAGAAGATCTAGTAATTGTGCAAGTAATGGCACCTCTTTTCCATTGATTTCAAATGGGGAGAAGATGCATGAAGTTGAGGCATGAAGCTGAGAAGAACTAAAGCGGATTAGGAGAAAAGACGTAGATGAAGCAGACTTGAAAGAGCGTGAAGCAGATTATTGAAGAAACAACATGCAGATGAAGCAGACATGAAAGAGCCTGAAGCAGATTATTGAAGAGACAACATGCAGATAAAGCATATGTGAAAGAGTGTGAAGAATATTATTGAAGATATAGCATGCAGATGCAACAGACCTGAAAGAGTGTGAAGCAGATCAACTATCTGTGCAGAAGTAACATAAATCAAAAGATGTACTGACAACAGTATGCGTAGAAGTCAAAATCCAAAAGAACTGAGGGGGAGCATATACACAAGGGGAGCACAACGACAAGTAGAGATGAATCATACAATTCAACAAAATTATACTCAGCTTCATAAGTTGTTGACATCTGTAACATCCCAAAAATTTATAAAAATTTAAAATTGTTCTTAGTAGCATTAAATGCTATAATTGCTATGTGGAAGCATAATAAATGAGAATCTATTTAGCTAGACGACACACTAGTAATAACTTGTTACGTCGATTATGTGTGTAAGTTGGTATTACAAAGCATGTGTAATGTGTTTGTGCTTATTTAAGATACTGATGGATGTTTTTATCTCATTCTTCTATCCTAGATCAGTTATGGTTACTTATTTAGATGTCGAGACTTTATAGATTTGACTTGATACAGATTTCATTATAAGTGCTAACTTTTGACTTTCTTGATGATGATGAAGGGTTCCTATGGCACCCCAAGGCTTACTTAGCTATTTAGCTAAAGCATTTGAACTTCTGTCGCAGATCGCAGGTAAGAATTATACATCCTTTCGAAGTGTATAAAGAGATCTTAGTTAAACCTTAGTTAGCCTTCAATGTTTAAAAAGAGTACAGAACCTGAAGTGTTCCAGCGTGAGATCTATTTTAGTTTGATCTTTAGTTATATTCTGCAAACTGTTTTGTTTATATAATTCTAGTTGTATTCAAATCTCAGAATTTGTATTTATTACTAATATACTTGTCTTGTATTAAGTCGTCGAGGAAATTTTCGAGCTTTGGTTTCAATGCTAAAAGCATTTAAATCCTACACCTAGGAATTATACCATGTGTTTGATTATAAATTAAAAGGGACAAAACCTAAGCTTAGATGCTAGCAATATAATCCTAAGCCTACCTTTGATGTTATGCACTATATGCACAAACCTATGTAATAGTGTTATTATATCAACTTTGAAATGTCGACGGTTGCAAACTATACACTATAAATTGAAATTTCCCAATGCATTACTCTTAAATGCTAAATTTAGGATACCTATATCAAATCTACCTATTGCATACTATAACTTTGGATAATATGTCCTACGCGCATTTTCATACACTAGGTATCATTACCCTTGTATGTACTAAGGTTTAAATACCCATCTTGGTTTATCCATAGTTCTACGTAAATCTTGGGTTTATAATGATGAAGATTGACTTTATAATGTTCTTACGTAAACCTTATATAATGTAGCTAAGATGAAAACCATGATAATGTTTTAACCTTGTTTTACTAACCATGCAAAATATCTCGATGGGTGATGCGTTAGCAGGCATGACGTATGCAGTAGCTATGGTAATAAAAGTGCATTAAAAGCGTTATGGGTGGAATGTCTAATGGCATCCACTGTGGCAGGTCTTCACGTGGTTTTCTTGGTAGTGGTGATAACCCTAACTGTCTTTGGAATTACCTTGACGAAGGCATAATCCTGGGCATTCATTTTGCAGTGAGTGGGGTTTTTGGAGAGGCCGACAGGCCTGCAGGTTCTTAGGGTTTGTAACAGTGTTTTGGAGGCACCTCTCCAGGGTTCGATACCTCGACCTTTGGCTTGTATACTTCCCATAGTAAGCTCTAAGAGCCAAGCCCTTCCTTTGCTGAGTTTGCTAGTGGTGTGTTTGGCTTTGGTTCTCGCCGGATGCAAGAGTGTTCGGTTCAGAAGCAAGGTTTTTTTTGTCATGTAAGTCGTAGTTACTTTCTTTCTATTCCATGAAGGTTGATAATGTTGTAGCTGAATGTATTTATGTTTGAGATTCGTTTCTACATTTTAACCACGCTATGTGTTTTTAATGGCAGGTAACTCCTCGGCTTTGGATTTCTATGTTTGAAGCAAAGGGGAAAATGAGATTAAAACTTGGTAAGCTTCGATGACTACCTGTAGGGTGCAACCTGGAAAAATGCCGGTCCTTGTCTGGTTTTAGCCGAGCATTCGGTCTTGTGGTTTAGTTGTGGATTTTTCCATTGTTGTAATGTTGTAAGCCGTAAGGCATGTTTTTAGTGTAGGGAGGATTGAATCTTCAACCTACTTCTGCGTTGGCTCTGCAACGTTTTACAGTGTAACAATAAAAGTTTACAATTGTTTGAAGGGTCTAACCCTCGACATTTTGATGAAATGAAATGGTAACTGTTTATGGTATTTGAAACTTGATTTTGTTTATAAAATGTAGTTGGGGTTTCGAGCACTAGACCTCGTGTTGTTTCCCTTTGAGCTAAAAGCGTTTTCAAAGGTTGATACTGTCGGTTATGAAATTCGAAATAATAAAGTGATAAGTTGAAAGGATAGCTTTCGGCATTTTTGTTATGTTGAAAAGATTTGCAGGGTTCGTCATGTAACTTGTAAAGTTAAGAGTTTAATCTGTAGAGAAAATACTCTTTGGGTGTTGAACTCTATCTTCACAGATTCTATATGTTTTACTAAAAGGAAAAAGGTTGATATCGTATCCGTTTTAATACTGTTTGTTATCAAAGGCAATGAGCCTTGTTTTGAAACCCTGTCAAAATGATTCCTGTGTTTTTAATTAGTAATGTTTAAGGACTACGGTCTTAAGGCTGGGTTGCAAAACCCTACCCAAAACTAAATACTGACTAGAAACTTGGTTGTAAAGCTAGTTTGGGTTTCAAATCCCTGAATTCGTGGTGTAACCTGTAAGATTCAGACTGTGTGGAACAATATTTGTGTGTTCGGGCTCTGTCTGATTAATTCTATTTCATTTTTGCATGAAAGATGGACAGTTAACTTAATGTTATTTTGAAATAGCTAGGGTTGAGACTTGGAACACTCGCCCGAAATAAAGGTTGTTGTGCATTTTATTTAAAGTATAGTATCAATGATAAATAAATGAAATAATACTATTGGTACTGTATGGTAGGCATAAATGGTTTCGATCTACTTACATTAATTTCAATTCATATTTGGTTTAGAACAATCTATGCTATGTGTTTCAACCTTATTAGGGTTTTGTGCAATCATTGTTTAAACTTAAGAGAATGCTCTCTGTAATAGTATAGTTCGATACTGAAATAAGTTGTGATAATAATTAAGAACTGAATTGTTCCTTTTCATAATTTCTCTATGTTTATTTATGATGATTTACAAAAAGATGAAGGCGTTGTTTTCGGTTTTAAAACCCTAAAACAATCTTTTTATAATGAATACATGTTTACTGATATGAATGAAAATATCTATGAAACATTATAGAACTCTGTCCTATTCATACTGTTTATAGAGTAGATACTATTTAACAAAAATCTTGTACTATAGAAACTTATTTAAATGAAAAGAAACTTAAATAGTTCTACTATTAGTCTATGTGCATACATACAATCTTTGATTCGAATCTATTTATAGTGCATCAATATTCAAATCTATTCTTAAACACTCTTCCCTGTACTAGAGTACGACACAAAGACAGTGTGTGGAAAAATGCAGGGAAGCATTTTAATCTATCATTTTCATAAAACTTCTTCAACTATATGAGGCACATCATGTCACAAATTGTCTAAAATACTGTAGCACATAAAACGAACAAACACATCTAAGTTAGTGCGCAGTTCCATCTGATACTGATGCATAATCTCATAAAAATAGACTATCAACTGAAAGCACAATATGATTTGGTAAGTGTAGTTGCGCAGTAGCGAAAAGACAGAGTGAACCCTAGCGTAGACTGTAAGATTAGAAGCACACAGTATGTGAAGCAAGTCATCAACAGAAGTGAAGAATTGAGTGGAATGAGAATTCAAGTGATGTATGCAACACAGTGACAATAAATCGTATGCATATGAAGGTGGCGCACAACATAACAAACTACAGAAGATGAGAAGAGTGCGCTAGTTGAAAGACATAATATTTTGGATATCTGGGTGGAATGATGGGGCAAGTAGTAGGAGGTTGTAGCCTCCTTCTAGTTGGTGTTAGAGATCACAGGGAGTTGGTGCTTCCTTCATGTCGGTGCCTGTAAAAGCAGGGGGTCCATGCCTCCTTCCAGTTGGTGCTGGTAAACACAAGAAGTTGGTGCTTCCTTGAATGTATTCTTTTCATTACAAAAGAGCATTCAATGGTTTTCTCCCATTTGGGTTTCCACGTCAAAATCATGTGTGTTCTGTGTTCTTTGTCTTAGTGCATATGTGGATGAATGTTTTATTTTTGTTGGAAGCATAATTAAAGATCAAGATTGAGTTAAAGACTAATCTGTTAAAGAAGGTTAAAATTGTTGATAACTTTGCTAATATTGATTCACCCTGCTCTCAGTATTAAATCGATTCCAACATTTTATACATAGTGAATGTGGTTGGAGAGGTTACACCTGCTCCAACTAACCATTTTTTAAGCTCATATACATTTATAATTATATGGTGACTGTTATAAAGGCCCTAAATGCCCCTCCAACATCTCCTCCACCCCAAAAATATTCTTCATTCCGAAGAGAACAAGAAGTATGCATAAACATCCATGACTTATGACTCTTCAACCTCCGTCTTCAATCTGGTAGTGGCCCTTCAAAGTCTTAGCCTCTCACTAAGACGATAGACTATCCTCGCCATAAGGAGGTATTTTGATTTAAAGCCTCACCCATTCTCACCTGGCTGATTTCCCTCGACTCAGGCTTGGGTCTTTCGGCTCTTCAACTTTCTGTACCATTTCTCTGTCTTCAACTTCCGAAGCCACAACCCAAGAACCGCTTCTACATTTCTACACTGAGGGGCATAATCTATTCATATGTTCTTATGTCATCATATTTGATCATTAATCCATTTTTCTATGTTGTGTTAGATGTCTTTTGCTTGAATGTCCTATTTTCGTGTCATTGTAGTGAGGATGTATGATGCCTACAACTGAATGACCGATCTCAAGATAGATGCTTAATCGGCATGTTGGCCTAATTTGCAATGTATAATGGAGTCTGCATTTGATATTACATGAAGGATGATGATAGCATGACTCTTCTATAATAGAGATACAGTAAAACTGGTTTTCTATTCAAAAAAGGAATAAGCTAAACTGTAAAATGCAGCGGAAAACAAGCTTACTGGAATGGTGGCGGCTTATCTCTGAGAAGAGATGTGACGACTACGCTCATTTGCAAGAAAATGAATACAAAGAGAGGCCCAAAGGGCCTATTTATCATAAACATGAGGGAAAGAATCCCAAACATCCAAAAACTTAACCCTAGAAGATGAACTGTCATAAAGTTTACGGCCCCAAGGTGGTTAGTTGAACATTCAACTTCCCGGGGTCATAACTTTTGCATATGATCTTCGTTTGGGGCGCTCGGTAGCCCGTTGGAAAGGTCTATTCGAGATTTACAACTTTCGACTGGGGCCAAATGTATTCCATTGGAAATGGTAGCCATTTGGCCCCCCAAATCGCCAAAAAAGGTCATTTAGGGACTCAAAATGGCCCCGGAAGTTTAGGACTTGAAAAAACTGCTAAAAATAGTAAATTACCAAAATGGCCAGAAAACTGTTTTGAGCCAGTTGGAAAGGTGGGTGGCCACCGATATCCACCTGGATCAATCCTCCCTCCTTAGGAAGCAATGGTCTCCATTGTGTTGAGCTCCCCCATCAGATGAGGAAATTTCTACTGAATTTGGCCCCGGGTGAGCCATTTGCCTTGGTGCAGGAGCTGCCCTGCTTTGACAACTCGATAAAGTTGGATCCTTTGATGTCGAGTGCCCTTGATCTGTGTGTCTGCAATATGATCTCTGGATGCCTGTTGCAGGTAGTCAGGGTTGAGCTCTGTTGGTGTCAACTGCTCTGCTATCTTTGAGGTGTCCAATAATGGTGGGAAATATGGCCGAAGGAGAGCCACGTTGAAGACTGGATGCATACCAAGGAAGGGGGGAATGTTGAGCTCAAAAGCATTATCACCCACCGCCTTGGTGATGGTGTATGGCCCATAATGGAGTCAGCGAAGCTTCCGATGGGGCCCTGTAAGGCGTTCTTTCTGCAAATGCAACCAAACTTTGTCGCCCACTTGAAACTTATGTGGCACCCGATGTTGATCATGGCGCTGCTTGTACTTGGCATTAGACTTCTGTAGAATATCCTGAACCTGTTGGCGGATATGTTGGATCCGTTCAATGAACCAGGTGGCTTTGTTGGCTTCAGGGGACGAGTCGACTGAGGTGGTCGCCAGGGGAAGTGCAACATCCATGGGTCCCAATGGTTGGAATCCCACCCCCACTTGAAAGGGGCTGTGGCCAGTTGAGCTATGCAGGGCTAGGTTATAGCTATGCTAGACATAGCGAAGACTCTCATCCCATGTGCGAGGGTGTGTTGAATTGTACATGCGTAGGATATGTACGACCATCCGATTGACAACCTCGGTTTGGCCATCTGTTTGGGGGTGGAAGGTAGTGGATTTGGTGAGCTTGGTATCCAGCAGTGACCAGAGGCTTGACCAGAATGTGCTGAGGAACCGACTGTCACGGTCTGAGATAATGGTCTGTGGGATCCCAAAATGTACCCATACTCGTTCAAAGAAGAGCTTGGCAGTGGCTTCTGTTGTGATGTTCTTCTTACAGGCGGCTAGAATTGCCATCTTGAAAAAGCGATCAACAACCACAAAAACATAGTCGTTTTCCCTCTTGGTGGATGGGAGGCCCGACATGTAGTCCATTGGGATGGATTCCCATAGCCTATTAGGAGTAGGCAGAGGGGTGTACAAGCCCTGTTTCTTAGTGGTCGGTTTGGCAATAACGCAAGCGGTGCAGGACCTGATATACTTGTCGACATCCTGTCGAAGTTTCGTCCAGTAGAAATGTTTCTGCAGCACTGCCACTGTCTTTTCGATGCCAAAGTGTCCTGCCACCCAACTGTAGTGAGCTTCCCAAATCAGCTTCGCATGCTCGCTTGATGGAACGTAGAGATGGCCCAAACAACACAACAACCCATCTTGAAGATGGAAATTAGCGACCACTGAGTTGGTGCCCAACATTTGGTAGGTGGTGGAGAAGTCAGGGTCTGTCTCGTAGAGGTGGGGCCATCCAGAGGTCTCGTGGCCGCAAGAGTCTAGCACCGTGGTGAGTGCTGCGACTGGAGGTCGACTGAGGCAGTCAGCAACTCAATTGGTACTCCCTGTTTTATATTTGATGTTGAGGTGGAACTACTGTAAGTATGTTGACCACTTCTGATGGCGGTCATTCTGCAACTTTCCTTGGGTCTGCATGAACTGTAGTGGCTTGTGATCAGTGTGGATGACTATCTCCTTCCCAAGAATTTAATGTCTCCACTGGTGGCAGGATTGCACAATGGAGTACATTTCTTTGTCGTAAGTAGGGTACTTACGGACAACATCTGATAGTGTCTCACTACGATATGCCACGGGGTGGCCATGTTGAGTGAGAACGACACCCACAGCATAATCTGAAGCATCTGTCTCGATCTCAAAGGGATGTTGCAGGTCCGGTAATGAGAGTATCGGTGATGAGCACAAACGTTTCTTCAAGTCATCGAAGGCATGTTGTTGGGACAGGCCCCACACAAATTTTTCCTTACCACCACCCTTGGTTACTTGGCTGAGGGCCCATGCGATATGAGAGAATCCCAGCACGAACCAGCGATAGAAATTGGCAAGGCCCAAGAAGCTCCGAAGTTCAGTGAGTGTGGTTGGGGCGGGCCAGTCACGGATGACCTGGATCTTGGCTGGATCCACATGCACACCATGTTGATCAACGATGTAGCCTAAGTAATGGACACTATCCATGCCAAAGGAGCATTTTTCCAAGTTTGCATATGGTTTGTGCTGCTGCAAGGTGTGCAGAACCTGCTGAATATGTTGCAAGTGTTCCGACCAAGTCTTGCTGTAGATGAGGATGTCATCCAGATACACCACTACAAAATTATTGGTGAAAGGTTGTAGGATATTGTTCATCATCCTCATAAACGTTGCTGGAGCATTTGTCAAACCAAAGGGCATGACCAACCATTCAAAAAGATCTTCTTTTGACTTGAAGGCAGTCTTCCATACATCTGTCTATTCTATTGGGACCTGGCGGTAGCCAGACTTCAGATCAATCTTACTGAAGTATTTGGCCACCGTGAGCTGATCAAGGAGGTCGTCGATTCGGGGAATCGGGTACCAGTTGTGGACTGTGATTTTATTCAGGGTCTGGTAATCAATGCAGAGTCGCCATGTCCCATCTTTCTTCTGCACCAGCACGATTGGTCTCCCACAAGATGATGAGCTGGGACGGATGTGCCCCTTGTGGAGCAATTCTTGGATCTGCCTCTTGATCTCCTAGTTTTCCAACAGAGAGCGGCGATAGACTGGCCCATTGGGTAGCGGTGCGCCTGGGGTCAGATCGATGGGATGCTTGACCTGGAAATGCAGAGGTACCCTGGTAGGAGAGGAGAAGATCTCTAAGTATTCTTCCACCACCTTATCCACTTGCTTCTGTTTTGTGGAGAGATCGGTCGCAGAGGCCCTGGATGTGGATGTGATCTTTCTCTCACTCTGAGAGCGAATCACGAAGAAGACAAATTTCCTAGTCTGAGAGATGACCTTCCTGCATTGCTTGGCAGAGATCCAGGAAATAGCACTAGGAGGGGTTGCCTCGGGTATCCTGTACAATTTCCTGTTTAAATAAACAATGACACTACGAGGCCTGGACTCATATACAGCATGACATTTCCATAAATAAGGTTGGCCCAAAAGAACATCTGAAACTTCGAGAGGAGCAACATCACACAATACCTCGTCCTTGAAGGGCTTGATGTCGTACGACAGTCGACACTATTGGCTGACGCGGAGATTGCTTCCTTTGCAGAGCCATCCAATGGTGTAGGGTTGTGGGTGCGGCGTTGTCGGCAGGGCCAAGCGCTTGACAACCTCTACTGAGATGAGGTTCTTCTGGCTACCGCTATCAACGATGAAGTGCAGCGGGGTGCCTTTTACCCACATTTGTGAATGGAAGAGGCGTTCTCCTTCTTCTAGCTCGTCTGGTTCATCAAGATGGAGCTTGGTGGTAGCAATGGTGGCACTGGGTTCCACGTCGATGATCCGTCTTCTCCTTTCTGGTTCGGACTCAAAGTCAGAATCCGCGTCCGATTCAGATGCTCTCACTTCAGCCACCAGCAACTGCTTTGAGCGGCAGTCAACAGTGTTATGCCAAGGGCTCTTATGGAAGTCGCGCCACTTCTCGGTATATTTCTTTGCTTGCGGCTTGGACTGGTTGTCTTGATACTGTCCATCTTTGCTCTGCCTTTATTCTATGGGTTGGGGCCGCCCTTTCCTGTATTTTGCTGTGAGGGGTTCCCGAGCCCAAATTACCGCATCTTTTGTTTGAGCTTCTGCTCGATTTTGACAGCATATTGGTAGGCCGCGCACAAGGAAGAGATGTCCAGAAATTCCATTTCGGTCTAGATGTATCTATGTAGACCACCGCGATACTTGAGCACCAGATGTTGCTCTGAATCTTTGATACCCAGCTTGGTGCGCAAGGTATGGAAGGTATTTGTGAAATCTGGCACTGCTTGGTCTCTTTCTTGTCGCAGTGTGGTCCATTTGGTATACAAGTCGTCATAACTTCCAACAGGGTAGTATTGTTCCTTAATAGCATCCCTGAAGGATTCCCAGGTGGCCGTGACTGAAAATAATGAGGTTTCCTTTGTGTCCTTTTGCTCGCAAAAAGTTTCCCACCAATTTTTGACATGGGGAACGGCTTTGAGGAGCGCAAAAGTAATCTTTTCTCTATTTGAAAAGTTATGGACAGAAAAAATACCCTTCTAGTAGATTCAACCACTTATCTATAGCATCTGTGTCTATCTGACCTTCAAATATAGGAATATCAAAGTTGATTTGTACCTTGAAGGGGGCGGCGCCTCCACTCGAGGAAGATGCGTTGCTTGTTGGTAGCCACCGAAGGATTTGTGTGAAACTATCCATCATCTCGTTCCTCTGTTGTGTGAGGGCTTCCTCAAGCAACATTTTGAAAGGATCTCCTGTCCCGTCATCTTTCTTTTCTCCTTCCATGAGAGGTCGCTTGGGCATGCAAGAGGCTTTGTCCTCAAGAGAAACAAGCTCGAGACCCAATTCTTTGTACCTTGACCTCTTTGGGGACATGCATTAAGACGACAAGGAGCAGACCGCTCTGATACCACTGATCCGGATTTTATGAGCAGAACGAAATGAATATAGATTATTATCAGATGCTTAACACAAAATAACCGAGATACAGTCAAACTGGTTTTCTATTCAATAAAGGAATAAGCTAAACTGTAAAATGCAGCGGAAAACAAGCTTGCTGGAATGGTGGCGGCTTATCTCTGAGAAGAGATGTGACGGTTGCGCTCATTCGCAAGAAAATGAATACAAAGAGAGGCCCAAAGGACCTATTTATCGTAAACATGAGGGAAGGAATCCCAAACATCCAAAAACCTAACCTTAGAAGATGAACTGTCATAAAGTTTGTGGCCCCAAGCTGGTTAGTTGAACAATCAACTTCTCGGGGTCATAACTTTTGCATACGATCTCCGTTTGGGGCGCTCGGTAGCTCGTTGGAAAGGTCTATCCGAGATTTACAACTTTTGACTGGGGATGAATGAATTCCATTGGAAATGGCAACCATTTGGCCCCCCAAATCGCCAAAAAAGGTCGTTTAAGGCCTCAAAACGACCCCGGAAGTTTAGGACTCGAAAAAACTGCTAAAAATAGTAAATTACCAAAATGGCCAGAAAACTGTTTTGAGCTAGTTGGAAAGGTGGGTGGCCACCGATATCCACTTGGATCAGTCTTATCTTTCTTCTCACATCAAGCTTTAACATTTTCTGGTAGGTTATTCTTTTCCAGGTCCAAACCTCCTCCATCCATTACTGTTGTCACCCAGACTGGACAGAGGAGGCAACAATGCCAACGTGTTGAACACTCAGGTTCAACACACATTCAAGCAAAGATTCAAGATAACACATAGCTTCAAACCATAAAAACGATACTATTGGACCAAACGTTCAATCCTCTTGATAGGTATTTTATACATAGAGAATGTGGTTGGAGCAGTTACACCTACTCCAACTAACCATTCATTAAACTCATATACATTTATAATTATGTGATGACTATTACAAAGGCTCTAAAGGCCCTACCAACACTCATCTTCTTGAACAACAAGAAAACAACAAATGTCTTCATAATTATAAAAAATAAGGCAAGGTTCATCATTATCTAAAGCATAAGGATGGTAAAGAGAAATGACATCACAATTATGCATGTTGTTAGAGAATTATCTATAAAAAACCAAATATACATAATATTACATAATAATAAACATATTAACATATAAATAGTAAATAATTATTAATTCTTCTAAGAGACACATTCCTTGGTGAATGGTCATCATTAAGCGCCTTTAGTATTTCTATATATATGGCACTATCATGACATCGTAATAATCTTATCTTATATTTTATACTCATATTCTTATTTAATTATTATGTTATCAAAATGGATTTTTTTATAATATTCCAAATATTTTGGATGTGTGTAGTCTTAATTGGGTTGGTTCACTACATTTAGTATCATAACCCTTTTCTTGGGCATTCCAATGATCCTAGATTTTGGCCATCAATTAGATTTTCTCTAAATTACTTGGTCTTTCGACCAAAATCAGGTCCTTGGCCCTCTTCCACACATCTTCACATTCTTCTCCCCCTAGCACACTTCCCCATGTCTTTTCTATTCCATTCACTCCTATCTCGCGTTGCCACTCCAACCCACTTCAAATTCCCTCGGTCTCTCCACTACACAGCTCTACGTGCCCTCCTATAAACTCTCTCACTCCTCCTCCAGAAACCCATTCCATGCTTCCTCTCGCCACTACATCTCTCCACGATATCTTCTACCACATACGCCTCCTCTCCCATAGGACCATCGCTCCTCCCATGATCCCTTTCCCTCCAGAGCCCTCCACTCTTCTCTACCCTCACGTTGCTCCATTCCATCTGTCCTATTCCACGCACTCTCCCATATGCTCAATCCCTCCAAGCCGTGGCCTACTCTCATCTCTCCATACACGCTCCCATCTCCAACTCCCACGCACTGCTCCAATATCCCACTCCACCGTTGCTCTTCAACTCATCTCCACGCCTCAACAATATGCCTCAGCTACACTACTCCCTTCCTTCAATGCACACTACGCCTCGACTCCCCTAATCGCTTACCCCTCACTCCCTTCTCCCTCGTACACACTACGCCCAACCTCCCAATCCTATAGCTATGCTCCTCTCTCTAAGACCATGCTACGCCCTCACATTTTCTGGCCATTTCTCCCATAGCCCTACTTTTCCACAATCTCGTCACCCTTTCCCATTTTTCAATTCTTCGCAACACCAATGCACCGGCCATCCTTATCTCGATTGTTTATTCCCTCCATCTCACGGGCATGGAGCAAAGTCAACCTTTGACCTTGCTCCATGCCCGTTGGATGGAGGGAATCAACAATCAAGATAATCTCAGGCCAATGGGCTAATGCCCCTTATCTCCACACAATTTCCCACACTCTCGCACAGCTGCCACGCCCTTCATCTATCGTGCCCCTCTCCCCACTCTCCTACCCCACCATTTCTCACAAATCACCCGTAGGGTTTAAAAACCCTAGATTAACCCACCAATAAAATAATGCCTCAAAATTATTATAATAAAGTATTATTAAAATACGTTAAACGCTAAATCTATCCAATAAAAAATAATAATAATAAAATATTATTAATAATAATAATTTTTATTTAGCCCACGGGACGTAGAATAGACAGTGAATGGGTGTACTGTTAATACATTCCTTGTGTTAGGTCACTAATTCGAAACTCCATGGGTACTAGCTTACAAAATAATAATAATAATAATAATTTTTATTTTTATATATTTAAAACCCGAGTTTTCCCACTTCAAAGAAGAATATTAAATAATAATATTATTATTAATTATTATAATTATAATATTAAATTCCTAAAACTATTCAAACTATTACTATTATTATTAACTTATTTAATAATAATAATACTAATTTAACCGTGCCTCCCCCCATCACTCTTACCCACTTCTGTCATATGTTCTCCCATTTTTCCATGCTATTTCTCCATTCCTATGCCCTAGGGTTTATGTCCATTTATTGTCAAAGAAGTAAAATAAAAAATAGAAGACAAAGTCTTGAACCACATACTCTAGATTACAAATAAAAAATTAGAAGATGAACTAGTTCATTATCGAAAGGACAATAGAAAATTACAAGTGGCGATTGAAATACAAAATAAATAAATGGAATTCAAAGAAAAGACTATTTCTAACCCAAAAAAATCTTATAGAAGAGTTGTTCGCACAAATTAAGGAATTAAAGGATGAAAAACAACTAAATAAGAAATTATAAAATCAAGATATCAAGAGAAAATTTGACAAGAGTATAGTAGAAGGAGAAATAATCCATTTGAACAAACTCCTTATTGACAAGGATGAAATAATTATGGAATCTCAAAATAAATTAGAATGCCGAGATTGAGAGTTGACCAACTTCAACAACAAATTAAAGATCTACAACAACAAAACAATGACCTTAAAGATGCTCACAGATTACAGATTGCAAAGATCAATAAAATGATATCGAACAATAATGATGAGATCTTCCAGTTAAGAAATCATAATAAAATTCTAGTTGCAAAAATAAAGAAGTTAAAGAATACTCGTAAGTCGAAACAAGCTAATGAAGATATCAAAGGGAAATTAATAGAAAAGGAAGAAGATAATTGCCACCTTAGAAATCACAATCAAGATTTGATGGAATAGATTAAGAAGTTAAATGATGACGAGAAGTTGCAAAGAATAAACGTTCAAGAAGCTTAAGAATGATAACAAGTTGTTGGGAAACAAGTTAGAGCAAATCTAGAGGAGGCATCAAAACCGTCAAGAGTAAAAATCAAAGTTGTTGAAAAAGTAACAAACGCAAATCCAATCCACATCACAACTCAAAAAGATGCCAATCTAGTTGAAGATCGAACATATAGGGATGTTGGAGTACAAACGATGGAAACTCCAAGCGTACACAATAACATAAGTTCATCAAGTCACCAAACAACAAGGCGAGAAGAAAATCATCTATTGAAATTAAACCAAGAAGACACTACAAGCATGATAAGGGAAAATAACGTTATGAAAACTCCTTATTGACATCCAAATCATAAAAGCATAAATCTTAAACAATCAGAGTATCAATATTCCTTAGGTCGGGGACAAATAATGAAAAATAGTGATACTGGAAGAGAATAGTTTTAGGTGGCCTCTTTAATCTTAGCCAGTCTATAACTAGTTTTGAATACTTCATAACTTGTAATATCCTAATGCCAACTAATAGAGCTAGTAGCAAAGATAATTTAAGTGCCATCAGTTCAGCTCTGTTGTTGGTGTTGAGACTAATGCCTACTGAGAAATTTATCCAATGATGTTGAGAGATGAATAAGATACCACCATCCACCCCAATAGTTGGTCGGTCTTCTGAGTCCCCATCCAAATAAATACAACTTTCCGAGCAGTCTATAGTCTCCACCACTATGTTCCCTGTTTTTGTAGGCCCTTTATAGGCCCTTTAGATTGAGGAAAGTGACTGAGGATGGCCAAGCTAGTTGAAGCATATACAAAAGATGGGAAATGAATCTCTTCAAAAATAACTTTGTTCCTTGAAATCCACTTTCCCCAAATCAATATAATAGGTAGAGCTAAATAATCTTTATATTCCTCGTTATTTTCCCAGGTTTGTAATGCTCCAAAAAAATCCTAACCAGACCATATAAAATGGGTTCCTTTAATATGTGAAACATACTCCCACATGTTGACTGTGTAAGAAAAAATAATAAAAAGATGAACAAGATTCTCATTATGCTCTTTGTAAAGTGAACATCTGCCCAAGCCCACCAAAATATTCTAAGCATAGAATCCCATGCTGGTAATTTAACATTTAAATCCATCCACAGAAAGAGTTTAGCTTTTAGAGGATGCTTAAAGTTCCAAACCACTGTAGACCACTAGGGAGGCACAAAAATGTCTTCTTCTTCCCTAATAACTTTATACCCTATATTAGGAGTATATTTACCCCCCACTGTATTTGTAGACTAGATTAACTCATCAGGAAAGTATTGTAATCTAACATGGCATTTCTACAAGTCCTTTATATATTCTTCCCAAAGAGCTTTCTCATCCTCCAAAAATCCCACTACCTCTGCTTTAATCCAAGACTGTCTAGAGGGCGTGGTATTAACCACATCTCTAATCAAATCCAACTTAGGAAATCCCTGATCTTTCAATATTTCCACCATAACCAGAGGTAAAATATGATCACCCGAGCATCCTATCCAAGGATCCTGTCCCAACCTTGCCCTATTTCTAGATTCAACTTTTCAAACTAGCCAATCCACTATGACATTAGATGCCTTAACAATATTCTTCCACATATTAGAAATATTTCTGATGGGTTTATTTATGGATCGAAATCATTCCTCAATAGTTAATGGATGAATGTATTTTTGAACAATCACTTTCACCCACAATCCCTCCCCCTTCAAAATTCTCCAAGCTCCTTTTGCAGCTAGAGCCTTTGCAAAATGATTGGGATGTTTCAATCCTAGCTACCCAACTCTTTTGGAAGAGTTAAACTGCTCCATGTTTTCCAATGATAACCTAATTCCTTAGAGGTCCTATGCTACATAAAATTGAAGCACATCTTCATATTCTGCTCCAGAGTTCCAACTAGGACAAAGGCCAAAGACACGCACTAAACTAGGATAGCTTCAAGAACATATTTTATCATTACCAGTCGACCTCCACGGGATATCCATTTATTACACCACAATTGTAATCTACTCTCAATTTTGGTTGGTAACCAAGCCCATTCCCTTTTCTAGTAATCATTTGGTTTTAAAAGAAAACCCAAATACTTAAGACCAGTTTGGATTTCCACCTATGTAAAGTCAATTTGAGTACAAATCCAATCAATAGAAATCTTATCCAAATTAATAAATGTAACAGAGGATTTTCTTACATTGAAAGTCATACCAGTAGCACTAACAAAAAGATAAAGAATATATGTAATCTTTAGTATCTCCCTCCTAGAGACATTAGAGAAGAGGGGAATATCATCTACAAAAAGTAGATGTATAACCCAAATAGTCCCACAAGTATGAATACCTCAAAATGAACCACTTAACTTTGCTTGATTGAACAGTCTCCTCAAGCCCTCAACCACCAGAACAAACAACAAAGGGGCAAGCGAGCATCCTTGTCTTAAACCTCTCCCAAGCCAAAAAAATGGAGAAGCAGAACCATTTATCAAAACAAGAAAAGAGATAGACTGAATACATGAGAGAGTCCAATATGCAAAATGTAGAGGAAAGCCAACATGTAAGAGAACACGGGGGCTTCACTAGAAGGCAATATAATATCACTTTCATTCATATTATGGTATTAAATATTCATGAAAAGCTAAAAATTATATTGCTTATATATTAAGGGGCAAAGGGTTTTTTTATTTAATGTAACAATACAAAAATACTTTGGGGCCTTTTTTATATGGGCAGGCTAACAAATATCCACCAAATGGAGATGGCGGGATCACGACCGGATGAGAAATCGGGTTGAGGCAAGGCTCAGGCTTATCGGTATGTAGAGAAATCGCGTCTTGAGGCATGCTTGAGCAGGGGTTTCGTGGTGAAGTGGGTTTCCATTCGATCATAGTCGAGAGACAATGGTCATTGACAGCCAATTGTAACCAATAACACTCAGCCAGTTGTTACCAATAGCCTTGGGAGGCTCTAAGCCTCCAGGGCCTGTTATAGGCCCTCGATAGGCCTTGGGGACTTGAATACCCAACCACTCGTGCCTATTACAGGCCTTGGGAGGTTTAGTCAGCCTCCTAGAGCTTGTTATAGGCCCTGGGGGCTTGGATACCTAGCCCACAACATGCTTAGTCAGCGATTGGGGAACTGCAACATGCAATCTAAATGTTGTACTATGTGCATTGGCTCTAGTGACATACAAGAAGTGATCTCCTATCTCTTCATTAGACCATTAGATGTTACAAATCATAATGATATGTGGTTGAGTAATTGCATTGTGGGTGAAGTAATGTGTGCATCCACAATATACATCAAAAGAAGCAAGGTGCATTGTAGAATGCATGTGGGGTCATAAGAGGGGTGTCATATCAATATACTAGGTAGAAATATAAAGGGGTATAAAAAATGTTAATGAAAAAATTGATACATACAATATCTAGTGAAAATAGGGGTTTTTTAAATTGGAAAGGCATATTGGGAGGGGGTTAAAAAAACGATTTTGGAAGGTATTTCCCAATATTTAGTGAAATTAGGGGTATTGTTTCATATGCCACGAACGAATGTGCTATGATAGCGGTTTATTGAGTGAAGCCCCCGTGTAAGAGAACAAGCCCCATATACAACCAGTTAAAACGATCGTAGGCTTTTGATAGGTCCACTTTTATGATAATAGCATGATTATTGTTGTAATATCCCTCCTTATACCCCTAAACATTTATAACTATAAATGTAAGTGTACCAGTTTCTGATGAGGAGATCAAGGTCGAGGCCCCACCAATAAACTTTGTAAGTGATGTTATGATTTCCTAAGTTTTAGTTTGTTGTTTTTTTTTTTTTTTGAATAGTAAACTTGGGGGATTGAAGGACTTTATGCAATAAAACGATGGGGGCAAACAAATCACTAGGGGGAGAGGTGAAAAGTTAATGAAACCTTACGAACCTAATTAATGACAAGCAAGTATTGTCGTAGTACCTTTGGGTGTCATAGGGTAAGTACGTTATTATTGATCGCTCGCAAACTAAAGCAAGCTAACAATTATTAGCCCTTAAATGTCATGAAATGACATATCATGGACATGAGATGGTAAATGGTCCCTTGATTCCTATCAGTCTAGCTTAAGTTATTATGATTAAGAACTAACTCTTATTATGAAGTGTTAATGTATGCAAGGCATAATTAACAACATCATTATTAATATGGTAAGCAGTTGTCTTAGCTAGCTTGAGACACTAGAAATACCTCTAGGGTTTTGATGTGGAGAAGACAACTTCCTCCATTTTAATTTTTAAGAGATCATCTATATATGTCTTGGAATGGAAAATTATATATTGGTTCTTTTATTAATAAGAAAATTATATAAAATATGTGTAAATACATACGCTAGAAAATGCTAAGGATGACATTATTTTCAGGCCGTCGTATAATAAATATTATATTATGAATTAAAATTATTAATAATATTACAATTAAAAAAGAACTTTATTAATAGAAACACTTTAACGAAGCGGAATAATTTGGTTAAGGTTCGTTCGGTTAGGGTTTACCTTTACTTAATGCGTGAAGGTAGAGAGAAAGGAGGCGCAACCTCTTCTTGCTTTAGACTTTGGCTTGTGCTTTAGTAATGCTTAAATTAAATTTATAAAATGTGAGGTCATGGTTATGAGGTTAAAATGTGTACATAGTGTATAACTTAGTGGAGGAAAAGTATAATCCAATACCAACTCCTTAAACCATAGAAGACTATAATGTTTATATAAGAAATACATTCTTGGTAAATAACTAATAACTAGACTTAGCTTATTGTGATGTAGAAAAACAGAATGGCTCTTGGTGTAGGGATAGACATTGAGTGTATAAAGAGTTCAACTCTCATATGTAAACAAGTATTATTTAAATATAATACAAAGAAGTAACCATTGTAAAGAATTGATAGGGGTTTTAATTTTAGGGTGGCCTTGATTCGTGATTTTATAAGAGATTATTTATATTAAATTGTATGACTATTGTATTTAAAAGTGAATTGTATTTAAAAGTGAATGTAAAGAAGGGTTCTTATTTTATATAATTTTACTTATAATGTTAAAAGTAAAAGGTGAATTTTTCTATGAGAGACCTTGAGAAGATAAAGATAAATTACAGTGGATGCGATGTAGATTGTACTCCCTTTTTAATGGAGAAAATAATAAATAGATTGACAAATCTTTGTGGACGTAGCCCAAAATTGGGTGAACCACATATATTGGTGTCTCTCTCATATTTGTACCTTATGAATTATATTTATGCTTCGTGTTCTATGTTATTTATGTGGTTTCTCTATTAAATTGCCATTAGATTCATGGAGTGTGAACAATTAGCTCGATCCATTCATAGAATTGAACATGTTAGTGAAAGTCTCTCTTTTTACAACTATGATTTTGCAATTAAGAATGTGATAAACCCTTTACATAAGTTTACATCTTAAGTGATAATGATGATTGTTTAGTTATGTAAGAATCGCGAAAGGAAATGTTAATGTATTGGATCTAATCTCTATAAGCAAAGATCCCCCTTGAAACGAGATTTACACATTAGACTATAAAGTATTTGTTTGGTGCAAGTAAACTACTTGTTGGTTTTAAAAGGGGTTGAGCCATAGATTGGGTTAAAGTAATTACTATACAAGTATGGTCAAGCATGTAATTTTTTATGGTTGAACAAATGTTTTTACTATTTATGGAATTCGATCAAGTATAAGAACACAACGTCATGTGGTTAATACATTTGATTGTTAATGTTGAGGAAAAATTGTATACCCCATTTTCGTAAGAATGCACTACATAAGTTAGATACATTATAGTTGCTTACCTTTGTTGAATGCAATACTTCTTGAGCAGTGTCGATGGCATCGTGAATTTTCCTTCCTGCTAGAAAGGAAAATTGTTCTTGAGACTCTAACTTAGATAGGATGCCCTTGATATTGCAGGAAATGACCTTAGCAATCAATTTGTATATGCAGTTACATAAATATATGGGCCTGAATTCATCCAGAGAAACTCTTGAATCCTTCTTAGGAATAAGGGATATAAATGTTGAGTTAAATGTAGCCAAGACCCTTCCATTCCTCCTGGATTCCTTAATAACTACAAGAAGATCAAGTTCAAAAAGATCCATAAATCCTGAAAAGAATTCCACTGACCTGCCATCAAGGCATGGGATTTTATCCAATTGTATAGAATGTAATGCCCCCTTCAATTCCTCAAGGGTCACTTCTTCCAACAAAGATGCATTATCTTCCTCATTCACATAACTAGAAAAATGTGTAGACAATCTAAGCATTGAGCAACAAAAGCTCTATCATCTTCCTCATAAAGTATACTAAAATTATTTAGCCCTGAAGCAACTAGATCTTCGAAACCTGTGACTTGTCTTTCATCCTCCTCTTCTAATTTCCATAAAGTGTTTGTATGGATCTTGTGCTTGGAAAAATTTGTATGTTCATGTCCTTTTTGTAACCAAACAAACCTTCTTTTTAATCTCTACATTGCTTTATTTTCATCCAGGGTCTTCCTTCTCTTCCCTTCTAACTCCACAATAGTTTGTTTTTGATCAATCAAAGCAAACCCCTCAGGATTATTTGAATGAAAGGATCCAAGTTGTGACTCTATTCTTCTTAATAATCCCTCTTGAAGTTTCCTCCTTTTCACTGCCCATGTTATAGTGTGATCCTTTATGCATTTCACGTTATTTAGAAACTGTAATCCTATTGAAACAAGATTATGGGGTAATATGGAGACCACAACCTTTTTACCATATGAGTATATTCATCATCTTCTAACCAAGAGAAATTAAATTTAAAAGGACTAGGGGGTTTTGATAGGGCTACCACAAGTTCCAAAAAAATGGGGAAATGGTCTGACTCCCCACCTTCTCCTACCCACTATTATAAGCAGACATTTGATTGTAAAATAGATTCATTGATAAAAAATATATCCATTCTATTAGAATTCCTACCCAAGCCAACCCTCATATTCCTCCAAGTTAGTCTTTGTTTCATAGTGGGGATATAAAAAAGGGAAGACTCTTCTAGTTACGACAGACGACTGCTAGGGTTTGGTCTATGCGCTCATTAGGTTTACCCTGGTCACCCTTCGACTCTCTCTTTTGAGTGTGGCGCCCTCTAGATTGCCAGTCTCGGCAGCTCCCATGGATGCCCCCCTGGGAGGGGCACCAGGACCCTCCCACCAGAAAACACAAATAAATAAAAACGCCAATATCTCACCCAATGATGAAACCATACGGATTGGATCCTCAGATGTACCTTTGGGTAACACGACAGATCCTAGGAAAGTTCAGGAAGCTCCAAAGAACAGTACAATAGTAAAAAGTACCACAACATGCATTGCCAAAACCGTAGAAAGGCCGATGCTCTGTCTCCCAGCAGAACAAATCAACGCTAGAGCATAGCATATGAAAGACCACGCCCTCATTGGAAAGTTCATGGGATTCTGGCCCACTGAACAAGCACTTAGAGGCTGGATCATGGCCAAATTGAAGCCCAAAGTGCACTTCGACCTACAACTTGGATCCAAAGGATTTTTTACAATCATTTTCGAAAGGTTGGACAATAAATCTACGGTCAAGGAAGGAGGGCCTTACTTCTTCAACTCTGCTGGCTTATATCTAAAAAACTAGATGGAAAGATTTAGTCCTGAGAAAGAAGACTTCACATGGGCTCCAGTCTGGATCCGCATGTACTCACTCCCACAGGAGTACTGGGATGAAGACACTCTCCGGGACATTGGAAACTCACTGGGTAGCTTCGTCAAAGTTGCAGAACAAACTAAGTATAACAGGCATACCACTTATGCTAGAATATGTGTTTATATGCATATAGCCAAAGCTCTCCCAGATTCTATCAGTCTCAATCATGAAGACTATGAATGGATTCAACCCCTAGATTACAAGCATATCCCCTTTTGCTGCAGACGATGTCATGAACATGGGCATCTGTATAGAGACTGCCCTTTAGGTCAAACGATTATAGAGACAGCCAAAGACGAAGAAGGATTCCAGAAAATCAACCGTAGAAGGAGGCACGCTCGCAGACCACAGCAAGAAGGAAAAAATATGAACATCCCCAACACCAACAACAGTTTTGATACTCTCATTAATTAGCCGGAGAACCCTACCACAGAACCGAAAAAAATGGAAACGACCACTGAAAACCCTAGCAATCCTGATACCTTGAATGAAATGCAAGTCCCAGCCAAAACCCTTCTGGGGGAAACCTCTCTTCCCCAAGACAATGCCTTGGAATCCTTAGCACAAGAAGGGGCCAAGACTCAGGAGAAGGATGACAACTCCAATCTTGAAACACTTATGGACGACCCCATGACTGATATGGAAATAGGAGATCTTGACATTCTGGGCCTGGAAGATGCATGTTCTAGAAAAGCTTTCCACTTTATCTCGCCCAAGCAAATCTAGCTCCTATCGAAAGTTTTGAAGAAAGTCAAGAGAAACAAGCTGGGAGTCCTAAATCTTCCACAAAAGGACAAGCAAAAGATTCAAAGAGACAACACGAAAAGAGGCAGGAAAACTTATCTACAGAGAATTAGTCAGCTAGGCACAAGACTAATTGAATCTGGGCAATACACTCAGCTCACGGAGTTTTTCCCTACTTTTAACACTAGTTCTCAATGCAGTTAATCTCTTGGAATGTAAGAGGTCTGAACGGTGCCTCCAAACACCGTATGCTGAAAAGAAAAATAATGCAAGACAAGCCCACCATAATCTTCCTTTAGGAAACCAAATGCTCTGACATCACTCTTCGAAACCTCTTCCAAAGAAATATTTGGAGAGGCTATCAAACAATGGCTTTAGATGCTAAAGGAGATTCTGGAGGTTTATCCATCTCCTGGAACCCTTCCTTGATCCAGCTTAATGAATTTGCCTCTACTGCCCACTCCCTCTCTGCCTCTTTTCATCTGATAGGTACGGATATCACTGGTCACCTTATGAATGTCTATGGGCCTCAAATCCCAGCCCTAACAGCTCTTCTTCTCAGTCATATAACTTGGTTCTCCCAACTTCACTTGGGAGAAATGCTGATCATCGGAGGTGACTTCAACATGATAACCTCTCTGAAAGACAAAAAAGGTGGAAGACGATTTCTTACCAATGAGGACACCAGCTTCAAAGACTGCATCGAAGACTGCAATCTCATTGACATTCTCCCATCTAAAGGGTACATGACCTGGAACAACAAAAGAGGAGGCAACAATCAGATCTCATCCAGACTAGATCACTTTCTCGTTTCCAAGGAAATCATTGAAGCCCCAGGCAATATTTCTACAGCTCTGCTCCCCTCTACAGGATCTGATCACTGGCTGATTTCACTTGTATGGCATAACTCAGGTAATCTTAAATTTTGTCCTTTTAGATTTGAATTTTTTTGGCTAACCCATCTTACTTTCATGGACATGGTAAGCTCTTGGTGGGCTAATGCCATCATTGAAGGGTGCTCGAAAATGGCAGTTATGCACCAAAAACTCAAGCTCATGAGGGAAAAGATAAAGGTTTGGAACCACACCTCCTTTGGAAATATTTTCAAAGAAAAAAGCAACTTGGAAAATGAGCTTGAGAAAAACCAAAAGAATATTATGGAGACATGATACTCCAACTTCCTCAAAGGAAAGGAACAAATTCTCCAAAAACAACTTGACGAAAGATGCCATGAGGAGGAGATTCTCTGGAAGTAGAAATCCTGCAACAACTGGCTGAAGGAGGGAGAAAAGAATAATGCTTTCTTTCACAGGGCCACGATCCAGCATAAGATGTCCAATCGCAGCTCGACCATAAAATATGAACAAGGTATTATGCTAAGGACCCAGGACAACATTGAGCAGGAGCTAACTTCTCACTTCCACAACCTACTCACAGAGGACAATCCCAACAGGGTAGAATCCATTCGCGAAGTCACTAGCCACATCCCAAAGCTTTTGACTACTGAGCACAATGCCTCGCTCATGAAACCTATTACTCTGCAAGAAGTAGAACTGGTGGTTAATCAAATGGCTGAAGGAAAATCTCCGGGACTAGACGGGTTCACCATCAACTACTTCAAGCACTGCTGGAGCTTTCTTAAGCAAGACATTCTTGAACTTGTGGATGAATCCAGAAGAAAGCATTGGGTTCTCCCAACCCTGAATGCTACCTTCCTCACTCTAATTCCCAAAGAAGTGGGAACCACTTGCCCTGGTAAGTTCCGACCTATCTCCCTCTGCAATGTCATTTACAAAATCATTACCAAAGTGATTGCCAATAGACTGAAGGCCCTGTTTCCCATCCTCATCTCTCCTGAGCAAACTAGTTACATGGAAGGCAAACAAATCCTTGATGGGATCATCCTTGCCCATGAAGTGATTCACTCCCTCAAAACTGCCAAAATACCTGGTATGCTAGTCAAACTCGACCTCTCAAAATCCTTTGATAAACTCAGTTGGGACTTTATCCAACAAATGCTTCAAGCTTATGGTTTCTGCAATGAGTGGATCCAATGGATTCTTGCCCTAACCTCCTCATATTTCTTCTCTGTTTTGGTCAATGGCTACCCAGCAGCTACCTTCTTTCCCTCCAGAGGTATTCGACAGGGTGAACCTCTTTCTCCCTTTCTCTTTATCCTTATGATGGAGGGCCTAAGTTGTATGCTCAAAACCTTGGTCTCCACTAATGCCCTAAAAGGCCTCACTCTTCATGGCAGCCCCCCCATCACCCATCAACAATTTGTAGACGACAACCTACTCTTTGGACATCCCTATGTGCAAGAGGCTCGCACCTTGAAAAAAAACTCTTAATACTTTTTCTGCAGCCTCAGGCACCACTATATAAATCTCAGATCTTTTTCTTCAACACCAATGCCATCACCCAAATAAATATAGCGCGTATTCTTGGCTTCCAAGTCTCCCTTCTTCCCTCTAAATACCTGGGAGCTCCTGTTTTTGAAACCGCTATTAAGCACTCCTCCTAGAGAGAACTTCTTGATAAACTGGAATCAAGAATTTCCTCTTGGACCTTTAGAACCCTAAACCTTCCCAGTTGCCTTATTCTACTCAAGGTTGTTCTGCAATCCATGCCCCTTTACCTTTTCTCAGTTCTGGTTGCTCCTAAGTGGGTCCTTAAATCTATGAAAAAGATCCAACGGTCTTTTCTCTTGGGTGGTAATCACGGCAATCGCAAATGGGCCCTAGTCAACTGGAAAACCATTTGCAAGACGAAAAACTCTAGAGGTCTTGGTCTCAGAGACCCAGAAATCAACAATCAAGTTCTCTCAGCAAAGATATGGTGGAACTGGGTCACTGCTGAAAATGCCACCAGAATCTAACTCTGGAATAGAAAATATGCTAGTACCTGGGACCCTCAACAGAGAATCCATTACAATTTGGACCCCCCAGATTCCCTCATATGGTGAGCAACCAACTGTCAACGCGTGTTGGTCCAGCAACACAGTTTCTAGGAAGTTCGTGCTGGCAACCAGGCCCTTTTTTGGCATGATTCATGGCAACAAAGGCCCAGTATCCACTCAATCACTACACACCTGGACCTCACCCAACATCTTCAAGAAAAGTACCAATGCACTATCAACAACTACTGGAAGCAGGAGGGACATCTAGGAAACAAAATTTGGAAAAATCCAAACACATGGGACCCACAGATACCCCCGAACAGTACTGAGATAATTTGGACTGAATTGCAGACCCACCACCAGAAGGTTAATGAAAATCATGATATCATTAGATGGGGATACTCCACCAAAGGAACCTTCATGGTAAAAGAATCCTATCAGCTCATCATTTAGGAAAATGCAGATCAGGCAGATCCCATCTGGAAGAGAATCTGGAGCTCTAATTTCTGGCCCAAAGTTGCAACTTTTCTCTAGCTCCTTGTTCATCGCAAAATTCTCACCTAGGACAATCTCCTTAAACAAGGTTTTCATGGACCCTCATGGTGCATCATTTGCAATTCCCAGGCGAAAGATACTAATCACCTTCTTGATTCCTGTGATATGGCTGAAAATTTATGGAATCTCATTGCTAAGAATTTCCAACGCTCCAACAGAACACGAGGATACATCGTCAACACTATCTCCATCTGGGATCAGAACCCATTCCAAAGCAACCTGCTTAACCGTATTTGGGACCTCACTCTAGGCCTGGCCATCTGTAACATCTGGAAGGAGAGAAACCACAGACTTTTTGAAGGAAAATTCAAAAACTTCCCTGAACTATGGCACTGCTTTAAAACAAACCTACAGGAAACTCTGGCCATCTCTAATTGGACCATTGTTGATCTCCCTCAAACTTCCACTGAAAAAAATGTCCTTGTCAGATGGGAACTTGCTCACCCATCTCCTACACACTCCTCTCGTCCATCTGCCGTTAGCTCTTCCAGTCCTGATTCTTGGAGCAAACCACTGCCTGATTTCTTCAAGCTTAATTTCGATGGAGCCTCTAAAGGAAACCCAGGGGACACTGGCTTTGGAGGAGTTTTCCATAACTCTGCTAGAACCATTTTATGTATCTACCATGGATTTCTTGGCTATGACACCAACAACACTGCTGAACTCTCAGGTCTGCTTGAAGGAATCAAAATTGCTAAAGCCAATGACTTCATCCCTCTGATTACTGAAGGAGACACTCAAATCATCTTAGCCTTGGCCAGAAATCTTTACCATGGCACCACTATTAAGAAATCTTCTCCCAGTTGGCGGCTTGAACAACGCCTCCATGATCTGGCTGAGTTTCTCAAAGACTTCAAAACTATCACCTTTCAGCATGTCAAACGCAAAGCCAACTCGGTCGCTGATATCCTCGTCAACAAGGGTGTGGAAGATGTCTCCCTTCTCACCATCGACACTGTCACTACGATGGATAATAGATACCACCATCAACATTGTCGACTCCTTGCAGAGAAAGATCTTTTCAAGCCAGATGCGGATGCTCCAATTTCTGCCACCGTGCACAATGCTAAATGGGAGCAGCTGCCACCTCACACTGCTGCACGTGGCGACGATGGGACAACCCTTCGCATGCACGAACTGGTTGACGAGATGATCACCGCCGCACATCTGTCCACTAGAAATGATGATCACTCCATCACCCTGAGCGCCGACACCTATTTAAGACTGCAGGATGAGAGTAATGGTGATGATCCCCTTCCGCGTGTTTAGAATGATGTTTTCCCTCGGCGATTGTGTCCTACATTCAATTCTGTCACCTTCCATGAGGACGACAGACTGTAACATTAATGGTCTCGGCTCTTTAAAACATCCTGCCGACTGGGGGTCTCTCGTCGAGGCAGTGGCAGGAAAATCTCCAGTCGCAGGCTCAAGTTCGCCATGGACTGGATGGTCATGGATGGTTATGCTCCAAGAATCTGTGCAAGGACTCGAATCCTTATTGATGGGTGGGAGGCTCGTAGGGTGGCGGCTCTCCTTGCCTCTGGTAGCAATGGAGGCACCATTAATCATTACTAGTTGCTCAAGAACATGATGAGCAACCTCATAAAGGAAATGGAGGCTAGTTAGCAAGCCAACACTAGTATTGTAAGGAATATCAATGCCAGTCTGAAAGAGGTGGCGGACCACTCTAACACGCTGGACGCCAACATGACCTGGGATATATTCACCTTGGGAAACAACACTGAACTTGCCAAGTAGAAAAACAAGGAGGTTGAGGCTCCTGAAGCTCTAGCCACCGGGTTTGCAAAAAAACATTCCAAGGTCAAGAAGAACAAGGGCTCGACCTCTGCAACCCCTGCTCGTGACACTATTCGTGGAGCTGCTTGTGATGTTGTTCATGATGCTGCTCGTGATGCTGCCTGTGATGCTGTTCATGATGCTGTGTGTGGTGCCGCTTTTGATGACCCATGCTCTCCAGGGTCACCCTCTCCAACTCTGCCCCCTCCGGGCACCTTTGCGGATTTCTATGCCGCTTGCCCCATCCTTGAGGAAAAACCAGAGAACTCACCTACAAATCGCTAATTGGAAGGCCGTTGACCCTGGTCATCTCTGTGACTATCAGCTTCTCTGTTTTTATTTTTGGTATGGCTTAGTTTATAGCACTGCCAGACATTATGAATATTTATTTTTGCAGCAAGTCCCAGCCTTTTTATGGGCAGACCATACTCACAGGGTCTATATTTTGTACTATGTCAGTCATTTCAATCTTTTTGAGCAATTGGGATGGTCGCTTCATTATTTGAGGCCTCCCCAATCTGCAACAAACTTGATTGTTCACAATGTATATTTTGTTTATGTTAATTAATCTTCTGCCTGCAACTTACAAAAAAAAAAACTACTTGTTGGGATTAATAGGGGTTGAGCCATAGATTGGGTTAAAGTAATTACTATACAAGTATGGTTAAGCATGTATTTTTTTATGGTTGAACAAATGTTTTTACTATTTTTGGAATTCGATCAAGTATAAGAACACAACGTCATGTGGTTAATACATTTGATTGTTAATGTTGAGGAAAAATCGTATACCCCATTTTCGTAAAATGCACTACATAAGTTAGATACATTATAGTTGCTTACCTTTGTTGAATGCAATACTTCTTGAGCAGTGTCGATGGCATCATGAATTTTCCTTCCTGCTAGAAAGGAAAATTGTTCTTGAGACGCTAAATTAGATAGGATGCCCTTGATATTGTAGGAAATGACCTTAGCAATCAATTTGTATATGCAATTACATAAATATATGGGCCTGAATTCATCCAGAGAAACTCTTGAATCCTTCTTAGGAATAAGGGATATAAAGGTTGAGTTAAATGTAGCCAAGACCCTCCCATTCCTCCTGGATTCCTTAATAACTGCAAGAAGATCAAGTTCAAAAAGATCCATAAATACTGAAAAGAATTCCACTGACCATCCATCAGGGCATGGGATTTTATCCAATTGTATAGAATGTAATGCCCCCTTCAATTCCTCAAGGGTCACTTCCTCCAACAAAGATGCATTATCTTCCTCATTCACATAACTAGAAAAATGTGTAGACAATCTAAGCATTGAGCAACAAAAGCTCTATCATCTTCCTTATAAAGTATACTAAAATGATTTAGCCCTGAAGCAACTAGATCTCTGAAACCTGTGACCTGTCTTTCATCCTCCTCCTCTAATTTCCATAAAGTGTTTGTATGGATCTTGTGCTTGGAAAAATTTGTATGTTCATGTTCTTTTTGTAACCAAACAAACCTTCTTTTTAATCTCTACATTGCTTTATTTTCATCCAGGGCCTTCCTTCTCTTCCCTTCTAACACCACAATAGTTTGTTTTTGCTCAATGAAAGCAAACCCCTTAGGATTATTTGAATGAAAGGATCCAAGTTGTGACTTTATTCTTCTTAATAATTCCTCTTGAAATTTCCTCCTTTTCACTGTCCATGATCCTTTATGCATTTCAAGTTATTTAGAAACTATAATCCTACTGAAACAAGATTATGGGGTCATATGGAGACCACAACCTTTTTACTATATGAGTATATTCATCATCTTCTAACCAAGAGAAATTAAATTTAAAAGGGCTAGGGGGTTTTGATAGGGCTACCACAAGTTCCAAAAAAATGGGGAAATGGTTTGACTCCCCACCTTCTCCTACCCACTATTATAAGAAGACATTTGATTGTAAAATAGCTTCATTGATAAAAAATATATCTAGTCTATTAGAATTCCTACCCAAGCCAACCCTCATATTCCTCCAAGTCAGTCTTTGTTTCATAGTGGGGATATAAAAAAGGGAAGACTCTTCTAGTATTTGGAAAAAATAATCATACAATGGATTCTTTTGAGAGGTTTGACCCTAGATCTCTTCATCTCTAATGGAAAAATTCAAATCCCCTCCTAAAATAACCTTGTTATTAGCAAGCAACTCCAATCTAAAGATCCTCTCCCAAAACTGAACATAGTGTTAATGAGGGCCATAGATGTTAATGAAATTAAACGAATTACCAAATTCCCTAGAGAAAATAATCATTCCCAATCCAATTGGAGCAGACCAACTATTTGTGTAGATAAAGGATCTCATTTATTAGCCTGTAATAATACCATCGGATCTGCCAACAACATCCATACATGCAAAATCCCAATTAGGAAGAAAATGTATCAACATTGACAGAATGGAATCCCCTTTAACTAGGGACTACTAGATAAATAAAATAGAAGGATTATGAGTCTGAACAAGTCTCTTTAGGGCAAGATTTTTTTAGGGTAGACCCAACCCTTGGAAATTGAGAGACAAACATTAAGTAACCTTGGGGATGGGATGACATGCTCTAAGGGTACCCTTTATAGTTTTTTTACCTCTTTATTTTACATCTAGAACTACCTTCTCCTTGGCAGAGGCCATAATGGATTTACATCCTTAGAGTCTATTAACCACATATGGATTGTCCCAAGAGAAGCCCCTTCCCGATCTTGAGCCCAATATGTCATATTTAGTAGATCTCTGCCTGAAAAAATATCTCAAGCATCCCATATCTAGAAAGGGATCCAGTTCCCCAACCATTTAAGAATGGACCAAGTCTAATGACTGGTCTATATAAATGAAGCCTTGAGAAGGAGAGCTATCCCCAACAATCTCCCCAAAATCATCGGTAACTGAAATCGAGGAAGTAGCCTTTAAGGACAAGTCAGACCCTCCAGTTTCTTTGGAGGTGAATTTTATAGAATCCTCACATACCAACAAAGAATGATCAAATATAGAAATGATTGATGATGAATCCAGATTCAAAATCTCAATAAATGACAACTTTTGAAAATTGAAACCATCCAAAATATTGCTTTCATGGTAAGAATAATTCCCATATTTCGAAGAAACCCCAATTGGACTAGACCCGACACCCTCAACCAAGTTACTAAATTTAAAATCAACTACTGAAGACACCTCAGGGTTTCACTACAAGGAAAAGGCCCTCTAGTGGAGGTTATAGTGGAAGCCCCTAACAAAAGAGCCCGCAAATATGTTTATAGTAGAGATTTCTAGCGGAGGTGAACGGGCATATTTTTTTGGTGCATTTCCTTCCAAAACGAACTGGTGTGTTTCCAAACATAACGTACCAATGAAACCAAAAATTCTATCGCACTGCACAAAAAAATCCTATCAATTAAAAAAAAATTTAAAAACTCATATTATTTTAATACCCCTAGAACGATGCATTAATAGATACTACATGCACCGATGCGTTTGAAAATAAATGCCTCAATGCATTACGTAGAAAATAACACACCGCTCTATCAATATATTTTTATTGATGGATCTAGCAAAAATTTGAAACACAGTAACTAGTGCGCTAGATAATCTGAAATGCCCCAGTGCGTGTCAAATAAACAAACACACCGCTTGTTATTTAAAAAAAAAAAATTCATTGCAAAACCCGTTAAATTAAAAAAAAACTACTCTTTGATGCATCCAGATTACTGTACTCACCGGTGCACTCTATTGTCGGCTACACCGGAACAAGGTTTAATAAAAATAAAATCGTGGGGTAAAACTCATTTTTACCCTTCTCAATGCGTTTTTATCCCAACTACATCGGTGCTTTACTTCACCCACTTGGACATCTTGACATCCGTGGTCCACGTGGACAAATTCTTCACCCCTATTGGTTGTTGCTTCTAGTTTGAATTTTTCCAAACGGTGGTCAAAATTAAAATTTTCCATACATCGCCAGGATGCCTCCTCGATAGGTCATTCAGCAGGAAAATTGATTCTTACTTCATAATTTAATTTTTTAGCGGATTACTTTTTAGAATTGAGCTTAAATTTGTATTATTTTTTAAAAAATATAAAAATTTTGTGCGGTGCATTCAAGCCGTTTGGCTCGCACCAGATAGTAGTTCACCCTATAAATTTTTATAGGAAGCATCGCAGACGGTGCGATCCGAATGGCTCGAATGCACCGTCACATCGTAAAAAATTATATAAGACATAAAAATGGTAATCAGTGCATTCAATATTTGGGAGCATCAGTTATCCGGTGCACTTAAATATATCAAACACATCGATTAACAATATCTTAAAAACGAAAAAAAGTTAAATTATATGGTGTGCCTAGGGCATGTCACTGCATCGGTGTCGGTGCTCTGACGTGCCATAGGCACACTATGAATATATTCTAATTCCACATTAACAATTGTTAAAAGACGGTGTGTTTGGTATAAGTCAACACACCATTAACATTGTGCTTACTTGAACTAAACGCACTGATAACTGAATAGTATAAATCAGAGTGCCAAATACATAATTTTACGATGCTCCTTGGTCACGTCATTACACTAGTACTAGTGCTCTGGCATGCCATAGGCGCACCATCAACAATTTAATATAAAATTTTAAAATTTAATAAATTGTTGTATGTTTCAATCATTCAAGCGCACCGTGTACGGTGAACATTTTTGGATGAAATGCACCGGAAAGTCAATTTCTAAACACACTGAATTTTATTAGATTTAATGAATTTATAAAAATATAATGATGATGTCCCCAGGTCACGTCAGTGCACCGGTCATCGGTGCCCTGACGTGACATGGGCGCACCATGAATAGATTTTTATAAAATCATTAAATGTAATAAACGACAATGCGTTTACATAATTAGACCCACAGGTGCACTAACGTGATTTAGGCGCACCGTGCAAAACATTTTATAAAATCTTCTGGTGCATTGGACTCGAATCGTTGGCGCACCGCTTAAATAAATTTTAAATATATTAAAATATTGCACTGGTGTGGGCTTCTTATTTCAACGCATCGTTAGCGGTGTACTTGGTTAACTTAAGCATCGTAAGCGGTGCACAGATAATAAAAACAAATTACAAAATTTTTTATTATTGATGTTATTAAATAGGATTTTAATTGTATGAAATATGTGAAACAGAGATGTGAGCGGAAACAAGTTGCTCAGCAGGAGCGTGCACAGTTGGAACAGTACAACATCGTTAAACAATGGGAGGCTAGGGAGAGGGAGAGGGATTTGTACCTTTTCCCCATTATTTCTCAGACTCGAGAGATATTGAGGATTGTTGGCCTCCTGAAGTTCTATAAGGAGGCTACATCCCTTAAAGGTAACTCTTCATTATTGTGTCAGTTCATCCAATTTTGGGATCATCATAGGCAGGAAAAACATGTTAGTGTTGGTCAGTGGTTCCATCCCACCTAGGAGGATATTTATTTCATCAGTGGGATATCGAGGAGAGGGGATGATTTACCCTAGTTATCAGATGTTCCAGTTGGTGCTGCAACAGAGAGTCAGCTAGCTTACTCTGTAAGATATATCAGTGACGCGGTCATCCAGCCCTCTCATTTTCAGGTGAGTAGTGGGAATCTTAGGATCTCTACTTTTGGTGGATATGAGGTTAGGTGTCTCTCTCTTTTGCTTACGACATTGGGGTGAAAAAATGAAGATGGGTGTCTATTTTGGGGGGTCTCGTGAGAAAATAATTCTGTTTTTTTCATGTCTTCCAACTTCGGGCGAACAAAAGTGATATTTTTATTTAAAATTTCACTTTGCCGTAAAAAGAAAACTTTTGTAGAATTATGTTAGCTTTCTACTCATAATTTTTTCAATTTTTTTTATTAAGATTTGATATGTCGATTTCGCAAATGTTTGACAGTGTGTTCTTATAAAATGAAAAGACTACAAAAGAGTTATGATTTGTTGCACCACTAAAATCGTTGTTAGACTTGTCTTTTGCAAAAACTGAAAATGCTACGACAATCTACACACAATGTACTAACGCGTGACTATAAGTTTGTATCCAATGGACCTCTATACTAATTATTATATTTTTTTAAAGTCGATCCATGGGGAAACTCAGTCGATTTTCAACAACCTTTTTGTTGCACCACTTTTCTCTCAACCCGCTATAAAATCAAAAAATCTACGACCACCCTTTTGAAGTAGACACGTCAATGAATCGACCCACATTTTCTTCGATTTTTTTGGTGTTGTATTTACAAAGTTATGGATTTTTCTTTTCGCTGTTTTTTTAAAGAGCTGATTCATAACTCGACACATGTTACAAATATAAAACTTAAAAAATATCAGTTCTTATCTATATACAACAAAATTTATACCCTCGTAAAGTAGATTCAATGATGAATCTACTGGTATGAAGTCCGACATTCGTTTTGTTGTGTAAGAGGTGGTTTTCTCCTTCCGAAAATGGAGAAACCTGAAAATTTTGCAGAAGTCTGAATCGGCCATGTTTCAGATATTATTCGGCCGAACAAATTATTCGGCCGAATAATTGTTCGGCCGAACAATTGTTCGGCCGAACAACTTTTTTCGTAACGGCGCCGTGACTTATAGTGAAGGTTATTCGGCCGAATAACCAAACGGAAAAAAAATTTCGTCGGCCGGAAAAAAAAAAAAAAAAAAAAAAAATTATACTCATATAAATAAACGTAAAGTTAATTCATTATTTTCGCATGTTTGAACTTCGCATTTTTTTGTCAAACTAATTTCGGAAGGAGGATATAATTTTTGCAAAATGAGGTTTTTACAAGGTATGTTTCTTCTTCTTCTTTACAAAAAGCACATTGAAGGAGTTTTTTTTTCTAAGGCATATTTGCAAGGAGTTTTTCCAAACTATCTCTTTTCTTGTTGCATTTTTACAAAGAAGACATTTTTTGCAAAATGAGGTTTTTACAAGCTATGTTTCTTCTTCTTCTTTACAAAAGGCACATTGAAGGAGTTTTTTTTTCCAAGGCATATTTGCAAGGAGTTTTTCCAACCTATCTATTTTCTTATTGCATTTTTACAAAGAAGACATTTTTTGCAAAATGAGGTTTTTACAAACTATGTCTTCTTCTTTTTTACAAAAGGCACATTGAAGGAGTTTTTCCAACATATCTCTTTTTTATTGCATTTTTACAAAGAAGACATTTTTTGCAAAAGGAGGTTTTTACAAGGTATGTTTCTTCTTTTTTCCAAAGGCACATTGAAGAAATTTTTTTTCTAAGGCATATTTGCAAGAAGTTTTTTCCAAATATTTATTTTCTTGCTGTATATTTGCAAAGAAAACATTTTTTTGAAAAAGAGATTTTTACAAAGTATGTTTCTTCTTCTTTTTTCCAAAACACATTGAAAGTGTTTTTTTTAAGGGATATTTGCAAGGAGTTTTTTCAAAATATTTATTTTCTTAGACATGTTTGCAAGGAGGTTCTTTGCAAGGATGTTTTTTTTTCAAAGTAGCTTTGCACTTTTTATTTAATTGAAAGAGGTTTTTTCAAATAGTTGTTTTGCTAAGGTATTTTGCAAATGATTTTTTTCCAAAGTAGTTTTGCACTTCTTATTTATTTGAAAGGAGTTTTTTCAAATAGTTATCTTATTTTGCAAAGGATTTTTTACAAGGTAATTTTGTACTTCTTATTTCTTTGAAATTGGGTTTTTTTCAAAGAGTTGTTTTTTTACAATGATTTTTTCCCAGATATATTTATAAATAAGTTTTTATTGAAATTATTTGTTTTTACTATAAAGTAACATGATTCTTTAATTTATCGTCTATAGATTAAACAACCATGGGCAATAAGAGAAATCGTAAAAGAAAAGCTGATCGTAAACGTGATGATGATGATAATAGAGAGAAACAAAAACTCAGATATATTGCCAAAAAACAAAGGGTTGCTGAAACGAAAGAGAGAACTATTGAAGATATAAATACAGATTTACATGACAATGTTGAAGAAATGGAAATTGAAAATAGAGTACAAGAAGAACAAATTGAAGTTGAAAAGAACATTGTAGAAGATGTAAATAGTGATTTACATGCTAATGTCGATGAAATCAATATTGAAGATCAAGTTCAAAATCCAGAAATTGAACCTGGTATGTATATATCATATATTTTCCAAATTCATTTTTTTATAATGAATTTTATTTTTTGATATATGTTAAATTAAATTTAATTTGATGTATAGGTACTTTTACTATTGATGATGAAATGTTAGAAGACATTGATTGCGACAAATATGGAGAAAAACTACCAATACATGTTGCACGATATCGTGCTACAAAATTTTATGATGAAGTTCTCAAAGATTACTCAATAGCAGGACAAGCACAAATTTTGAGATGTTTATTAGTGTCCAAGAAATTAGAAGGTGCTACATCGTTATTGGGTATTCACAAAGTAACAAAAGAGTCGAAATTGAAACAAAATGTGATGGAAAATATAGGCGATGCAATAAAAAAATTTGGAAAATCCAGGAAGAAAGATATCAGTGCTGCACGTAAAGCAATTCATACAGCAATTCTTTCAGCTAGTACTAAACAAAAGCGTTTGACAACAGAACTAGCAAAAGCAGTTGGAACATCAAGAAAAACATTATACAAACATAGCAAATTCAGAATGCAAATAGATGAAAATAATGAACTTGCTTGTTGGGCAATTATTTGTAGACAACCTTACAAAGATAGATTAGGAGCAGGGGTTAAAGATATTGTACGAGAATATTGGTTGGAACATGCTCGAGTTTCACCAAATGCAAGAGATGTGATACGCAAAAGAATATCACGAAATGTATATGAAAGCCAACCAAAACATATAATGGACATGACACAAGTACAATTGTTCAATAAATTCAAGGAAGATCATCGTGGAATTAATATATCAATCACTACATTTGTGCAACAAAAACCATGGTATGTTCGACCTATAACTATACGTGATACATGTTGTTGTCGTTATCATGTGCAATTTCAGTTATATTATGATACGTTTCTTGAATTTGGTAAAATGTTTTGGACAAATTCACCACCTCCGCCAACGATACGTGAATTCATATCTCAAATTTTATGTGAGAGAAATCACGATGAAGTATTTTATTCAAAGAAATGTGTCAATGGAAAACATTGTCATCATTGTGGAAATTTGGTGTTATTCCACAATAAATACCCTATCGACAATGATCAATCGTTGTCAAATGTAAATGTTGATTGGAAGAGATACGAATACATCAACTATAGTACAAGTTCTAGTGATTCACATTCCAAAAGAATTGATTTGCTAGAAGACAAGATATGCGTCACAGATTTTCTCAAAAAATTTGAAAACGAAATTTATAAATACACCCAGCATTCACATAGAGCACGATGGCAAGATCTTCAATTCAAACAGTCTCGTGAAATTTTTCCACCCGGAACAATTTTGTCGGTGGTTGATTTTGCTGAAAACTATACATTTGCTGCACAAAACGAAATACAGAGTGAATACTATCACTCTGACCAAGTTTCGATATTTGTCCATGTTGTATATAGACATTCTCAACAGGATATCGATGGCATTGAAAGCACATGTGACAATCGAGATGTGATTAAAGAATATCACTTCTATATAAGCGATGATCGTACACACGACACACATTTTGTCCAACATTGTATAGAAAATATTTTCTATGACTCACTGAAAAAACGCGAAGTCAAATTCAAAGAGCATTGGATATGGTCTGATGGATGTGCGGGTCAATTTAAATCTTCACGATCATTTTTTTGGTTATGTCGACTTCATAAAGCGCTGAACATTAAACATCACTGGAATTTCTTTGAAACTGGGCATGGAAAAGGTGAGCATGATGGTGCAGGAGCATGCGTAAAAAGAGCACTTCGAAGATGGCAAATGAACTATTCTTCAGCACGGTTTCATTCAGCTGCAGAGGTTGTCAAATGGTGTCAATTAAATCTAAGCCATGATTATAATCAACAATCAAAAGACGTGCGCAGGTATGTCCACTATCTTTTTAATTTATATTATTTCTTAAAATTAAAAAAAATGTATATACTAACATTTAAGTACACATGTACACTATTTATTGTGTAGATTTTTTTGGCTTGTTGGGGTCCAAGATATAAATAGATCAATACCATATGACGCTAGCACCATACATGGAACTAGAGATCTTCACTCTATTCAAACAAAATCATTTCACAACGTGTTTGCATTTGACAGTAGAAAGCAATCATGCTTTTGTCATATTTGCATTGAAAATGTCGAGTCTACAGAAGTTTGTGAAAACATAACAAACAACTACGTAAAAGCTTGGAGACACACAGAGATTAATCCAAAAGGAAAAATGCCACTGGCAAGTGTTGAAGAATTAGAATCAGAAGAAATAGCAATATCGTCTGATGGCGATAGAATTTCAGATCTCGTAAGAGAAGGTAATAAACTTGTTTTTGACTTTTTAATCAATTGTTCATTCTAATCCTTCGCCATAAGTAGTCTTGATTCAATTCATTTAAATACGCTAACACCAATCATAACTTGCACAGGAGATGTTTTCGCTGTGATTGCACCTGTAGACAACAACGAAAATGTCAAATATTATTTGATGCGATGCACAGAAGGAAAAATGAAATTATTGGAGGACTACAACGACAACGGATATACATACGAAAGAGGATCCATCATTTTAAAAGGCTACTTTTTTCAGCAGACGCATATGACTAAAAGTTATGTCTACTTTCAAGATTATGAACCCGATGTTATATGTTGTCAATATAGTCATTTAGTATGTGCATCTCGAATAAAATTGATACAAGTTCCATCAAAAAAAAGTTAAAAACCAAAAAATGGAAACTATCCATATGTGACCATGAACGGATAGTTGAAGATGGTATTCCATTGCGATGTTTTTAACTACATATCAAAAATAAATTGATCTATATTTTTGTCCATATCAATTGTTGTGTGCAATATATTTTTTGTCCAATTATCAAAATTGTTGTGCACAGTATATTTTTTCACTGAGATTTTATGAATATTTTCTTGAATGACAACTAACACAAAATCTTAAATGCTTTATTTTTTCATTGAAATTTTATGAATATTTTCTTGAATGACCACTAACACGAAAACTTAAATGGTTGTACTTTAACATGCTTAAAAATGAATTCAAATATAATTTGTAAATTCAAAAGTACTTTATTCGGGTCCCCATATGTCTATTAGACCACTAAGGGATGAGATAACGGATGTGGCTATCCCCACTCCGCCCCGAATTTTTACTTTTGATTGATTGATAGTAACAAAAAATCACAAAAAGACCTATTAAATTTTGTATTATTTTAATCCATCGAACATGTTTCTTTAATACATACTTCACCATAAATATAATCTTAAATAGATGTCTTAAAATTGTCACCAAGTTCTCCGTCCCAAATCTTTAATTTAAAATATCGCTTGTGCAAATTCACATAACTGAAATCATGGCAAATGGAGATAACGATCAGTTGATTTTTAATCACAAGCAATGATTCCAGGATTGTGAAGCTTATGCTAAATTAGAGAAATGATTATTTACAACAAATCAATGAAAATTCATCAAATTGTTGTTTAAAATCATTGCTCTAATTTAACGCAAACTTCACAATCCTGGAATCTTCGCTTATGATTAAAAAACAAAAAACCGTTACCCCCATTTGCCATGATTTCAGCCGCATCAAATGTACCTGAACATTGTAAATAAAAATTAAATTAATTAAAAATCCATTATATCAAAATTTGAACTTAACATATATTTGCTTTAAAACATCCTAATCCATCCATATTTTCTATCAAAACTTATATTTAACATTCCTAAACTTTCTATTTTTTCCATATTTCTATCAACTTTCTAACATTCCTAAAACTTCATAACATCCTTGAAGATTCAAACTTAAATTTCATTTTTAAACTTTATATTTCATCCATGTATTTTCATCAAAACTTCAAACATTCTTGAACTTGCTAACATCTCTAAAGTTTAATGTAATCACTTTTAATCTTCCTGATTCGTCGATATGTACGAAAACTTCTACCATTTCTAAACATTCTAACATTCAAAGACAATATTTTTATCAAAACTTCTATCATTCTCTAAAACTTTATATAACATTCTTAAACTTTCTATTTCTTCCATATTTCTATAGACTTCTAACATTCCTAAAACTTCTAACATCATTCCTAAAACTTCATAACATCCTTGAAAATAACATTCAACCTTACTTGAATTTCATTTTTAAACTTTATATTTCATCCATATTTTCATTAAAACTTCAAACATTCTTGAACTTCCTAACATCTCTAAAGTTTGAATGTAATCACTTTTAAACTTCCTGATTTATAAACTTTAAACCTATCATTCATTTGAATGTCGAACAACTATTTCTATAAACTTCTAACATTCCTAAAACTTCATAACATCCTTGAAAATAACATTCAACAGGTTACTTGAATTTCATTTATAAACTCTAAACCTATCATTCATTCATGTCGAACAATTATAACTTCCTCATTTATAAACTCTAAACCTATATGTGAACATCCACTTTTAAAAATTTCCTTTAAAACTTCAATCAAAACTTCCTCATTTATGAACTTTAAACCTAATATGTTTATCCATTTTTAAACTTCCTAAATAACATTTCTTAAACTTAATAATATTCAAGAATATCATGTTTCTTAACATTCAGTTTTACATATATTCATTCATTCAAACATTCATTCAAACATGCAAATACATATTTTAAACTAAATTTAACACCAAATATGTCAAATAAACAAAAATAAACTTAGAAATCATTTAAAAACCATGATTCACGAAATATGTAAGTTCAAAATTTATATGTATATAATCTCCAAAAAAATAATCATGAACATGTATATATCTCGTCCAAAAATAAACCTCCTCAACATGTCCAAGACAAATGTTTCCAATCTAAATGCATATCAACAACAAAAAATAGTGGACACCATGAACTATAAAATTAAAATGTCTGTGCTATCCTCCACTCGGGCCTCCCCCTCCTCCACTCAAGCCTCCCCCTGGACTCAACCCTCCCTGCAACATGTGTAAAAAAAAATTATGTTCATATCATTTAAATTACTTAAACTATAATCAAAAAATTAAAATATTAAACTAATATATCAAAATACAATTCAAATACTAACAATATTACATCAAATTCTCCAAATGCTTGTCCACCACCATCCTCCAAAGGACTTTTTCCTTTGCCTCCAAAAGATTTGAGAGACCCAAGCTGCAATCCATATATAAAATCAATTTATGAATCTCATAAATCTAAATCCACAAAAATTAAAATATTAAAACAGTAAACAAAATTAAAACAAAATTAAAGCAAAATTAAAGCAATCAATGAAATTACCTCTCTACCAATATCTGCATCATTAAGCAAAGAACCGATATCTCCACCCTAAAATTTAAATTGTATTAATAAATAAAACATATAATACAAAACAAAAAAATTACTATACCAATTAAAACTTAAAACTCAAACAAAAAATTTAAAAAACATTAGCTCACAATAGATGGTAAATCATTTATAAAGTTGGTATCTAAAGAAACCTGCATGGATGAGTCAAATTAACAATAAAATACACAGTTAAATTATCATTCAAAAAATAATAATTTATATATATATATATATCAAATTCAAACATAAGTACAAATATGTTGATAATAAATATGTACCTCTCTCCCTACATTTTCGCTAGTTGAAATGTGAAAAGAATTTTCGTTCATCATTCTTGAAAACTGCAACCAATTTAAACATTTACATAATGTACCTATGATAAGGTAACAAAAAAAATAAAATCAAGATAAATAAAATATTTAATTCAAATCAAATCATATCATGTAGTCAACGAACCTCTCCCAAACGCGATGTGTCGTTGGATATAACATTTGCTGCTAAGTCACGACAAATCTTTGCATATGCCCTGACATCTTCAATGCTCATTCCATCTATTTCATCATCAGTTTTATAAACAAACTTTTGACGAATAGCAGAACGAGCCCTTTCTCTAACCAACCCCACATCTACTCCCACTAATACTGATGATAGCCCATCACCAACAAAATTCCTTGCTGTCGTCCCAAGTTGAGATGTGGGCTCCATCTCTGATTTTAATGCCACCAACCTAGGTGGACGAGATATCTGGGGCGGAGGTCTAAGAGTTGCAGGATCTCTATGTGCACCCTCTCGATCATATATTCGACCCTTCCCAACTCCATAAAATTTTGAATGAACATCAGTATAATCTGGCTTCATATTTAAAAAAAACTCGGCATAAAAAAATCTAGCAAAATACTGAGAAACCTCATCGTTCCATGGAAAACGACCATAGGCAGCAAGAAACCGATCATAAAGTAAGTGTGCCAGATGAGGATGTTTGAAATATTGCACTTTCAACATATCTTTTTTCAAACCTTCTTTGAAATTAAACATTGATTTGGCCTGCTCTCTTGTCACTCTTTCTTTCACAACATCCCATTTGTCTGGACCCATCACTTGATCCCTTCGTCTTCGCATCAAATCTACAAAACCATCTGTAGTCGGCCCAAGATTCTCATATGCTTGAATGAAGTTTTGCAATGATCCCAAGACAATCTCCAAACTTTGTTTACTCTCCGGAGGAAGATCCATAGTAGACAAATCATTTTGCAACTTTTCATAGTGAGATCTACATCTTTCAAGAGTCATTTGATGATTACCACCTTCCCATGGAAGCTCCCGAGGTAGATCAGATGGATATGTCGTAATGGGTGTACAACCCTCAGTTAATTCAACATATTGTGTCCTAGCTCTACCTTCATCACCTCGTGCCGAATGGTGAGCCTCTTGAGAACCTTGCTCTGCATCGTCATCCGTCTCCCTCGTTTGCCCTGTCTCCCTCCCTATAGAATTAGGAGCATCTTCTGAACCATCCTCTGCTTCAAATGACAAAGTCTAGTTTAAACACAACTACAAATTTTGCACTCTCAAAAAAACAATTTGCATATATATAAATGTTCAAAGATTGATATTCATATGTACCAATAGAGGGTCGAGATCGACGTTCTCCCATAGAAGATACAGGGGAATCATTTGTACCCCTTTCACCTTGTCGGTGTGAACTATACAATAAATTAGAGTCCCGAGGAGAGGTTGACAACCTCCGATTATCACTCGTACCACCTACGCCAGAAGATTGTGAAGACCTCCTACGCTTTCGCCTTAAAGAATCCTCTCTTTCCATTTGATATATAATGCCTACACCTAAAGACAAATCAACTAATTACATATTCAAATCCTACAAGTTAAATCTATGAACTCTAAAAACCAACTACTTAATAGACTAAGTTATTTAACAAGTACCTAGATTTACCTAATTTATCATCATGATGAATTAATGTACCAATCTTTTAGGTGTTTTTGATGTTTAAAATGAATGGAACCAATATAGTTAAGTACTAAATAATAGGTTTTTTTTTATGTGTATTAGTTCATGAATCTCTTTTACCTTCTTCATACATAACTTAATACCTAAAACATAAATCATGAATCTATTTAACCTCTTCACTACATAACTTAATACCTAAAACATAAATCATGAATCTCTTTTACCTTCTTAATACATAACTTAATACCTAAAGCATAAATCATGAATCTCTCTCACCTTCTTAATACAACTTAATATCTGAAACATAAATTAAGTCAATCTTTTAGGTGTTTTTGATGTTTAAAATGAATGGAACCAATATAGTTAAGTACTAAATAATAGGTTTTTTTTTATGTGTATTAGTTCATGAATCTCTTTTACCTTCTTCATACATAGCTTAATACCTAAAACATAAATCATGAATCTATTTAACCTCTTCACTACATAACTTAATACCTAAAACATAAATCATGAATCTCTTTTACCTTCTTAATACATAACTTAATACCTAAAGCATAAATCATGAATCTCTCTCACCTTCTTAATACAACTTAATATCTGAAACATAAATTAAGTCTTGAAAATATTTTCATTATTGACAATAAAATAAAAATTGACAATTCATGTTTTATGTTTTCAAAATTTTCCATTTGATAATCGTTTTCAATTTCTTAAACTACAAATTTAAACCAGAAATTTTATTACTCTAGACATAAATTATATCTACAAATAATCTCATTGTCCCATAGAACAAAAAAAACTTACTGTTAAGTATTATGATTGAGTTAAATGTCATGTTTCTCAAATTGGCCTCGTTTGACAATGATCTTTAATTTCAATCTAATAATGGTAACAATTCTTGGTATTATGTTCTCCAAGCCAGCCATGTTGCAAACAAAAGAAAACACAATACCAATTTACCACCTTTACTAGAATAAAACTCGAACCATTCTGACATAACATCACCTAGTATTTTATAAAACTTACTATAGTACATTTAGATTAAAACCTATTAATGTCTATAGTTCCCTTTTACATAAAATCCATTTAAATTATTGTTTTCTCAAAAATAGACTGTGTATCTAAGCTAAACTAAAACATGTTGACAGAGTTCATGAACTCTGTCAACTAAGACAGGTTGACAGAGTTCATGAACTCTGTCAACTAAGACATGTTGACAGAGTTCATGAACTCTGTCAACATGTCTTTTAGTTGACAGAGTTCATGTCATCATTGTTAAATTACATAAGACTTAGTATAATACTTATAAATTGAAATCTATTCATGTCTTTAGTTTCCTTATACCTCAAGTCCATTTACATTGTTGTTCTATCAAAAATAAAATTGAACTATCTGAAATTTGTTTGTATCTGAACTATCTATTGCCAAAGTAGATAATATAATTAATATCTGAACTCTGTCTACTTAGACGAGTCGACAGAGTTCATGAACTCTGTCAACTTAGACGAGTCGACAGAGTTCATGAACTCTGTCAACTTAGACGAGTCGACAGAGTTCATGAACTCTGTCAACTTAGACGAGTCGACAGAGTTCAAAAGTAAAACAAGCCTACATACAACTTACAAATGTTCTTTCAAATTAAAATTAATGTTAATTTCTTTTCTAAACACAGCCAAATACAACAATTTAAAAAAGTACTCAAAAAATTTCTTTATATTTAAATTTAAAGACTCTGTCCAACTCGGCAGAGTCCATGGACTCTGCCCAGTTGGACACAGTCCATGGCCTCTGCCCAGTTGGGCAGAGTGCAATATACAGAGACTATGGGAATTACAAAACGATTAAAAACAATCTATATAAACGGGAATTAAAAGGATTTATCCACCTTACCTCTAAAACGCAACCAAAACAAATGAGCACGACCTGAAATCTTTCGGACAACAGCGCAGATAAAATTTCTTCCACCCGGAACAGAGCAGCCGTAGCAGACGAACTGGGAGACCTGCATAAGATCAATAACATTTTAGCAACAAAAAATAGCGATAACAATCTTCAATAAAATACACAAGCCGAAAAACAGAAAAACGAAACGATACCTTCACCCACTGCAAACGCCGTGTCGATCTGCCACCACCCGCAACTTCTCAACGACGTTCGACCCCGCGCTGTGAAGCCCTACAAGCAAGCAGGAAACAGCAAACATATTACACATGCATCAAACAAAAAACAGCAAACAGCAAACAGCAAGCAGCAAGCAGCAAAATCAAGCAAGCAGCAAACAAAACAGAAAAACGAAACGATACCTGCGGTCTATGCCGAATCCTCCATGCGCGCCAGAACACCACCACTTAAAGCCGAAAAACGAAACGATACCTTCAACCACCCGTAACTGTGAAGCCCTACAAGCAAGCAGGAAACAGCAAAAGTATAAGGCAAGCAGCAAACAGCAAGCAGCAAGCAGCAAGCAGCAAACAGCAAGCAAGCAGCAAACAGCAAACAAGCTGCAAACAATATGTTGAATACCTGCAGTCTATGCCGAATCGTCCCTGCGCACCAGAACACCACCTCTTACCAGCAGCAAGCAGCAAGCAACAGACAGTATAACTTGCATGCAGGGTGGCTAAACAACGAACGCCGTAATTACACGCAGGCTTACAGGTCGACAACACACGCCGTCGACCAATAGGGAAGCTAACAGGCGACAGGGCAGCGGGGTGACGGAGCGGACGAGCGACAGGGCAGCGGGGTGACGGAGCGGACAGACGCCTACCAACCCGAAAGGGGTCCACAAGATCCCACGATAATGACGGGAGAGGGGCCGGGACAGAGCTTATATGCCGAATAATTGTTCGGCCGAACACTTGTTCGGCCGAATAATTGTTCGGCCGAACAAGTGTTCGGCCGAACAATTATTCGGCCGAACAAGTGTTCGGGCCGAACAATTATTCGGCCGAACACTTATTTACACCGCCGTGAGTTTGCTCCGTCCGGCTAGCCCATGGCACATATTCCGAGGCCTCCGTTATGTTTGACGGTGGCCCGTTAAAGATTATTCGGCCGAATAAATACTATATTATTCGGCCGAATAACGTTAATTATTCGGCCGAATAATTATAATTATTCGGCCGAATAATTAACGTTATTCGGCCGAATAACATATGCTAGAGTTCTTACCCCGCCGATTCTCACCAAAGTGTTACCCACCTTCGCATTTCCACCCATTGGAGCACTCCACTAGTGATGTTAAGTGCATTGGTTTCCCTCTACTTTATTATGTTGAATCTTTAGTGCAGAGACCTATATGCATTAGGTGGTCTGCCATTTTTTTGCGGTAGTTTTGTTATGATTTGGATATATTTCATGTAGTCATTGATGGGAGGTCCAAATTCCCTTTCGGTTTAGATATTTTATTTTTTATTTTTTTTGTGTTTTCCAACCACCAGGAAATCATTTGAGTGCCTACCTTCTAGGTAGACGACCGAGGTGCATATGCACATGTGGGGGAAGATGATGCCTAAGAGGGGGTAGCCTGAGTTCCCATATAGGATCACCTCATATGTACTGGAGATGTTGGACAGTGAGGAGGACCATGCACTAGACATGGTTCCATATCCATATTCCTGCTTGGAATGGAGAGGGTGCCTTGGGATCTTCTTCACACTGGATGAGAAACCTGATGAGAGAGGTAATATTATCATTATGTTTAAATTACTCTAGTTACATTTTATTCTCTTTATACTTAATGCAAATGAGATATCTTGTAAATATTAATTTTTTTAATGAAATTGTCTAATTATTATTGTGTACTATATATTTTGCAGACATTGGTACATTTGATGTTGAGTGGGACCGCCTCCTCCCTCTCATGAGGGTGAGGATATAGAGGAGCATGATTAGGCTAGGAAACAATTGGTTGGTATACATCCTGGCCACCTTCCACGTAGGCCCCAAGATAGGTATCAACAGGATGTGGTAGGCATGTTGGCCACATTGTTGGCAGATGTGGGTGTTAAGCCTCTGCAGGTGCATGAAATTCTTCGACAGCCTCAACTTGCAGAGATATGGAGGATTCTTCCTCGTCATATGAGGTTGTTTGATGTAGCATGTTTTCAGTGCAATCATTCAGTTGGATGCTAGCCGGTATGACCATCAACATCCTCCTCCACCTTCACCACCTCCACACCCTCCTCCATCATCTTCGATATATACTACTCCACCTACTCCTTCGAATGCTGACATAGCCTCCACATCCATGCACCTCCTCCTCCACATACGACATCTCATCCACCTCCTCCTGGTCCTCCTTTATCATATCATATATCTCCTCCACCTCCTCCTCCTCCTCCACCCCCCCTCCTTCGACCAATCCAACTTCTGATCCGTCATACATATTTGACCGACCAACCTCTATAGATCCATCAGCTCCCCATGATCATTATCCACTAGTCCCATCAAATTGGAGAGGATGCTCAAAACGAGTGAGATGATCCAAATTCCTAGAGATGTCTTTCCTATTGATCTACATGCTAGTTTATTTCCTAGAAGAGGTATAATTGATAATGCGTATGGCTCTACTGTTGGAGGTGTCGATACATTTGGTGGGTCGATGGATAGTGATGATGATATGGTTCCGGGGGTGGACTAGACATGTATATTTGACATTTATCATCAGTTTGATGTTATTATCTATCTATCTATCTATATATGTCATTTTCCATTTTGCATATGTTGATGTTTATTTATATGTTAATGGTCATGTTGTGTATGTTAGATCAGGTTCAATGATGTTCATTAGGTGTTTATGATGGTTATGTTAGAAAATAGAATTTGTGTTTTGTTACATGTTATTTTTATATCATATGTGTATTAGATGATGGTTAAATCTGTAAGATGTATATGTTAGATGAATATGTAACGTGATGTTTATGATGGTACATTCATGCTTATTTTTATTAGTTTTATGTTAATGATGGTGTTTATTTTTATGTTTGTTAGATGGTGACAATGATAATGATGGTATGTTTATGTTAGATGGTGATAATGATAATGTTGGGTGCCATGGGGGTATTTGGGGGTATTTGAGGGTGCTGAATCTATTTGTGGATTTAAAAATACAATTTAAACACATAGAAATTGGGATTTTACCCAAAAACAATTACCAGATTCCGATCAAAACCCACCATAAAGTTGAAAACGTAGAATAAATAGACTAGCCCTTAACATTTAAGTCGCCAAAATCAATTTTTATATCGAAGACTAAATTTACATAAATTGAATTAATTATTAATATATATTAATCAAATTAATTATATATAAATGATTGTAAATTTATATTAATTCAATTAATTATTGATGTTTTATTATTGTGTTAATGTTATTATATTTAAAGGATTTTTTATTACTTTGTTAATATTATTATTTTTTATTTTTTTATTTAATAACATTAAAATATTTTTGTATTGAATAAAATTTCAAAACTATTCAAGATTTAAGATATCAAATATTCATTTTGAGTGTTTGTTAATGAATATATATAATTTCTAAAATAGTATAGATTCATATTAGTTATATAAATTAGATTAACATAAGATTATGTTATTATAAATTTACATTAATAAAATCTAAATCAATGATTATATATTGATACATATATGAAATATATTTAGTCAAATATACAACCATGGATTTAATTTACAAATTAAAACTATGTAATTATTTACAAACCATAAAATAAGGTGAATAAATATCAAGCATGTATACATCTTTATTAACTGCTTCATCTAAATCCTTATTGTCTCAACCAATTCTAAGATGGATTTTAACCTCCTAGAAATAAAGTGATGAAGAAATTCAATCCAACTTAATTAATATAACATATTTAATTCTTTTATTACAAAGGGAAAACAAGATTCTCTCTTGAAGCCATTTTTTCTCCTAAAGAATATTCCATACGTACATGTGGAGGTCGGTAGAAAATATTGCGACGGTGCATCTGAAAATATCTATAGTGATCTACAATAAGGTGGTAAAGTCAACCGATTCTCCTCGGTCCTAGCAGAGTTAGAACAATTCAAACTCCATATAGGGTTGGTTTCATGGTTAGCAGAGGATAAAGAGATCCAAATCGTTCATGTTTAAATAAATTACAGAGGCAAATCAACCTCATCTCCAGATCGATTAATTACGGTGTAGTAGATTTGTACTAAGCTGAATATTTAGTTCGAAGGGTTAAGGGTTGGTATAGTGAAGCTAACTCAAATTTCAAATTAGACAATGAGACAGGTTGGCATGAGTTACAAACTGTAATAAATCTAGGCACAAGATAAATCTCCAAGTCGTATCAATACGACAGGTTGGCATGAGTTACAAACTGTAATAAATCTAGGCACAAGATAAATCTCCAAGTCGTATCAATACGACGGCTTACGCAAGGTTGATTTCTGAGTTAGATACGGAACGTATCCAGTTTACCAATCGCATCACTGAGGCGAATAGGCAGGGTTTATGACACAAATAAAAGGGCACGATCTCCATATAGATCGATCGGGTAAATTATTTGACAGAGTTTTGAAGGTACATCGACCTCCAGATCGATACTTTAAAAGTATTGACAGAAAAAAATGGATCATAGAAAGAAAAAAAGAGATTTATACCGAGGATTGGATCCAGATTTGTTCTGGAAGGACGGCTTGACATCCAATACCCTTCTCAGGCCCATAAATGGTTTACTTAGTGATAAACTGGTAGACAGTTAAATCGATGACAATTACTTTGCTTCTACACATTTTTAACCAAAAAAAATAAACAATGAAATGCACAACAAGCATATCGATGACTAAAGCTATTCTCAAACTTGAGTGGAATATTTAACATATAGACCAAGACATAATACATAACTCTAAATTCTCTCACAGTATAAACTAAATGAATAATAAATCCGGTCAGAGATTGTTTTCTTTCTATTTCCAAATTTTGAAAGAATAATAAACATACAGATACAAAACACCATACATTACTCCAAATGCTTATTTAGGGTTAACAACGGATCATATTATATATATTACTCCCATGCTCCTTAAAAGAAAGATTAATTCATCGGATCGGAAGGTGCGGTGTCTGATTTACATGGAATAACAATCTACAGTTCTGAAACAACATACATAATGCTTACTCATAATTAAAGTGAAATTTTAACTACAAATCAGGGCATCTATATTACTTCAACTGGTCTTACAATGAATTCATAGCCAATTCCATCGAAAAGTGCTATTCAATTTTTCATAGCTTAATAAACAACAAATCAGAGATACAATCTAAATGCTTATTTTAGCTTTGAAACAAAATACTCAACAAACACACCTATTACTTCAATCGCTTTCTGAATAAAATAATAGTCAATCAATTGGGTAATGCATATTCAGATTTTTATTGCATAATAAACTACAGATCTGAAATACAATCTAAATGCATATTCAGATTTGAAATGAAATATTCAACAACAGATCGAAACACGCCTATTACTTCAATCGCTCTCTGAATGAAATAATAGTCAATCAATTAGATAATGCATATTCAGATTTTTATTGCATAATAAACTACAGATCTGAAATACAATCTAAATGCATATTCATGTTTGAAATGAAATATTCAGCAACAGATCGAAACACACCTATTACTTCAATCACTCTCTGAATGAAATAATAGTCAATCAATCGGGTAATGCATATTCATATTTTTATTGCATAATAAACTATAGATCTGAAATACAATCTAAATGCATATTCATATTTGAAATGAAATATTCAACAACAAAATGAAACACACCTATTACTTCAATTGCTCTCTGAATGAAATAATAGTCAATCAATCTGGTAATGCATATTCATATTTTTATTGCATAATAAACTACAGATATGAAATACAATCTAAATGCATATTCAGATTTGAAATGAATTATTTAACAATAGATCGGAACATATAGCACTACTTGAATGCTTCTCCAAATTTAAATGAGATAACAAGAAGTAGATCGACCAGGGTTCGAATTCAAATTCCGATGCACTCGAATGATAATTTAACCATGATATATAAATTAACTTTCTACACAACTACAATTACTTTTACTCATATAATCAAATATAATGGAAACTCAACAATATTGAACTTGTCCGGACGAATGATTCCACATTTGATGAAGAAGCTGGAATTTCTTGGTTCGATCCCACCAACACTCTCCACGAATCACCGGCAGACCTCTCTGTTGAAATCCCTATCATATCAGGGGTAATCTTCTTTCCCCCGAGCCCCTGAGAAAGAAGGCCATAGAGAACGCACACTCTGTCAGGAATTTAGCAATGAGATCCCCCTCACCAAAATTCTTACCAAACTCTCCATAGTTGCACATTAAGAAACTCAAGGCCATTATGAGTCATCCAACAATAGGGTCATTTTCCCCATCTTCTATTCTCTCTTAAATAGAGAAATTTCCAGTGACACATGTCACTTCATGCAAAAATATTTATTTATAAAAAAATTATTAAAATAATTATCCACCCACCCGTGTGTCATTCTCTCATGAGAGTGCACATATCTTCCACAATTAACTCCTTGATGTCTCCTTATGCTATTATTTCAATCTCTAGATTAGTGGGTGCAAGTGGGGTTTGGATAGTTACTAATTTCTAGTCTCTTTTGCTCCAATTTAATTATTTCTAAATAATTAATTATTTCATGCACAACTAGATGGGTTCTATAATATTCTATAATTAATTTTACAAATAAAAATTTCTTTGCACAACTAATCTAATGCAAAACCTACATGCCAATTTCATAGGTGTTCATTTACCCATTTAGTTTTTATTTGTCTAGGAACCACATCATTGGGTCCTTCTGTCATTTGTTTTTCCTTTATTGTCTGGGTACCGCATCGTCGAGTCCTTTCGACAATAATTTATTTTCTATCTGATGTGCAGGTATACCATGTAGTGATTTAGGAACCGTGACCAAAATCATCCAGCTACACTCTACGTGAGACTAAAGGCGCTGAGGAGTAATTTTGTTCTTACTGGGCACCCCTCAACCTCATACGTGACCAAACCGTTATGGTCTCCTCCGTACGACTTCACGCTCACCTAATTAAAGCTAACTGGCTTTCAAATTGTGCATGGAAATTATCGAGAGTTGACATTGTCGTTGCACTCTCATGTGTGTGTTTCCCGTTCTCTACGACACTTTTTATTCCTTTGTGAGTCCGTTGGTGAACCGTTTCACCTGTTGCTACACACATGCTCAAAAGCACACATTAATAGCTCTGCTCTCATTTATCATAATTCACTTCATAACCTACTAATCGTTAAGCAACCATAATTTACACATAAACTTCATAATTCATTTCATAACCCGCTAGTCGTTAAGCAAACATAATTTACTCATAATCATCGTAATTCATTTCATAAAATGCTAATCATTAAGCAGACATAATTTACTCATAACATCATAATTCATCAATATACATCATGTAAATCAATCCATAATCATAATCATGTTTCGTAACTCTACTAATCATTAAGCAATACATGCAATTCATTCATTCACATCATATATTTCATAAAATAGCTAATCGTTAATAAGAGCATGCATTCATTCATCAATTTAAGTAAAGTATCCATTTCTACAAGTATCATTCATTTCATTGTTTTCGTTTATCATTTTGTCGTCATGCACATCATCATGTGTTCCTCAATTATTCAAACATAAATATTCAAAGGATCATTTTATTAAATTTTTATTCAACCGGGTCACTTGACAAGTGCTCTCAAAGTCTACAATCAGTCTAAGGGAATTACACCTAAAGGCATTTTTTATCTCTTATTTCCATTCAAAAACCATTTGCAAATATTATAACAAAAGTGTCATAAATTAATGCAATTATAAATCTTAGCATTATTTATAACAAAAACATCATGAAATACAAACATTCAAATATTGATGGAGAAATTAGAGAGCACCTTAAATTTTGTTGTAAATTTCATTGTTATCAAGGCCATAAATTAAGTCATTGTAAAAATAAACACTAGTAAAAAAATTGTTGAGTTTTCAATCCCCAACAAGGTTACAAATGTGTCATTTTCTATGTTGGAGTTAACATTATAAATGCAATCAAAAAATAAAAAAACATTACATTATAACAAAAATTCAACTTAATCGAATCATATAAGAAGAAAACATTACATTCTAACAAAAATGTCATAAATTAATGCAATTATAATTCTTAACATAATTTATAACAAAACCATCATAAAATACAAGCAGTGTAATGTTAATATAGAAATTTGAGACCACCTTCAAGTCAGGAAGAGTGTGTTAGCCTTTACATTCACAAAAATAAAATCGAATCATGTCAGTTGTTTTTATGGTGTATTTATATGTATACACAAAACATAATATTAGTAATTTATACAATGACATATAATCATTCCATACAATCATAAATTACTTCATAAACATAAACCATATTGGTCGTTAACCAACTGAAATTGTTTAAACACTGCATCCAATAATCAACTTTCCATTTCCACAGTCATAACATGAAAAATAAACAATATAATTAGACATTCAAAGATAACAATAACAAAATGATATCTCAATCTGTAAATGATGAAATAAAACTTGTGCATATCACTCTTTGTTTCCATCACCCTCATTATCTTCCTCGGTTGGCATGATAGCACTGTTGTTCTCAAAAACATGGTTATATATAGGGTCGTGTCTTAATATGAACCACCAATCTCTATCCAACACATTCGGGTAAAAGAACACTTGGTTGCATTTTTTGGGGAAAACATAAGGCTCCTTACTTTCATCCCACGTCTTTCTAGAGTTGATACATATCAACCCACTATCACGATCTTCCTTTACATTATTCTTGTCTAATGTGTCCCATCATCTGCATCTAAAAATAACATATTGGAAATATGAGAATCCCACTTCAATGATCTCTTGTATCTTTCCGACATGACCCAACATCCCTCCTATTAGGTTTCGATCTCGGTGGCTAGCACGATTAGATTGGTCAAACTCGACTTCCACTCCACAGTCTTGTGTAACATGCCCATCGTCCGCATCCTCGGTGTGAAAATGATGTCCACAAGCCCACATAGATGGGAACGAATGCACCTGTAATAAAATTTAACAAATGATGGTGTCATATGTCTAATATCCCAACCATTAATATATTAAACATATGTGTTATAATTCAAAGTTGCATTATAAAGTTAGAAATGTACATAGTGATTTTATTACCGAATTGTTGCACTCGTTCCCAATGTTTAGTGCATCCTCCTCTTTAGGAGGGTAATGACCGGATGCACCATATTTCTCTCTGACTTGGTCTGCAACCCAACTTTTGGGACAGATCATTGGCATATTTTCTTTTAAATGATCTGGAAAAGGCATGCCTCTACCGTTCAACCACTTGAATTCGTTTATGTCAATGTCCCATTTCCTCCTCTTATCTTCATACAATGTGACCCGCGATTGTGTTTCCTCGGCATTGTAAAGAATGAATTTATTGATTGCATCAATTTTTTAATTTTCTATTGTATTCATGGAAACAAAACCACATTCAGTACATATGGTATCAAATATATTAGATTTTGAAGTTTGTTGTGAATAATTACTATGTGGAAATTTGAATATCGAAATATAAGTGACTTACTCTTTATCATGCACCTTTTTTCGTTCATTTTCAGTACCTCCCCTTTCCTTTGGTCGTCATCATGTTCAACATCTCAAATAATTGCGCCTAGTGTGTGGTCAAATTGCTTAATGTACTCATTAGCACAATAGAACAACTCATATACTATGTACCCCTCTACCATAGACCCCTCGGGTTTTTTCCTTTGTCAAACAAATCCCTTCACTTTTTTCATTAACCTCTCCAAAAAGAACATCCAGCGACATGAGACCACCCTAACTAATTCAACCTCATTGACTAGGTGAATTAGAAGATGAACCTGCAAGTCCATGAAACTTGACGACAGTTTCTTGTCAAACATACAAACAATCTCAACTATCTCTTGACACCACCGTGGAATGATAGCGATGTAAATATCCTTTGATGTGATCCACCATACAAATGCAAATAGTTTATATATACCATGCTGCAGGTCATCGAGAAAGTCATGGTTCACACACCCACGCACTAACAACGAATAATGACACTACAAAGTAAACACAAAATTTAATTGCATTTTAACTTGTGTGGTAAAAGCTCTAAATAAAAAGTAAAAACATTTTTTGACATTATACGTACCCATAGTAGGTTGATATGGTCATGTGATTTCAAACCCGACAACTCTTCGTCTATAGTGAAGCATCGTCGTAGAGTAGACCCATAAAAATAATGCGGCTTTACACCCAATATAACTTCCTTTTCCAAATTAAGATCATATTTCTTCAAAATCCATGGGACATCGCCTTTTTTAAATGAAAATAGGGGCGAACCTCTCCTTTATTTTATTTTCTTGGCCAATACTTCTTTTTATTATTTGAAGAAATAAGATCTTTCATGACATCCAACTTGTCACTTTTTTTGGATGATATGTGATGCCACAAAGAGCATGAAACATTTTGAAATATATGCATGGGATCTAATAAGTGGGAAATCTTAAGATGCTCTCAATATGGGAGCTCATAAAATATTGATTTCATTTTCATCCCTTTGGGAATTTTCTCAAGATAGGTGTTGGAGAATTCAGGATCATCGATCACAGGTTCCACATTTGAATCAACTGTCTCTGCATATTCCTTCTCCTTCTCTCTATCATATGACCTAATCCAATTAGTCAGTGTCATTATTTTAGGCCTTTGGGTTCTCTCTCGTTTACCTTTGAATGAAGATCTTAGTCTTCTGTAAGAGTGGTTTTTTGGGAGGAATACCATAGAGAAGTCATACACTGTCTTTCGTAGGTATTTGGACCACCTAGCCTTCATAGAAGGTCCACAACATTTACATCTATAATAACGTTTTTTTACAAGACCCGCGATATTATAGTAAAGATAGCACGTTAGTGTTGAAGATCAAGACAATCGCACCAAATTAAATATGCCAAAAATTAGTGCTTTGAATATAAACAAATCAAACAACATATTTACCTGAGAAAAATCCCACCCCCAGATAATCATGTGTGGTGTACGCACATATTTCATACAATGTAAAACTCATCTCTAGTGGGATGGGTCTCAACACATCATATACTTGTATCCCTTCCCATAATTCCTTGAATTCATCGATAAATGGTTGTAGGTAAACATCCATATTCTTCACTTGTCTTCTACCAGGGACTATAAGAGCCAACATAAGATGTTCTTTCTTCATAGACAACCCTGGTGGGATATTGTTATTGATCACTACTACAGGAAAAAAAATATAGATAGTGTTTGGTTGGGAATATGGGTTGACGCCACCAATGGCTATGCTCAATCAGAGGTTGTGTACTTCATCCTTGAATTTATTAAGCCTTGTATCCTCTATATGCTTCATGGCTATTGAATCCGTTGGGATTCACATAACTCCTTCCTCACTTATTTGCGATGTATGCCATCCCTGCAGCATAGCTAATTCTTTGCAATGAAAGAGCCTTCGAATCCTTGGGATTATAGGCATGCGCCTCAATACCTTATGAGGAGGACCATGTGCTTTAGCCTTCTTTTTCGATTCTGTGTACCTGCCATGCCCACATTTTGGACATATCTCTTTGTTTTCATATTCGCCTCTATATAGAATACAATCATTGGGACATGCATGATATGATATGTACTCTACACCCAACATTTTCAACATTTGCTTTGCCTCTTTGTAGTTGTCAGGCAATACATTATCATTCGGAAGTATCTTATCTTTGAATAACCTGCAGTTAGTGGGAAATACAAATGTACAATGTCATTTAACGTTCATAAAATCAACCATTTTCAATGATGATTGTGTCACAATATTGCTCAAAATATAATGTAGTTGATGGTCAATTACCTCAACATTGTTGAGAAACATGCGTCTGACATGCCATACTTTGCTTTCAAGTTGTACAGTAACATTGTTGTCCCCAACTGTGTAGACTTTGACCAGTCAAGTCAAAAGAGAGGTGTGGTGGAAGCCGATTTAAGGCTTTCGAAGAAGGCTTCAGTGATATGAGCGTCATCCCCTATCTCATTATCTTGGAATGTATGTAACAACATTGCATCCATGGCACCCCTTTGTCGTAATAACTCATCCATACCAACCTCTACTTCATTTCCTCCATTTCCAACATGCAAAGAACTACTATTACTGTAGGAATTCCTAAATGATGAGGATGGACACAATGGAAATTGAATATGTGGTTGATTCAACCATGCTTGGTATGCTTCCTCTCCAAGTTGTGCTCTTTTTTTAGCCTTCTCTTGATTTGACACTGTACTAGGGTGCAATGGAAGATGGTAGGAAGGTGGCTCATCATCAGAATCATGATTTCAAAAATATTGAACATTGCATCAATGTTATTAGTAAGCATAATGCAATTGGTTTGATCTAGCATCATAGAAAAGAATTATTATAGAAGCACTATAATCATTTCCAATAGAAAATGTAAAGATGCAAACAATTTATAAAGAAAACACTCATATTGATCGACAAATTAACATCAATTCCACATTAAATATACAAATTTAAAATTGAGCAACACATTTCCAAATTGAATTTATAAATTAAATTAACAATTTATAAAACATAATTTCAAACTGAACAATACATTAACATGAATCCCATTGAAAATTAACAAATACAATTAATCTATTTTTTTTGTCTTGCGCCCCAAGGGAACATCTAAAGTTATTCCCAATGCAAGGCATCTCTGACGAGCGGTTGGTGGTCTACGGAATTTATAGTTTATTAACAACTCGTCACCAGGATACAAACTACGTATTGCATGTACAACAACAAATATGGACGCTTTCCTTTTCATAAAGAACTCCTGGTCATTGAAGTGTTCCTCAAATGATCAATTTGGAGAAAATAAAGAGCATCTAGAACTATTTATGAACCAATGTTCCCATGAGTGCATGGACGGCCACCTATATATAATATGTTATTCCTATTAAAGTTTCCATAAACATAACCATTCATGCACATACTATACATGGAAATGGTATGCTTGTATTTAACAATATTCAAGTAATCAAACCGACAATAGATAGGACCGCAAAATGGCATAAGTGCTACTGACTGATTTGGGAGGAACGGGTACATAACAAGTTATACAACTTGGTGAGAACCCAACATTGTTCTCATTTTTGGGGGGGTCAATTTTAATAGATATTTTTACCTCTGTTTTAGAAAGTGTGTATACTGGTAGCACCATTTTTCATTTTGAGCCATTTTTTTTGTGATTTTGAAATTTCTTGGTCATAACAAAACTATAACTTTTATTACAAGGGCATTTTTTCGAAGTTTACAAAAAAATATACATTTATTATCTAGTTATAATTCAAAAATACATACATTTTTAAATTTTGTTAACATTTAGAAGCTATCTAGAATGGAAAATATATACATTTTGGAAGTTTTTCTTTAAACTTGTCTCTTAAACAAGTCATTTTTTGAAGCAAATTTGAAAAAAAAAAAGAGAAAATAAAGACATTTCAAACAATTTTTTATGTATTTTTAGAGATTTATTTATAAAAATGATATTATTTAACATTATTTACACAAAGTGATAATTCACATAAACTCAACAAAAACTATACCATATATTTGTAAATGACATATTAAAACATAATATTTATTCTCAAAATAAAATCTTCAAGTCGAAACATTACAAAAATATCTTATAAAAAATTTGTCAAATTTGACATTTTCCTTGACGACATGAAACTAATCAAGAAAATTATGCAGACCAAAATATTCATCAAAATTGACATTTTCTACAACTTGACTCTCTTCCTAGACCTTAATATGCTCTTAATAAACTTTAAAAACCATATCAAATTATTTAAACACCATAATAAAATATTAAAACAAACAAATATAAAAATATATAATTTAAATTTAAAACATAATACCATAAAAAATAAATCATAATAAAAAAAATTGAATATATAAATTATTTAATATATTAATAGTTTAACAATGAAAAAAAATAATCAAAATAACATATAATAACACATCATACCATATATATATAATATAATATATAATAAATAACATCACATATATAAAACTAGCCTAGATCCAAATCCTAGGCTCTATCAAGTGTCGAAAGGGATCAAATCTCCCGAGGTGCAAACCTCTCCTTGAATAGCTCCTTGAGTGCAATACGTGAGCCACCTAATCCTAAGCTCTAAAGTCTCTAGTTTAAGTCTCATATTTACTTTTTACTTTGTATTATTCTTTTTTGTTTATGGCCGACATAATATTTATTACTTTTTACTTTGTATTATTCTTTTTTGTTTACTTTGTATTATTTTGTTACTCAACAAACACTAGACAAACACTCTAAAGTCTCATATTTACTTTTTACTTTGTATTAAAAGTAAAAAGTAAAGTCTCTAGTTTAAGTCTCATATTTACTTTTTACTTTGTATTATTCTTTTTTGTTTATGACCGACATAATATTTACCACCTAATCCTAAGCTCTAAAGTCTCTAGTTTAAGTCTCATATTTACTTATTACTTTGTATTATTCTTTTTTGTTTATGGTCGACATAATATTTATTACTTTTTGTTTACTTTGTATTATTTCGACAAACTCGACAAACACTCGACACATGTTACACGATCTCCCTCATACTAGGCTGTAGAGCACCTCTCGGCGCAATAACTAAATATAATAAATAACATATAATACCACATTAAAAACATATATAAAACAAAACAATAATTAAAAAAAACAGAATCAAAATATATACATATATCATATTACATTTCATTTTTTTTTTCAGTGGAAAAATCACCTTCCTGCTATTATGAAGGAATCAAGGAAAGCTAACAACGCATGGGAAATCTCAACAAACTTCCTCACATATCGTGGATGGTAGGTCGAGCAAACTGTCAGCCGGTAATCCAAGCCAGAAGATGTCTCAACGGAATTGAACTCAGGTGGATGGAATGAAATCCATCTAACCCCACCAACGAGCCACCGTATCCTTGACATTTCATATTACATATCAAAACAATAATTAAAAAAGAAAAAGAAAAATATATACATATCATATTACATATATAATAATACATTTTATATTACATATCACATGTTTTAATGTTTACCATATGTTTTAATGTTTTCATTCATGATATGAAGTATGGGGTTAAGGGCAATTCTCAAAATCGCGTTGCCCCCCAAGTGGTGGCACCACCACTAGGGGGCAGCGCGATTCTGAAAATCGCCCTCCCCCTGCCTAACCCCATACTTCATATCACATATGAAAAAATATGTATTGAAAACAAAAACCAACGTATATTATACATTTTTTTCCAAAGAAAAAATCGTATCCTTCTTCATTCATAGTAAATTTCGGAGAATACATTCCATAGGTGCATTCTTGCACTATATTTAAAAGAGAGAAAACCAAAAGAGTTTGTTCTGCACTACAAAATATACCATATTTTTCAACTTATACAAAAATTTGATACTTTCAAAAATAAGCATGAGTTCTTTAACTTGTCCAAAAATATAGAGTCATCCATCTGGTTTTCTGTAATCCATTTCTTACTGTAGTGATCTTACACTTTCCTTCTTCTAGCTTTAGTCCTTCTTTTGAGAAAGCATCAGCTTCCTCATTTAATTCCCGGTAGACATGAGTAAAAGTAATTTGAATAAAATTTGATGTTTTAGTTTCCAGATTCATCCCTAAATTTTGCAGTCCAATATTTTTTTTTATCTTAATTGCCTTCTTCATATGACTTATCCATATTTTCGAATCCCCGAAAATCTTTAGTATTGTCACCTTTACTTCCTTTGCCATCTGCAGTAGCATTCTCAATGCTAACCCTTCCGCTCTGTTGTTAGTTCCAGTTCCTCCATTTTCTAAAAAATGGATAGAGTCACTCTTTGAAAGATTCATAATACCTCAAAGGCTGCACTTGCTATTCACACAGGCTCCATCGAAAAAACCCACAATCTCATCTGCCCCCACAAAATTTGCAAGAATAATCTTGCCCTTGTGCACTTTTTCCTCCGTCAGAAAGTATTTATAAGTAGATAGAACCTGTAGAGAAACATATAGCTTAGGGTGGTGGATATCTTCGAAAATGGAAGCATTTTTTGCTGTCCATACAAACCACATAACCAGGTAAGGAATGCAGTGCATATTTTTCAAATATGGCTCTTCATACCAGCATTTCAAAGTGCTTTCCACCGTGTCACCTTCCAATTTTTTAGTGAGAGTTAGATCTGTACTTAAAGTCTCCCATACTTTTTGGATAAATGGACATTCACAGAATAGATGATCAACGTTCTCCTCTTCTCTTCTACACAAACTACATCTTCCCAGACCATGAAAATTTATTTTCCTCAACTTGTCCCAGGTAAGAACCTTCCCATTTAAAATAATCCACATAAGAATATTTCCTTTATGAGGTGCAGTAGTCTTCCAGAGTTTGTGCCACCACCAAAATCTATCCTGGATTCAGCCTCTCCATATCAAACTGTAAGCTGATTTGACCGAGTAAAGTCCTCCTTCGTCGTTTCCTTCCCATTTAAAAGTATCTAGAGTATTTTTCAGTCTTATAAAGCCTTTGGAAAGTTCTGCAATTCAAAATTTCCATCTCTCATTCCACAATGTAGGAATCCCCAACTCGTTCCTTGTTTTCCAGGATTGAGTAGAGCTTGAACCCCGACCACTGTCCACTACGTCTGCTAAGAAAGTGATACCCCTATCATCCAAGGTTTTAATTAGAGCCTGTGGGAGTTCCCTTGAGACCTTAATTCCTGTCATTTAATCCTTACCAATTAGGACTTCCCTCCCATCTCCCACTTCCCATGCCAAAAGATATCTGATCACCAGGAAAGCGGCCACTATAGCTTTCCATCACATGGACCCCCCCTCTACTAGTCTTTCGTGGGTCTCGAATCCAGTCAAGAATAGACCTGTTGCCCATATATTTATACTTCAAAATTTCTTGCCACTTCCCTGTCTTAGATACGAACTGCCAGGATGATTTAGCTACCAACGCCGAGCCAAAAGGAGATAATTCCTTTAATACCCACCCTCCCACCTCCTTCCGTTTAGATATAGAGGCCCAGGATGTCCAATGAATGCTTTTTTCTGAGGTGCCTTTCCACAGGAATCCGAAAAATAGCTTCCTAAGAGCATTCAGAACCCCTTTAGGGATTTTCACTATGATCATCTAGTAGACTGGTATAGCATTTAACACTCTGGATTAAAACTGTCTTCCCTCCTCTTAACAAGAATCTATTACACCAGAATTTTATTCTTCTTCCCACCTTCGCTAACAACCAGTTCCAATCGCCAAAACAATAAATGTTAGGTTTCAGATGAAAACCTAAGTAAAGGAACCCCTCACTCAAAGGTTTTTGATCCATCGACATAATATCCTGGAAGGATTTCAATTGTTCCTCATTTAAAAGATTGAAATAACATGTTGATTTCCCAAGGTTGACAAGCATCCATGTCGCTGAACTGAAAATCCAGAACATATTTTTAAACAATTTTAATTCTTCAACTGAATTCCCGAGAAAAAACAGACCGTCATCCACAAAAAATATATGGGTAACCCTTATATCTCCAAACCTTATTCCTTGTATGTTATCGCTTTCGAGAGCTTCATTTAGTAATTTTCTGAGCCCATCCATTACAAGAAGGAAAAGATAAGGTGACAGGGGAAACCCTGGCGTAAACCTCTTGAGGGTGTAAAACAATTTGAGGCAGCACCGTTGATCAAAATAGCGTAATTAACAGACTTTATGCACCCCCAGATACAATTAATGAAAGGAAATGAGAATCCCGTTTGAAGTAAAACCAACCTGATGTAGAGCCTCTTGAGGGTGTAAAACAATTTGAGGCAGCACCGTTGATCAAAATAGCATAATTAACAGACTTTATGCACCCCCAGATACAATTAATGAAAGGAAATGAGAATCCCGTTTGAAGTAAAACCAACCTGATGTAGAGCCAACATGTTCTGTCGTAGGGATTAGATAAGTCAACCTTCATTACCTTTGCGGAAATATTTCTGAATTTAATCAAGTGAATGCACTCATGTGCACTCCCAATTGCTTCGTGGATGCTTTTGTTCGGTAGGACCCATACTGTTCGGGAGTTATGTTGATTGCCAAGATATACTTGATTCTTTTACCAATGATCTTTGAGATAAGTTTGTATAGTGCATTGCATAAAGAAATGGGTCGAAAGTCCCCAAAAGAACCTAGCATGTCCTGCTTAGGAATTAAAACTAGAAATGTTGAGTTTATACTAGAGAGAAACTTACCAAAAGTTCGGCTGAGCTCTATGAACCTGAGAAGGTCCTCGCATAGAACATCAAAAAATGCCTGGAAGAATTCGGATGTCCAACCATCCGGTCCTGAGCTCCTTTCTTTCTTGTATTTTTTAAGCGAGGCCTACAGATCTTCCATAGTTACCGGGTCATACAGCTTATCATTTTCGTCATCCTTTACCCAGTGATTGAACTTAGATGCCATCATGACAATATCCTGCAAATTATCCACCTCAGGTTCTGTAAAAATACCTTTGAAGAACGATTCACCTTCCCTTCCAAGGTTTCTAAATTGATTGAATTTATCCCATGAATCCTTAGTCATTTCCCAAATAGTGTTTACCCTTTTCTGATGGCTTACCATTTTGTGAAAAAAAACATTGTTTTCATCCCCTCTACATCCCTCTCTTGTTGGACGAGGTTCCTACTTTCCTCTAGCTTTACTAATTTATGTAGCCCATGACCACTTAGTGTCCCAACTCTATCATCATAGAGGTTCGAAATTTGTGATTCCAATCCCTTGAGTGTAGTGTCCCTAGACTTCCTGTGATTACATGAATAGACCATAGAAATTTCCTTCAATGCCTTCAGATTATTAAAAAAATGAGTGTCACAATGTATTAGTGAATTTTCATCATAATGCTTCCAATTTAGCCTAATCAACTGAGTAAAATATTCACATAAGAGCAAGCTAGCTGGGGTTAAATTTAAACGGAGTCCCCATTTTTTTCTCACCCTTTTCTAGAGTGCACATAATCGGCAGGTGGTCTGACCCACCTCCCATGATCCTCCATGCTATGGCACTTCCAACTTTGCGCAAGAAGTCTCCTGCAAAGAGGAACTAGTCCAACCTCTTAGCTATAGCTTCCAAGCCAGAACGCTTATTAAACCAAGTAGGATTTAATTCAATTTGTTCCAGGTCTACAATATCCCGAGCCTCAAGATTATTGAGAAAGAAATTTTGTAAAGGATTAGGGCCCACTCCACTACCCCAAGACTCGTCTCTGTTAAGGGTAAAGTTTAGGTCCCCTGCTATGATAAAGGGCACATCCTATAGGAGAGACTTCCCAAAAAACAATTTCCCAGAAAATCATTTTTCCATTATACGGCTCATAAATATTAAGTAGATTGAAAATTATTTTTGGTGATTCGAGCTGCTGAAACCCTAGCCTCCTCTGGCTCTACTCTGCGCAGAGTGACCCCCTGCAGCCATCTGTGTGATCCTCCTGAGCTGCAGCCATGGAGCCGTCCCCTGAGGAACGCAAGCACCTCCTAGACGCTGCCTTCCGTTCCCTTGTTGATTCCACCCCTCCTCCTCCGACTCCTGTGGTTCACTCGGATGCCTTCATCAAATGTGCAGCCGCCCCTCGCATTCAGATCATGTCGATAGCTTCGAAGCTGAAAGCTCTTGCGCTAAGTGGGCGTGGCCTGATTGGGAAATTTACAGGAATTTGGCCATCCCCCAAGACAATGGACGCCTAGATAAACAAAAATTGGATGCCTATGATCTCTAGCGGATTACAACACTACTTCTATGGTAAGGGTTACTTCATCTTTCTCTTTGAAAACAAATCTCATAAGGATCTCATTTTTCTAAGTGGCCCTTACTTCATGGGTCCTTGGGGCCTTTATCTGAATCGCTGGAACCTTTCCTTTGACCCGAAAAAAGACGTCCCCTCTGTCATCCCAGTTTTGGTTCATCTCCCTCACCTGCCTCTGCATTGTTGGGATGATGATACCCTGCTTGCCATTGGAAATGCTCTCGGGAAATACATTGATAAAGCAGAGCCAAAGGGACCCCTGTTTGCATGTGCCTGAATCTGTGTTGAGGTAGATCTGGAAAAAGGCCTACCCAAAGAAGTAAATCTGCAAATGGAGGGATGAGAGCATATGCAAAAAGTAGATTATGAACAACTTCCCTTCAAATGCAAGAAATGTCATGAATATGGACATTTTGTTAAAAATTGCCTTAAGAATGTTCAAGAAAACCCAGAACAACCCCAGGAAGAAGGATGGCAGTAGGTTAAAAAGGGGAAAAAGGCTGTCTCTGCTCCTCAAGCAGACAAAAACCTCCATCCCCCGCTTGATAAAGGGAAAAAATAGGAAGCTAAGAAGGCCACAAACGTCAACAGCTTCCAGGAATTATAGGTTGAAGAAGGAGAAATCGAAACTCATGAGGAGAATCAAGTCGATTTGAGCAAAGAAGAGGAAGCAATTCCTATCCCTGAAAAGGAGCCGAATGAAGATAAGTAGGGAGGCATGTCCACCCCAGGAGGAACATGGGTAGATAAGCTAAAGAGCAAGTTTGTACCATCATCCCCATCTCTCGAAACCTCAGTCGAGTCTCACTAAGAGGAAGACCTGGTGCAACTTCCAAACACTAGAGGAAGGAAATCTCTCAGGTACCATAGAGAATAAGAAGCCGAGAGAGAACTAGAGCTAGGAAGACAAAAAAGCTTAGAAGACATGAAGATACTACAACAAACAAAACCTCAAACTGGGGCAAAAGAAGGTAAGTCCCAAGCAAGACTTAACTTATCTAAGAAATAATGTTAGTAGTCTCTTGGAACTGCAGAGGTCTCGGTGGATAGAATAAATTAGAAGCTCTTAAAAATATGATAAGAAATGAAAAACTGGACCTTGTTTTACTCCAAGAGACTAAGATGCATAGTGCAAAGTGCTTGGCTCTCTCTAGCTCTATTTGGGCAAGAAGTCAGGGCGCTGCAGTAAATGCCCGAGGTGCCTCAGGGGGTATAGAAACCATTGTTTCCCCAAAATTCTCCATTCTATCCTCCTCTAAAAATAACCACTGGATGATTTCAGAAATAAAAGACAAGGAAAGTAACAGGCCCATTTTTGTCTGCAATGTGTATGGGCCCATCCACCACAGAGATAAGATAAAATTCTAGGATTATCTCAGCAATCTCAAAGAAAGCATGCATGGATAAAAGCTAATCATTGCCGGTGACTTCAACGTTACAAGATCCCATCAAGAGAAGACGGGAGGCAACATTGTTCGAGATCCCTTTGGTGAAAATCTTGAGGATCTTTTGGTGGACTTGGACCTTATTGATATTCCTCTCAAGAACGCTAAGTACACATGGAGCAACAGAAGGTGCAGCGTTGGACACATTGTGGCCAGGCTGGATTTTTTTCTGGTAAGTTCCTCCTTCCTCCTCTTTGACCTCCTTATCAGTGCATACTCCATCCCTTGTGCCTCTTCGGATCATAATCCTATTGGCCTCTCCATCTCTCCCCCTGAAAATCTTGGCCCCATCCCCTTTCGATTCAATCACCTTTGGATCAACAACCCTGGATTCCTGGAGGTTGTCGCACATGCTTGGAACACTCCCTTCTTTGGATCCCCCAGTTTTATTTGGGAATCTAAGCTAAGAATAGTAAAAACTGAACTTAAGAATTGGGCCAAACTCTCCTTCAAAAATCCCTCTAGTTCCAGACAAGTCCTCCAGTCTAGGTTGAACACCCTTCAACAAAGAATGGACAGTGAAGAAATTACGATCCCTCTCCTAACACAAGAAAGATCTCTTGAGCTTGATATCCTTAAAGCAGCTAAACAGGAAGAGGAAACTTGGAGAATCAAGTCCAGGCAGCTCTGGCTAAAAGGAGGTGATAGTAATACTAAGTATTTCCATAACAAAACCAAAGTTCGATGCAGCCATAATGCCATTAGAGAGTTAAAGAATAGAAATGGGGTAAGGATCAATGGTCAAGAAAATCTTAAACAACTTGCTTACAACCAATTCAAGAATCTCTTCTCGGATAGTGGAGATACTGATCTTAATGCTCAAGCTGATCTGTTAGAGAACATTCCCAACCTTGTCCCTGAAAATGCTAACAAAGATCTTGCAAAACCAATTCTGGAACATGAAATAGAAAAATCCATTTGGGCTCTCCAAATTGACAAGGCACCAGGCCCTGATGGCTTTACAATAAAATTCTATCGGGCTGCTTGGGAAATCATAAAAGATGATCTAAAGAGAATGCTAAATTGGACAAGGAAAAAAGACAAAATTGGAGGCGCCACCAATTCCTCCTTCCTTTCCCTAATCCCCCTGCTCCATGAATCGCTTCAAACCAATTTCACTCTGCAACACCTCTTATAAAATCCTCACCAAAATTATTGCCACCAGGATGAAAAAATTCATGCGAAATCTCATCTCTGAAGCTCAAGGGGGGTTTATTGCGGGCTGCCAAATTTTGGACAACATTGTCATTTTGCAAAAAGCTATCCACACCAGCATTGGAAAAAATCATCAAGGAATGGCTATCAAACTTGATATGGCCAATGACTTTGACAGAGTAAACCACAGCTTTCTCTATGCCATCATGGAAAAATTTGGCTTCTCTCCTAGATTTGTAAGGTGAATAAAAGCCTGCACCAACTCTCCATGGATCACCCCTCTAGTTAATGGTAGACCTACCAACTTCTTCTTGGATACTCGTGGTCTGTGTCAAGGTTTCCCCCTATCTCCTTTTTTGTACCTTCTGGTTGCAGAATCGCTGAGTCGAAAGCTCCACTCCTTACAAGACTCCAGAGATCTTAAGGGCATCATAATTGTTAGAGGGGTGCATCCAGTAAATCATTCTTAGTTTGCAAATGATATTATCCTACTTGGTGGAGCTTCAGTCAACATTGCTACGAAGTTCAATCTAGTCCTCACAACCTTCCTTAAGGCCTTAGATGGCAAAGTGAACTTTGAGAAGTCCAAAATCTATAGCTGGAATTGCTCCCACAGGACCCTTGCAAAAATTGCTAGGAATTTTGGTTTTGAAGGACTAAGAGACTGGAATTCTTTCCTCTATCTTGGTGTGCCAATTTTCAAAGGCAGGAAAAAAGTGGTTGATTGGCAGGGACTAGTGGTCAAAATCAAGAATAAAATCAATTCTTGGGGCTCTCGCTGGCTAAACCCTGCAGGTAAGCCAGTGCTCATCTGCTCCATCCTCTCCGCCTACCCACTTTTCTCCTGCTCCATCTCCCTTGCTCCCAAGACTGTAACCTCTAAAATATCTAAAGCTCTTCGGAACTTCCTTTGGCAGGGTGGAAAAAACAATGGCACGAAAAAGTTTCATGTCATCAGTTGGGATACAGTGTGTAGGCCTAAAGAGTATGGAGGGGCTGGGATAAAAGATCTATCCTTTATGAATCTGGCACTAGGTGCAAAAATCCTTTGGAGGATCATCTCTGGAAAGAATGCTTGGTGGAAAGAAGCCCTTTACAAAAAATACATGCATGGAAGCAGAGGCAGGTGTTTGGAAAACCTCAACCAAGAGAAGAAGGGCACTGCGATATGGAATCTCTGCAAAAAATTGGATTTCATAATAGAACAAAATCTCACTTAGACCCTAGGTAACGGTAAGAAAATCAAAATATGGAAAGACAATCTTGGCCCCTGCTCTCCTGCCAACTCCCTCACGCTCTTCCATGATCTGAGACACTGGATGGAGCAAGCCAACATCTCTATGCTCTATGATTTATCCACGTGGTCTCCCCAAGGAAAGTGGACGGGCTGGCATATTCTGGATCTCCCAAATCACCTACATTCTGAGTACAATGCCCTTCTCCCCCGACTTCATGGCGTGATCCCCATACACCAATCGTTGCGAGATAAACGCAGCTGGGGGATTAATGGTTGCTACAGTTTAAAGGAAGGATACAATTACTTGGATACTCTAAACAATCGAGGTAGCAAGGAACAAAAATGGAAGAAAGTCTAGGATAGAGACGGGATCCCAAAAGTGAATGTCTTCAATTGGGCCCTGGCACATAAAAAGATCCTCACGACAGAAAATCTCAAGAAGCGAGGAATTGCAGGGCCGGCTAGATGCACTCTTTGTAAAAATGAGGAGTAGACAATCAATCATCTCTTCCTTGACAATGAGTTTTTCCAAGAAGTCTGGCATAAATCCTATCAAGATATCCACCCGAATCTTATCCTCCCCACCAACTAGTCTGACCTCTTTGCAAATTGGCACCTTTACTACCCCAACTCTTTCTCTGGAAAACCAAATTTCAAACGAGCTTGGGTCGCCTTCCCAAAAATCTTGTGTTGGAAAATTTGGATTGCTAGGAACTGTGAAATCTTCGATGGCATAAAAGCTCTCCCTGGGAAAATCATCTGCTTTGCTAAATCCTTGTAAATAGATTCCCTCTCTTCTAGAAACTTAAAAAACCTCAGCAAGGAACCTCTCACTGTTGAAGAAAAAATATGGGTTGCTGGTCTACTCTCTTCCCTCCCCATATCCACTCCCTCAATCCAAAGAAAATCAAAACCTCAGAATTGGCACATTAGAAAGGATCCAGAGGATCTCCAAAACTAGATAAGTACTCTGAGAAGCAACACATTGTTCTTCAATGGTGCCTCCAAAGGCAATCTTGGGTTGGAAGGTGCGGAGGGTTATTCTTGACCCCGATGGAAACAAAGTGGAGGAGTTCGCATGGGGGATAGGCAAAAGAACAAACAATGATGCAGAATGGTTAGCAGTGATAAAATGGATGGACATTGCCAGAAGCAAAAATATTAAAGATCTAGTGATTTTCAGAGATTCAGTGTTGGTGATCAGAGATGCCAGGGACTTAGATACTCTGCGCCGCAATCCTATATCTACAATGCATCAACACTTCTACTTTTTATCCAAAGATTTCCACTCATTATCCTTCTATCATATTCTTAGAAAAAACAACAATGATGTTGACTCCATGGAAAACCTTGGTGCAAGCTTAAATTGTGGACATGCATTGCTCAACAGTGTACTCAAGGTGGGTGTTTGGGTTCCCTAATCCTATGTCCCGGCCACACCCCTCCACTTCCCCCCAACCGATGGCCTCATTAACTCCAAAAATATCCTTGAGATCTCCCTGCTCACATCAAAGGTCCTCTCGTCATTTTTGGCGGTCGCCCCTGCCAGACACCATCTGTCTCGCATGCGGTGATTTATTGCGAATGATCCCCAAGGTAGTGCAGGGATTTATCATGCAAGGTGGTGAAGGGTTCAACACCCTGTCTATCTCCTCATTCGCTTGTTTCTGGTTCCCTGCTCGGCTCTTGTTCCCTGCTCCTTCTGGTTTAGTGTTATTTTTCAGAGTCAAGTTTGAACATCCCTTGTCTCAGGGGGGCATGGATAATTGCAGTCATTTCCCTGCTGCCATGCATTGCAGGAAATGCAGGACAAATGAACAAAATACCCCAGGGGAGGCTGGTAGTGGTGGTAAGAAGCGTTATCTCTTAGAAATTTGTCAGGGTCCCGGTGGTATCAATTCCTCCAGGGGGGTGGTGCCAAGGTGAATTCTGGAAATGGTGTCCCATGGACACCCCTAGGCACTGGGTTGTTTCCAAGTGGTGGTTTTGCTTCTAATTTGGTTCTGGCTTCTAGGTATCATATGAATTCATGTGAGAGCGGCAAAGGTTTCTTTCATAAATGGTACCATGGCATTCCTGGTGATATGGGGAATAGGGCTTCTCCTCAAGGGAAAGGAAGCCCCTCACCTGAGCTCAATCTGCAAGTTCAAGATCTGGAAATGCAAATGTGCTGGTTTAGAGGGGACCTTGCAGACATGAAAAAAGTTATCTCCAATTTAGCAACCCTAGTTCAAATCTCCAACTCCGAAGTTCGAGCAAGCACCGGAGAGATAAAGGATTTCACTGAAAAAAGTATGGGCAAACATGACACCCTTTACAGCTGCCTGAGAATCATTGAGGCTAAAGTTGACTATGTGAGGACCAATAGTGGGAACAACCCATTAGTCATATTGAACATTGATGATGACAACATTGTAAATACGGCTAGAAGCAAGGAAAAAATGTCCCGCAACTGTCATGACAACTAATTCTCGCCAGTGCAGCCTCCTGTTGATCTGATGTTTATCTATTTAATTTATGTTCTACTCCTATGTTATATTTCTGTTGTTTCTTATTAGGCCAGTTTGTTAGAATCTTCAGTTGTAATAGCAGTATCAGTCCTTATGGTTGTATCAGGCATAATGCCATTTTTGAATTACAAAGGCTGGAAAACTCAGAACTTGTTCTCACAGTTCTGGAATTTTGGGACGAGCCTTACTTCTCTATGTAACTTGCTCCATCTTTCAATATAAATCCTGTTAATCATTTGTGTAAAAAAAAAAATATTAAGTAGATTGAAAACCTGATCTAAATCCTTGCTAGAAAATGTTGTTCCTAAGCCCTATCTGAAGGAAAAAAAGTTTATCAGGCTTACTGAATCCTTCCACCCAGTAAGCATACCACCAGATATTCCCTATCCATCTGCCCATACGAAGTCCCACCCCTGCATAATATTTTTAAGGTGATCTACTAACCCTAATCCATTGCACATGGTACCTTGAATTACAATTATCTCCAAACCGTTAATCTCTACCACCCTATCTAACGCCAACTGTTTGGGGTTGTTGGATAACCCTCGACAGTTGAAGGAAAGGAGCTTCATGGGGTGACAAAGTGTGAAGTCTTTTCTCTAAGCACCTTTGGAGAAGACAAAATAGAGAAACACAAGCATAGGTCCTCCCTCAGGACCTTTCTAGTCTCAATATGATTTTGCACCTACGGAAATGAACCAATCCCAATCGTGAACCTAGGGTTTCCAACCCCTCCCTTAGAGCGCAAATCAGATGGGTTCGTGTTATCCTAGTAAACTCTATGGATTCCATATTCACTTACAGAGAAAGGTATATCAGAGGAGCACTCCCTTATGAGTTTTTTATGCTTCCGGAGAGAGTTCTGAGAGTTCGGACAAGCAAACCCTATACTCGCAAGAGGACTAAGGTTTTCTAGCAACTGTTCAACCTTATAATATTTTAAAAAATTCAAGGGTTTGAGGATTTCCATCTTACCTTTAGGTAGCACCAAATAATCGGATGCCTCCTCCGTTGTCCTTACCTCCCACTTCCTTTCCGTAGCTTCTACGACATCTGTTCCAAGGATTAGATGGTCTCTAAGAGATCATGTCCCTTTGTTGAGCAGGGGAGCACAGTTTTCCCCTCTTTTAGTACTATCCCAAGCTATCAAACCCTGAAGCATGCCTCCATCCTCCTTATCGAAAGGAACCCTACCCTCCACCAGAAAGACGCTTTGTACTTCAGGACCTAGAGGTTGCATCCCTTTAGCAACCTCTTCAAACCGATTTTCTAGGAGTGGCTTTAACATCGTTCCCTTAGGATGAACCAAATTATCATTCTCCCTAGCACAACTAGCCTCTGAAAGATTTTCTAAAACCTCCTTCGAGGAATTCTTACGAACCCAAGCTTTAGTGACAAAAGGAATAGTACATTCCCTTATGGAATGGCCATAAACGTGACAGCAGCCACATCTGAATGGGATATTCACATAATCCAAGGTCTGTAAAATCCTGACCTCGCCTAGGTCGATTTCGATAGTCTCACGAAGCCCTAGTGAAAGGTCCATCGAAACCAGCACCTTAGCCACCATTCCCTGCACCTGGAATTTATAGGTTTTGTCCACCATTACCATTTTTCTATTCTGGTTTCCCACCACCGAAAGGAAATTATCTTCCCAAAACTCCAAAGGGATACCAGGTAACTTGACCCATATCGGGGCCTTACTATTGAATTCCCTTCTAGGGTCGAAGTAGGGGTGCCGGGGATTTAAGTTGAGGTAGGTCATCCCCCACATCCAGGATATCTTCAGGATCTTCCCAGTTCATTCTTGAGCTTAAACCCTAACCATCCTTTAGTCATGATGTAGAATTACGGGACATAATCTAGCACCGGTAACCAGTTCTCCTGTAACCAAATCCTCAAAGAATCCTCCTAAATTCGAACCCAATAAAAACGCCCAACAAGAGTTTTCCCGATATAATACATGATAGAGTCCACCCAGATGTCCTCTCCTACTGTAAGCTTCACCCCGTATCTTCTATTGATAACTTTCTTAACTGTCTTAGCCCCATGCATGGACATAGGAGACCCTATTTCTTGGTCTTTCACAGGAGAACCCCCAGCAACCTGCTTGGGACTAACCGTCTCTTCTACAATGCTCCTCCTCTTGCACGGGGAAAGAGAGGGCGAAACATCTGTTGAATCTAGTCATTACACCTAAAGTAACCTAAAAAAGACAACTGTAACCAAAGCCGTAACCCCTAGCCCCAAAAATCCAACTCCTTCCTCTCCATACGACCCAGGGCAAAGTTAACGTACACCTTCATAAAGATTTACTTTCTTGTTAACGTACTCCTTCCGGCTGCTAGTTGCAGATATATATATCATAACATATGTTTTGGTTTTTTGTTCTTGTTTTGGTTTTTGGTTTAAGATATATATATATATATATATATATATATGCCTTATTTTATATATATTATATCTTTTTTTTGGTTTTTTTATTATTGTTTTGTTTTGTGTTATTATGTGTATATTTTTTTGGCTTTTGTTTTTTTATTATTGTTTTGTTATATATATATATATATATATATATATATATATATATATATATATATATATGTTTTGTTTTTTCATTAGTTTTATTTGTTTTTTATTTTTTATTTGTGTTTTTATATTATTGTATTTTTTTAATATTCGTTTTTCAAACATTTTGTATATGGTATTAAAATATAATGCAATTTTTTTTATTTTTTTTAAGAATAATTTAATTTTTTTATTTTTTTGCTATTTAATTGTTTTTAATGTAGTGTATGTCTTTTTTTGTATTTCTTTTTGTTATTTAATTGTTTTTAATGTGTTTTATGTTCTTTTTTGTATTTTTTTTATTTTAATTTTATGAGTTTTGGTTTAATGATGTCGGTTATTAGGGTCACAATTTGGAACAAGGCATATTTTAACTTCCTCTCCCAACAAAAGGCAATTATGGGAGAACCACTTTTTTATTGAGAGGTTGATTTAGGATTTTGATTACAACAACACTGGTCAAGGTTTCAAAAAAGTTGTAATTTTAGCTCTGAAAAAAAAAAGGTGCTACCGGTAGCACCACTTTTCAAATCGAGGGTTGTTATTGTTGTTTTTAATACAAAAATATGAGTTTTTATCGCTATAATTCTCATTTTGAGTATAAAGTTCTTGTCAAGTTGTATAACTTGTTTATGGCATATGAAATGTTGAGCGTACATGAAGATTGAGATGGTGCACACATTGATAGTAGAGAAGAATATGAGTCATCTACATCTCCGTCCAGTCATTCATTTGAAGAAAATGTAGCTTTTGATGGTGTGTCAGAATCCATGTGTTGATTTGAATATTTGCACATGAAACATTTTTTTTTTTATTAATATGCCATTGTTTGTATGGAAACTCTAAAGTAGTGCTTGAATTTTGATATGAATTACTTTTATGTCTTATGATTTAATATATGATTTTAGGATGAATATCATAATTTTTTTTTATTTTATATGAAAAGAGTGGTCAAATTATTTCTTGAATAATTTGTGTTTAACTCAGTGCAAGTTTTATATAGTCTTACTAAGAGATTAAACAAGCACACTTTTCAATTATGATAAAATCATATAATAATGCCATTTTTAAAAAAAGTGTGCTACCAGTAGCATTAGTTTTCAATTTAGAACTTGATTTTAAGGTTTTTGCAAACATTAATAACAAATGTTTTGGTTCATTTCTATATTTTTTACCCCAAATAAAAAAGTGGTGCTACCGGTAGCACCACTTTTTGTTTCGGGGATGTTTTTTGGTGCTTTTTATGCAAAAATATGGGTTTTATGGCTAGAGTTATCGTTTTGAGTATAAAGTTCTAGTCAAGTTGTATAACTTGTTACATGTGAAAGGATAAAAAACCCAATATTTGCATCATCTATATTAGACTTGGCAATCATAAAATGATTACCACAAAAGAAGAATTCGGTTTCAACATCAAGCAAGGGTAGTGAAGATGGCCAACTGCCATACAAAGCACACTTGTAAGAAGTTTGATATTTACTTTTCAAATTCATAGTAATGGGAGAAATCATCGCTACCCTCCAACAATTGTACGGACCTCGGTGTGTACTTGGATAGTTTTGCTCTCAACTCATGCAACTTTTTGGATCTTCTAGTAGAGATGGGTTGGGTGGCATTCATATCATACTTTGGATCACTAAAAATTTCAGTTGACTCAACATAAGTTGAGGGGTTCGTCAATTTAGGATGAGACATATTTGTTTTGGATTCCAACTGTTTCAAAAATGAGCATAGGGAAGTGTTCCTATGTGTATTTTATATATCACCTATTGGATTTTTTACTGCATTAGGGGGTATTAGGCCATCAACATTTGGTAATATATCATTGGTGTAATGGGTGAGTGTGACACACCGAGGGTTCTCCTTCAAACCTTGACATTTTGAACAACCACAAACTACTAGGGTGTCATAAAAGAGTTCCATCTCACGACTAATTACCATCAATGAACGGGGATGGAGGATTGAAGATGACATGTTATTATTGGAAGGGTAAAGTGATGCCAATTTTCATCCATGAATTGCTTTTGGTGTCCTGCTCTTGATAAGAGCTTACGATGTTTTGAAATTAGAGGAATGTCTTGTGCATCCGAAATTGAACCTTAATCGAGATCCTGCAATGAAGAATAAATCGATATTCAGATTCACATGGATAAGTAACATAAATTCAAATAAATATATTCAAAATATAAATAAAACATTAACTTACTAGGGATAGAAAGGGAGAACTCGTTGAAATTTGAACAAGATGGAATGAGTTGGAATCTAAAGAATTGGCCATTTGATACTACAAACTTTTCTCGTTGCATTTGAGCCAAATCAATAATAAATATATACATCTCTACAATCCTAAAATATTTTCAAGAACTATATCACAATCTAACTTCCAATATAGTTTGGAAACCATTTTGTAAGAATAAGGTGAGTATATATATACTATGAAATATTGTAATTGGTGTGGTTAAATACTAAAAGAACATTTGGGATGAATATATAATTTTAAGTGGACACATAAAACCAGAGGATTTTCAAATTAAACCGGTGCATCTATTCATATATACACGCATTGGTGCGCTCACATATACTAAATGCACCGATGTGCTTCAATTATAAACGAACCGTGAAAGAACATCCACAAATTCCCCCGCAATGGAAAATATCCGCTACATTTGGTAGCGGATATTTCTACATGCAATTTTACAACATAATTCATTCTGGTGCATTTCCTACACACAAGCACACTGGGGCATCCAAATTATACATGCATTGTGGCACAAGTTTTTTAATTTGTTGATTGGTCGGTGCATTGTACATATGTACGCTCCGGTGTGGCATGACAACAAGCACACCAAAATGCCGAAAATAAAAATTAAAAAAAAAACTCGCACAAGCTATTTTTTCCCTAAACTGAAAAAAGGGCAGCAATTTTAAGTTCAAAAGTAATTCTAAATAGTGTTTAAAAGCAAAAAACATAAACATTGCCAAAAATTTCAAGGGAGAGTTTTGGAAGAGAGACTTACGTGGAAGAAGTTTGGAGCAACTGGAAGGAGTTCTGAGGGTCGAAATTTGTTAGGTATGGTGAATCAAACAAAACCTTACATAATAGAAATTTCAAGTATGTAAATATTATTGCTGATCTTATTATCTTATTTAGAGTTTAACTAGATTTAGAAGAAAAAAAACTCCATACTTACCTTCAATGTTGCAACCCTTATTTTCTCACTGCTTCTTTTCATTTTATATGGCTGCAAAATTTTACATTAGGGTTTAAATCTCTCTACTGTTATACAAAATTACGATTTCACCTTTTAGGGATTTTGGATTTGCTAAGCTTGAGATTATGTATAGAAAGCGTAGGGTGATATGGGGTCACTTTTTTGGTCCAATCTGTAACCATGTCAGCCCTGTTAAGTTTTTTTTGTTAATTTTTTTATGTTTCATTGAAAAAATGCATGCGTCAATATCGATGCATTTGTATTACAGGAATGCACCAGTGCGGTCATAAACATAGCACACCAGATATGACAAGTGACACATAATATTTTATTTTATAAAAATGAAAAAGTCATTTTTTGTTTCTCGGTTCTCTATTTGCGGTGCATCTGTTTCATTTTAACATACCCGTGCATTGTTGTTACTAATGCACTAGGGGGTTTCACATATTTAAGCGCACTGATATCATATTTATTTATTTCATATTTTGAAGGGCTGTAGTTTATTTGTATAATATATTGAGCTTCTATATTTAATGGTCTAGGTTTTTTATTAAAAGAAAATGAATGGAATGATTTCAATGAATAACAACTTTAGTCAACATGATGGGAGCACATCTAGAATTACGAAGAAGTCATGTGCTTTTAATTAATTTATGTATTTAAATTAATTTGTTTGAATTATTTGTAAAGTTAACTAATATGTATTAATTAATGTGTGACATGTAGAGTCAAACAATGAGGAAGCTTGATAAGATTATTACCAAACTAAGTCCAGAAGAACATCAAACATTGATGGAAAAGTTGTAGAGGGATGAATCAAGTGAATAAAAAATAAGTCATTATGAATTATTTCTTCAAATTTGAGTAATAATGTACTTAATAATATTCACTAATATATTTGAAATAATGTAATTCACATATGTTGAATGCTATGCAGGTACTGACAGCAACAAAAATCAATGTCATCATAAGATTTTTTTTTTATGGAAGATGCAAATGATGATCAATTGGTCCTTAGCTCATCCGAAGTGGTATTGGAAGTTAATAGAAGGGGAAAATAATTTTATAATACTATGAGGGATATAGTGGAAAGAACGTACAAACGTACTTTTCACTTACAATACAAAAACCAATCAAATTATTCGAAGAATCGGATCATAAGTAAACTACAAGAGGCGTTCCTAGAGAAATGGTCAATGAGACCTGCTAAACTTGCAATATCAAAAACATACAACAACAAAAAAAAAATCATTCAAAAAGCAATATTCCTAAACATGTTTATGTAGAATATGTATCTATAACTACTACAAACGGCATTCATTCAATAATTTTAATTCTACTATATTTATTTTTCATATCAACAGAAAAATTGTTTAATGTCATTTTACATTTTCAGGATGATTATAAAAATCCCCAAGGATGAACAAGGTGATATCCGAAATGTGCCAGTAGGGATGTCCAAAAACATGTACAAGGAGATGATCAAGGAAATGGAAATAATTGCATCGCAGGAGGAGCCATATCAACAACGTGCTTCAAATGTATGAAATCATTGATTTTTAGGATTATGTTATACATCTCATTAATTAATTCAACATTCAATATTAATTTTCAATTTTTTTGTTGTAGAAAAGAAAACAAAAGGGAACTCGGTCAACACACAAGACAGGACAACAAGGAAAAAAGGGGTTGATAGCAAATTTTGTGAGTATTTGTTATTTCCTTATAAGAAATTAATATTTTTTAGTGGTTGTGATATATATATATATATATATATATATATATATATATATATATATATATATATATATATATATTTCACTGGTAATCCTTAAATGTCTTGAAACAAGTGTTAACATACAAAGAGGATCCATCAGAAGAATTGGTTGACATTAGGTTAAGCAAGGCTTGTGAGTATATGTTGGCGTATCAAAAATTAATTATGGATTTTGTAAGTATCTATATTGTTTTACTTCTCTCATTTTATATTTTTTTTGTAAGTAAGATATTATATTATCAATTCAAAAAGAGTTGCATCGCATTCAATATCATAATGTCTTGCAGTGAACAGACAGCATGGCAGCCTGATTTTCATTCCCAAAAACCTCTATACTTCCCATCACCCTAAACCATACAAAAGACTGCAAATTAAGACCCATCTACACACCCCATTACATAGCCGATTTTGGCCATAAGACTTCCCCAAACCACCAGATAAACTACAGATTACTACTAGTAGATAGACAGAAAGATAGACAAAAATAGAAGTACATAACCGAGCCATTTAGACAGAAAACATTGTCCCAGTGGCGCTTAGTATCACCCCTTTGATGTCCCCTCCCCAGAGTGTGGGAAAGAACTACACAGACGCTCTGAGTGGGGGTATTAACCCCCGTCTCCGATCCCCACAGCAGTGTTTCCATTATCGCTCTACTTCATCCTAGAGTGATCCCTCCTGGAGTAGTCGATCCTGAACCTAAAACCACAGCATGAGGAGGATAAAATTAGATACCCATTTTTTTGGCCATTAATTCAATCTTCATGTGCATTAACCGAAAGTCCCGGTTATGATCCTTCCAAGCATGTGAGGGTTCTGCATCCCCAGAAGCCTTGTTCTCTTGCTCCATAAGGATGTGGGATAGGATTCCTTTCATCACCCAATAGGTCGCAAGAATTCGATCATAGGAATCCATACGGTTGGTAGTCGTACCAGGATCCCGAACCCATTCCACACATCCTCCTTGATATCCTCCATCTTCAGCTCATTCACTTGTTTCCACAATCCTTTTCAATTTTCTCAATTTATCCTCGTATGGCCGGAGAGATTCTATCACGGAAGAAACGAGCCACTTGGAATTCCTTCTTCTACTCTCGGGTCACCCTCACAATATTTCCCTTTCTCATCTTCTTCATGACTTCCTTTGATTTGCTCCCCCTTGGAGACATAATTGTCAACCAAGGGGAATACCTATCCTCCTCACACTCAAATGTCTAGCAAGACTGCACACAAGCTTCGAGAAGGTAATAAAGATGAGAAACTTGTAGGCGATCTCAGGCTTTCCCTCCATCTTTATATCCATTTCGACCTTCCATTTCATAACTAAGCCCATCATTGATATTCCCACCTCATCAATACACAGAACAATCCTGGCATAACTTACATCCTCTCGCATCACTTCAGTGAACACAATCCTCTGGTCAAGGACGTTGCAATAACCCTCCCTCATTATTACCAGCTCGAGGATTTAATTGTTCACTCCTTCGAGAATTAACACGATTAATACTTTCATCATCTACAGGACGTGGACAGTTATTACTCCAGGTGGAAATAGTACCTACCTTGTGGGTCCTAACCTACTCATCATGCATGCGGCTCATGTCATGGCCTTCCTCCCTTGAAGTCTAAGTATCCTAACAAGCCAGTTGGGCACATTGGTGGACCCAATCTTGAGATTCGAACACAGCCATATGTCCCTCTCTACTTCCCCATCTCTAGACTTCCCCCACATTGGCTATGTGTTAGGAAACCTTATTTCCATCTCGCTTGACATGGACAAAGGTCCATGCATGGAGTTCTCTTAACCATGCACTCAGTTTTTCCACCCTGTAGACGAGCCTCCATATTTCTGCCACCTTGGAGACTCCTTTCCCATGCTGGATATTTTTCACCATTTGGATGATGACCTTGGAGTCCCCTTCAACAATGATTCGCTCCCAACCTTTACGGGAAACCAAATTAAGACCATAGAGAAAACCCTCCATATCTACTGCATTGTTCATGTCATTTCCTATGTACCCATGGTAGATCTGCAGGATGTGACCATCCTGATTCCTTACCACCCCCCGAAACCAACAAATCTTGGGTTTCATTTCGAGGCACCATCAAAATTTACCTTGAAGGAGCCCGTCGGTAGAGGGGACCAGAAATTCGGGTTATCCTGAGCTACCCTCTTCATTTTCCTTCCGATCCATCCTTGGTATTCTTTATTTAATACCCACTTTGCAATAATTCTTCATTCCATATCCCCCATTTCCCAGTCCTTATCATCCCACTGAGTTATCTTAATTGGTTCTTGGATGTGGGTTTCAATTCTACTCCAAACTTCCTGGAATTTGGAGCACGTGTCCTAAAAAATCATGTGGTTTCGTTCTTTCCAGAATTCCCACGTTAGGAAACCTCGGAACATGAACCATATGCATGCGAAATGGGGTTTTGGAAAGCTTTGAAGTCCCAATCTCTAATAGTTTTATATGCATGCACATGCATGCGATTGGAGCATCGGAAGGTTTCATCTCCCCTATCCCAAAGGGCCGAGGAAAACAGGTAGGAGTCTAGGAGATGGTCCATGGTTTCCTCCTCACATATTCACATGGGGCATTACGAGGGGCCAATGATGCCTCGTTTTTTGAGATTTTCCCCAGTTAAAATTCATCGATATACATCCATCCATAGGAAAGTGGCCACTTTTGGCCGGGGATTTGATTTCCAAACCTTTTTCCAGATTTCATCTGCTGGTGTCTCCCCTTGATTCGTCCAGAGATCATAGGCCTCCTTAGTGTTGAAGATGCCTTTGGTCAAGTAACCCAATATCAGCTTATCCAAACCCCTTTGGACTCTTATGCATCTATCTTGGAGGGAATTCTGAATCCTGGGAACCTCTTCAGCAAGGAATCTCTGGTTCCACCATTCTGGTGGAATCCATTCATGATAATCACCCTCCTCCAGTTATGTCTTCCAGAATTGATTGAACTTGGTGAGCCCCAACTCTGCACATCTATCTTGGAACGTACGGGAATTAATCAGAGTAGAAATTTTGGGCATATGTTGCCAAGAATTCTCCCAAAAGTTTGTTTCCTCCCCATATCTAATTTCCCAGAAACTATGATCTTGTATGATGCTTTTGCTGCGAAGGGTCGTCTGCCAGACATGTGACCCTTTTTTCTCTTCATTAAACCTAATGAGGTCCTCTTTTGGTTGGTCCTGGGCATATTTTATGTGCTACAGTTTTGACCATGGTTCCACATTATGAGTAACCTAGTTCCACCATATTTTATCCCCCAACACTTCACTTCTCTTTTCCAGGTCTCTGAGGCCTAGGCCCCTTTGGGATTTTGGTTTGCATATCTTTTCCCAACTGACCAAATCCCATCTATGTTTCTATGATTTGTCACCCCATAAGAATTGGCGTTGAATGCTTCTCATTTCCTTGATGACTGCTTTAAGTGATGCCATTGCTGAGAATAAATAGATAGGCATCGCCTAAAGAACATATTTGATGAGGGTCAATCTCCTGGCCAGGTTGAGGGGTCGAAATGCCCATATTTTCAACTTCCTCTTCATGTGGTCCAATAGATCAAACCATGAAATTTTATTGATAACTCCTTCTTCCAGAGGAGCGCCTAGGTATTTGGATGCCACATGGTGCTCACCCCACACTTGTTGTTCCAGGTGAACCATCCATTCCCGATTTCCGTCTCCACCAACCAGTTTTCTTCTATAAATTATTTAAAAGATTCATTGGTTTCTCCTGAGATTCGTTCACCCCCCTTTTTCTCTCCCAAGGAGGTAATCAAATTGAAGTCTCCTTCGATAATCCATTGCTTGTCCCCTATCCACCTTGCTTCCCAAGACATAGTTTCCAAGAAGGTTGCATTTTGAGTAAAAATACTTGGACCATAAACATTCATAAGCACTCCTCTCACCGAGGAATTATAGATCTGGAATTCGGTTGATAGAGAGAATCTCGTGGCCCAAAATTTTGTTAAGTTGAATTCTTCCGGGCACCATAGAATTACAAAACCTCCTGTCATTCCCTGAACATCATTTTCCATTGTTTCACTACCTCTCCATACTTTTCTACCTATTTCCTTCATAACCTCCACTCCACATTTTGTTTCTTGCATAAAAACTATCATTGGCTTCTCCATTCTCAACTTGTTTCGTAACGTATTAATTTTGCATGGGTGACTCACCCCGCGAATGTTCCATGTTATAACCTTCATTGGGAAACTTGATTGACTCCAGAAAAGGTCACCTTGATGGTAGGGTAATGACCTGATTCCACCAATCTGGTTCCCACCTCTATGACTCTATGTCTATTCGTCTTCCTTGCTCTCTTTTCTCCTTCTTCCGAGTGCTTCCTTTTGTTGCCTTTTTGAGGTTCCGTTGCTACTCCCAGCCATGGGGTATCTTTTGTATTCAGAATGGCCGCTTGCAGTAGCTTGATCTCTTTTCATGGGACACAACCCTTCCCTTTATTATTGCATTCCTTTTCAATCTCGTCCAGATCTAGTTCTCCTAGATCCATATCCTATGCCTCCTCTTGTTGGTCATATTCCATTTCATCAATTTGTTCTTCCTATAATTCTAGGGGGTCTAGATGCTCTTTTGGTGGCATTTCCCCTTCTTGTGTAGTTTCCTTCCGACCACCACATCATAGATCTTCCAGGTTTTCTCCTACAGTATTCAGGGTTTCAAATCTATTTGCAGTGATAGTCTTTTTTCCCATAGTTTTCCTATTCTGCAGTTGATTATTAGGTTTCCTCCCATACCTCCTTTTATTGTTTACCTGAGTAAAACCCTGTAACATCCCGATAATTTAGTAAAAATTAAAAAAAAAATTAATTCAGCAATAAATATTAATAATTGTAAATGCAGAAATACTAAATGCTCATAAAGTCAACAATAATTGACAATGTCATAAATGCAGCAAACAATTAACCATTGAGACTTTCAACTAAAGATAATTTAATGACAATGACATGGTGTACTTTAATTAATTCTTCTTGTGTTAACAGTACTTCGTGTTATCTTAAGATCGAGCTTTCTTAACAAGGCACTGATAGTTGTTTCTTTATGACAATGAAAGGGGTCCTACAAGGTGCCTGAGGCTTACTTAGCTTATTATGCTAAAGCATACGTACTTGTCCTTCTTGCGCAGATTCACCGGTAAGGTTAACACAACAATTTCCAGAATGGTAATGGTAAATATGTTTTCAGTTAGTTGTCAAGTTTGACAAAAGTTTTAAGTTCTCCCAAGGTTCAGGTGTGCATCTGAGCCCAAATATCTGTTTCAGAAGTTGTGATGAAAACATCCTAGTATTTGAACTCAGCGATGCACATGACAGAAGGACAACATGCATGTATCTTGGTAAGTTTATGTTGCAATTTAAATTTCAACATGGTGACGATAATATTCCGTCTTTTTATAAGTATACTATTTCATCAAGTGTTGATTGTACTATCTGGGCTCCGGTGGGACTTTAGACTAATGGTACGGGTGGAGTAATAAGACGTAGTGGAATGAAGGCTATTATAATTACAATTGTAAATTGTGTTTTTTTTTTTTTAAATATGCGACGAACATACTATAGAAATTATGTACAATGTATTCTATAGTATAGTGATGATTTTATCATTGAATGGTAACAAGACTATATAATATTACCCTTTGGCGATTATTAATTTTGTGATGATATGAGCCATGCTAGTCAAAAAACTGAAACGTTGCAATTGCTATGGTTCCCAACTATGTAATTCATGATGTATCATACGAATATATATTTATGTGGCAAGTTGTAACCCTACCTATCTAACGTCGACTCTACACAGCGATAGTTAGAATTATACATTTAGTTTAACAATATAATGGAATGATCTTTAACGTCGTGAACCATGGCATGGCAGGTGTTACGGTGTTAATAAATGTGAGTGTGAAGGGTTCAGGCACGTCATCGATTCTGGTACTGATATTGTAGTCTTCTCACGGTTACAATTAGTAATCGTATAAGTGTAAGCTACCCTGTCCATGATCACGTGGAAGAGTTGATGAAATTGTAATATGAATCCAAGCTGTAACTAGCATCGGACTTCTAGGCTGTTGATTTAGCATTGAAGTGGAGGCAATAATTAATGGGGAATTAAATGCGGTGGTGCCCTCCTTCCAACGTGGATGATGGACAAAGCCCGTCGTTGATCTCAATGAATCTTAGCCATTGGATGAACCCTAGCTCGTCGATGCCAAAATGATGTTGGGGTGACCCTTGGGCTTCATTTCACCTGTTTGTTTCACAGCAAGAGGCCGACCGGCCATTACAGTGTAGGTTTTGGTGTTCTTATCCCGCCCCAGGCTCGAACTTGAGACCTATGGGATTATGGGCCTGCAAAAAAAAGGGATGTGGTAATCAAATCGGGGTATCTCGTCTCTGTGTAGATATTTTGTTGAGGGAGTACCTATCTAAGGTTTTAGTGGAAGCTTTTTTTTTTGGCAAAAAACTTTAAGACATTCTAGTAATAATACCGCTGCTTAGCACGGGTTCTATCCCCTTCAAGAATTTGTCATAAGTTTGGTTTTGCACCTTCGGTTAATAGTACGATTCTCCAAGTCTTGAATCAACCGGCACTGTAACTTCAAACAGTCTTCGTTGTTATTGCAAGTGTGGGGTGTCTTGAGCTAGAAGTTTTTCGTGCCAAGGTAATCGTTTAATAATAATAATAGCACTGATGCAATAATGTCTAAGTTTTATATCGGCATTTCCAGCTTGTGATAACCTCTGTCTCATGTAACTTGGTAGGTGCTATCTGGACTTGGAACTTTTCTATGGCGACGGTTGGAAAGATGCTGCGCTAAACTCTGGGTAAGCCTCGGCGTTGTTTAATACCTCATAGGTACCTTCGGCTAGGTCTCACTAGTGTTAGTAGTGTGACAAGGGTTGGAATGGCCGCGTTTCTTTTTATGTAAATGATCAGGACTATTAAGAGGATAAACCCTCGATTTTATTAAGTTTATTAACACCACAATGAAGTGATGTCAGGATCGTTCTGCGTTTTGTTTTTGTATGAATGATTTCTAAGGGGATAGCCCTATGTGCAAAGGAAAACCTCGAAGGGTCTCCGCTGGAATTATTACTTCTTATTTTTTATGACGAAGCTTACTGGGATGAGGTCTTCGCTCACCCTGCAGGTTATTAGCTCATCTTTAATTCAAAGTTTAAATGTGACAGGTTTCTGAACATGTTTTGAATATTTATCGATGGGGTTTTATGTAATTTATTGGAATCCTCGTTTTTAATTGCATGAATGTGTATAATAGGTAGTTGCATGCTTGAAAGTATTAATGCCAGTGTGTCGGTCTGATGATGGCCGTAGCCTGTTGCTGTCTTGTGTAGCCTAATGAACTAGGGTTTAGGCTGGAAAATAAAGAAAACAATTACTGCCTGTGTAGAAAGATAGAGTAGAAGGAATCCTGGGGTTTTCAAACGAAAGGGTTTCCAGCTTAAAGACTGTAAAACAATTTTAAAAAAAACAGTAAAGGAATGGGATCTATTTAATAATATATTGCATGTAACTTTTTGTAAAGAGAAGATCGGCAAAAGTTGTATATTCAAACATGCAATGTTTAGATTTAGAATTTGAATACAAAATGTTATTGGCTGATTCCAGGGGTTTTAAAATTTAGAAAGAAAAAGTAATGAAAGGTACAGATTTCAAGTATTGCTTACAAATGGGAAAATGGATGAGGGTTTTCATACTTGTTGATGTTATTTTGTACTATTCTTTGAGTTTTTTAGATCTATAAGACAGATCAGAAGTTTTTAACGAAAATTTTCTTAGATTATGAGAGGCTTAAAAATCATGAGAATTCTAAATGGAGATGATAGTATTTTTTTCCTGAAAAGATATAAATGAAGGGATATTGTAAATCTGTACAAAAGTAAGGTGTATTTTTCCTGGAATAAGAAATAAACAATTGTTTTATACCTGTCATGAGATACTATCTTGATTATCTTCCTACACCTTTTCTTAGAACAGTAGGGCTTTGTTAAAAGAAACATCATAGTTACTTCATTGAATCAGGCTTTCAGCCTACCATTTTATCTACTTAAACTATTTCTCTGCACTAGAGTACGATGCATGTATTTGCATGGGGAAAAATACAGAGAAAATTGTATTCTATAATTTGAATCCAATCAATCATCAGATCTTAAAACCATCATTAATTTCAGCATGCAAACAGAATGACCAAAAGAATAGGTAGAACCTGAACCAGTAGGTGAGTGGACAAACACCCCAGAAGCCTATTCCTCCCAACCAAATCCTGAAGATAGTCTAGATGTCTGCCTTAGGACCCCTGAGCCTGTTCACTGAACCAGCAGGAGGAGGAAACTTAGAAGCTTAGGTCTTCAATCTTTCAGCAGCAAGTAGTTATCCAGTCTTGCAGACTCAGCAGTCAAGAAGACCTGCACCAGCACCTCTGGCCTTTCCTTCTCAGAATTGATTGGAAGACTTACAATTGCACTCCCCTCGGCCTCCCCTATTCGAATCTCTCAGTCATCACCTGATGCACATGAGGAAAAATTTTATGCAGAAAAAGTGTAAGATCTCCCTGCTCAATTTGAATTGCCTTATATAGGCTGCCTAGGTCTTTTTGTAATTAACTGGTCATTAGTGAGCTACCTTCTCACCTACCTCCACCTGGAGGGGGAAATGCCACAAATTTAGGGGGAGTTGTCCCATACCAACAGCTAATGGTAGAGTGTAAATGCTGCCATTTGTCCCAAGCCTTCCAGTAGCTTCCATTCCTCCTAGTGGGCCAATGAACATTCTTGTAACAGCTTTCTTGAGTGTTTGTCTCCCTTTTTATTTATCAAATAATAATAATGATTCATTACATTCCTTTTTGACCCAAATTGGTCATATTTTCAAAACTTTGTAATTGTAATTTAGCACAAATATTTTGCAAAAAAGGATAATAACATAAAATAATTATTCCCAAAATTTGGGTAGGTGACAAACCCTCCTCCTCACCGCCATTCTCTGGGGCCTCTTGGGAAGTGGGCAAAGTGGGAAGGAGTTGGTGGAAATCTCTACTAATATGTTTGTACTCATGGCATTGCCTACATCGAAAAAGGAGATGTTCATACAATAGGTTGAACCCAATCCTCATCCTCCCAAGTTAGATTAATGGCCTCAGGTAGCTCTCGAGCCAAATCCATATAAATACAGATCCGGGAAAAGGAGGTGTATCTTTGTTGTTTGGTCTGCTTTGAAACCTTCACAAATTTACCCAGGGTGTTGCCGATGTCCTGCAAAATTTTAGGTTTTCAGTACTCGCATGGTAATGAATATAGGCAGATCCAGAATGGGGATATGCTCATATCCTCCTTGTCTGGATTGAAATGTTCTTTCCATGGATGCAGGTACAACCCTGCTGAAAGAATAAATAGGGTCCTCCCTCCAAAATTCGATCTCTATATTCCTAGTTAAAAAATATGATTGTAAAAAAACCCTTCTCACCTAGGTACAGGTCATAATGGCCCTTAGGGTTACATGTTGACTTGATCCACCTAAGAAGATCCTTTTCCTTAGGCAAAATCCCTATGAATTTTCCGATAAGGGATTTTTCCTTCCACTCTTCAACTCGTTCCCTCAGTTTATCTGAGCGGATCTGGAGAGACGGGGTTTCGGCAGATATCGATAGGAAACAACCCTTCCTATGCTCTAGTCCGTGCCATTCCTGGTCACCCCTTTCTTCCCCGGTTCTACTCCTTGGTCATCCCTCCGATTGGTTCTTTTCCAAAATCCTTCCAAACCCATTCGGCCACTACAGAATGGAGAGGGAATATACCCCTCCGGGAGAGCCTATCTGAAACTCTAGAAAACCCTTGTTTGTTCACATTGTTCATTGTCGCAAAGGGCTCTCAAATTCCCTATCTTCCCAAAGGGAATACTTCATACTTCAACCTCTTCTTTGATTCTTCTCTTATTTTATAATTAATAAAACAAAAAAAATCCTTTATATTAAATATATGATTTGTGACGGAGCATAAAACTTGCAGGAAACAAAGTATGGACTGGATCCAATAGAATACGTGTTTATAGAAAGCATGAGATTTGGTTTTGAGAGACTATGTATCATTCGTGAGTCAATTATTTCTATGGTACGCTGCTTTTTAATTTACATTCATGTATACTATCTATTTATTTTTCATTATTCCCACCAGAAATGTAGATACACTCAGTATGTGGTTACCTAAGTTATATAAAGGGACCTGTTGTACAATAGAAATGCACACGGTAATGGTTTGATTGAATATAATTGCCCTTTTTAGGGATTATTATGTATAAAATCCTGGTGTGCCTTGCTTATTCATGTGTATGATGTTATTCTTGCTAATATTTTGATCCAACATGTCACCCTACCAATTGTATCTGGATTTGCTACAACAAACACCTTGTTTATATGGTTCCACCTAGATATCATGTACTCTGATTTATACATCCAATTAAGAGGGAAGGAACATGTATGTGATGCTTGTCATCGTGAACCCCCTGATATAATTGTATGGTTGTGGTTAATGCTTGGTTCCACAATGCATTTGTCCTACCTTATGTCATGCATTTGCACTTGCCATTTCAATTGACTTGTTGTTATAGTTTACCTCTACAAATCTACTTCAAAGGAAAACATTTTAAGTGCTCTCCTTTGTGGGTTGGATCAAACATTACTTAGCTTCGATTTCTAGGGAAAGGATTAGGAGCTTGGGTTATATATTTGGTGTATATTTGACTTTGTCTCTCGTCCATTAACTTTGAGTGCTTATCCTTTGTATTGAGCATTGAGCTTGCTGACATAACTTGAGCTCTTGCATAGTGTGTTTGCAAAGGCAATTTCATAGCAACGTTTGTGGGTTTGAGCATGGCAATCAATGGAGCGAAGTCAAACCAATCACCCAAATTGCGATGGATTGAAGGTAGGCATGAAAGATTGTTGAGTTTGATCAATGTTTGTGTGTTTTGCATGCTTTAGTTAAGTGGTAAGGGGTCTTCTATATTCTCTTTGATCATCCAAATCACAATTTATGCTTTACCCTTCTTGTTTCAACCCTTTATTCTTAGTTTTATCTACTATTTGTTTATAGAAAACTTGCATGTAGAGATCAAACTCCGTTCGACCTCTTGTATGCATTTGAGCTTGAAGTATTTTTTTTATACCCTTATTGTTTCTACTTTACAAATTGTATAGTTTATCCTTAAATTCTTGATCCAAGGTCCCAATCATGCACTCTAGATAAGCATGACTTCCCTTTGCTTGGTTTTGGGTTGTGGGCTTGGTCGAATCCTCATTTTAGATGTTATGGTCTAAGGGAAACAAAAGGGCTCAAAGTCCTTCCTTTTAATATTTCCCTTGATAATTTGACTTAACTTGACTTAACCCCACTGGAACTAGTTTCATATAGTTTTGGTGTTATTTTGTTTATGATAATTTGATTGGTTGATACCCAACACTCACATAGAATAAAAGTGATTCTTGTTGATTGTCCCAAGTATTCCATCATGGAAAATTTTACCCTCTATGGTATTGAGTGAAATCCATGATGGGCTCAATGTTGGATTTTGTATGTTGTTTAAATGAAACCTAAGATTTGCTTGATAAGGGATATTGGCACAATTGAATATGTTGTTGTTCATATACAATAAACCCTGGATTCTATCCATTGTATATTGCAAAAGGGTTTTATTTTATTTTATTGAAATGAGAATGCTACGGCATGGACTGTAGTAGAGTATTGTGGAAGCATGCATAATAGTATTTCAAAGAACATGAAAATGACACCTTGTGTGTGTGTGTGTGTGTGTGTGTGTCCCTAAAAAGAGTTTGCTTGAGATATACTGCAATACATAAGGTAGGTTATAACTATACTAGCTGTTTACTATAGTGAGATCTCAAAACTAGTTGTTTTTCATTTTGTTCAAAAAATTGAATGCACATCTTATGGGTATAATGAAGGTTGTTTATGGATGATGATAGAGCCTAATCTCTTATTAGTTGTGGGATAAGTTTGTGTGTTTACATGCATGCATGACTTAGATTTTTTTATTAAGTAGGGTTGAATTTGTTTGGCATATTATTTTTTTCAACATGCTAATTGTATTGTATGTTTAGTTTTGAATGTTTTAGATGAACTTGATGATTGAATATTTTTTTAATGATTTAAAGTTTGAAATCCAAGATGGATGACTTCAAAATCATAGTTGTTTTGGTTCTCTAAGAAAATGGCAAGTGTTGAAAGTAGTAGTGGTGAATGAAAGAGGTTTAAGTTATATATGTAAATTTCTTGCTAGGAGGTAGGCATATTTCCCCATATCGCCATCTTGTTGCGTTTCTTATGATTTTATGTCGAAACCCTATGACACATAGATACCCTTATTGTTTGATACCATGCATTTCATGGATGCATTCTAAAGGCATTTATCATAGTTGGTTTGGTTGTTATCACTACTTGCATTAATCATGATAATGAGTAATCAAGGTAAAGAAATTTCATTTGTTATTCATTATCAAAAGAAAAAGAGGAATTCTCACCTAGTTGTTATTGAAGAAATCCACCCTTCTAAGAATGGTGTGCTTGAATGGGCACTAATTTGTTTTCGGAATGGAAGTTTCTAGTCTTAATATGGTTGTGAGTTGCTCTAATTGACTTGGAATATTATGAGCTTGATGTGTAATGTTTAAGATCATGTTTCATTATGGGCAATATGTATAAAAGGATTTTGTTTATGTTTGATCTATACTTGGAGAACAAACATGTGATATAATTTGCTTGATAGATTAATAATGATGCGTGTTTCGGACAATCATATCACATAGTTTGATGGACTCTTCATTATGTATTTATGCACATGCTTTGGAGTGTTGATAACACTAGAAAATTGAATATGTGTGTGTGTGGGGTCTAAAATGGATATTGGATTAATTTTTAAAAATTGTTTTCATTCCCAGACTGATTGAGTTGATACCCATAGTTGGCTTGGGACCTTTATTTACTTTGGCCTTCATAACCTTCAAAATTCCTGAAGTATTAAGTTTGGAATTTAAAAACCCAAAAATTAATTTCTAGAGTAAATCCAATACGTGGTAGTTACAACTCTTCAACTCCTTATCCACCTCTTATAAAAGAGAGGAGGGATACTTAAGCAAAAAGGAGGATAAAAGAGAGAGAAAGTATAGCTTTATCCTCCTCTTAAAAAGAGAGGAGGGGTACCTAAGAAAAAGGGAGGATAAAAGAGAGAGAAAGTATAGCTTTGTTATGCTAATACATGTAGGGACTACGTTCAAGTATCGTCGAAAGATCTCGTTAAATTATTATTTTTTTAAATAGTAAAATAAGTTTCGTATTAATCTAGACAATTCTAGTTACTCCAGTTACTAGACCATTCTAGTTACTCCAGTTAAATTACTAACAAGTCATAATCATTCATCATTAGTATTCTAGTAATAAATAATAAGAGAATAAGAATTATGTGCATCTATCAATAAATTAGTTGGATCATAATGTTTATCGATTCTTACCACATTCGCCGCTTACTAAAAGGTGCAATTTGTGAAAAGTAATCTTATATCTATCAAGTTGACTCATTATTATTAGATGAGTTATAGTGTTCCTTGGTTCCCTCCAAAATTGTATATTTTCTTTTAAGACAATTGGGAAAAATAAACTATGTATAAGATAAGACCAATCTCAATTCACTTAGCTCTTTATTACAGGTTATTTAATTATTAAAAATAATTCAACTCATAACATACTATTCTTGACATTTATTACTTTCTATATTCAAATACATATATAATAGACTCATAAATCCACGTCGACACTGATGTACAGATCCTTTCATTTGTAAAAATGCATATCAACATAATTAAAAGTTTGTGTGTGTGATATAAATTACTTCAAGCACACGATAGACAAAGGCGAGTTGAACTCGATCGACCTCAGTTATGTTCTAATATCTATAATGTACATATAAGATGAATTTCCCAATCCCGGTGACATATATGTGAAAGGATGATACAATCACAGTGACATATATATATATATATATATATATATATATATATATATATATATATATATAAACGAAATATCAAAGAATCTAAAGTTTAAACAATTGATATCACATTACTTCAATCATATGATTTGCAGAGGTGATCTGAACTTCATCAAACACTTTAATGTTCAGATGTTTGTGATATATAGAATTATACAGCCAACTATGATATATGAAGAAAATAAGGATACCATCTCTACATATAAAGGAAATACAAAGAGAAACAAATTTCAAATTAATACATATGATACTTCAAAGCTTTAATCTCTTGATCGACATATATAATATAAACTCGATCATCCTCGGTGGTGTTCTGATATCTGTGATATAATATGAAAGCATTATACAATCTCTGTGGAACGAAATACACATAGAAACAGAACTTAAAATTGTGTAAATAATGATCCATGGTTTCAATCACCCGATCGTCAGAGATGATCTGAACTCGATCGTCTTCGGTGATACCCCGATCTCTTTAATATATAAAAGAAGAGATGTATAAAGAACAGACATATTTTACTCTACGTGTAACCTATAACTCTACCTTGATCATCGGCTAAGTGGGATCATAGATCGATCCTCTTGAACCATTGATGCGTTACTGTGTTATTAGTTTCATTTAAGGAGACAATACTCAAGAATTAAATCCTTTGTTAGGATATTTAGACACTTAGGAGTTAGTTAAGATCAACTTGTGTAATATATCCGTTAGGAAAAGTGTGTTTCTTTAGTATGCATTTGTAAATATTTAATCCGACGGTCATGATATGTTTTAGACATAGAGTGATCCGATGGCTCAACTTCTCTTAAATCATACCTAACCTTGATCCGTGGCTTAACACCCGATTGGTCCATGATCTTTATTTAAAGAGCATGGAGGGTCATTATCTAGTTGATCGATTATGATAAGCTCATTTGTAACTTTCTTTCTTTGCATAATAAATTGTCCCGTAGAAGGTATTTGGCTGAGGCCGTGGAGTATTTCCCTCAAGAGGGTTTAAACCATGTCAAAACATCAGTGTATCGATCTGTGATCTGTTTGTGTGAAGTGGTTTCTCTAGGTGTTTGGTCTTTTGGGAGTACCCTGTGTACCCGAACATGGTATCAGAGATTTTATGAAGAGTCGCTTCCGGATATGATCTAGATCTTGAACTATTGTTGCCGAAACTTGAAAGGTTCTCTGGTTCTGGTATTTCTCTGCATTTTTGGGCTGTGGGAGGTGTTCCATTGCGTCCGGAGCACTGTTTCCATTGGAAAATAGTTTTCGTTTGATCGAAAACGGTTCCCAGTTGCTTCAGAAACGCGTATTTTATCAGATCTGAAGGTATAATGTTACAGTAACGCTTTTTTATTTTTATTTTTTTAAAATATCTCATATTTTATCAGTTTTATTATTAGTTTTTTTAGTTTCAGATTGTTGCTTTCCCTATCTACGTATGCTCTTTGTCGTGCACCTTGTGTGATCTCAGCGAATCAGAAACAGAAAGGGAAAAGGTTTTTCTCGGCTGCGTATGCTCTTTGCCGTGCACCTTGTGTGATCTCGGCAAATCAGAAACAGAGAGAAAACGTAGACTTTCTGGGCAAGCTAACGAGATCTAATCCCACTAGCGTGGAAAAAAAAAATGTTTTGGTTTATTGTGTGATTTGCAAGGAAAAAAAGCAAGAACAGAAACCGAACAAGAAGAGTTAAAAAAAAAACCTTCCTCATTCTCATATTTTACATACCTTTTAATCTAGCTCACTTGGTTCAAAGTTGCTTTATTCCTTAATAGGTCTTGAGTTCAAGTCTTAGGAAGTTACTTTTAAAAAAAAAGTGCATGCAATTTCTATTTTCAAGTTACATTATTGTAAAAGTACATCTCACATAAATAATAAAAAATAAAAATAAAATGTGAGTCACTTAAGTTCCTTTTTATTGTTGCACTATTTAAAGTAACATCATTGTACAAGTGAAATCACTTATTTTACAAAAGTGATTCACTTAAAGCAATTTTCTTGTAAAGTGATTGTCAAAAGTTCATCTTGGGAAGAGGGGGGTCTTTTTTTTAGCTGGTCATTCTCTATCTGCCACGTCACTATTGGGGACATCTTCAACTTTTTCTTTGTTCAAGCATAACTTCATCATACAGAGTCAGTTTTGAGTGTCGTTTTTTTTTTAACTGCCTATTTTTTCGATCTCTTCGCATCCAGACTATTGGCTTCTATTTTTATAGCCATTAATTTGTAGTATGGCTACCCCTTTTGATATTCTACTTACCAATTCCAACTATTTTTCATGGAAATCTCGTATGGAGGATGTTCTACGAAGTAGGGGACTTTTCAGAATTACCTTAGGGAAAGAAACAGAACCCACTGGTGATAAAAAGAAAATAAAATGGGCAAATAGATGTGACGAAACTCGTGGATTGATTGGGATGTCAATCTCTACTGATTTGTGATTCCACATATTTGGAATTAATCAACCTGATGCTGCTTGGGACAAGTTGGAATCTTTGTTTGGTAAACACAATGAAATTCGAGGTCACTAACTCGAAAATGAGTTGATTTCTTTAAATCCAAGTGATTTTTCATGCATACAAGATTATTTATCTAAGTACAAAACTCTTAAACTCTTATGTGAAGAATGCAAAATTAAGAGGGAAGACAAATAATGCATTTATCATATTCTTTCCAAACTTGGACCTGCATATTCTATTTTTGTATCTACATTTTACTCCATGAAAGAATCCTTGAATGCAGCTAGCTATCAAGAGCCTAGTTTTGAATCCTTTTGTGATTCCTTGATTAGAGAGCAAGATAAGCTCATCCATCTTAGAATAATTAACAATGCAGATACATCTGGGAAAGTCTTATTGTCCCAACAGAAAGAAAAGTCCAAGCCTCCCAAGAAACAAAATTTTCACAATAATAAATCAAACAAGGGTCCCAAACCCTCTCAGTCAACTCCTTCTTTAAAAAATGACAAAGGATCCAAGCCAAAAGGCAAGAAGACTGAGTGTCATTGCAACTATTGCGGGAAAAATAATCATGATGAATATAAGTGTTTCAAGAAGATGGCAGCCTTGGGAGCAACAATGAAGAAGCACCACATCAGCATAGATTCGCCTTCAAAATCTACCTCTCATGGACATGCACTTTGTGCTTCTGGTTATTCTTATAATGCATCTTCTTCTTCTACTTCAAATGAATGGCTCATTGATTCTAAAGCATCTTATCATATGGCTAAGAATCAAGCCATCTTTTCTACTATGCATGAATGTAACACCAAACAAATATTTGTTGATGATGATAGATCTCTAAGTGTTGTAAGAGCTGAAACAGTTCCAATAGATAATAGTCATTTTAGTGATGTACTATGTGTTCCAAGAATTTCCTACAATTTGTTATCAGTCTATCAAATCACTCATTCTGGTGAAGGTAAAACTGTGACGTTTACACCTCACAAAGTTGTAATCAAAGATTTTAAAGATCCTCAACAGGTCTTAGCTACCGGAATTGTTGATGATATTACCAGGTTGTACAAATTTAACAACTTTGGGTCATCACCTTTTCCTTCAGTTTTTGTTGCTCATAGTGATAACTTGAGCAAACTTTGGCATGAGCGATTTGGTCACTTAAATTATCGCTCATTACAACAACTATGTAAAGACAATATGGTGACAGGTCTTTCGATGGTATCTTGCAGGGATGGTGTTTGTTCCGGTTGTGTACACGAAAAACATCATCGGGACAGTTTTGACAAACGTGCCTCTTGGCATGCCTCGGTTCCCTTGGAGATTGTGCATAGTGACTTGTGTGGTCCTCTTCTATCTGCTTCCTTTTCTGGTTTCAAATATTTCATAACTTTCATTGATGATTATGCAAGATGCACTTGGGTTTATTTCCTAAAACTTAAGAGCGAAGTATTTAACATGTTCTTAGCCTACAAGGTCCTTGTTGAAAAACAATCTGGTCTTCAAATTATTAAATTAAGATCTGACAATGGAAGAGAATATGTTAACAAAAAATTCACTACTTTCTGCACTGAACAAGGAATCCAACAACAACACACTATTCCATATATACCACAACAAAATGGTGTAGCTGAATGGAAGAACCACACTTTAAAAGAAATGGCTAATTGTATGATCTAATCTAAGAGACTAAGTCTTCAATTTTGGGCTGAAGCCATTAATTGTGCAAATTACATAGTTAATTGCACCCCACTAAAGCATTACAAGGTATCACACTAGAAGAAACATGGAGTAAAATTAAACCAGATATAAGTCACTTCCGTGTGTTTGGTAGTGAAGCATGGGCTCACATTCCGGATGAAAAACGGAAAGCATTGCAGCCTAAAAGTGAAAAGTGCATATTTGTTGGATATTCTAAAGATGTAAAAGGTTATAGACTTCTTCAACCACATTCTCATGATATAATCATTAGAAGAGATGTTAAATTTGATGAAAATCTCTTGGCCTGCGATCCTAACTCGGTGATTGTGCCATCTTTGGCCTGCGAGCCTGATTCAGCGATTGTGCGGTGCGTTCAAGCCATTTGGCTCGCACCAGATAGCGGTTCACCCTGTAAATTTTTATAGGAAGCATCGCAGACGGTGCGATCCAAATGGCTCGAATGCACCGTCACATCGTAAAAAATTATATAAGACATAAAAATGGTAATCAGTGCATTCAATATTTGGGAGCACTAGTTATCCGGTGCACTTAAATATATCAAACACATCGATTAACAATATCTTAAAAATGAAAAAAAATTAAATTATACGGTGCGCCTAGGGCATGTCACTGCATCGGTGTCGATGCTCTTACGTGCCATAGGAACACTATGAATATATTCTAATTCCACATTAACAATTGTTAAACGACGGTGTGTTTGGTTTAAGTCAACGCACCATTAACGTTGTGCTTACTTGAACTAAACGCACTGCTAACTGAATAGTATAAATTAGAGTGCCAAATACATAATTTTACGATGCTCCTTGGTCACGTCATTACACTGGTACCAGTGCTCTGGCATGCCATAGGCGCACCATCAACAATTTAATATAAAATTTTAAAATTTCATATAAAGAAGGATACCATCTCTACATATAAAGGAAATACAAAGAGAAACAAATTTCAAATTAATACATATGATACTTCAAAGCTTTAATCTCTTGATCGACATATAGAATATAAACTCGATCATCCTCGGTGGTGTTCTGATATCTGTGATATAATATGAAAGCATTATACAATCTCTGTGGAACGAAATACACATAGAAACAGAACTTAAAATTGTGTAAATAATGATCCGTGGTTTCAATCACCCGATCGTCAGAGATGATCTGAACTCGATCATATTCGGTGATACCCCGATCTCTTTAATATATAAAAGAAGAGATGTATAAAGAATAGACATATTTTACTCTACGTGTAACCTATAACTCTGTCTTGATCGTCGGCTAAGTGGGATCATAGATCGATCCTCTTGAACCATTGATGCATTACTGCGTTATTAGTTTCATTTAAGGAGACAATACTCAAGAATCAAATCCTTTGTTAGGATATTTAGATACTTAGGAGTTAGTTAAGATCAACTTGTGTAATATATCCGTTAGGAAAAGTGTGTTTCTTTAGTATGCATTAGTATGCATTTGTAAATATTTAATCCAACGGTCATGATATGTTTTAGACATAGAGTGATCCGACGGCTCAACTTCTCTTAAATCATACCTAACCTTGATCCATGGCTTAACACCCGATTGGTCCATGATCTTTATTTAAAGAGCATGGAGGGTCATTGTCTAGTTGATCAATTATGAGAAGCTCATTTGTAACTTTCTTTCTTTGCATAATAAATTGTCCCGTAGAAGCTATTTGGCCGAGGCCGTGGAGTATTTCTCTCACGAGGGTTTAAACCACGTCAAAACATCAGTGTATCGATCTGTGATCTGTTTGTGTGAAGTGGTTGCTCTAGGTGTTTGGTCTTTTGGGAGTACTCTGTGTACCTAAACATGGTATCAGAGATTTTATGAAGAGCTGCTTCCGTATATGATCTAGATCTTAAACTGTTGTTGCCGAAACTTGAAAGGGTTTCTGGTTTTGGTATTTCTCTGCATTTTTTGGCTGTGGGAAGTGTTCCATTGCGTCCGGAGCGCTGTTTCCATTGGGAAATATTTTTTGTTTGATCGAAAACGGTTCCCGGTTGCTTCAGAAGCGCGTATTTCATCAAATCTGAAGGTATAATGTTACAGTAACGCTTTTTTATTTTTATTTTTTAAAAATATCTCATATTTTATCAGTTTTTATTATTAGATTTTTTTAGTTTCAGATTGTTGTTTTTCCTGTCTGCGTATGCTCTTTGCCGTGCACCTTGTGTGATCTCGGCGAATCAGAAACAGAAAGGGAAAGGGTTTTTCTCGGCTGCGTATGCTCTTTGCCGTGCACCTTGTGCGATCTCGGCAAATCAAAAACAGAGAGAAAGCGTAGACTTTCTGGGAAAACTAACGAGATCTAATCCCACTAGCGTGGAAAAAAAAATGTTTTGGTTTATTGTGTGATTTGCAAGGAAAAAAGGCAAGAACAGAAACCGAACAAGAAGAGTTAAAAAAAAAAACCTTCCTCATTCTCATATTTTACATGCCTTTTAATCTAGCTCGCTTGGTTCAAAGTTGTTTTATTCCTTAATAGGTCTTGAGTTCAAGTCTTAGGAAGTTACTTTTAAAAAAAAAAGTGCATGCTATCTCTATTTTCAAGTTACTTTATTGTAAAAATACATCTCACTTAAATAATAAAAAATAAAAATAAAAAGTGAGTCACTTAAGTTCATTTTTATTGTTGCACTATTTAAAGTAACATCATTGTACAAGTGAAATCACTTATTTTACAAAAGTGATTCACTTAAAGCAACTTTATTGTAAAGTGATTGTCAAAGGTTCATATTGGGAAGAGGGGGGTCTTTTTTTTAGCTGACCATTCTCTATCTGCCACGTCACTATTGGGGACATCTTCAACTTTTTCTTTGTTCAAGCATAACTTCATCATACAGAGTCAGTTTTCAGTGTCGTTTTTTTTTAAACTACCTATTTTTTCAAGCTCTTCGCATCCAAACTATTGGTTTATGTTTTTATAGCCATTAATTTGTAGTATGGCTATCCCTTGTGATATTCTACTTACGAGTTCCAACTATTTTTCATGGAAATCTCGTATGGAGGATGTTCTACGAAGTAGGGGACTTTTCAGAATTACCTTAGGGAAAGAAAAAAAGCCCACTGATGATGACAAGAAAATAAATTGGGAAAATAGATGTGACGAAGCTCGTGGATTGATTGGGATGTCAATCTCTACTGATTTGCAATTCCACATATTTGGAATTAATGAACCTGATGCTGCTTGGGACAAGTTGAATCTATGTTTGGTAAACACAATGAAATTCGAGGTCACTAACTCGAAAATGAGTTGATTTCTTTAAATCCAAGTGATTTTTCATGCATACAAGATTATTTATCTAAGTACAAAACTCTTAAACTCTTATGTGGAGAATGCAAGATTAAGAGGGAAGAGAAACAATGCATTTATCATATTCTTTCCAAACTTGGACCTGCATATTCTGTTTTTGTATTTACATTTTACTCCATGAAAGAATCCTTGAATGCAGCTAGCTATCAAGAGCCTAGTTTTGAATCCTTTTGTGATTCCTTGATTAGAGAGCAAGATAAGCTCATTCATCTTGGAATAATTAACAATGCAGATACATCTAGGAAAGCCTTATTGTCCCAACAGAAAGAAAAGTCCAAGCCTCCTAAGAAACAAAATTTTCGCAATAATAAGTCAAACAAGGGTCCCAAACCCTCTCAGTCAACTCCTTCTTTAAAAAATGACAAAGGATCCAAGCCAAAATGCAAAAAGACTGAGCGTTATTGCAACTATTGCGGGAAAGATAATCATGATGAATATAAGTGTTTCAAGAAGATGGCAGCCTTGGAAGAAACAATGAAGAAGCACCACATCAGCCTAGATTTGCCTTCAAAATCTACCTCTCATGGAGATGCACTTTGTGCTTCTGGTTATTCTTATAATGCATCTTCTTCTTCTACTTCAAATGAATGGCTCATTGATTCTAGAGCATCTTATCATATGGCTAAGGATCAAGCCATCTTTTCTACTATGCATGAATGTAACACCAAACAAATATTTGTTGGTGATGATAGATCTCTAAGTGTTGTAGGAGCTGGAACAGTTCCAATAGATAATGGTCATTTTAGTGATGTACTATGTGTTCCGAGAATTTCCTACAATTTGTTATCAGTCTATCAAATCACTCATTCTAGTGAAGGTAAAACTGTGACGTTTACACCTCACAAAGTTGTAATCAAAGATTTTAAAGATCCTCAATAGGTCCTAGCTACCGCAATTGTTGATGATATTACCAGGTTGTACAAATTTAACAACTTTGGGTCATCACCTTTTCCTTCAGTTTTTGTTGCTCATAGTGATAACTTGAGCAAACTTTGGCATGAGCGATTTGGTCACTTAAATTATCGCTCATTGCAATAACTATGTAAAGACAATATGGTGACAGGTCTTCCGATGGTATCTTGTAGGGATGGTGTTTGTTCCGGTTGTTTACACGGAAAACATCATCGGGACAATTTTAACAAACGTGCCTCTTGGCATGCCTCGGTTCCCTTGGAGCTTGTACATAGTGACTTGTGTGGTCCTCTTCCATCTGCTTTCTTTTCTGGTTTCAAATATTTCCTAACTTTCATTGATGATTACGCCAGACGCACTTGGGTTTATTTCCTAAAACTTAAGAGCGAAGTATTTAACATGTTCTTAGCCTACAAGGTCCTTGTTGAAAAACAATCTGGTCATCAAATTATTAAGTTAAGATCTAACAATGGAGGAGAATATGTTAACAAAACGTTCACTACTTTCTACACTGAACAAGGAATCCAACAACAACACACTGTTCCATATATACCACAACAAAATGGTGTAGCTGAATGGAAGAACCACACTTTAAAAGAAATGGTTAATTGTATGATCCAATCTAAGGGACTACGTCTTCAATTTTGGGTTGAAGCCATTAAATGTGCAAATTACATAGTTAATCGCACCCCCAGTAAAGCATTACAAGGTATCACACTAGAAGAAGCATGGAGTAAAATTAAACCAGATGTAAGTCACTTCCGTGTGTTTGGTAGTGAAGCATGGGCTCACATTCCGGATGAAAAACGGAAAGCATTGCAGCCTAAAAGTGAAAAGTGCATATTTGTTGGATATTCTAAAGATGTAAAAGGTTATAGACTTCTTCAACCGCATTCTCATGATATAATCATTAGAAGAGATGTTAAATTTGATGAAAATCTCTTGGCCTGCGAGCCTAACTCGGCGATTGTGCCATCTTTGGCCTGTGAGCCTAATTCAGCGATTGTGCATTCTTCTTCTTCCAACTTCTTTGACAGGTTTCCAACTCCAATTTCTGATGATGATAGTGAGGATGAAAATCCACTTCCGCCTGCTCATGTTCCTCCAATTGCACCAACACAAGTGCTTCCTCGATGGGTCCATTCAACATGTGAAGCAGCTAGTGATCCTAGAGATCAACGTCGAACACGTTCTCAATTTCAGCGAGCCTCTTCTCTTTTGGCTCAGGTTTCCGAGAATCATGATCTATAAAATTTTGCAAAAGCTTCAAGAAATCCATATTGGGATGCAGCTATGGATGAAGAATATCGTTCCTTAATGGCGAACGATACTTGGAATCTTGTATCTCTTCTAAAAGGAAGAAAACTTGTCAGATGTAAATGGGTCTACAGAACTAAGTATGCATCAGATGGAAGTGTTGAAAGAATTAAGGCAAGGTTAGTTGCCAAAGGTTTTTTCCAAGTTGAAGGGATTGACTACAATGAAACCTTTGCTCCTGTCACAAAAATGAACTCCATCCACCTTGTTTTTTCCCTTGCAGCCTTACATAACTGGGAAGTCCATCAAATGGACGTCAAGTCTGCCTTCTTACATGGTGATTTACAGAAAGAAATTTACATGGAACAACCTCCTGGATATGTTCAGAATAACTCTAGCCTTGTCTGTCGCCTTAAGAAATCCTTATATGGCCTTAAGCAAGCTCCTAGAGCTTGGTATGCCAAAATGGATAGCTTTCTCCTTGACACTGGTTTTTCTAGATGCCATTCTAACCCCAATGTCTATACCAAGAAAGTAGGAAACCATCTCACCATACTTGTTCTATATGTTGATGACCTTATTATTATTGGTAGTGACCCTAGGCTTATAACCCATGTGAAATATAGTCTTAAGCAAAATTTTAAAATGTCAGACTTAGGACATTTACATTATTTTTTTTGTCTCCAAGTCCTACAAACCAAAGAATGAATCTTTCTTTCTTAGTCTAAGTATGCTTGTGACCTTCTTCGTCGCTTTCACATGGAAGATTTTACACCAGCCCCTTCTCCCTTCCAGTCCAGAGTCAAACTTTCTGCCACTTGTCCTTCACCTGAAATAGATGCCACCTTGTATTGTCAGTTTGTTGGTAGTCTCTTATACTTGACTCATTCCTGTCCTGACCTTTCCTTTGTCGTTGGTCGTGTTGCCCGTTATATGCAAACACCTCATGAAAGTCACTAGAAAGCAGCTAAAAGAATACTTTGATATATTCGAGGTACAATTCAGTTTGGGATTCATTACAGTATAGGGGGGAAACCTTTGTTGGTTGGTTTCACTGATTTAGATTGGGTCGGCGATCCTGATGATCGAAAGTCTACTGTAGGTTATGTTTTCAGTCTGGGATCTGGACCCATCACTTGGGATTTTAAGAAACAACAAGCTCTTGCTCTTTCTTCAGCAGAGGAAGAATATCGAGCCGCAGTTAATGCCAGTCAGAAAGCTTTATGGCTTCGACAGATCCTTTCAGAGTTTGGATTCGAGCAGCAGCAGCCTACTCCACTTTGGTGCGACAATCAAAGTGCCATCAAGCTTGCCAAAGATCCAGTCCTAAATCAACGCAGCAAACACATTGAGCTACTTATGCACTTCATCAGAAATCTTGTTCATGATCGTATTCTTGAAGTGCTATTTTGTCCTACAGATGATCAAGTTGCAAACATCTTCACCAAGTCTCTTACAAAAGCAAAGTTTTCTAAACTTCAATCTATGTTAGGAGTTCAGGAACTTGTCATTAAGGGGGGATAGGATCTAATTCCTCCTTCCTTCTCCTAATAGTGTCACTTTTGTAAATCCTTCAATCCTATCCCAAATTGTTCTTAAGGGGGGATGTTAGGATATTTAGACACTTAGGAGTTAGTTAAGATCAACTTGTGTAATATATCCGTTAGGAAAAGTGTGTTTCTTTAGTATGCATTTGTAAATATTTAATCCGACAGTCACGATATGTTTCAGACATAGAGTGATCCGACGACTCAACTTCTCTTAGATCATACCTAACCTTGATCCGTGGCTTAACACCCAATTGGTCCATGATCTTTATTTAAAGAGCATGGAGGATCATTGTCTAGTTGATCGATTATGAGAAGCTCATTTGTAACTTTCTTTCTTTGCATAATAAATTGTCCCGTAGAAGCTATTTGGCCAAGGCCGTGGAGTGTTTCCCTCACGGGGGTTTAAACCACATCAAAACATCGGTGTATCGATCTGTGATTTGTTTGTGTGAAGTGGTTGCTCTAGGTGTTTGGTCTTTTGGGAGTACCCTGTGTACCCGAACATCCTTGACAATACAAGTAACTTCTACATAGATCGTCGGCCAAGTGGGATCATGGATCGATCCCCTTGAGCCATTGATTTCATCTCTGTAATATTCGATTCATTTAAGGAGACAATACCCAGGAATCAAATCCTTAACAATACAAGTGAATTCTACATAGATCGTCGGCCAAGTGGGATCATGGATCGATCCCCTTGAGCCATTGATTTCATCTCTGTAATATTTGTTTCATTTAAAGAGACCATACTATGTAATATTCGATTCATTTAAGGAGACAATACCCAGGAATCAAATCCTTAACAATACAAGTGAATTCTACATATATCATCGGCTAAGTGGGATCATGGATCGATCCCCTTGAGCCATTGATTTCATCTCTGTAATATTCGTTTCATTTAAAGAGACCATACTCAGGAATAAAAATTCTTAACAATAAAATATGACTTCTACATAGATCGTAGGCCAAGTGGGATCATGGATCGATCCCCTTGAGCCATTGATTGCATCACTGTAAAGTTAAATCTTATTATAATATCACTACTTAGGAACATAATTATTTCATTATATAATTAATTTCTACTTGATCACCGGCTAAGTGGGATCATGGGACAATCCTCTTAAGCCATTGATACATCACACATAATAACATTCTCAGGAACACACTACTTCGTTATACATAGAACTTACTACCTTGATCGTCGGCTAAGTGGGATCATGGATCGATCCTCTTGAGCCCTTATTACATCATGGTAGTATTCGATTATGAGCTACATAAGAAAATACTTAAGGTTCTGTACAGGGTTAACTATGGAATAGGGATGGTTAAGAGAACCCCGTTACAATACCATCGAAGTCATTTAGAGTTCCAGCATGCGTTACTCTATATCGACGCGAGTTTATGTTTTGGCTTCAACAATTGTTTCCACCTTAACTCCACAAGCCCGACCTTCCGACTTCAGAAGAGTGTCGGCAGGGTACCATCTTGGATCGAACAGTCTATAGGTTAAACAGGTGTTAACCATATGGATGAAGGAACGCAGGTCGGTTAGTGATTTACGGAGAGTAGGTATTCTCACTGAGTTTAACTATCACAAGGATCCAAATCGGGGTTTGGTCCACCATTTCCACTAGTTTCAAATTTTTCCATATATAAAGATGATAAGACCAAGCCGCGCTAGTATCAACGGCTGCCATGACTTGGAGATAAATTCCCATTCTCATAAATCTACCTTCACGATGCTCGACATGGACTATCAACATTGCAAAGGGTAGTTTAGAGTAAAACAAGATTTGAAATATTACACATTCGTACTAAGATTTAGTATATGCACGGCCGATCCATTACTCATTTCTAAATAACTTGAACACAATGCGAATTTATAAAATAAATGTCAAACCTATTCCGATGGTTGTGGTTAACCCACTCGTCGGAGGGTTTCAATAGTTGTCCTTATCACCACGATCCAATGTCCGAATGCCAATGTCCAACTGACCACTCGGTTTACCTCACTACCAACTCTGGGAATACTCTTCTTCTTCTCGAACACCCGAGCAATGGGGCCACAGAGCTCACATACAAAAACCAAGGATCCAAAAGCGAGTTTCCCCCTCACCAAGATCCTTTTCCAAACTCAGAATAGAAGCAAATCAATGTCTCGTCAACATTACGGCAACCATCCAGCCATAGGGTGTCCTTCCCTTTCCTCTTGCCTTCCTTAAGTAGGAGAATTCTCTGCGACACATGTCGTTTCATGAAAAAATGTCTATTTTTCTAATTATTTAAAATATAATTATCTCACTCATCCATGTGTCTAATTCTCATGAGAGTGCACCTACATTCCTAGATTTACTCAAGTATGTCCCCTGATGCTCCAATCTAAGTTTCCATTTTTGTGGGTGCAAGTGGAGTTGGCTAAGTGACAATGTTTAGTCTACCATTTTCTCTTAAAACAATTGTTCTCCATTATGTGATTACTAATATTCATTTCATGTGCAAATAGTCTAAATGCAACTTATATGTTTAATGCATAAATATTTATCATTTTTTTGTTTTGGGTCTAGGTACCACATCATCTGGTGCTTTCGACCATCAATTTCCTTTTTCCATCTAGGTACCACATCGTCGGGTCCTTTCATTAATGCTTTTTTGTTTCATCTGATTTGTGGGAACTTCATGAAGTGATTTAGGATTCGTTACCTTCAATCTTCCATCTACACTCTATTGGAGACTAATGGCGTCGAGGAGTAATTCTAATCTTACTGTATGCCCCTCAACCTCGTACGCGACCAATTCCGTCGTGGTCCACTTCGTACGACTTCACGCTTCCCCGAGTAAGCGGATAAGGGATTTTTAACTCGTGTGTGGATTCCGTAGTAAGTCGACACTGTCTTTGTTCTTCCGTGTGTGATTTATTCGTACTCTACGGCCCATTTATTTACTTTGTGAGTCAGTTGATTATGATAGTTACCTATTGCTGCACATATTATCAAAGTACCCATCAATAGTACTGCTCATCATAACTCATCAATATACATCATGTAAATCAGTCTATAATCATGTTTTGTAACTCTACTAATCATTAAGCAATACATGCAATTCATTCATTCACATCGTATATTTCATAAAATAGCTAATCGTTAAACAGAGCATGCATTCATTCATCAATTTAAGTAAAATATCCATTTCTACAAGTGTCATTTATTTCATTGTTATCATTTTGTCGTCATGCACATCATCATGTGTTTCTCAATTATTCAAACATTTATATTCAAAGGACCATTTTATTAAGGTTTAATCAGTTGGGTCACTTGACAAGTGACCTCAAAATATACAATCAGTCTAGGGGCATGACATATGCCCCTTCTTATTTAGAAATTTGTCCTGAAGTTCAGAATAAATATGGAAAACTACGACACATCTCAGATGTGTCCTCCCAAGTCGCAGAGATAGGACTATAACTATCCCACTCTACTTTGACTTGATCAATCACACAGTGACTAAGCTTCCATGTTCGCTAGTCCAATACTTGGATCAATTCATCCATCACGGCCCCGTCGTCCGTTATCTGCACATTACTCAGAACAATAATATGTGAAGTATCAGAAATATATTGACGTAAAACAGATACATGAAAAACATTGTGAATCCTACTCAAAGATGACGACAAGTCAAGACGATAGGAAACCGGTCCTATTCGTTCAAAAATCCTAAAGGGTCCCACAAACCTAGGGGACAAGTTGGCTCCTTTGCCAAATTTTATCTAGCTCTTCTGCGGTCTTACTCGCAAAAATACATTATCTCCAGTCTCATAACTCCGGTCATTTCTATGTGCATCCGCATAGCTCTTCTGTCGATCCTGTGCTTCTTTCAGTCGAGCACGAATGGTCACCATCTGATATTCCATTTCTTGTATCACTTTTGGGCCTAACAATGCCCTATATTCCAATCTATCCCAAGTTATGGGTGTTCTACATGGTCGTCCATATAGAAATTTGAAAGGTGCCATTTGAATAGAACTATGGTAACTATTATTGTAAGAAAATTCCACTATAGGCAGGTATTCTTCCCACCTTTTATGTTGATCCATCACATACATCCTTAACATATCCTTCAAAACCTGCTTCACCCTTTCGGTTTGTCCATCGTCTCTGGGTGATAGGCGGTACTGAAGTTGATTTGAGTACCTAGGGATTCTTGAAAGCTTGTCCAGAACCTTCCCGTAAATACTGAACCTCTATCCGAAATGATCTTTTTCGGTATTCCATGCAATCTTACAACCTCATTTATGAAAACCTTATTAATTTTCGGTGCTTGATATGTGTTCTTGATCGGTAAGAAGTGTGCACTCTTGGTAAGAGTGTCGACTACTACAAAAATGGTGTCATGTCTCCTGTTAGTCAAAGGTAAACCAACTATAAAGTCCATAGATATGACTTCCCACTTAGATTCAGGAATTGCATGGGGTTGGAGCAATCCGGAAGGGTATCGATGCTCTGCCTTAACCATTTGGAATTCCATACATTTTTCTATGAAGCTTACCACATCCCTCTTCATTCCTTGCCAAAAGAATAATGGTTTTAGATCTGCGTACATTTTTTTTACTCCTGGATGGGCTCTATAAACTGCTCTATGAGCTTCAGATAATATCAACTTTCGGATCTCTTCATTTTCCAGTACATAGATATGGCTTTTATACCTCAGTAATCTGTCCATGTCAAAGGAGTATCCCTCATACTTGGGTATCCTCATTGGCTCATTCTCCAATTTCGTTTTCACTTCATTATACCATGTATCATCTTGTTATAGTGCTAGTACCATTTCTCTTAGGTTGGTTTTCATCGGTATAACTGAGAATATCCTAGGTCTTCGGCTGAGTGCATCAGATACCTTGTTTAATGTTCCCTTCACATAGGTTATGTCAAAATCATACTCACTGAGTAACTACGACCATCTTCTTTGTCTTGCTTTTAAGTCGCTTTGAGTAAATATGTGTTGTAACCCACAATGGTCTGTCTTCAATTCAATTTTCCTTCCAACCAAATAGTGTCGCCATAACCTTAAGGCATGAATTACCACGGTGTTTTCCATATCATGGGTTGCATAGTTCTCTTTTTGTGGACGAATATTTCGGGATGTGTAATAAATCACCCTCTCTTCTTGCATCAATACACACCCAATTCCATCCTTCGATGCATCCATACAAACTAGAAAAACTTGGTCCATATCTGAAACTCTTAATATTAGTGTCATTGTCAATAGTTCTTTATGTCTAGAGAAAGCTTGCTCAAATTTCTTCGTCTAAATAAAGGGTCGGTTTTTATTTTGTAACTTCGTTATGGGTCCTGCCACTTTGGAGAAACCTTCTACAAAGCGTCTATAGTACCCCGCAAGTCCCATAAAACTTCATACCTCATGTACATTGGTGGGTTCCGGCCATTCCCAAATCGCTTCTATATTTTCCGGATCCACTACAATACCATCATCGGATATAATGTGGCCAAGGTAATGAATCTCCTTTTGAAATAACGAACACTTGGATAACTTCTTGTATAAATGGTTCTCTCTTAATCCTTGCAGCACTATTCTCAAGTGTTCCTCATGTTCTTCCGGTGTTCTAGAATATATCAGAATGTCGTCCATAAATACTTGCACAAACTTGTCTAGGTATTGACGAAATACACCATTCATTAAGTTCATAAATACGCTTGGTGCATTTATCAATCCAAAAGGTACCACTACAAATTCGAAGTGTCCAAATCTTGTCTTGAAGGCAGTCTTAGGAATATCTTCTTCTTTAATTCTCAAGTGGTGATATCTCGATCTTAGATCTATCTTCGAGAATACAGTTGTGCCTTCCATTTGATCAAAAAGGTCATCAATCCTGGGTAGAGGGTATTGATTTCTTATAGTTTCCTTGTTTAGATGACGGAAATCAATGCACAAGCGCCATGATACGTCTTTCTTCTTGACAAAATCACTGGTGCTCCCCATGGAGATACGCTAGGTCTAATCAACCCCAAATCTAATAAATCTTGTAGTTGGATCTGTAATTATTTTAATTCCGGCACTGACATTCGGTAAGGAGTTCTTGCTATGGGTTCTATCCTTGGCTTCAGTTCAATAGTGAAATCTATTTCACAATGTGGCGATAGACCAGGTAGTGCTTCTAGAAATACATCCATGTATTCCGAAAACAAAGGGTGGTTGATTACTTCCACTTTATCCCCTTCCTTGTTCATAGATATTATTGCATAAAGTTGGCATCCCTTCCTCATAATTTTCTTCAATTGCATGGCCGAAATCATCCTTAAGGAAACCTTCCTTTTCTTTCCCGTCAGTGCTCTCTTGAACCCTTCGTCATCGTAAAAGGTTAACTCCTTATTTCGGTAATCCATTACTGTTGAATGCGCCTCTAGCCAATCCATACCTAGGATTAGAACATAAGTGCTTAACTCTGTGGCATAAAATGACACTTTAGTAGAGAATACCCCTAAGTCAACCCCGCAATATTCTAATTTAAGGCCCACTCTTTGGATACTTCCGGAGGCCATTTTGAGAGTGTTGAAATCCTCTTGACTGATTGTCATCATCTTACTACGTTCTAGATATTTAAATGAGAAGAAACTCTCAGTGGCACCAAGGTCTACTAGTAAGGAGAATACATTACCGTCTATCTTACCAGTGGTCTCGAGGACTGTAGATTGGTGCTCGGCTTGGCGATTGTTGACAGTTGCATGTATGCGGTGTGCTCGTCCGAGATCATCCGCAGTAGTTTTTCGTGATCCTTGATTTTTCCCTTGAATTCTTCCGTTCCCCTGGTTCTTTCGAGGGAATTCTCTCTGGAAGTGCGGCCCTCCACATTTCCAACATCCTGACGTTGGGCCTTTTGTGGTACTTTCGGTTGGTGCATTGTTCTGTCATGGTACAAATTGTGTTGGTTTCCCAAAAGGTTTTGGATGATCATTTCTTGGTGGTGGTGATCGATAGGGACAACTATTGCAACTAGGGGCATGACAATACATCATCTATGAGTTCGATTCTCAGCTACATAAGAAAATACTTAAGGTTTTGTACAAGGTTAACTATGGAATAGGGATGGTTAATAGAACCCCGTTACAATACCATCGAATTCATCTAGAGTTCCAGCACGCGTTACTCTATATCGACGGGATTTTATGTTTTGGTTTCAACAATTGTTTCCGCCTTAACTCCACAATCCCGATCTTCCGACTTCAGAAGAGTGCCAGCAGGGTACCAGCTTGGATCGAATAGTCTGTAGGTCAAAATATACAATCAGTCTAGGGGCATGACAATACATCATCTATGAGTTCATTCTACTAGTCCTTCAATAGCCTAACAATCCTAGCAATGGTAAGCAAGTTACATTTTAAGGTCCAACATTAGGGTGAAAACAAAGGGTCTCCCTATGGAGATAAATTTTGTTTGACGTATGTATTTTTTTTACAAACATCTATATGACTAACATTTCCATGATTGCAAATACCCTTCAAACAATTCGAGTGTGGAGTTAGGAAAGGCTTGATGTATTGTCCTTATCGCAGATTCTCAACCCCTATGATGTATTGTCCTTATCGCAGATTCTCAACCCCTATGATGTATTGTCCTTATGACTAACATTGCCATGATTGCAAATACCCTTCAAACAAGTTGGGGCATGACAATACATCATAGGGGCTGAGAATCTGCGATAAGGACAACTATTACAACTCTCCGACGAGTGGATCAACCACAACCATCAGAACAGGTTTGACATTTATTTTATAAATTCACGTTGTGTTCAATTTATTTAGAAATGAGTAATGGATCGGTCGTGCATATACTAAATCTTATGAAGTACGAATGTGTATGTTATATTTCAAATGTTTTTTTACTCTAAACTACCCTTTGCGATGTCGATAGTCCATGTCGAGCATCGCGAAGGTAGAATTATGAGCACTAGCGGTTATCTCCAAGTCATGGCAGCCATTGATACCGACGAGGCTTGATCTTATCATTTTTATTTATGGAAAAATTTGAAACTAGTGAAAATGGTGGACCTAACCCTGATTTGGATCCTTGTGATAGTTAAACTCAGTGAGAATACCTACAATAAGTCTAGGGGCATGAAAATACATCATCTATGAGTTCATTCTACTAGTCCTTCAAGATCCTAACAATCCTAGCAATGGTAAGCAAGTTACATTTTAAGGTCCAACATTAGGGCGAAAACAAAGGTTCTCCCTATGGAGATAAATTTTGTTTATTTGCTTGACGTATGTATTTTTTTTACAAACATCTATATGACTAACATTGCCATGATTGCAAATACCCTTCAAACAATTTGAGTGTGGAGTTAGGAAAGGCTTGATGTTGTTTGAGGCCTCATCTCATTTGAATTGAAATTGGTGTGAACAACTTGTGGTCTTGAAAACATCATGTTATAGGAAGATTGGCTGATTGTTGGAACTATTCGGGTTACTATTGGCTATACAAAGAACCCCATTTATGAATAAAATCTTCTTTGGGCATACCTACAATTGTCTCTCTCTATGTATATTACTTTTCTTTAAGAGCTTTATTGCTTGATCTATGACCACATTTCATAAATTGTTGTACATATGTATGGTCTAACTTATTATGATTAGTTGTTCTATAATTATAGTATGAGGTGTATACAATTGATTTAATAATATAACCATTTAGCATTTTACTCGACACTCATTTATACATATTCACATTGAATTAACAATCAATTCTACATTTGTAATTCACTATAACTAAGAATCTAAGTTTTATTTAAATTAATAAGTAGCTTCCATAATAATATTTTCATTTAGAATTTACTTCACATAAATGCTAGAATTAGGTCTACATTCTAACTCATAATTTAAGACAATTAATCACTAAATTAAGACACATTAAAACCTACATGCACACGTAATTGGAGGATAAGTACCCTTAAAGAGAAATACTTTGCTAACTTGTATAACCAATAAAGCTAACTTCATAGCTAGCAAGTATAGGGTTTTAAGCATACCCTAGGTTTTCATATTCACATTTTCCCCTTGAGAACCCTATAAGGATGCTTGGAGTGTTCTACTCTAATTTTCATTTCAAACATCAACACATTCCTAACATGGTTTTCCCTCAAAACAACCCCATTTCTCTCACATTTTCAGCAGTAGGTTCCCCAACTTCTATGGGCTCTTACCAACCATAATTGCCTAGGTTCCAGGCTTACCATTTCAAGCATAAAAAACATGTTTTCACATCAATTCCTTCATTAACTAAAAGAGAGGAAAATACCCAACACATGGAAAAACATTGAATGGAAAGAATTCCTCCTCCCTTTCTCCATGAATGGATGAATGAATGAAAAGACGAGAGACATTTTCTTGAAGGATATCTAATCTCTTCCCAATGATATGATAACTTGGTACACACACACACACACAGGTCAATGATTGATGGGTAAGCTTCTACGGAAGCATGGGCGAAAAAGGGTAGTGCTTCCCAAAAGTCAATGTTAAGGTCAAATCACCCATGCAACCCCTTTTCTCTTTCACTCTTGTGGTATCATAGCCCTCGTGTTCCTTTCTAAAAAACATTTTTGGTGGATAATATATTAATATATATTTCCTCTTTATATATTCTTTTACATAAACATAAGCACATCATGGAAACACAAAACGTCACAATCCTAGCATAATCCTAACCCACAACTCAGACTCGTAATCATTCACCAATTAATTTTTTCCCTTGGGTTCCACAGGAGAAATATTTAAAATTCATTTTATATTATTTACAATGTTGGGTCATAATAACTCAACACGAAGACTCCCATCACATAAATCACATCATATAAATAATACATGCTTTAACGAAATATCATTCAAGGATCAAAACTAAGGTATTACATCATGTTTACATGAAACACCAATTGAAATGAAAAATGCCCATGTGAATCTAGGCTTGATGGGGTGAACATTGACAATTATAAATTAGCTTATGTTTCTCACTTCAAATGGATCTTTCAAGAAAGAGCTTTAGTTAAAAGCACAATGGGACAAGAATTTGGAACTACTTTTGGAAGACCATGTTCTTGGCTCAATCCTCACCAAGACAGAGTGGTGCCCTCTGACATTGTTGCTTAATCTCCCTTGTTTGAAATCTTACCATACAAGTCTTGATTTACACTAAATGGATCTAGTTGGTCAAATTTTTTATATCGATTTATACTAATTTAGTTGGCAACAAATTTGCAATGTAATTTTTACATAATATTGTGTAGGCATTCAATATCCAGTCCATTATCCAACTCTTAATAATTTTTTGTGTTTTATTATTTTATGGTTAAGTACCTGAAGCCACTTAGGTAGGGATTTGTGGGTTTATTCTCCCTTATTGGATTTTTTTAATGAATTTTACAAGCAATATGTAAACTCAAGTCCAAAAGATCATGTTCCCTCTATAATCATGGAATGATATTTGTCATCCAAAACAATTTCATTTTTTGGAAAACAAATGTATTATGCATAATAACAAGTGTTTCTCATATTTCTTTTTTGAAGTAAGTACTCACGAGGATTTGAACTTGTCACCTTCCATTTACAACTTCTCATCTCAATTACTCATTTACCAATTGCTCTACCCCCATGGGCTACAAGTGTTCATCATATTTATTATCAAATGAAAATTCAAAGTACTATAAGGGAAATGTAGTTAAATGATTAATGTTATATGTGAGAGAAATGCCCCCTTGAAAAAACTCAGGTTCCCTATGTCCTAGTTTATCAAAGCCAAATCAAAAGCAAAGGGACTAAAAAAAATAAAAATAAATTGCAAAAAAGAGGCACAAGGAAGGGTATCTCAAGAAAAATCTTTCCCTTCCAAAGCACACACATGGAAAAAAAAATCATTAACCCTTAACTCTTGAAATCTAAGGAGTAGACCTTGCACTTAGTCGGATTTCTATGATGGTCAATTCATGAACTTCTTCTCCCTAGTACCACATTCACTTCAACGCCCTCACCTTACTTAGAAACTTAGGAACTGCACATGGTCTTAAGGGTTTAACATGAAATACAAGATTAATTATGGTCACTCTGTTAAGTCTAAGGTTAATGAGATAATTAATAAAACATTAGTGAATTAATTAGAAAAGTGCACTTGCTAATTTTGCATATTAATGTTTTAAATATTTGAAGGTATTTTTCCTAAGTCATACATTATATGGTCTAACACTTGGATTGAGCATCGGTGATGTTCCCTAGTACTTGGGACCAATTTGGCATTTGTTGGAACACTTATTCAGGGTTGAATTTTATTGCTAATATTGGGCCCTTGGAGTTAAACCCTCGTACTGTGACACATAAGTTTATACAAATTATACTTTATTAAGGGGGATGCTTGTGGTTTTTTATGATTTGACTCACTTTAAAGGGGTTCATTTTGGGGGCACATATGTGGAGGAGAAGATATATTATTTTATTATGGAGGAGCCCGCCCTCTCACTTATGCAAGCCATGAATATGAATGAAGTATGCCCCTTATAATTGAATACATCTCTTCCAAAATGATGGCATAGAGCCACTTCATGGTTAATGGACCCCAAGCTCCTAAAGTTCAACGTTAGGCAATATAAATAATTCATGGGTTGTTTAATGACCCATGCTTAATGAAGTTAACCTCAAGGCGACGAATCTCCATTGGATCACATGCACGGATGATATGTCAATATTTTATGAGGACACCCCCTTCATTTGCCTGCATGCCATGGATTGAGTTATTCATAGGCATATGCATGAGACACTTATTGGATGTTGTTTGTTAATATGGAAATTTTATTGCATCGTTTGCATGCTATTGACCCCATATTTTAGCAAATTAACTTCAAGGGGCGAATTGATCTCATTTGGACTATATCATTTAATACATTTTCACATGGAGATCACTAAACACCTAGTTGTAGAGCATTTAATGCTCTATAGTTGGGGTTTGCACCATTGGATATAAAGTTATTTCTATCCAACTATTCACACCCCAAATTGTACAGCATTAAATGCTCTGCAATCGAGTGCTTAGATACAACCCTTTCACATGCATAGTTTTGGGTATGATTTCATACTTTATGGAGCATTCATCCCTTCCACTCATGGATGTGGTATATATTCCTTGGATTGTGAACACCTTTTGGCATGTCATGGGTTGACCATTAACTCGACCTTGGAGGGGTCATTTGGTAGTTGGAGTTTTGTATTACTATTTATTTAACCTCAAATGATTGATGCTCTCTCACCTTATGATGTGGATTTGTTAAATGGGAATGCATAGGTGGCATAATAAACCACTTATCAAATGCATTTTTTGACCATGTCATGAACAAGTTAGGGTTTTGCTATTTTTGACCATGTCATGGAAGATTTATTATTTCATTATTGAGGAGCTAGTGTCTCTTTCTATATAAGAGACCCTCCTCTCATTGTAATCATTGCTAGAACTTGTGGAGAATAAACTCTTTCATTATTTTCTTGGTTCTCTTGGATTGAAGCTTATGGGTGTTTATTGAATAATTCCATTTGAAAATTTGCTCCTTAGTGCTCTAATCATGGATTTTATCTCCAATTAGATCGTGGGTAATTGTTTGTCATGTGGTTTTATAAGTCAGCATGCACTTTAAATTTAATGTATGTTACTTTTAGTTTTTCTTGTGGCAAACTCTCTATGTATATAGTATCACTAGACATCACAAATTTTGGATTCCCCTTGGAAGATTGCTTAAATTGGTTTGGCTATCAAAGTCTATAGTATGGTTTGAGCTTTCCAAACCTTCACTCTTTGATCACCAATTTCTCTTGATTTTCCTCTATACCCCAGTTGCCCAAACAAATTAATCATGCACTAAACACAATTCATAGGCCACTTAAAAAACTTATCTTTAATTTTCTGCTTTTAAAAAACCTGAAAACTGTAGATGTTTTTGCAAGACTAATCAATCTTTAATTTCCTGAAACTCATTGTAACAACATCTTATACAATTTTGTCTTTTTTCATTAATTTTCTGTTCTAAAACAGAAATTTCATTCATTGTTAAAGACAAATTTATGGGTTGATAATTCAGATGTAAAGACAAGTTTTATTTTTAGATTTTCCCATTATTTCAGCCTAGATCATTTCTCATTTTTTATATCTACCTATAGGCTATTACTTGTTGTTATAAACCATTGAATTAACTTAACTAATATACCTTTTGTGGTTATAAATAGCTATCAAATTGCTTAATTCTATAATTGTCAAGTAATTTGGCCTTGTTCTATTGGAAAAGTCAACTTTAGAACAAGAGCTAAAATTGGTTAACTAAAGCAAATTTTGTGGGATGCTATTTCATATTTCGCATGCAATTTTGCTTTATGCTTTAGTTTTTTTTTTTTTTTCAATTTCACAACTTTTAAAGGGATTAAAATAACTAAGTAATTAGTTGCATTTGGTTTAGCATTTGAAATTTATTGCTTTACATTTCTTCTCACATTCTTTGGTTAAAGCTATTTAACTAGAATAAAAGGATTTACTTTTATTTGGTTATTATAGCTCTTTTTACAAATCTATTCAACTGCAATAAAAGGATTTACTTTTACTTGGTTATTATAGCTCTTTTTACAAATCTAGAACGTGCAATGTTCTCATGGGCAAGTCTTTACTTTTGTAAATTTCTTTAAATACACTAGCATAATTTCTTTAAATTCTAGCATTTGTCAATCATCTACAAGCACATTTCACATCTTTCATAGTTTATGTTTTACAATCTAAGTAACTCTAAAATACTATTAAATCATCAAATACTTAGTTTCCCTAAGGAATTCCCCCTTGTGATTGGATCTTCATCCAAGTTAGTAGAGTGACTCGAGAAGTTGTTGATTAGGTGGCAGTGACAACACTTCTATAGTTGCACATAGCTACATGCTAGTGAAGACCTTGCACTTTAGGGGTGCTAGTTTTTGTGGCAATAGGACTAATAATAATTAGTATTGACTTTTCAATTAAATTATTGCTATTGATTTTCACATAGTAATATTATGATGTCATTTTTAATGAATTTTATGAATGTGATTTCCTATTTAGTACATTCGTTTAATGTTAGTTTTTTTTCAACATGTAGTGTAGTTGCTAATCAATCAATATTAGGACTTCCACTAATTGGGAATATGGATGTCACTTATTTATAATGTTGTCTACATGTGAATATTAGTAATTTCACTAATTAGGGATATGGATGTGTTTTGTTACTTTTAATGTTGTCGTAGCATGTTTACATTAAGTGGGGTAGCAATAATAAATCATATGAGGTTACATGTTCAATTCCAGCAGGGGGTAGTGTTGCACATATTGACCCGTCATAATGACGCTGAAAAAGTAGGCATCCCCTTGATGTGAAGTCTCGGCCCAGGCTGACCTATGAGTTATTGGTATATGTGGCTTGCAGGTTGTTGCATATACTCTTGGGTGGTTGCTAAGTTCCCAAGGTAAAAAAAAAAAAAAAATCATATGAGGCTTTGGTAGAGATAAATCCTTAAAAGTCCCATTGAGACATAAGATCAACAATGTGCTTGGCATGGAAGATAAGTGGAAGATATCATGATAGTTACAAAACATTTTAAAATTTGGGGTTTCAAGAACTTTATATAATTAAAATAATCCTCTAGGACAAATCTCCTATGACAAAAAAGGCTATACACCAGGCAAAGTTTGCACTCTACCCAAGGCATTTAAACATGCGTAGTTGGATGAAACAGCACAACCTCATCCAATGGCCCAAGTTAAAACACATTGGGCAGAGTTCAAACTTTGTTTGGCATATAACCTTTGCCAATCTCCTATAGTAAGGACAATCACTTCAACAATAATCAAATAATCTCCTAAAGAACAATCACTTCAACAATAATCAAATTTACTCATCGCTCCCGTTGTAGCCTTGGGATATTAAATCAGGGATTTTGAAAAAGTTTGGGACAAAATGAGGGAGTATTTCCGATCTCCAAACCTAAACAAGCTATTCTTTCTTTCTAAGAATATATGAAAGACCATAGCTAGCTCAAACTCCACCCAACATGGTGTATACCCCGTAGAGAGATTAGATTTGGTCGGGCAACCGCCCTACTAAAACCTTCAAACATAGACCACCCATAAAAGGACGTTTGTTGGATAATCCAGTTGAGAAAGTGGAAAGACAAATGGAAGTCGAGTAAATACAGAATAAATGGTTCAAACTGCTACATCAAGTATAGAAATGCAAAATTGAAGACACAGTGGAGCCACTTGAATGCAGAACCAGCTTTCAGAAGTTGCACATTGTGTATAGATAATAATAGCAAGGTTTGACAAAAGGAGGAAACGGCCAAGCATTTACTCTAAAGAATATATGAGGACTATAGCTGCACATGGAAGACTACAAGATCACAACCTCAAGCGGTTTGGTTAGCAAACCAGATAGAAATCCACGCTTTGAGGACACAAAAATGGTTCATGTTTCTCTACTATTTGACAGATGCTAAGGATGATAACCATTGTTCTTAAATGTAAATTTAGTTGTAAGCTGGTAATGGAGGGTTCCTACATCTTTATGACTATGCTTCTGGTTTGGGCTTCTCTCTACAGTAGGACAACTTGAACAGGCAAAAGCACATCACAAACAGCACAAGGAGGAGATGGCATCAGTTCATGTCTTATGGCTAATTTTCCTAGTATGCAATGATTGACTAGATAATCACTGCTTTCCTTTGGAATTTTATCTCTATACTGATAAATTCCATGTACTTGATATTTTATTCTGAACTACAGAAATCTTTCTATGTTCTCACATATCACAAACTATAGCCATATTATGAAAAATATAAACCATGATATAATTGGCCAAAAATAGTCAAAATCCTAAATATCATTTCATTTCTTATATGGAATTCTAACTATATTTCCATTCCTTATATCGAATTCGTTAGGACTTGTAACATTATAATGTTATCATAGGACATTCTCAACAGGCAATCCTCCATCCAACAGAGATGAAGGAAATCAAGAGCTTTTCTCTATATTTAAATTTTATCTTATAGGAAGTAGAGAACAATTTCTCCCAAAGCATTTTTCAGCTAATACTATAGGAAACATTGAGTATTCTTAATGAATTGCACAGTAGCTCTCATAAGCATTCAAGCAAAAACTGGCAAAAGTTTCCAGAAGTAAAATTTGAACTTTAGATAAATCAGGAGATTGTTTGTGAACCTTAATTCTCCCACAATTATTCCCAAGATTTATGCTTTGAGTGTGTTGCTACGTAAAATCGGATTGTGTTGAAATGAAATGAGTGCAAAAATTTGTTGCTACTCACAAGCGGATTGTGTTGACACTATTGTTTCATCAATAATAACAAATTTATAACAGATTTTTTTGAGTTACCAATTAAAATTTCCCATAATCAACAATATGGTAATCAGCCATGAGAAATGCATTAGTGGAAATGAGAAATGCATTGTTTCTCCCCAGCTTTAAACAACCCATTATGAAATAATGAAACCCGACAACCTAATATGCAATAGTTCCTGAATCTTCAAAAACTGTTTTCTAGGAAATATATCCAATGTTTTTGAGACCTGCAAGGGCTCTGTGCCCACTTGCGTGTGCGTTCCTATGTAGAGGACCATGATAGACGAGAAGGGCCATGTGGAAGGACAAACAACTATTTGGCCATCATTTTGCACAATGTCTCCTTTCATTTTGACCCAAACCTCCCATGAACTTGGAATTTAAATTCAATTATATTGCTTGCATCAGGCATGTCATTATCAAAAAATGAACGTTAAAGCCCACTATTGTAAAGGCTCCGATAGGCTGGGAATCTATGGAGTTGTATAGCAGGTAAATACCCACTTATACACAACAGTCTTTCCCTCCAAAAATGTGATCTTTTCCTGAGTTAAAATATTCATAATTGTCTCTTTTACATTACACTTCGTGTAATACAATACAATGCTCATGTTAAGCATGAAATTTTTTTTAAAAAATGTGAACTACATACATCATTTTGTGCAAGGAACGAGTTTTTGAAAGAACCCTGGTCTCCTTCTTGGACTATTTAAATGTTTTGCCTGTAATGAGACAAGTTTGTTATGGTTAATAAAAAGGACAGCAATGTTAGGATATTCCTATACTCCATCCTAGTCCTTCTAACATTTCTGACATTTTCAGTCCTGCATGCAAAATTAGGGTTTTGCATGCAATTAGGGTTTTGCATGCAATTAGGGTTTGCATGCAATTAGGGTTTGCAGCACAAGCACCTAGCCCTTGCCAAACTAGCCCCAGGAGCTTCTCTCGGATCAGTCTTAGCTCTCCTAGAGCTTAGTGCGCCCTCTTTTCAGTTATTGCATGATAAGGGCGCCCTTCTTCACCTACCAGTCCAGTTTAGTTCAGTTATCTTCAGTTCCTCCTTGATTTAAGGATTAACTGACTCTTAACTGACCTTATCACTCTTTTGGACCTCCAGTGTGACTAGATAGACTGTTTTGACTCCAGTTAGCTCCATGAGCGCCCCCCACTGAGTATCCTTCACTATATCAGTGCTTCCATGTGCCAGTTACACCAACCACACTCAGTTAGACTCAGTTTGACTCCCGGTTGATCACTACTTGTACATTGATGACTTCACCGATGATGAGATAGACTCCTAGTTTGGCACTGATGACTCTCCACTGATTATGGATCTGTGCATGAAGGATAATTCGAATTACACCTAGTGAATTCGAATCCTCATACTCAGCATTGTATATTTACCCGGTTACTATTCTGATTAATGTAATGTGTGTAATTATTCTTCCTCTATTGGATCTATGTTCTATTGCTTCTCTCTTCTTCCTAAATTCTTTCATAGTGAGGTTTACATCATCTCTTTGGATCTTATGTGGGCAATTTCACATGGTATCAGAGCCTTGAGAGTATATTCTACCTCCATTCTTGAGAGTTTTTTGCAGGTATTTTGAAGTTCCAGCAGTTGCAGCAGCAGATTCAGTAGCTTCTATTTTGCACTTGTTCAAGCAATCAAGATGAGCAATTCGAATGATCCTTCTTCTATACTTCTCACTCCTTTCAATTATTTCGAATGGAAAAGGAAGATGATAATACTCTTGCGATCAAGAGGGTTTACTAGAATAGTTGAAGAAAAAGATGTCATACCACATCAAGCTGAAAAGAGAGTCAAGCACCTAAACAAAATGGATGAAGCCTTTGGATTCATATGCCTTCATATTTCTGATGATCTATTGTTTCATGCTGATGGATTGAAGTCCCCATATGATTTATGGATAAAATTGAGGAGTCTTTTTGGCAAACAAGACGAACTGAGAGGCTACATTCTTGAGAATGAATTGGTTGCCCTTCAACCTAGCAATTTCGAGAGCATTCAAGATTTCTTCTCCAAATTTCAGAATTTGGTTTTGCATTGCAAGCAATGTGGCATCACTAAAAGTGATGAGCAATTGATACTCTCTATATTGAGCAAACTTGGATCTCAATTTTCTGTCTTTGTATCTACCTTTCATTCTATTCGAATGTCCATCCCTGGATGGAAGTTTCCCACCTTAAGTGACTTCATTGAGGCTCTCACTCAAGAAGAGAACAAACTGTTTCAAATGGGTGCCATCAAAACCTCCAGAGATCTAGCTCTGTTGGCTGGTGAATCAAGTGGAGCGAATGATAAAGGGGGACAAAAAGGCAAAGGAAAGAAACCTTCAAGATCCAAGAATGACAAACAAAAGAGACCAAATTGTACCTACTGCAAGAGAGGAAACCATCCTGAGCATGCCTGCATGCATAAGAAGATTGATCTTCTAACCAAGCTTCTTGAACAAAACCAAATTGTTGTTCCAAAAGAAGCAAAGATGTCTGATTCTGGAAGTGGATCTGATGATTGTCATGCATTGATGGCTGGTTTTTCAAAGACAAAAGCTCTCCTCATAGATTCTGGAGCTTCCAACCACATGATGGCACAAGAAGAATCCTTCTCCTCTTTGGATCTCCAAGATGGGCCTACCATTCACATGGGAGACAACTCTCAGATTTCTGCCAAAGGTTTGGGTACAGTTCATATGGAGCATGGTAAGTTCAAAAATGTCTTATTTGTTCCTTCTCTTACAGCTAATTTGTTATCAGTATATCAAATGACTCATACAGGATCTCCAAAACAAGTGATTTTTGGTCTAGACACAGTAGAGATTACAGAAATCTCCACTGGAAAGGTTATAGCGAATGGGATTGCTAATCATGCCTCAAAGGCATATGAGTTCTCCCACTTCATGCCCTTCTCTCCAACTATCCCTTCAGATTCTGATGAGGATCACAGTGACTTCTCTTCCAGTGACTCCTATTCTAGTGAGGAAGAAGATCAAGATTTTGATGTTGAGATCATAGTTCAAGAAGATTCAGAACCAACACCTATTCTTAGTCTAGATTCAAGAGAAATATGTTCTCACACAGTCCTTGCTACTACTAAGAACACAGTTGATGATGTATTTGCTTACAGAACTACTAGACTTCAGCAGCATGCTAACCTTGCATTATGCCATCCACCTCTCCATGAGAGATTCAGCATGATGATGGGGTTTACTCTTCCATTCCTTGGGAAAACTCATCATGATACATTCGCTCCAGTGACAGAAAAGGTTCCTGAAAGACTTGCTACATTCAACACATTCTCTAGCACTTGCATTCGCACTTTTCAGAGGATTAGCTTACCAAGTCTCTTTGCAAAGTTTTCACTGATGAAAGCTTGCTTCTTTTCTGCTTAGAGTAATGGCTCCTTGAGTTATTCAAAAATATAAAAATAAAAAATAAAAAATTGAGGCAGTATTCTTTTTATCATTTCATTGATTGTATGGGTGACCTTTGGTCCTAGTTACCAGGGCCCAGGATGGATTAAGGGGGGGTGTTAGGATATTCCTATACTCCATCCTAGTCCTTCTAACATTTCTGACATTTTCAGTCCGGCATGCAAAATTAGGGTTTTGCATGCAATTAGGGTTTTGCATGCAATTAGGGTTTGCATGCAATTAGGGTTTGCAGCACCAGCACCTAGCCCTTGCCAAACTAGCCCCAGGAGCTTCTCTCGGATCAGTCTTAGCTCTCCTAGAGCTTAGTGCGCCCTCTTTTCAGTTATTGCATGATAAGGGCGCCCTTCTTCACCTACCAGTCCAGTTTAGTTCAGTTATCTTCAGTTCCTCCTTGATTTAAGGATTAACTGACTCCTAACTGACCTTATCACTCTTTTGGACCTCCAGTGTGACTAGATAGACTGTTTTGACTCCAGTTAGCTCCATGAGCGCCCCCCACTGAGTCTCCTTCACTATATCAGTGCTTCCATGTGCCAGTTACACCAACCACACTCAGTTAGACTCAGTTTGACTCCCGGTTGATCACTACTTGTGCATTGATGACTTCACCGATGATGAGATAGACTCCTAGTTTGGCACTGATGACTCTCCACTGATTATGGATCTGTGCATGAAGGATAATTCGAATTACACCTAGTGAATTCGAATCCTCATACTCAGCATTGTATATTTACCCGGTTACTATTCTGATTAATGTAATGTGTGTAATTATTCTTCCTCTATTGGATCTATGTTCTATTGCTTCTCTCTTCTTCCTAAATTCTTTCATAGTGAAGTTTACATCATCTCTTTGGATCTTATGTGGGCAATTTCACAAGCAATAGGTAAGATCATAAAATTAAGTCCAATGCACATCCACAAAACTTGAATCTTTATTATAGTCACTATCCTCAACTATACAATTACGAATGCCTCAAAACTCACTATAACAATTACTATGCTTGTTTCAAAATACAAAAGGCTAATTAAAAGAATATATATCTCATGCTTTTTATTATGGTGAAAACATTTAAATGGCATAACCACAATGATGATATGCTAAGTCAAAAACAACATAGAAGATACAGTCGATATCTTGAGAAAAGCAATCAAAGAAGTAGTTCAAGAATGCAAAGGAAACCTATAAGAAATCCATGTGCACTTAGGAAAGTTAAAAGGCAACCTATCCTTTACATCATCTGTTTGATAAAGGACAATTCATTCTCAGAACGAGTTGACTCAATGCCCAAGTAGGATTTTAGTGAGCTTGATAACTTAACAATGCGGCTTAGATCCAGTTCTACTCAATTTGGTAACTCAACATCTCCAAATTGACTCGCATCAATGAAACCAAAGACTAGCAGGAAGCCAAATTGTAATGACAGTGACAAGAAACAATTTCAAAGGTTGTAACTGAAATTATTTATACCTAGAGTTAGGCTCAATGTTATAATTGGTTTTAAGTTTTAATGATCTCATTGAATAAATGCAAATCTTCAATATAGTGAAGGGACAACTCTTCGGGGAAAAGCATCCCGGAAAGCAAACAGGAGAAAGGCCTTAAACATGGCCGACAAATTACAAAGTGGAGCATTAACCGGCCCACTACGGCTTCCAAATCAAAACAAATATGTACAAAGATTCCAATCACAAAGATCACGGACCATTCTGCTTCATGCCCACGGAAAAAATCCAACTTTAAACAGTGCTGTAACCAGATCTGCAGACACATCTGATCTCATCTTCGGGACCACCTGGGACACCTCCACAAACACAATCTAGAACACCTTCATCGAACAGATTTTCTTCTATTTCTCTGCGCGCCAAATCATCCTCCCAATTATAAGGTTGGGATTCGGTGTTTTGCCAATAACTGTCTTCCGGATATTCCACTTCTGGATAGAGTAGATCACCAAAACATTGTTCCACATCGGAACCATGCAAATGTTCATTGGGACCAAAAATAAACTCAGAAGCAAATAAAGATTCTACACGATAATTTAATGGCAATGTTCTCTTATGGACTTTTGTGTCTAACCTATTACCATTAATATCCCTTTTAATGAATTTCTGAGTGATATTAACAGAGTGTTCTAATGGCGTATATCGGCCTCTATGGTGTCTAAGCAAAAATTTAAACCATTGATTATGCTGATCTGCAGCTTGCATATCAGCCTCCAAATGTAAAATGAAATTAGCTCGCCGATTGAGCCAATCAACTCTGGGACAAAATTTATCTAAGAATACCTCTGTCCAACCAGACCATTTTTTATTGCGCATATTACTAGGGTCTGCGCAGATAACTACAGAGGTTTGTTCTCGACAGAACTGTAAGATAAGGTTGTAGCTAGTCCATGTGAGGTTACCCTCACCCAAATCAACATACCATACCAACCCTTCTTTTTCTTTATTGCAGTCAACCCAAATTTCACGGCACTTCCTCAACTTTTCTTCAGCATTTTGAAAACCGTTAAAGGCTTTCTTCTCCCAGCGTTCTAAGAACTGGAGCTTGCACAGGCTCGCTTGAATTTCCTTGATCAGGGTCAAGCTGAGATACTTTTCTGCTTGATGCCTATCTGCATAGTCAAGCAGCTTTTTGCGCTCATTTGCATTTAAGCTGTTATCCCATGGCTTCAAAAATAATGCATTTCTTGGCAGCTGGTCCTCATCTGGCATAGGGGCTTTCCCCTTATCTTCCCTGGAACTTTCACCTGCTGAAAACATACTTAGGCTGGCAACTTCTTTCTGCACAGTTTCCCGTGTCAACATATCAGCAAGACAATTTAAATAACCAGGCTTGTAAATAATATCATAATCAAAATTAGAAAGCCAAATGAACCACTTCAAAATTCGACTGCTTTTTTCTGCCATTAGATTCTCATTTTTGAATATACCAGGCATTATTTTTAGATTTGTTCTTATGGTGAACCACACTGGTTTCAGATACAAAATGAAATGGCTAACTGTCTTTTTAACAGCCAAAATTTCCTTATGACTGCTGGGATAATTAAGCTCGGCGCCTTTGAACGAACCAGATGCATATCCACAGATATTTTCTTTTCCATTTATTTCTTCAAGAAGAACACCACCCCAAGTGGTATTGGATGCATCGGTTTCTATTATCAATTTACCAACTCCCTGAGGAAGATGAAGAGTTGGCAGATCTTTTACCCTAGCTTTGATTTGCTGAACAGCTAGAGTCATGGCATCAGACCATGGTGCAGGCTTTTTCTTCAACCTTTGCTGCAGACAATGAATATCTGAAGCCTGTCCTTTATAAAAGGGTCTGATATAATTTAAGCAACCAAGAAATCTTTGCAATTGGGTTTTGTCAAGAATCTTGTCAGGAAAATGATCAAATGATTTCAATACATGATTCTGTAAAACAGCCTGACCTCCTTTAATATGCAAACCCAAAAACTCAATTTTTGTCTTTCCAATCTCCATCTTGGACTCAGACAGAACCAAACCATGTTTATAAACTAAATCATAAAACTGCTGCAAGTGTTTAAGATGTTCTTGTAAATTCTTTGAACAAATTAGAATATCATCTATAAACACTGCTAACCAAGGGATATCTCTGAAAATGTCTTCCATACGTTTCTGGAATTTAGATGGGGCATTGTTAATTCCAAAAGGAAGAACTTTCCATTGGTATTGTCCATGAGGGACAACAAATGCAGTTTTATACCTATCTTTGGCTTCAATGTCAATCTGATAAAATCCTGACTTTAAATCAAACTTGCTGAAAATTGAACAACCTGTGATTTTCTGCAACAAGCTTGCCTTGTCAGGCAATGGATATCTAATCTTCTGCAACACAGCATTCAGTGGCTTAAAATTAACCACCAACCTCGGCTTACCTCTCTTTTGTTCTGAGTGCTTATTTACTACAAAAGCACGACATGCCCAAGGAATCTTAGAGGGTTCAATTAGTCCTTTGTTTAGAAGCTCTTGAATTTCTTTAGAACAGAATTCTCTTTCTGTTGGGCTCATCAATCTAACAGAGGCTTTCATAGGCCGAATCTTTTGCAGAGGATCAAAAGGAAGGGATACAAAATACTTTTCTCTTGTCCAAAAAGCATTTGGGCTCTCTGAACAACAATCCTTTTTTATCTTTTCTGTGATCCCTGCAAGAAACTTTTCACTGTGTGCTTCTGCATAAGAAATACACCTTTCCATTTTATTCAGTGAAGCTTTAGACTGAACTGGGTGACTCTGGGTATTAATCATAGGCTTACAACGCTGTATAAATTTATGACTCAGTGGTAAGGAAACAAACTGATTATTTACTGTACAGGAAAATATCATTTTTTGAGTATCAAAGGAAAATGGGCTGACTTTCATCAAAAATTCTGAACCTAAAACACAATCCTCACGAACTGCATCTAATATGAACAGAGAGATTGAACTATGTACACCAGACAGAGATATTGGGAAATCTTTAGTCTTACCTGTCAAATACACAAGTGTACCTTGGATTGCTGAACCAAACTCTTTTGTAGACTCCCAATAGAAACCAGGGATTGCATTACCTCTAGCAAGATTAAATTGGCATCCTGAATCTATCAGACATTGGATTGGATAGGGTTTAAATTCTTCAGGACAAAATTCTAGGGTAATGAAAAGTTTAGGACCAGACAATGCTCCAAGCAGACTTATACTCTGTGACTTAGGAGAGGGAGACCTTTCTGGGGAAGACTCTGGTGACTCTTCCTTTGGTTCTGGCTGACCACACACTCTTTCAATTTCCTTGGACAACTCTTCATCTGAAGATTGATCCTTTTCTTGCATTAGAACAATAAGAGCATGTTTAATAGCATCAGCTTCTTTTAGCAGTTCCTTTATTTTTGACTGCTTCTCTTTCAACTGTATCCTCAGAAACTTTTCTCTATCTGCTCTATGAGTCTGTCTGTCAGTATGGCTACCAGGATATTCTTGGTAAATCTCTATAGGATTAAATTCTACAGTAGCCTTTTCTTTGCCTTTCCCTTTTGCTTCTGTCAAGGCTTTCAATTGTGATTGTAAAGCCTTTTTCTATTCTCTTAACTCTGTTCTTTCTACATGCCTATATACAGGGATAGTAGACAACTTCAAATCTATAGCAGCAATTTGTTTTTCAATTTGGTAAGGAGAAACAGAACTGGAAAACATATACAAAGCAAAATCAAATTCAGGCTTCTCACACCCCCCTAAATGTGGTTCACTGTCAGAATCAGACTTTGAGGAGGAAGATGAGGACTGACCACATTTAGCTAAGACTGGAGGATCTTCTTCACTCTCTATACAAGAAGAAGACTCAGACTCAGAATCAGGAAGATAAATAACTTCATCAGAAGGATCTGGGGAGGAAGCAGAGACTTTGTACAAATCCCACCACTTGGGATCAAGAGATTCACATAAGGCTGCTAACCTGGGCTTGGATTTTCTTTCTGGACATTTATTTGCCCAGTGACCAGATTTTCCACAGATAAAGCAAACATCACCTCTTCCTTTTTCTTGCCTTCTTTTCACATACTTTTTGGATTTATACTTGTGTTTTTTGTAAGGCTTTTTATATCTGTATTCCTTAAAACGATGTTTGGACTTATGCTTATATGGAAGATCTGGATGATACCTGGATTCTGAAGTATAAAACTTCTTATGTTTCTTTTTCTTTTCACAATGGCAACCTCCTTTGCCAAAGTGACCTCTATTGTGTGCACCACACCCCCAATCAGGCATTCCTGCTACATCCTTGCAGAAGGATGCAGAAAACATCTTCTGGTGTCTTTTAAAATCTTTTGAAACACGCCTCTCAAGACAGTGTTCTTGCCAAGTTTCCAGAATATGATTGTGCAACTGTGCAAGAGAGAGACTTCTTAGTTCTATATTTTTATCCTTGAGAGCTTGCTCTACTGCATCTAGAACATGACCTGGATAGCTTCTCAAGTAATGCTTAAGGTAGGCTGGATTCCCTGATTTTCCAGAGGAGATTAGCAATTTTTGCATGTAGCAGAAATACTCTTCTGCTTTACTTAGATCACACAACCTAGCTGACATAAACAATGATGCTAAGTGATCATAGTCTTCTCCATCCTCTTGGCCATAAAATTCTCTACCAAGTGCAGAGAGGATCTGTTCATCTGCATCGTCTACAGATAACAGTTCATTCCTTGTTTCTTGTGGCAACCATCGCCACCACTCATAGGCAAGTCCTGATAAACCAGCAATTAATTGTGTCCCTAACATTTGACCTGTTAGGTTATGATCTTGCTGTTTTTTATACAATATCCAATGGGTTAGCAACTGAATAGCATTCTTAATTTCCTCTCGGGACTGGCATTGGATATTAAGGACTGGTTTCTCTGGCATCTGAGTTATCAGATTGTTCATTGAGTTTATCCCAAAATTGAAGACTTTTGGAGGAGGGGCAGATGCAGATTGTGCATCAGGCATATGAGTATCAAACTCTTCATGTCTGGGGGCCTCTAATCTTCTTTTGTTAGAAGATTCTTCCATCATATTCAAATCACCAATATACTTTGGATCAAGTACTGGTCTGAAAGATTTAAACTCAGTGATTTATTCTTCAATATCCTGTCTTATAGCATCACTCTCACCGAAATCCATTCCGGTTTTTCCTCATTAGGAATAGCATTGAACTGTCCTAAAGAAACTGACTTCTGATGACCCTTTCTGGCAAGTTTAATTACATGATCAGGAACTATATATTTTTTTTGTTTAAGTTCCTGCGTTTTTGATCTCAGGTCGCTCAAGACTGCCATTCTTCTTTCTAGCTTCTTAGAAGCTTCTTCTATGGCTTGTTCGATCTGGGTCGTGTCATGGAGCAAATCATCTAACAGTTCAAGTTTAGTGATGACCTTATCCAACTGTTCTCTTTGGATAGAACAACTATGTTTTAGTACCAAGATATCATTAGCCATATCATCTAAATTCCTTGCAGTGTGGATTGCCTGCAAGTTTCCCCAATTGGCTAACTTGACTTCATCTGTGACAGTTTGATCAACGGCTGAGGATTTTGTAGGAAGAAATTCTCTTCGAGTCAAACCATCTTGAGCATACTGCCTGAAGGCAGCATCTGGAATATTTCTACCAGGGAGGAAGGATTTTTGCCCTGCAGTATTTGTGACCTCTACACCTCTTTTTTCTCTAGGAAGGGAGAACATTCCTAGACTGGGATACTCATGAAGAGAAGGGGATTCCTTCTGCTTATTTTTTTGAATTAATTTTTGTTTAATTTTTATGCATGCTGGACAATCAGCATGTTGACCACGGTGTTCAAAATCAGAAAGACCTGTATAAGAGGGATTAATTACAGTGGAAGACTCAACTAGACTCTGTTTAGACAACTGATTCGACATTGCTTGAAGCTTAGCATTGTTGTATGAGGACATGGATGTTGACTTGATCAAAGGGGGACCAAATCTTTTTATTGGCTCTTCTTGGGCTAACCGGAAGGAGCAAGATGCTTCATCATATATCAGGGGTTTTGGGTTCATAGTAGCAGCAACTCTTTGACAGTGTCTTAACTCAGAATACTTTAGTTCCCAAGATTGTGGATAGTTAATTCCAGTCCAGTTAAATGTGACAGGGGTTGCGTTTTTAGATTTGGCATTGGGTTGTTCCACCATGCTATAGTCTGCAGAGCTCTGGTGAACATGGGATCGCAACTGAGGCAGGGTGTCATTTCCGAAACGGACACATACTCCACCCTTTAACTGGATAATGCGGGAGCCATTTTGCATGTCAAACCCTTTAGGTAGGATATAAGCTTTCAAAATATTATATATATGTGGATCATCTAGACTCACAGAAAACTTAGGATAAATGGTTCCGAAGGCGGGACCATCAGGGAGAGGAGCGGTAAATCCTCCTATCACAGCATAAGAGAATTTATTGTGACGCGTATCTACAACACAACATAAAGAAGACACAGCAAGACGAGGGCGTACTAATGGACCAAGGCCTAACTTGACGGCACCAAAATGAGCATATTTAAACTTTTTAGATCGTGCCCAATCAATTTGTTCTTTGTCAAGAAGAGAGATATGGATAGGCTCTTGATTATCTGTAAATGCAACATCAATGCTTGACACTTTAATTTGAGTGACAGAATGTAAATTCCACCAATGAAGTCTGTATACATCTCTAGGTAAGATCTGGGGTAACTGCCAGTTCTCTGAGGGATTCTGGTCATTAATGGTTATGTATGATGATTCTTCAGAAGAAGAAGGATTAAAACTAGACTGTCGTCTTTCTGCTAATGAAACTTCTGTGTCGTTGTCTGATTCACACTCAAGATGGGTCAGCGAAACAGCATCCATTGTAGGATCCATTTTAAATTAAAAGGTGAGGGTTGACTTTTAGTCTTCCGGAAACCTTGTAGACTTACTCCCCTAACTCCGGCGGGCCTTACTGCTACGACATCGGACTGACTCTTACACCTTTTGGATTCCTACAATCCGCTCAGCGGTCATTTCCACCACCTATAGGATACTATTTAATTGAGTGTTTTAACAAACAGACCAACCAATCGCATACACAGAGATGATATTGCAGCAGATTTATAAATCATACATAAGAAATAAGCATGAATGTTACCAGAATAATCGCTAAAATTCCAAACTTGGACTGGCTCTGATACCACCTACGCCAGGATCTCCCAATCTTCAGCTTTTCATTAACTCCATGCAATATTACAGACTGTTACAGACTCAAATAGTGGATCGACCTTGGTTTGCGAAGTTCATCACCACTCTCTCTCAACTGTGCCTGAACACAATGTCTTGGGTCCATTTAGCTTTTGCAACTTCCCGAAGGCATGAAGCTACTCGCAGGCTCCTGGGAGTCCCAAGATATGCTCACTAGCACACCCTCACCACTCTCTCTCAACTGTGCCTGAACACAATGTCTTGGGTCCGTTTAGCTTTTGCAACTTCCCGAAGGCATGAAGCTACTCGCAGGCTCCTGGGAGTCCCAAGATATGCTCACTAGCACACCCTTACACAGACTCTTTTTACAGAGACGAGTCTCAGCTTTCTGATGCGATGTTATACCAGTTATGGCAACTCGCAGAGCATACTTACTTCGGCTCTCACACGAACTTACAGACTTGCAGACCGGACTACTTGCTCACGCAACTCCTACTTGCAGAGCGGACTACTTGCTCATGCGACTCGACTCGAATGAATCAAATGAACCCCGGAGCCTCTTATTTATAGCATTTGGGCAAGTCATCCGGTAGACAAAGACGTACAACAGTTGGTAGAAAGGTAAGATTCCCGGGGACATGATGGGACCACATCATGTTTATCTCATCCCTCCGAGGCTCGGCCATACGGGGACCCGGTACTATGACAGACTGACTGACATGGACTTGCACCGAAAGTAGATTCTTGTGGCCGACAAACAGATGGCCCACTTATATCAGTCACTATGCAAATATTCTTACCGACATATTACAACTCTTCGGGGAAAAGCATCCCGGAAAGCAAACAGGAGAAAGGCCTTAAACATGGCCGACAAATTACAAAGTGGAGCATTAACCGGCCCACGGGGACCGGTTAATGCTCCACCGGCCCACTTATATCAGTCATCCCTCCGAGGCTCGGCCATACGGGGACCCGGTACTATGACAGACTGACTGACATGGACTTGCACCGAAAGTAGATTCTTGTGGCCGACAAACAGATGGCCCACTTATATCAGTCACTATGCAAATATTCTTACCGACATATTACAACTCTTCGGGGAAAAGCATCCCGGAAAGCAAACAGGAGAAAGGCCTTAAACATGGCCGACAAATTACAAAGTGGAGCATTAACCGGCCCACTACGGCTTCCAAATCAAAACAAATATGTACAAAGATTCCAATCACAAAGATCACGGACCATTCTGCTTCATTCCCACGGAAAAAATCCAACTTTAATCAGTGCCGTAACCAGATCCACAGACACATCTGATCTCATCTTCAGGACCACCTGGGACACCTCCACAGACACAATCTAGAACACCTTCATCGAACAGATTTTCTTCTATTTCTCTGCGCGCCAAATCATCCTCCCAATTATAAGGTTGGGATTCGGTGTTTTGCCAATAACTGTCTTCCGGATATTCCACTTCTGGATAGAGTAGATCACCAAAACATTGTTCCACATCGGAACCATGCAAATGTTCATTGGGACCAAAAATAAACTCAGAAGCAAATAAAGATTCTACACGATAATTTAATGGCAATGTTCTCTTGTGGACTTTTGTGTCTAACCTGTTACCATTAATATCCCTTTTAATGAATTTCTGAGTGATATTAACAGAGTGTTCTAATGGTGTATATCGGCCTCCATGGTGTCTGAGCAGAAATTTAAACCATTGATTATGCTGATCTGCAGCTTGCATATCAGCCTCCAAATGTAAAATGAAATTAGCTCGCCGATTGAGCCAATCAACTCTGGGACAAAATTTATCTAAGAATACCTCTGTCCAACCAGACCATTTTTTATTGCGCATATTACTAGGGTCTGCGCAGATAACTACAGAGGTTTGTTCTCGACAGAACTGTAAGATAAGGTTGTAGCTGGTCCATGTGAGGCTACCCTCACCCAAATCAACATACCATACCAACCCTTCTTTTTCTTCATTGCAGTCAACCCAAATTTCACGGCACTTCCTCAACTTTTCTTCAGGATTTTGAAAACCGTTAAAGGCTTTCTTCTCCCTGCGTTCTAAGATCTGGAGCTTGCACGGGATCGCTTGAATTTCCTTGATCAGAGTCAAGCTGAGATACTTTTCTGCTTGATGCCTATCTACATAGTCAAGCAGCTCTTTGCGCTCATTTGCAATTAAGCTGTTATCCCATGGCTTCAAAAATAATGCATTTCTTGGCAGCTGGTCCTCATCTGGCATAGGGGCTTTCCCCTTATCTTCCCTGGAACTTTCACCTGCTGAAAACATACTTAGGCTGGCAACTTCTTTCTGCACAGTTTCCCGTGTCAACATATCAGCAAGACAATTTAAATAACTAGGCTTGTAAATAATATCATAATCAAAATTAGAAAGCCAAATGAACCACTTCAAAATTCAGCTGCTGTTTTCTGCCATTAGATTCTCATTTTTTAATATACCAGGCATTATTTTTAGATCTGTTCTTATGGTGAACCGCACTGGTTTCAGATACAAAATGAAATGGCTAACTGTCTTTTTAACAGCCAAAATTTCCTTATGACTGTTGGGATAATTAAGCTCGACGCCTTTGAACGAACCAGATGCATATCCATAGATATTTTCTTTTCCATTTTTTTCTTCAAGAAGAACACCACCCCAAGTGGTATTGGATGCATCGATTTCTATTATCAATTTACCAACTCCCTGGGGAAGATGAAGAGCTGGCAGATCTTTTACCCTAGCTTTGATTTGCTGAACAACTAGAGTCATGGCATCAGACCATGGTGCAGGCTTTTTCTTCAACCTTTGCTGCAGACAATGAATATCTGAAGCCTGTCCTTTATAAAAGGGTCTGATATAATTTAAGCAACCAAGCAATCTTTGCAATTGGGTTTTGTCAAGAATCTTGTCAGGAAAATGATCAAATGATTTCAATACATGATTCTGTAAAACAACCTGACCTCCTTTAATATGCAAACCCAAAAACTCAATTTTTGTCTTTCCAATCTTCATCTTGGACTCAGACAGAACCAAACCATGTTTATAAACTAAATCATAAAACTGCTGCAAGTGTTTAAGATGTTCTTGTAAATTCTTTGAACAAATTAGAATATCATCTATAAACACTGCTAACCAAGGGATATCTCTGAAAATGTCTTCCATACACTTCTGGAATTCAGATGGGGCATTGTTAATTCCAAAAGGAAGAACTTTCCATTGGTATTGTCCATGAGGGACAACAAATGCAGTTTTATACCTGTCTTTGGCTTCAATGCCAATCTGATAAAATCCTGACTTTAAATCAAACTTGCTGAAAATTGAACAACCTGTGATTTTCTGCAACAAGCTTGCCTTGTCAGGCAATGGATATCTAATCTTCTGCAACACAGCATTCAGTGGCTTAAAATTAACCACCAACCTCGGCTTACCTCTCTTTTGTTCTGAGTGCTTATTTACTACAAAAGCACGACATGCCCAAGGACTCTTAGAGGGTTCAATTAGTCCTTTGTTTAGAAGCTCTTGAATTTCTTTAGAACAGAATTCTCTTTCTGTTGGGCTCATCAATCTAGCAGAGGCTTTCATAGGCCGAATCTTTTGCAGAGGATCAAAAGGAAGGGATACAAAATACTTTTCTCTTGTCCAAAAAGCATTTGGGCTCTCTGAATAACAATCCTTTTTTATCTTTTCTGTGATCCTTGCAAGAAACTTTTCACTGTGTGCTTCTGCATAAGAAATACACCTTTCCATTTTATTCAGTGAAGCTTTAGATTGAAATGGGTGACTCTGGGTATTAAGCATAGGCTTACAACGCTGTACAAATTTATGACTCAGTGGTAAGGAAACAGACTGATTATTTACTGTACAGGAAAATATCATTTTTTGAGTATCAAAGGAAAATGGGCTGACTTTCATCAAAAATTATGAACCTAAAACACAATCCTCACGGACTGATTCTAATCTGAACAGAGAGACTGAACTATGTACACCAGACAAAGATATTGGGAAATCTTTAGTCTTACCTGTCAAATACACAGGTATACCTTGGATTGCTGAACCAAACTCTTTTGTAGACTCCCAATAGAAACCAGGGATTGCATTACCTCTAGCAAGATTAAATTGGCATCCTGAATCTATCAGACATTGGATTGGATAGGGTTTAAATTCTTCAGGACAAAACTCTAGGGTAATGAAAAGTTTAGGACCAGACAATGCTCCAAGCAGACTTATACTCTGTGACTGAGGAGAGGGAGACCTTTCTAGGGAAGACTCTAGTGACTCTTCCTTTGGTTCTGGCTGACCACACACTCTTTCAATTTCCTTGGACAACTCTTCATCTGAAGATTGATCCTTTTCTTGCATTAGAACAATAAGAGCATGTTTAATAGCATCATCTTCTTTTAGCAGTTCCTTTATTTTTGACTGCTTCTCTTTCAACGATATCCTCAGAAACTTTTCTCTATCTGCTCTATGAGTCTGTCTGTCAGTATGGCTACAAGGATATTCTTGGTAAATCTCTATAGGATTAAATGCTACAGTAGCCTTTTCTTTGCCTTTCCCTTTTGCTTCTGTCAAGGCTTTCAATTGTGATTGTAAAGCCTTTTTCTCTTCTCTTAACTCTGTTCTTTCTACATGCCTATATACAGGGATAGTAGACAACTTCAAATCTATAGCAGCAATTTGTTTTTCAATTTGGTAAGGAGAAACAGAACTGGAAAACATATACAAAGCAAAATCAAATTCAGGCTTCTCACACCCCCTTAAATGTGGTTCACTGTCAGAATCAGACTCTGAGGAGGAAGATGAGGACTGACCACATTTAGCTAAGACTGGAGGATCTTCTTCACTCTCTGTACAAGAAGAAGACTCAGACTCAGAATCAGGAAGATAAATAACTTCATCAGAAGGATCTGGGGAGGAAGTAGAGACTTTGTACAAATCCCACCACTTGGGATCAAGAGATTCACATAAGGCTGCTAACCTGGGCTTGGATTTTCTTTCTGGACATTTACTTGCCCAGTGACCAGATTTTCCACAGATAAAGCCAACATCACCTCTTCCTTTTTCTTGCCTTCTTTTCACATACTTTTTGGATTTATACTTGTGTTTTTTGTAAGGCTTTTTATATCTGTATTCCTTAAAACGATGTTTGGACTTATGCTTATATGGAAGATCTGGATGATACCTGGATTCTGAAGTATAAAACTTCTTATGTTTCTTTTTCTTTTCACAATGGCAACCTCCTTTGCCAAAGTGACCTCTATTGTGTGCACCACACCCCCAATCAGGCATTCCTGCTACATCCTTGCAGAAGGATGCATAAAACATCTTCTAGTGTCTTTTAAAATCTTTTGAAACACGCCTCTCAAGACAGTGTTCTTGCCAAGTTTCCAGAATATGATTGTGCAACTGTGCAAGAGAGAGACTTCTTAGTTCTACCTTTTTATCCTTGAGAGCTTGCTCTACTGCATCTGGAACATGACCTGGATAGCTTCTCAAGTAATGCTTAAGGTAGGCTGGATTCCCTGATTTCCCAGAGGAGATTAGCAATTTTTGCATGTAGCAGAAATACTCTTCTTCTTTACTTAGATCACACAACCTAGCTGACATAAACAATGATGCTAAGTGATCATAGTCTTCTCCATCCGTTGGGCCATAAAATTCTCTACCAAGTGCAGAGAGGATCTGTTCATCAGCATCGTCTGCAGATAACAGTTCATTCCTTGTTTCTTGTGGCAACCATCGCCACCATTCATAGGCAAGTCCTGATAAACCAGCAATTAATTGTGTCCCTAACATTTGACCTGTTAGGTTATGATCTTGCTGTTTTTTATACAATATCCAATGGGTTAGCAACTGAATAGCATTCTTAATTTCCTCTCGGGACTGGCATTGGATATTAAGGACTGGTTGCTCTGGCATCTGAGTTATCAGATTGTTCATTGAGTTTATCCCAAAATTGAAGACTTTTGGAGGAGGGGCAGATGCAGATTGTGCATCAGGCATATGAGTATCAAACTCTTCATGTCTAGGGGCCTCTAATCTTCTTTTGTTAGAAGATTCTTCCATCATATTCAAATCACCAATATACTTTGGATCAAGTACTGGTCTGAAAGATTTAAACTCAGTGATCCATTCTTCAATATCCTGTCTTATAGCATCACTCTCACCGAAATCCCATTCCGGTTTTTCCTCATTAGGAATAGCATTGAACTGTCCTAAAGAAACTGACTTCTGATGACCCTTTCTGGCAAGTTTAAGTACATGATCAGGAACTATATATTGTTTTTGTTTAAGTTCCTGTGTTTTTGAGCTCAGGTCGCTCAAGACTGCCATTCTTCTTTCTAGCTTCTTAGAAGCTTTTTCTATGGCTTGTTCGATCTGGGTCGTGTCATGGAGCAAATGATCTAACAGTTCAAGTTTAGTGATGACCTTATCCAACTGTTCTCTTTGGATAGAACAGCTTTGTTTTAGTACCAGGATATCATTAGCCATATCATCTAAATTCCTTGCAGTGTGGATTGCCTGCAAGTTTCCCCAATTGGCTAACTTGACTTCATCGGTGACAGTTTGATCAACGGTTGAGGATTTTGTAGGAAGAAATTCTCTTCGAGTCAAACCATCTTGAGCATACTGCCTGAAGGCAGCATCTGGAAGATTTCTACCAGGGAGGAAGGATTTTTGCCCTGCAGTATTTGTGACCTCTACACCTCCTTTTTCTCTAGCAAGGGAGAACATTCCTAGACTGGGATACTCATGAAGAGAAGGGGATTCCTTCTGCTTATTTTTTTGAATTAATTTTTGTTTAATTTTTATGCATGCTGGACAATCAGCATGTTGACCACGGTGTTCAAAATCAGAAAGACTTGTATAAGAGTGATTAATTACAGTGGAAGACTCAGCTAGACTCTGTTTAGACAACTAATCCGACATTGCTTGAAGCTTAGCATTGTTGTATGAGGACATGGATGTTGACTTGATCAAGGGGGGACCAAATCTTTTTATTGGCTCTTCTTGGGCTGACCGGAAGGAGCAAGATGCTTCATCATATATCAGGGGTTTTGGGTTCATAGTAGCAGCAACTCTTTGACGGTGTCTTAACTCAGAATACTTTAGTTCCCAAGATTGTGGATAGTTAATTCCAGTCCAGTTAAATGTGACAGGGGTTGCGTTTTTGGATTTGGCATTGGGTTGTTCCACCACGCTGCAGTCTGCAGAGCTCTAGTGAACATGGGATCGCAACTGAGGCAGGGTGTCATTTCCAAAACGGACACATACTCCACCCTTTAACTGGATAATGCGGGATCCATTTTGCATGTCAAACCCTTTAGGTAGGATATAAGCTTTCAGAATATTATAAATATGTGGATCATCTAGACTCACAAAAAACTTAGGATAAATGGTTCCGAAGGCAGGACCATCATGCAGAGGAGCGGTAAATCCTCCTATCACAGCATTAGAGAATTTATTGTGATGCGTATCTACAACACAACATAAAGAAGACACAGCAAGACGAGTGCGTACTAATGGACCAAGGCCTAACTTGACGGCACCAAAATGAGCATATTTAAACGTTTTAGATCATGCCCAATCAATTTGTTCTTTGTCAAGAAGAGAGATATGAATAGGCTCTTGATTATCTGTAAATGCAACATCAATGCTTGACACTTTAATTTGAGTGACAGAATATAAATTCCACCAATTAAGTTTGTATACATCTCTAGGTAAGATCTGGGGTAACTGCCAGTTCTCTGAGGGATTCTGGTCATTAATGGTTATGTATGATGATTCTTCAGAAGAAGAAGGATTAAAACTAGACTGTCGTCTTTCTGCTAATGAAACTTCTGTGTCGTTGGCTGATTCACACTCAAGATGGGTCAACGAAACAACATCCATTGTAGGATCCATTTTAAATTAAAAGGTGAGGGTTGACATTTAGTCTTCCGGAAACCTTGTAGACTTACTCCCCTAACTTTGGCGGGCCTTACTGCTATGACATCGGACTGACTCTTACACCTTTTGGATTCCTACAATCCGCTCAGCGGTCATTTCCACCGCCTACAGGATACTATTTAATTGAGTGTTTTAACAAACAGACCAACCAATCGCATACACAGAGATGATATTGCAGCAGATTTATAAATCATACATAAGAAATAAGCATGAATGTTACCAGAATAATCGCTAAAATTCCAAACTTGGACTGGCTCTGATACCACCTACGCCAGGATCTCCCAATCTTCAGCTTTTCATTAACTCCATGCAATATTACAGACTGTTACAGACTCAAATAGTGGATCGACCTCGGTTTGCGATGTTCATCACCACTCTCTCTCAACTGTGCCTGAACACAATGTCTTGGGTCCGTTTAGCTTTTGCAACTTCCCGAAGGCATGAAGCTACTTGCAGGCTCCTTGGAGTCCCAAGATATGCTCACTAGCACACCCTTACACAGAGTCTTTTTACAGAGACGAGTCTCAGCTTTCTGATGCGATGTTATTTCTTGGGTCAATATTTTACATTTCATAAGCCTCTTGATCCAAACATAACTCTCCTTGTGACTTCATCTCTAGATCTAGGGTTCCGTATACCTGTCACCTTACGTATTCTAGTTTCCTGGTTTGATCTGGTGATTGGGTTGGATCTCTCCTGTCAGGAGTAGATTTGGCTCTCCCTCTTTGCTATCTAGGGCTTTGATAGCATAAAGTGAAGAGTGTCTCGGTTGGCGTGACAACCAATCTATCTGGGGATCAAGGCCCTCTTACGTCACCTCTTTAGTTTCCTAGCTCCTCTACCATCCTGGATAGGATCATCTTTAGGGGCAACTAAAAGTTGTGTGATAACAGGGACTACCCACCCCTTGGCTTTGCTAGGAGTTGGCCTAGACGGAGGAGATGAGTGTTGAGTGACAGTATCTCAACTCGAGACATGCCCCTAGGGACGCACCCAATAGCTTGAAGATTTTTGCCACACTAACATTTTTCCGAGGTGCGTGTCCGGCGACAACACTTTCCATGGTTTGTTGATTTTTGCAATTTTTTCCTTGATGTTGCCAAGAAGTTGTATTCTAGACCCCTCACCTATTTTTTGTTGTTGTTGATGTTTTCAATAATGATCTGTACAACGTGGCATACACCATATCTAAATCTTAAGAAGTGACCTTCTTCATATTAGTGATCATAGGAGTGGCCATGGGCCTGCAGTCCTCCATCCGGAATCTCTTTAGGATCTCAACTACATACTTACCCTGCACAAGGAAAATATCCCCTGGTCTCTGCCAAACCTCCAACCCCAAGAAGTAATGCATCAAACCAATTTCCTTCATCTCGAACTCAGCTATCATATCTTCCTTGCACTCTGCAATCCACTTCTCTGAACCTGTGAGAAACACGTTGTCTACATACAACACCAAAACGAGCAAATCAATCTCAACATATACGAAATATAAGTTAGGATCTGCTTCACTTTTGTTGAATCCCATGCTTTGTTGGTATCCATTGATCCTGGAATACCATGCCCTCGATGCCTGCATGAGTCCATACAAGACCTTTTTCAACCTGCTCACACGGGACTCCTTCGCATTGATCTCAAAGCCTTGAGGCTACTAGATGTACACTTCTTCCTCAATTATCCCATTGAGGAAAGATGTCTTCACATCCATCTGATGTATCCTCCATCCCATAATGGAGACTAAAGACATCACTACTCTAATGGAAGTGTACTTGGAAACTGGAGCAAATGTCTCCTCGTAATCCACTCCCTCTTTTTGGGAGAACCCTCTTGCCACAAACCTCACTTTGTACTTCTCTATGCTGCCATCAACCGTATGCTTGATCTTGAAGAGCCATGGAAGTCACCATTGACTTCCCATCCAGTATAGGCACAATGTCCCAAACATCATTCCTCAAGATGAAGGTGTACTCCTCCACCATGGCATCCCTCCAAACCTGTCGGTCAATTGCCTCCTGAAAATTGGAGGGCTTGAACACTATGTAGTTCAACAACTTCTTCGGAAGCCTGCTCTTTCTAAATGTGCTCCTAGGAGCCTCAACTTGCTTCTGAGCATCCCTTAATGTCTAAGTGAACCATTGAGGTCTCCTAACATAACTGGTACGAGCTAGTGGCCCCTCTGCATCTGAAGGCTACTGCCTTGAACTGGAAGTCGTTGGTGACTTTGGCTCAACCTTCGGAGCTTCCTGCTCCTCATTCTCTATCCTTGGTAATGGCTCATGAGACTTCCTGGATGTAATTGTCTTCCTCTCTTGGAATATAGATCTTGTAAGCCTTTGAATTCTCACTATAGCCGACAAATAAGCCATTCTTGTTAGAAGTCTCGAACTTGGTCCTCTTCTCCACTAGTATATGGATGTAAACGGGATAGCCAAAGATGCAGAAATGACTAACCTCTGGCTTCACACCAATGAATGCCTCCTCTGGTGTGTTATCCCCCAAAACCCTATGAGAACACCTGTTTTGGATGTAGATTACTGCATTGCATGCTAATTCCCATAGAAACATCGGTAAATCCTGGTCATGTATCATCCAAAGTGTCACAATGTTGAAGATTGTGAAGTCATTCCCTTGTCCTAGCCTTCTCGTTTCCACCTTCACCCATTTCTAGCAAAATGGTCATGTTACCACCTAAAGTTGCACTTTAGTTGGACTTCAAAGAGCCGCCAATGTTGCACAAATTACTTGTGCTTATCAGTGATCAGAAGTTCCAAATTTGGCCTTTTCAGGGCACCTTTTTTTATGCATGACCATGTCCCACGGGGTTTGTAATAAAGCATGCTAGCATGGTGGTCTTTGAGTGACTCAGTTCCCTAGGACTTGACAACCAAAGGTATTCCAAGGAGTTTTTTCCCTTGTTGATTATGTTTTTCCTTTAGCCGAGTATAATCGATGAGTTTTTCTCTTACACCTCCAAAGCTGGAATGCCCAAAGTGGCGATTAGGCCTTAGGGGGTTATTAGAGTCCATTTTGTAACATTTATAAACATGCTAGACGCTAAAATAATGTCGTTTGGTCATGTACTAGGTCCCCCAGGAGTTTCAGTCGGTTCCGAGAAAAATTAAATTTTCCACATTTTTAAGCCATTTTTAATGGTTTCAATGGAAAATTTCAAAGGGTGATAAAAGTGTGATCTGGAGTCGGAATTTGGAGCAGGGATGCTCGTTTTCACGCTCAGAGCATCCTCTTTACCCTGGTACCCCCGATTTTCCTATGTTTCGGATGATCAGAACGTCCCATGGAGCAGTTTTGCTTATCAGAGCTACAAAGTAGCATTTTAATGTTAAAAGTGCAACAAATTGCACCAAGCCAAAAAATTAAAATATTTAAAAAATGGTATTTGGAACATGCCAAATGAGTTGGAATTAGTTCTCTTAAGGTGGGCGACTTAATGAAAGGCCAAAGCATATGTTACAAAATCAAAGGGTGGTTGAATTAAATGTTTAACGAATCTCATGTTTAGAGAATGAGCCCACTATAATTACTCGATGTCATCCCCACGTGAAGGCATCAAGCAATTGGTTGATTGGTGGGTGCCTACCTCTTGTGAGGTGGTATAACCCACATGATAGCCTCTAACTAAAGCTTCCAATCGGAACATTCCAACCCTACCATCCAATGTGGTTTGGGAAACACACATCGTGCGCCCTCTCCCTCGCGTGAGCAGCCGGCTCCACAAACTCGACATCTTCGTTTTGGTTGTTGATAAGTCAAGGTGTGGGATGGCCTACCTCATTGTGAGGTGGCACAACCCTTGTGGTTTGGTTGCTATTTTAAAACACCAATCAAATCTGTCTATGCATAAAAGCGACCAACCCATTGTATATTCCAAGTTCCAACGCATCATGGAAACATCAAGAGTTCGATTTCTACCTTCGCGTGAGCATCTTTCAAACTTGACATATTCCACTTTGAAGTGATTTTTTCCAAGTGAAGTAATGCATCTCCTTTGGCTATGAGCTTGCCTTGCTCTACAATCAAGGTCCTTAGGGTTTTTCGCCCTAGCTGCTTACCTTGTGCTATTTATTGAGGAGCTGAGGTCCATTGTAAAACATATGAAGGTGGAACCTCTGCTTATACCATATTGTAATATTTTTCTGAGTTTAATAAAGAAAGCTTTGGTGGCTAGTCTAGTGATTGTCTTTGGAACCCCTTGTTAGTTGTTTGCAATTGTTTACAGGTAGCCTAAGCTAGATGATTCAATGAACATGTTAGTTCATCTCTTTGTCCAGTATATTCAAACAAAGCAATTGATCTCACCGGTGCATCAGGGAGCTTGACTCCATTTCCTCTTCTCAAAACACTCAACCCCCACTAGTTCCATTACTTAGATCCAAATTTTCTTCTACTATCTTTGGTTACTGGTTACTTATGCTCAGATTTACATTATATCAAGCAAATCTAAAGTAGATCTAAGTTGTTATGTTAGATTATAGTTCTGTCAAAGCATAAATAATTAAATCTAGATCTAACTACACAAGTCTTCCTTTCCAAGCTTATTTTTCATCACAAAATCTAAGGATCTTGTAGGATAGATTTGTTTATGGTCGAAGTGTATATTTGGCTAATTTAAGAGCTTGCTATTGGCTGCCCCAAAATAGCAAGCCAAGATCCCAAGAAATGAACTTTCTAGTTCATGTTCTTGGTTCATCTTTTATTTGTTTTTCATTACTAGTTTTCATAGTTTTGTTTTGGGCATATTTTGCAAGAGTGGCCAAATCACTTTCTGAGTGTTTTTTGCCATTACATGACAAAAAAGTGCTCGTTGGTTTTCTTGTTATGCATATCAGAAATTTAATTAAAAAGTTGTTCTAGAGGCTTCTGAGGTCATCCGGAAACTAGTTTTACATACTAGTTTAGCTAGATTTCATTTTTTGCAATTTCTAGCATTGTCAGAACACTCTTAATAAGAGTGTTCTGATTGTCATTTTAATTAACATTCGCTTGCTGGACTATTTTGTTTCTTTAACAGGTTGACACTAAAAAACTAAGAAGAAGACACTTCGAAGCTCCCAGAATCACCTTGAGAACTAGCTTTCAAAGCAGTGTTTTGTTTGCACAATAAATTGTAAATTGTCTTGTTCCCTAATCATAAAGGGCAAGCAATGTTTCATCACAAGTTTCATATTGTAATCAAAATAATAAAAAGAGCTCAACAAGCAATTCCAGCGCCTAACCCCAATCCCCCCAGGGGGGATTCGCACTTTTTCCTCTCTTTTGTTTTACATTAGTTTATTTTGAGCTTTAGTAATTAAATAACAAACACTCAAGCACACAACATCCTCCGAGGACTCATTTATCATTTTGTTATATGCTTATGTGTTTTTAACAAACAACTACTTTTGTTCTAAAATCTAATTTTAAAATTAACCCCTTGCTCTACCGAAGTACTCCATCACTTTCTGGTGCAAGGAAAAGATACTCTTGGGTTGTAGTTTAGTTAATCATCCACTCACACACTTTAATAAAATGAACAACACCCAAAGCCCAAAGTATGCTCTTGACCACTGCAGCATAGTCGGAACAGTTGGCTCAATCAGAAACGGGTGTAAGGTACATAGTTTTAATAGGACAATCCAATCTTATCTTTCTTGGTGGATTTGGGAGGTTGCATGGGTGTATACCATAGATTCAACATGCTACTTTAAGAAGGTTCATCATCGCCTGGTTGGACACTCGGTTAAGCTGCTAAAGCACTCAGTCCAAAGAGCTAGATTTGGTTGGGCCAAACCAACAATTTTACCCACTCCTTTAATACTCATCTAATAATCTAAAATAAACCAACAAGCCTCTTGCAGTACTTTCACGACCCTACACAACAACAATCGCATTACACATTCTCGGCGCTGGTCTTTAATTTTCCATGTTTTAAGTTTCAATTATAAAATGTCGCGAATGTTTATCTATCATGTGTGGTGTTATTTAATTGATTTAATTTGCAAACTATGCTTAGTTGTTATATTTTTCCATTCCATCTCATTAACTCCTAGAATAGACTTTTACGTTGGTTATAGATTAAAAGCCTTAGTTTATTTTTTATAGGGACCACCCCCCTTGGCCTCGCTAGGAGTAAGACTAGACGGAGGAGTCGAGTAATCAGGTGACAACACTTGACTCTCACTTGCCCCCAATGACACACCGAGCGGCTTGAAGGTTTCCTGCCGCGTTCCCCCCAGGTGTGTATTAGGCGACAACAGGTCAAGTCCATGAATTGAGTATACACTTGGGGGTCTTTCTCTTAGTAATTGATTGTTTTGATCTAGACTTATATGTGATGTATTATTGCTTACTCGCTAGTGAAATGCTACTATGTATTTTAGTATTGCTATTAAAATAATTAAAAGAGCATATCTTAACCATTTTCAATTGTAGCATCAGTCAGTTTGAGCTCGGGTGAGTTGGACCTATGATGTTCGAGGTTGATTATTTGCAAGCATAATTTTCAGGGCGAAATTTAGCCCATGGGCTATTTTTCCATATTTTTTTCCAAAAAAAGATTTGTCAATTTGCATTTTTTGAAGCCCCATTTCGCCCAATTTTGACAGGGTAAACTTTTTCACTCTAAAAATCGCCAAATTATTATATAAACTATATAAAATCCTTCGAAATTGAAATAATTTTAGAAAAATATCGCCAAATATTTATACTTGACATTTTAAGAATTGGTAAGATTCGCCAAGGTTTATACAGTTTTAAATAAGTATGGGCCCTTAAATTAATCCTTGATTATTTGTGGTCCTATGGTGCCCACTTGATGGTTCCATGCATCAGAAACAGGTTTTATGTGATGGTTTGATGTATTTTTATTATTACTATTAGTTACAGACCATTATTTTTTATTGTCCGGGCATGAATGAGCTTACAGATGATTATCCAGGTGGTCACATGGTGTATGAGTACTCATCTCTACTACATTTGGACTTTCTAAGTCCATTGGCACACTCAGATATCGGTTTCAGGCACTTTCATATGAGTTTATGGTCAGATTATCACTTTACTGCATTTTTTGCCATAGAAAATGGCTTGTCAGCATAGTTTGAGATTATTTTGGTTCACCTAGGGCGCTACAGAGGGAGTATGGGGTCTAGTCATTTGTTATTACCATATTACCAGGCTCCCAAACATTTTGGTGCAGTCATATTTGTGCTCGGGGCACCAGACAGAGAGATACAAGCATTTTATTACTTTACAGATGATTTTCTAAGGATAAAAAATGGAAGAAATGGCTACTGAGGAATTCGATTTGGGAAATTGAGGCAAAGCATTGGCATGAGGTTTGTTCAGAGGATTTTTTTGATGCATCCCACACCTTCCAGCACAGCTTGCATCATTTAGTGGGGTCCACACATACTCCAAGCTATTATTTGGGGATTTTATTATGTCTTTGAGGGGGCACGATTTGGTCATGTGGTCACAGTATGATGTTATTTTGAGTTATTATATGTTATTGTGCCATGGGGACATGCTAGAGAAGGATGTGTTACACCTCTTAGCCCCACCATGTGCTTATACATGAGTTCTAGTCACTTGTCATGTGGTGCGTCCCCCTAGGGCGACTTAGTGAGTGTGCCCCCTCTATTACTGAGTTGATCCATGTGTATTGTATTTGGGCTCATCTTAGCCATTGATTATCATTGATGTATCTCTTAATCTCAACCACTCATTCAAAAAGTGGTTAGGGTTTTGGTCTCTCTCATTCCTATTTAAGGAAGAGACCCCCCTCATTGTAAAGGGACTTTTGGCTCTTGGCTACTGGAATAAAAAAATATATTTTGTGAGAAACTCTTGTGATCTTGGTCTGGATGTTTGGCTATCTCAATTGAAACTACTTTTCCATTGCATTGAGGATCTTGGTGAATATTTTGCACATTTTTCTATCCATATTTTACTTGCAGGTGAAGAGGAGGACTTGGAAGAGGGGCACACTGGTTGAGGAGACTTACCTTGTCTCTCTTTTTCTGATCGGTTTGATTCAGGGAGTAATTCTATCTCTGTACTACTTATTCTTTGTATTTACTTATTCATTTGCATTTACCTTCATTGTTGCTTGCTGATTGAGTTTATCTCTTTGGTTTTGCAGGAAGAGAGGAGCGCATTAGTGGATTCGGGCAAATTCGTGGAGGCAAGAAAACACATCAAATCTTCACTTGATCTTTGCAAGAGTAGTCCTTGACATACCAACATCCATTCTCATGATCCAGGTAGGCTTGCAAGGTACATATTTTATTCTTTTAACTTACCCATCTGTCATCTACGTTTAAACCCTAACTACAAATTCTTCTGAAAATTCTCTGGGTTTGATTATTTGGTTTATTGGCAAACCATTTCTGGGTTTTTACCTTAAGGCCTATCCCCAAGTGGGTTCTCAAGGGCGTCACCCTCTGAGGACTCCATCTGCCCCCTTTCCCTAGGCACCGATCCTTAACCCTTGCGCCCTTCTTGGTTTGCTTGTCTTTTGGGTTGTTAAACCCTTGTCTTTCGAGCTTGTGTGCCTTGATACTATTAGATCTACTTGCAAGTTGTGCTAGAAAGCCTTAACTCTCCAGATCTACTGCTTGGCACCACTTTCCCTGTTTTTAGGTTCACATTTCCCAAGGCAGTTGGATTTGATCATTTTCCCTAGCACTTGAATCCTGGATCTATTCTAAATCTTCAAGTCACTGTGTCTAAACATTCAAAATTGAATCTTATCTATCCTAAGCCTCCACAATGACCTTGTTCGTTAAATCTAGGGTTCTTCACCCCTCACCTTACGTACCCTATTTCTATAGCTTGATCTGGTGATTGGCTTAGATCTCTCATGTCGGGAGTAGATCAAGGTCTCCCCCTTTGCTATATGTGGCTTGGATAGCAAAAAGAGAAGAGTGCCTCTATTGGCGTGACAATCAATCCATCTTGAGAATCAAGGCCCTCTTGTGTCACCTCTTTAGTTGCCCATATCCTCTACCGTCCCGTATAGGATCACCTTCGGGGGCATCTACAAGTTGTGTGATAACAGTTCCAACCTCATCGGACTTCATATGCAAAAAGTAGAATTTTATATCCCATTTAGAATTCAACAAGCTTAACAATATTTAGGATTTCAAGATTGCAACATTTCCACTGAATTCTATCATGTATGAGGGTATGGGATTGGCATTTAATCAGGCACATCAACCCCTCTATGGACCTTGATGTTGGTAGTGTTGATTGTTGAACTCCTCTATCACAACCTTAATAAAAATGTACCCTTTACTCTAGCAAAATCATTTATTAACCATGGGAAGCTTTTTGAATTTTCTACATTATTTTAAAGCTTGGATTAAGAAGTTTCATAAAAATTGTAGCGTTTTGACTAATGTCCTTGGAGGATCAACTTTGAGATTCGAGGTAGAGGCAAGGGCTAGAGCCTAGAGGAGGGGGGCACAGGATGCTATTGGTGAATAGGATCCCAATATCTGAAATTCAAATATACTGAAATATGATAAATCATATCAACGATCATGTTTACATTGCACAATGATGAATTTCGTATTTAGTATTTAAATGGTGATCGAATGAGGCATTGTTGTGTTAATATGTTGGGATTTATATATTTTTACTAATTTTGGAGACAAGCCTCACTATGTTAGGGACCCTGTGTGTGTTTCCCCGTTCCCGCACTCCCATGTCTCAAAAACTTGGTGGAACATTGGGAAAAATAACAATTGCGCCTGAGAAAATACTATGCCCAAATCTATCCGCACAGTAGTACGACATGTACTCCCTGTCCATATGACTGAACGGATCCATACGGATCTGTTCGTACGGTTGTACGAAAATGTTTCTTTTGTCCTATTCTTCAACCTACTAAACCTGGAAGTCAATCTTCTATCTATTGCCATGTTTTTCATCTCTCTCGACCTCTTTCTTCATCTTCGGACAAAACTGTCTTTGTGGAGAATGAATGTGCCTTTTCCCTCTATTTTGACCTACCTTTATACTTTAGCTGAAGACCTAGTCTAACCAAAACCCTAATCTCACAGTGAGATCTATGGTTGAGATTAGCCTAAATCACTAATGCATTAGAATGCACTTTATTAGACTCAACAACTAATTAAAAGACTTTCACTTTATTACTAGAGTGAATTACAAAATAGATTAACGTGGACAACTTCACGCATGTTTGACACCTAACCTATGTGGAAGTTCTTGTCCGAGCTACAAAACATCAACAGTAGCTCTCTCAGGTACAGAGTTTGGCACCTATGCTCTAGGTACCTATGGAAGCGATAAAACAACCCTCTAATCTAATAGTATACTAAGCACTGAAAGGTAAGGTGATAAAGATAAAGTGATCCTAAGACTCGATGTCTTGTAGGTGACAAATCCTATAAATCCTCTCTAATATTGGGATGTGGTGGTCATTCTTGACCCGAAGCCAATGCGAACAAACTCTAAACTAACTTAATGGAATCTTGAGGCTGTGCATCTACTGTTTTCAAGTATACTCAGGTCAAATAGAGAGACCATCCATCCTCTTCAGTACATTGAAGAACATGATCTTAGTTTTACTAAGATTGACTGTCAACTGTTGAAGATTACAAAAATTGGAGAGTGCATCAATTTGTCTCCAAGGCATCTCAAGTGACGAGGCTAAGAAGATCATGTAATCAGCAGAAAGAAGCAGAGACAACAAGACACAGCGAAGGAGACAGTTGTCACCCTCCTCTATGTGCTCCCTAAGAAATTCAAATGTAGTTTTGCAACAAAATTATCACTTGAAAGAAAACATTATATTTAAGATAAAGCACATATAGAACAGTAGCCAGGAACCTTGAGAACAACATATCAGATTGTGCATGATGTACCCATATACTTGGATGAACAAATTGAAAATAGATTATGCATAATATATCTCTGAACATGGGATGATAAAGACGATATAATACCTTCCCACTATCAATTTTCGGTGTTTTCCAACAAAGAATTCCACTAGATCTGGATTCAAGCCTTCTAAGAACAAGCAAAGGATCATAAGTTAGTAGGTGAAACTGAAGATGGACCTTGTACCTTCATGAACTAAAGGAAAACGTATGACTATAAAATGACTTTGCATGACTTGTTCAAGAGATGATGCTCTTTCCCATGACATCGAGATTTATATCAATATGTATTATTGATGAAATTGATTACTACTTAATTTGTCAAACTCAGAATTAAGAAATTCATTTCAGAGAAATGTTAATATCTGCTAACCATTCAATAAGGTTCTTTTAATAACTGAAGTTCTTATTTTTTTCTAAGAATCTCTTTTAAAAAGACTCACTGTTCAATGTAAAAAGAAGATATTATGAAAATAGCTCAAGATATGACTCAACCATTTCTGTTCTTAGTGAAGCATCGTCATCTAAAGTTTATCACGAGCAAATGTTTCATTTGAAGTAAAATCAACCAAATACAATCCTGAAGACGTCTTGTTACAATATCTGCATCTATGGTCATTATCAGTTCCAACTCCCTTCTATCCCTCTAACTTCAGATTATTATTTTAGCACAAATCCAAATTTTCCAACAGGATAACAATCAAGACACTGCCAGATGATATTCATTTGTAGAATAAAAGTACATATCATCCACATACATGCAATACATCAAACTCTATTCAAGCCTATTAAAAGGGGATACATTGATTGCAAGTAAAATCGGCCTTGAAAAGTTTGATATCCTGAAGATTATGACAAGCTCATCAAACGCAGAAATTATCTCCAATGGAGGTATTGAGATTAAAATAAAAATGTTGTAATCTGAGGAGTTATTGAGATTAGATGTTGTATTCTGAGGAGTTATTGAGATTAGATGTTGTATTCTGAGGAGTTATTGAGATTAGATGTTTCCACAGTGGTTAATCATTGTATTGTTTCTACAGTGATTAATCATTGTATTGAGTCTTCTGGATTCAACTGTGCTTCTATAGATAAACGTCCATCAGATCCAACCATCTACAGAGTTGAATCCGGAAGACTCAATACAGTAGTTGAACTGGTTGCTCTCTTGCAGTTAGGGTCTAATGGACCGGGGAACACCTTCAAAATTCAAATTAATAATGTAGCGGGGAACAAATTCAACAAGGGGTATCCATGGAGGATGGTTCTGACACTTAGCGGGTTCTCCTTAAAGGCCAATCTGTCTGTGCATAAGGCTCGGCGTGGGGAGGTACAGAGGGTTTTTTTTTTTTTTTAAATGATGCGCAGAACAATAATTAGGCCTATGTCCTTGTTCTTAGCTACTCATGCCTCTGAGTAAACTTTGTTAAAAAGAAAGTTCAGTGTGTTTTATTCTTAACCTCACAGTCCAGGCTATTCAGTCTAATTTAGAATAATCTATTTACAAAGGCGAGTTTTATCCAATAATTATTCTCTGCCCAGCCCTTACCAGCTGGGTCTTTCTGGCATAAACTTTATCAAAGTGGGAGGTAGTGGCACTCACCATTCTGGTTCTTTATTATCAATGCAAGTTATTACTTTCTTATAAGCTAATAAACTTTTTACAGAGGTTAGTTGTGTGCAATGATTATGTCCTCGCCTTACCCGTGGAGTTTTCTGTCATTAACTTTTTATAATGTTGGCAATGCCACACACCATTCCTGCTCTCTTTTACCGATGCAACTTATTCCTTTCGGATAACCTCAACGTTTTTGCTATCCTCTCTAGATACCATTCAATCAATCCTGGATTGTGTATCACACTCATCCAACACCGCTGCAACTTATAAAAAGCTTTTGTCACCTCGTTATAGGTATACGTTCTTTCGTCCCTCTTGTATTTCTCCCTTTGCTTGCTTTCGTTTCAATTTTCACATAATTCCCAATCTTTCTCTGCCATTTGCTACCATGGCCACGGATTTTGCGACTGGATTGGGATCTGGAGTGACCGCAAATTTCACCAACGCTATTGTTGGTCTCCTCTTCCAACAGTTGAAGGATGTTAGAACGTCGGGGGAGAACCTTCAACTTCTCAACACTGAACTCGCCCGTATGGACGAGTCGTTACGCCATATTCAAAACCAATTCGAAGATCAACAAAAGAAGCTGCCTGAGTTACTGGCAAGATGTTTGGAAAGGATCAACAATTCCCTTGAAGAAGTCAAATCACTCATCCATCGTGCCAACAGACAACGAGGATGGTGTCTCGGTTGCTGCCTCTTCTGCAACCCCAAGATCCCCTCATAAATCAGACAATGGAAGATCAAATTTGGTGAGCTCTTCCAACAGCTTGATTCTGCTCTTTCAACAGCTACCCATACTGCACAGACTGTGGAGTCTGCACAGCCTCAAGTAGAGGTTCTTCTTCAACCTCTACCAGAATCCGGCTTCGTGGGGTCTCGCATTGAAGATGCTAAGAATCAGCTACTCACATGGCTTAATCAACCTCATACCCAGCCTCGGGTGGTCGGAGTGTACGGGATGGCGGGTGTTGGAAAAACGGCATTACTAAGACTCATTTATAACGATTACAAGAAAGAGGTGCGTAGCAATAGCATCTTTGATTTGGTTATATGGTTTACGGTTTCTCAGGAATATAAGATTGAAGACTTGCAGGCTTCTATTGCTGACACACTGAGATTGAATCTCAAGGAAATTTGTAATATTGATATGCGGAAGATGAAATTGTCCGCATCTCTTGAAACTAAGAGATTTCTTCTAATATTGGACGATATATGGAGTCCAATCAATCTGAGCGAAGTAGGTGTGATCATAAGCATAGCAAAGTCTTAATTTCCAGTCGCAGCAGAGAAGTGGTTGAAATAATGGCAGCAACAAATGAGTACTGCATAATGATACAACCCCTCTCCAGAGACGAGGGGTGGGAGCTCTTTAGGAGAAGAGCTGTTCCCGACAGGAATCTGGAGGCTATTGCTAGAGAAGTTGCCTTGGAGTGTAAAGGTTTGCCATTGGCCATCAACACAGTTGCTGCAGCAATGGCTCGGAAAAAGACGGCTGATCAGTGGAGACGCGCTTTAGATATGATGAAAAATGTAGATCCTTCCTTCCCCTCCACTCACAGCACCATTGATGCAGAGCTCTATCGGCGGCTAAGATGGAGCTATAATGTTTTGCCAGATCCTAACTTAAAGATGTGTTTTCTATATTGTGCTGCCTTTCCCGAAGATGCACAAATTAATGTGGATACATTGGTGGAGATGTGGACAGCAGAAAGATTGGTCCCTCAAAAGGGGGCAATTTACTTCATGGATGTTGGACGGGAATACATAGATGCACTGATAGATAGGTGCTTGATAGAGTATGTTGATACAGGAAAGACGAAAATAAAAATTCATGATGTACTTCGTGATATGGCAATTTATGTAGGCCAGCGAGAGGAGAACTGGTTATTTCTAGCTAGTCAACATCTGCAACATTTCCCAAGTGAAGAAGAGACCACTGATTGCAAAAGAATCTCTGTTTTTGACAATGAAATCAGTGTTCTGCCACCAGATTTCAAGAAGTGTCCAACACTCGTGACTTTGGTGCTGGCCAGAAATAGACAGTTGCAGGAAATTCCAGAGAGGTTTTGGGTAAATTTCATGTCTCTCAAGGTTCTGGATCTTTCGGATACCTCAATAGAAGCATTGCCAACATCAGTGGGGCAACTTGGACAGATTGAGTTTCTTAATTTGAAGGGGTGCAGAAAGTTGAAGGGCTTGCCTGATAGCATATGTAATCTTTCACATATTCTATTTTTGCATCTTGAAGGCTGTAACAGTCTAAATTATTTACCTGACAAGATAGGAGAGCTTAAAAATCTAAAGCATCTCATATTTTCCGAAGGAGGACAAGTCAAGGTGATTCCACATCAAATCTCTCAACTCACTTCATTGAAAAAACTAGTTTTGTCCGAGTACTCAACTCCAATGAGTGTGGAGGATCTCACAAACCTCTCAAATCTGATCGAGTTGGATGTGACAGTAAAGCCAAAAATTAAAAGGGGTTCAATGAGTACCTGGTCAGATATGAGAAGTTTAACTTTACGGTTCCAAGGAGGAAATAGTGAGGATGCAGCGCTAGATATTCTTCCACAGAACATGCAGAGTATGAAGAAGTTGCAGAGTCTTTTTTTATTCGGATATCGAGGGGTGAGCCTACCGGATTGCATTTGTCAGTTTCAATATTTGAAGAACTTATACTTGTCCTATTGCATGGAACTAAAGGAGCTTCCAGCCTTGCAGGATGGGAGTGACGCTGCAAGTGGCGGTTTTCCGATGTTGGAGGAGTTAGAACTAAGCGACCTAAACAGCTTAGAGAGTATAGTGTGGATGGAGAGGCTACCCAATTTAAGGGAATTAAAGATATCATGGTGTAACCAGTTGAAGGAGTTATTCATGGATACTGATGGTGGGTTTCCAAGGTTGGAGAGATTACAACTATGTGGTTTAGAGAGATTAGAGAGTATAGTGTGGAATGCAAAATCAATGTTGCAACTTCAAATTTTGGACTTAGCATATTGCCGCGTGTTGAAGACATTCAGAATGGAGGAGCTACCCAATTTAAGGAAATTAAATATATCCGCATGTGATGAACTGTTTATGGGGAGTGGTATTTTAGAGAGTATTGCAGTACCATCTACTGTGTGTAGTGGAGGAACAATGGCCAAGCTTGAATCATTATTTATAGATCAATGACAATGTTTATCACTGAGAAGATTTACAACTGAAAAGTTCCTTAATTTAAAGGTAATAAAGATCACCAGGTGTCCTCAGTTGGAGGTTGAGATTGGTAGTCTTCCAATGCTAGAGAAATTGATTCTTAGAGATTTAAAAAAGACAGAGACTGTTGCAATACTATCTAGTGCGTGGAATGAAAAAACAATGCCTAAACTTCAAATTATAAAGATCATAAATTGCCCATTGTTGAGGAGATTGCCCATGGAAATGGACAAGCTGTCTAACTTAAGGGAGATTGTTGGAAAATTAGATTGGTGGAAAGGAATAAACTGGGAGAATGATAATGTCAATATCAAGCTTTCTCAACTTTTAAGAGAAGTTGGTAAATATGAATTTGATTTTATGTAATATTATTAATTTTTAGTTACAAGTTTATTTTCTAAAATATTGGGTATTTTTATTTTTTTAGTATAATATATTTAATTTTTATGTTAATGTTTTCTCATAAAAGACATGAAAAATTTATGAAATATAATGCAACAATACAAGTCAACATGTTATTCATGGGAATGGAATTTACATGGTTAAAATAACACTTCCACCCACAACTATTATAGCCAAATCCAATTAATTGTTTAAGACCTATATATGTAATAAATTATAGCCAAATCCAATTAATTGTTTAAGACCTATATATTTAATAAAATAATTTACTTATTATATTTTTATTGAATAAATATTACAAGTATCAATATTTACATATTAGATTTTTGGTACATTTTATTTTTTATTTTGTATTAATGATGTTGTTGATGTTTCCAATTCCTAATACTTATAAAGTTATTTTTACAAATAGAGGGAATCTTTAAGTAAAGTAACGTAATGTAATGTGGGTAATCTTTTTCTGAGAAAAAATAATGTAATGTAATGTGAGTAATGATGGCACATGCGGATTAAAAAAATTAATTAATTTAACAAAAATAAATAAAATAAAGCGTTGAGAGGGATCCAATCCTTTGAGGTGCAAACCTTTACTTTTTGTTATAGAAAAGGTTGTATGTAGAAGAGTACTAAATATTATTTAAAATGTCATTTATATGCTTAAACATGCACTAAGATCATTATGGTTTATGCTAGGAGATTAAGTTTATGTCTTGTAATAGTAAAAATAATAATAATATCAAATTTATGACAAGTCAAATGCCCTCAAATGCTAAATTGACATAAAGGAAAACCCCCCTTATTTGTGGGATAAAGGACTTTCTCTATGCAATAACTCGACTACTTAATATACAAAGATGTACATACCTCGACCCCCTTTGATTCAAACCCGTAACCTCCAAGGAGGAAACATATTCTACACATTATTAAAAGTAGGACAAGTTGAAAGGAATGGTGCTCAACCTATTTTGCATTATAAACTTTTCAAATTAAATCATCTTATAGTGATGATGGTGATAGTTTTTTTCTTTTCCCCAAAATGCTTGCAAGATCTCACAAAACTCAATTATGCTACACAGTTCGAATTGTATGCCCCAGGCATGGATTCACCATGTGTCCTTAAAGGCCTCTAGGAGGCGGGTTGCAATTGGCCATAAAATGGTGATCGTGCCTTGGATCAACGAACAGTTGATTCCCTTGGGATCATAACATTAAAATAATGCTAAGAGTTCTTCTCTTCTCTGGGTCCATAGCCCAAGGCTCGTCTAGTTTGACAATTTCATAAACTAGGGCTTTTCCCAGTCAGAGACAATGCAATTGTGTATAGTCTCTAACTATGTAAAACTTTAGTTTCTAAAATCATCGAATATGACAAAATACAGGCCATGGACCCATGTGAGAAATGCACCCTAACATTATTCCGATGTCATGATTGCAATGAAGTTGACGGTTCATCCTTCCGAGCCCTGATCATCATTTTATGGCCAGTTGCAACTCGCCTACTAGAGGCTTTTAGATACACATGGTGAATCCTTACATGTGACATAGAATTCGAAACGGGAAGTAAAACCGAGTTCCATGGAATCCTATAAGCGTGTTTGGGCAAGGCCCAAGGATACGATTTTAGTAACATATTAAAGCAATTCACTAGCATTTCAAAGTTCATTATTGGTATAAAAATGAAGAAGGTCACTAGGTGAAAGAGTCCTTGCATTTTTTCGACACAATGATAAGGAGAAGAAAAGAACCTTTAAGTGAGGAAGGGAGAGAGAAGTACAAAACAAGTTTGCAATGGTAAGGAGAAGAAAAGAACCTTTAAGTGAGGACGGGAGAGAGAGGTTCAAAACAAATTTGCAATATTTTCAACATAACGATGGTGAAATGTCATTGAAAGACACTACAAGCATAAAACTATCTTTGTGTTTGAAAAGAAAAAGGTTTGATAGATAACGACAATGTTGTTAAGTAGC